>OX421333.1:8013589-9244276 GCA_949125395.1 Diaphora mendica
TTTCGTGAAATTCTTAAACAGAATTGTTTTTATCGTGAGAGTTTTTCGTCATATTCGTGATATTTTTTGTTAGCCTTAGGGAATAATTAGGTGTTGTGTTGATTCTTGTGTATGTGTGAACTGGGATCACGAACCCGTGTTCAAATGATGTCAATTGTAGAGGCCGGGATGTTTGAGTGGCGTTTGATTGAAGAGCAGGCGGGTGAAGCTGTTTGTGTTTATGATATCCTGGTAGGCGTTCGTGATTTAAGTGAGTATTAGTGATAATTTTCTAAATTTAGCCATGTAGGGTAGAGTGGACTTGACAGGTTTACTTGCACAGTTATGACCTTCGTGTAAGCTTGTAATTAATACAGTAGGTATACTAGGTATAAAGAACGTAACAATTGACGGGCCTGCTGGTCAAGGTGATCGTGACTGTCAAGCGGACAGAGGTTGTGGTTTCTTTTCTCGCCCAGGACCATTGTTGTCCCATAATTGTGTGATGTGACCGATAATAATTAGGTACTACTTAGGTAGGTACACTAATCTAGAATCATACTACCATGCAGGGCCGTCTTAACCTAACCGGGGGCCCCTGGGCACATAAGAATTAGGGGCCCTTTTGGAAAGTAAATAAAGTTTATTATGCTCACATTTTTCTACTATGAACATTTATTATGAGTAATCGTGTATGCTGACGTTAGTTTTTTGGTTACAATTACCATAATGGTTTCTTTCAGGCTTTGTGTTAAGCAAAACCTTCTATTTATTATTACGTGTTCGGGTTCGACGAATTTCAGAATTAAGCCTTCAGACGTGTAAAAGAGACTTTATTATAAACACTCTTAAAAGCACAGAATAACTCAGAATAATAGTCCTTAATGATCGCCTAGGTCGCTCTGTTAATCACTTATATCACTCAGATATTTGTCGCACTGAAGCTCAAACTAAACTGCCTTTTTATACTAGATGCCACTATTATTACATTATTTGGGAAAGTTTAATAGCCTCTCGAAACATCCGGTTCCGAAAAAACGCTGTCGAAAACAAGCCAACCGCGCGACAATCAGTCTATATTTGACGCTATGTATATTCCCTTAAGTTTTATTATTCTGTGCCTCAAGAATCTGACTAGAACTTTCTCGGCTAAAGTGGTATCACTCCGGTCGAGCCGGACCCATTTATGCCGAAGCGTGGCTCTCCCACGGTAGAGACAGTTAACTTCACGAAGAACGTCCGGAACCTTAGATTTTGGCACAATTATCTGCAGGTGGAACTTTCTGCCGTTGGTCTTCACCCATTTCCGATAAGGTATCCCGTTCTGTAGTACCAAGCTATCCCATTGTGCCCAGTAAACTTTAGTAATAGCGTTAATAATCATAATTGCAGATGATAAATGACTCCAAGCAGGTATATAATTGTATCAATGAGCTTACCATGTGATAAGTTTGAAGCAAGATTTCGAGTTTTGAGTCAGAGTACATTTTCTCATCGAGACATATTCTTTGGATTGTCTCATGAAGTCCTTCTACATGTTGTTTATCATGTTTTCCCAGATTGGTGCCTTGGAACGTGCGTCTTAAATCAACAAACTTTTTTTCGCAACGTTTCCTCAACAGCTCCTCCAGGCAGTCCTATTTTTTTTTCAACCTGGACATCTACTAACTCTTTAGTGGGTTACTTAGTTGCAGATGATCTCTCTCACCATATCTGTAGCACATAATCCCAGAACCCCTCTTAAAAGAATAGTTGATTTCCTCTGAGACTTCGCTTGTGGGTCGGCCGGATATCCTATCGAACCGCTTCGACCTCCAGGGCGTGTGCCAGTGCTTCACTTATTGAAGCGTGGTGGCTTGGCCACCACTGCAGCTCTTACTTACAGGTCCTTGATGCTGTTTATGAAAGTCTGCATGTTGTTTACTCTGTACCTGCCAACGTTGCAATAACAAGTGTACGGTCGTCTCTTAAGAACTTTATGGCCTCATCGGCCTTCGAAAATTTGAATGAAAATCCTTATTAATGGGCTCTTTATTAAACATCACTACATAGTATAAAACAAAGTCGCTTCCCCTGACTGTCTGTCCCTATAAATTTTGAAGCGGTTTTCTTAAATAGATAGAGTGATTCAAGAGGAAGGTTTATATGTATATTAAAGTAAGAGGAACACTGATAATTTTAAAGATTTCCGATATGATGTCCTAAATAAACACATTTTTTGCGCTTATATTGCAAACGCTGGCTGAAACCTGCGAGATAGATGAAAATAATGTACTACAGTATTGTACACCTTAAAAAAGTCTTCAATAAAGTCCGGGATGGTATATGTCTATCTCTCAGGGATAACCCACAACAACCATTTTTATTCCTTTCTTTTTACGAGAAAAAATGGTTTATTTACGAAGTTACTCTAAGCAATATAGAATTGATCCTTATTTAATTAAGTACCTTAAATACATTGTGCATTTAATATAGACCAATATGACCCTTTGCAGCATGTGATTTTAATGAATATATTCAAGAATATTACAGATTTTAACAGCAAGAATCGCGTCGTCAATGGATGCATCTAAAATCCACACATGCTTAGATGGGGCGGGTCGTTAGTTAATAAATAAAACGTTTTAAAAAATATGAATAAATTAATCATACATACTTACAGTTTTTAATTAAATACATATAATCAACTTCCACGCGAGGAAAGCCACGGGCAACAGCTAGTGTACTATATTTTTTTGTGAAAAAAGTGTAATGTGTACGCAAATTATAACGAGAACTTATTATTATGTTTGAGACAAAATTGTCGGTTCCTCGGGGCCCCCCTGATGATGGGGGCCCTGGGCACTGGCCCCGTGTGCCCTTATGGTAAAGACGGCAATGCTACCATGTCTAAGATGACTCGAGCTATTAAGATTATTCATTTCGTTGGTTACCAATACCAGCCAGACTAACCAATTTCATGAAAGTCTATTTTTGTAAGAAATATCTTTCTTATTATGTATGTACGTTTCTAAGTAGGTTCTTATGTTTTTCTTTCATAATAACGTGCTTAGATGAATAAAAAATATAAAAATAGATTTCAATTTCTTTGTTGAATATTGCGATAGTAATATAAAATTGGTAAGTACTTTGTGGTAAGGATATTTAATAATGCTTCTCCATTTTAATCTTAAAAATTTATTATATCTTTGGCTTTATACTGCGAAAAGCTAGGTGAAGAGAAAAAGAAAATGAAATTAAATGCGAGTGGATTGCTTATTTATTATTATTAGAACTATTGCTGAGGACGTCTCATCAATAACTTTAATAGTCCACTGTTTGTTAGAAAAGGAGCTTTTGACCCACAACACCGCTGACCGCTGGACAGACGGTTTGTTTGATATAGGGATTGTGTCAAGTTTTCTGTCTCATTGCAGTACTTTTACCCTTGACAACCACGCCACAGGATGAGTGGGCACACTGACACTCTGTATCTTTAATCTGTCATCACACGGAATTAATCATTTCAAATAAGCTAAATTTATATTTGTAATTCTAAAAGAACGCATTATAAACGTGGTCAAACGCTCGTTCTTATTAAAATACCCTTCAAATAGACAAAAGCGAACTACATGATATCGTCCGCCGATGTTTGCACCAGACTTTGTGACACATCAAAGACACGTTTTCAATATGCTAGTGCACCGAGGCACAAGAAGGGTTGCCCTCAGTAATACTGTATAAGGGGTATTTTTAGGGTTATGTTAGTACCTACCTACGTCGTCGTCTCCGTACTAGTTTAATAGAATATATATATATGGAATATTGACCAATTGATATTATTTTATTATTATTATTATATTATTTATATATATATATTATATACATATATATTATATTATTATTGACCATATTATTGAAAATTCAATAACGAACACTAGCTTATATACATATGTACCATATGTATATAAGCTAGTGTTCGTTATTGAATTTGATATAAGCTTAATTAATATTATTATAAATACAGATACTAAATTTTAATGCCGTCTACAAAGGTTTTATGTCAGTGTCTATTGTGTTTTTGTTATCTGTGGCCTCTTTATATTTTTTTAAGAATATTTATGGTAAACATACTTTTTAATAACGCAAAACTTTTAAAATTCGAATGCATTAGAAATTTGTTTTTAATCGACCTCAAATTGGGCGCGAAATGAATTCGACCCCTCCGTTAGGGTGGGACAGCGATAGCTTCATTACAGCAGAACGTGAGTTAGTGCCTTTGTAAACATTTATCATTATTTATTAAAATGTATCAAATGTGTACAAAGTTGCTAAATAGAGAACGGTGCGAATCTAAAGTATCATTTTCATGTTGCTATAGGTACCTAGTCAATTTTTTTATTGACACCAAAATTTATCAATACACCAAAAAAATATCGACCATTGAATAGCTATTGAAGTTTAAAAATATTATTTACTAATTCGTAAGTTAAAACATGTTTATCAAAAAGTTTAGACCTACTTAGTTCTGCTCTTTATTTGCCTTACAAAGAGAACAAATCGACCATAGTCTTACTAAAGTCACATTCTGAAACAACCTACATTTTATCCCTCCAAAATCTGACAGCTCAATTACTTTCACCGCGATGGACGACATTTGTTCAAATTGCTCTTGTTTTATAGATATAACTAAAATAGTTTAACCAGTGTACATTTTTCATGCTTATTCTGATAAAAATAAAGTTTATAATAGTGTATTGAACAGCAAATTTAAGTTTGTAGAAAGGTTCTTTTACGTTTCATTTCGCGGTTAACACAGCGTGTAAATGAGTTCTTTATCGCGTCGTGTTTTAAGCGGCTGTTTATATAGTTTTGGGGACAAAAAGGGTGAATAAATTAAAATACAAGAGCTAATATCGAGGTTGTAATGTTCGACAAATTGGTGTGTAGCCGTAACGAAGTTATTTGGACCAATTTGTTCTATAGGGGTGAACAAATGTTTAGTTGTAACTTGGTATAGACTATAGAGGAAACACTTCTACACATAGACATACTTGTAAAGTTTCTTACATTTTTTCTGGAGGGTCAGTGGCTTAATGTGTTATTTTCACATACCACTCCACGGTCTTAAAAATCGGCCAAGTGCGAGTGGGATTCGTGCACGAAGCGTTCCGTACCATTATCTATACATTTCAAAATTCTACCTGTTGCCGTTATTAATATCGAGCAAAAAACGACAAAAAATCACGTGTGTTGTATGGGAGCCCCACTTAAATATTTATACTTAAAATGTTGTAGCGACAACAGAAACACATCATTTATGAATATTACAACAGTCTAGCTACCATGGTTCATGAGATACAGCCTGGTGACTGACAGACTGACAGTGGAGTCACTGGAGTCTCAGTAATAGTGTCCCCTTTGGGTATGGAACACTAAAAACGGATGTAACACAGATAATCGGTGCATTTCCACTATACAATACTCTTCTGTAATAATTTTATAAATTCTAATATTTTCGTCTATGTGTTTACATTTTTCATAGTTTAAAATTAATTACGTCAAAAAAAGTGTACCTTAAATACATATGACCGTCTTTATAACACAAAGATTGGTCTCGGGTGCGAGTCGAACTCGCGTCCCTTGTTTTAGCAGTCAGCATCACTAACCACTAGCCCAACAGGACGAACATTTCATATTTAAGAATCAGTTGATTCTATTGAAAACGAATAAACTATTATTAATTTTATAATCTGTTAAATAAGATTTATAAAGCAATATTCAGTAGAACCATAGATGATAATATATTATGCAATGCATTCAATCATATTTATCAATATCTAACCCTTTTATAAATACCAAGAATTATGCAAATGCATAAGACAAAAGCTGATCCATATAACAAAGCGGTAATCCTTAATAACAAATTATTATTTTACTGAAGAACTACTAATCTTCTTGCGAATACAATAAATTTGGGATATATACTACTAGAATATGGAAAGAAAATAATATTTAGAAACATATTTTTATTCTCTCTCTTTCAATTTAAGGGCCAGGCCCTTATCGGTGGAGTAATCGCCACTCCACTTTATTTGCCGCGATCTGTTTGTTTGATCTATTTTCATTCTAAAAGTCATAAAATATTATTCGTTACCTACTCAATGAACAAACAAATTTTAACAAAAAAAAATTGGTTGTCTGTAAAGTCGGTTTAAGGATCGTCCTTTAACGTGATCGTTTAACGTGACAACGTCATAACCAAACATTGATGAAAATGGTCTCATGCAACGACTTACAATGAACGTAACGGGACAATGAGTCATCCTTTTTCGTGCATGCAGACGGCGCCGTTCATCAATATATTAGACGTTGTCACGTCAAAAATCGACTTCAAGAACTGTACCAAATTGAAATGGGACTACACGGCAAGCAGCTTTCGAATAAAATCACCCCGTCGAAAGTTATGAGGTAACAAACATAAAAAAATACACTGAATTGATAACCTCCTCCTTTTTTGAAGTTGGTTAAAAAGAAATTAATACCTAACATAATTTCAATTTCGGCGTTTTTATCAGAGTTTAGCTTTTTCTTTCAGTGACAAATAATGTCTTATCGATTCGGTTACATAACATTTGAACTTTAAGCATTCTAAATAACAAGTATTCTTCTGAGCTTGTATGTTTTAAAATACTTATTGCTGTTGTTTTGTCAAATAGTGCTCAGAGTCGTAATGACAAGATGTCAGAAATATTAATACTCTGTTCGGGCCTGGGGGGATAAATGTCTAGATCGCACAAAAACTCATTCGTCAATTTTTGGTCCTATTTTTTTCATTGCGTGTCACACAGCAGCATGGTTTGGCCCACAGAAAATTTATTTCTATGGTTTGGCCCGAGTTGAAAGCCAAATGAACTAAATGTTTGTTCAACTTCAAAAGAAGTGTAAGTTTTTTTTATGAGGGGGCCGACATATCGCCTGATGGTAAGCGATTACCGCCGCCCATAGACACCCGCAACACCAGAGGCGTCACAAGTGCGTTGCCGGCTTTTTAAGAAGGAACACGCTCTTTTCTTGAAGGTCGTATTGGTCCGGGAATACCGCAGGCGACGGTTTATTCCACACACAGACGGTTTTGTTGTGCGAGGCAGAAAGTTCCTGGAAAAGTTCTCAATAAGATGGTGTTTTTGTGTCAACAAACATAGAATCCATGTACCTACTTATGAACCGATTTGGATAGTTATTTTTTATTTTGCTTTCTTTTACTTTGGTTTATTTTTTATTGCCCATTTAGGAGAGTTGGAATGAAGCATCTTGGTAGGCCGCCATAGTGTAAGGTCGCCATGCAACATTTTTGCATCGTCTGCATTCGCATTGTGTATGGTGACTCTAAGATTCTGCTTATGCTTTCCATCAGGCAGATGCACTTTGGCAGGCTCATTTAAAAAAAGACAGTTAACACATTCTAAATATCCAACCAGGCCTCGTTCAATAACAACTCGCCTATAATTTCCCCACTTATATACGCAAGTAATACATAAAGACATTTCGCTACATACGTTCACTATGCACCTGCCATTCAAATCACGCCTACAATACTTATTCAACAACTATAATATTGTAAAAAACTGCTTAATATCGGACCTTAATCCCTTGTAATAAGATACTCGGGCGAATGTTCCTGTTGTACGGTATTTGTCTTATTGCAACGAGTTATGACCACAGATTAAGATAAAATGAACTAGATTTGTTCTGCCTAATAGATATCTTTATGTTACAGTGAATACAAGTAATAGTTTTTTGGTAGTTTAGTATTCTATAATTTAAATGTCAATTGCGTCTCTTTTAATCTAAGCAAATTCGAAAAATATACACATAAGAGTGGAAAAATAAGAAATAATGAATACAATTTATGACAGTTTATAGTGATGTATTCATATTCTTGCGCTGGGCTGACCAAGTTTACTCTACCTTTGGGCACTACGATCCATACTGCCCTACACACTGCTCTAGATAGGATACAAATATAGGTGTTAAGCTATCACTCGCATAATGGCTCTAAATAGGTGTTATGATCATGACCCCCAGAATTGAGGATAACGACACAAGTAGGAGGCTTCTAACTCACAATAGGCCCTCTACCTATAGTGATATTTGCAAGTCTTTGTTCATTGTTTGTGTCTTATCCATGAACTAGGACGCGGAACGTCTTCTTCCACGAATTGTACTTCGAGAAATAGTTTCGATGAATGAAAAGAATCCTACCTACCTTCCCGCAGCGAAGTAACATGTTTCTGGTATTCATAATCTATGGTATCACATTTACCATCTATATGTTGAATGGCCTATGTTCATACCCATGGCATATAGTTACCGAAGTGGCAGAACGCAAGCGGAGCGCCGTGCGCCGCCCGCGGTCATCACGGCTGCGCCCGCGCATCCCCACTCCCCCCTACTGCCTGCCTGCCTCTACGCAACGGATGTGCTCGACGGATTGTTTTGATGCTTCGAGTTATGAATATGCGAAAATTTAATTTATAATTATCGTAAGCTGTGCTTCCTTTTGAGTTTTAAGTAAACTGAAGTAGGCCACAGCAAATAATGCAAGAATATGCATAGGCTGTTAATGTTAATTTCCCACATTACATGTAGGAATGAAATAAAGTTCATCACGAGCTGATACTTAATATGGGTCTAAACATCATCGTCGCGCGTGCCAGATTACTACATATTAGGTAAGTACCTAACTAGCTTTGAAATATTTAGTTTTTAATCTTTACAACTGTCGATTTTAAGACTTTCATACGCGAATAACTTATTGTTATTCGGTAGTCTTATAATTATTTAAACTTAAAAAACATAAATTTAAAAAAGAAAAGAATTTTAAATTAGCTACACACGTTTTCTTTTGGCTACAGGGGCTACAACTTTTGGGTAAAGGTGTTAAATGCATATTAATATTGTATATCATACTACAAGCTCTGCTTAGTTTGATGCTAGATTGCGTTGTGTCAGATATCTGAAATGTGAAAAAAACGAATAAAGGTCGATTCACACATATCAGTGAAGCCACAGTGCGTCAACGTGTTCGCTCAGTTCGGTATCAGTGCTACAGTGTTGCGTCAGTGATTCAATTCACACATCATGTCCGTACTCAGTTCACGGAGCTTCAGTGAAAACGTGTATCGTGATTGTTGCTATGGCTCTGTATCTAACTAATGAACTTTATTTGCGCTCGTATTTTGTTCCACAAATTGGTTTTGTATTTCGAATCCATGTTGTCGATACTTGTACGGACGAAAAGTAGCGTAGTTTATAGCATAGTTAGTGCGTATCGCGTGTGTTTGCTTGGAACTACGAGCCTTTTTACTGCTTCAACAAGAACAAGGCGGTGCGTTATGTACCTTTTTTTATTTGATCTGAGTTTGCATGAGACAAATCATACAAAACCCTATTCTAACAATCACTCGTCCTCCATATTGTTTTTGATTCCACGGCG
This sequence comes from Diaphora mendica, assembly GCA_949125395.1. NCBI lineage: Eukaryota > Metazoa > Arthropoda > Insecta > Lepidoptera > Erebidae > Diaphora > Diaphora mendica. The sequence continues at coordinate 8,023,047 of OX421333.1, forward strand.
TCCGTGATCCGATAAAAAATATCGTCGTCAATGAATACCGTCCGTGATTGCCGGTGTCGGCACTGACTGACACTGTGTCACTGTGTCGTCACTGACACTGACAAGTGGGGATACGTTCATAGATAATGTATGAAAGAATATTTCGCACTGTGCCGGTACTGTGTCGGTGTGTGAGTTCACTGATATGTGTGAATCGACCTTAAACATATTTAAAATTGTCACGTACTGGACTCGACTTCCCTGTTTATCCATCGGTAATGGCTAAGCGATGAGCGAAAAAGTTCTATGTTATTGTCTTTTTTGTCTTTGTCTAAAGTTCTAACCTGTTTCTGGTTCTTCACTTCTTACGGCAAGAGTTCTCTCATTATCTATACTAAACAAATTCAAGTGCTAATGAGAACGATATTTAAAATATATACAGTTTTTAAAAGTATAAGCGAGTAAGTACTAAAGAGAGTTTTATAACTGTAAAAATACAAAAAGCTAAAATGTTGTTCTATACGTAGTAGATAGTTAAAACTATGTAAAATGAGGTACAAAAACCAGAAGAATATGTTGTCTTGTCTTCCTATCGAAACGAGAACCTCTAACAAAGCTTTATTCTCCCCAATAAAGCTACGCGCCCACTGGGTCGGTACGGTCGGTACGGCCGTCACGGAATTTTTTAGAGGGGGTGCGCGCACTGGATCGGGCGTTCCGCCGTTTAGGCGTTCCGCACTGTTCGAACTTTTTAATGAACTAATTAAACATCAATGTGAGTTTTAATAGGTACCTAATGTGTATATGTTTACCTTAGAACTCTGAAAACAAGTAAAAAAGCATGAATCTTAATATTATTGAACAAAATACTGAATAGATTTATTTATTATATCAGAAATATAGTATACTAAATGAACCCCGCGGTGTTACCCGCGTTTATTAGGGTTCCGTGCCAAAGGCAAAAAACGGAACCCTTATAGATTCGTCATGTCTGTCTGTCCGTCCGTATGTCATAGCCATTTTTTTCCGAAACTATAAGAACTATACTGTTGAAACTTGGTAAGTAGATGTATTATGTGAACCGCATTAAGATTTTCACACAAAAATAAAAAAATTAAAAAAATTGGGGGTCCCCATACTTAGATGTGTGTGTGGGCACTTCCGAAGTGGTAAAATGTGTGTCCCCCCCCCCCCCCCCCCTGTAACTTCTAAAATAAGAGAATATTAAAACTAAAAAAATATATGACGTACATTACCATGCAAACTTCCACCGAAAATTGGTTTGAACGAGATCTAGTAAGTAGTTTTTTTTAATACGTCATAAATCGTAAACCGCAATTTATCGATCAAAGTTACAACGAACTACAAGAACTTTTATATTATGTTACTTGCTGCTACGGAACCCTTCATGGGCGAGTCCGACTCGCACTTGGCCGCTTTTTTAACCTTACTAGCTTTGTCCTGTGTATCAGTATTAATTAATACCTACAGTAAATAGTAGCCTATGTGTTATTCCGATGTATAAGCTATACGCCGCGGGACAAATTTAGTCTAAAAAGTAACCTAAGTTACTCCTTAGATCATCAGCTATCTGCCAGTGCCCGTCAAAATCGGCCCAGCCGTTCCAGAGATTACCCTGAACAAACAAACAGATAGACGGACAACATTTTTAAAAATGTTATTTTGGTACATGTACCGTGTATACATACACATAGGTATGCATTTATCAAAAAGCGGCTATTTTAATATTGCAAACCGACACTCCAATTTATTTATTTGTATGTATTGATTAGAAATAGTGAAAATTAAGAAATAATCTCACAATGATAATAATTCTGATATTCTCAACGCTAGATGGCGCTGCAAGTAATTCTAGGACGATATCGAATATTATAGACCATTCCAGATACTCCAAAGAGTTCAAAGCCGTATATATAAGCGGAGCGTGTTAGTAGCCGTACGGGCGAGTATTGTTTCACGATACAGCGGATTAACATCGAAGCGATTCTCTAGGGCGACTAATGAGTGATTTAGTGAATTATTGTCATAAAAGTGTTGTCATTAATAAATAATGTGTTTTTTTGGTAATCAACCGACTACTTTTATTTAGATAATACATGGCTCGTAATAGTAAAATAGGCATAATAAATTTATCGTAACATTGTATAACCTTATTGAAACTAGAAAGTTTTAGTAGTAACTTTTTATATGAAATAAACTTATCTATAGTTATACAAATAAATAAAATTGGAGTGTCTGCTTGTAATATGTATTAAAATAACCGATTTTTACTAAATGCATATGTATATATACGGTACAAGTACAAAAAATGTATTTTTTAAATTTTTTGTCTGTCTGTCTCTTTGTTCCGAGTAATCTCTGGAACGGCTGAACCGATTTTGACAGGACTTTCACTGATAGGTAGCTGATGATATAAGGAGTAATTTATGCTACTTTTTTCGAACTAGCTTTGCCCCGCGGCGTCACCCGCGGTACGACAATAACCGCGATAATAAAAATTGATAGAACTTATAAATAAAAATAGTTCTCAACTTTTTTTAGTTATAATATATGAGGAAATAATAACAAATAAGAAAAATCTGTTATGAAAAGGGGAATAATAGATTTATTAAAAATTCTATTGGCCCTTAACAAATATTATTTTTGGTGGTTTAATCACAAATAAAATAGGTCTTCAATGTTGGAACTCCGTTCTTCTGACTAGATTGAAAACTTTCAGCTTGCTGGGATGCATTCTGGGATGACGTTCCCTGTTGAGATTGATTTGCTTCGTTAGGGTGCAATGTAAAAGGTCCTATTAGGTCCTATTATAAAGGTGATATTATTCCTGGGTGAACAGCTGAAGAAGAGTCTGATGGATCACTGTAATAACTAATATTTAATTATTTTAATTGTTTCATTAATAATAAGTAAATAAGTAGTAAGGTATGTAATTTTCCAAGTATATTTGCTCATAACTCTTGATTTAAACTTGATGTAGCCGCATAGTTACATTTTACGGCAGCCGTAAAAAATACATAAATGAATGAACAGAGTTATTGTTCTTTACTCTTGGTTTGAACTTAAATTTCAAGATTTCCACTTAATTCCTTGCAAATAATCAATCTTGGAGTCATAGATACTATTTTTATTTCCTTTTTTTATTAAATTTACAGAAACAATACTTACTACTACATGAAGTCTAATTATTTTTATCATCTCACCGATTTATCTTATTTCAAGAACTGTTTTTAACCGACTTCAAAAAAAGGAGGAGGTTTCTCTCTTCGACCGTATTTTTTTTTATGTGTGTGTTAGGGGATAACTTCGTCGTTTATGAACCGATTTTGATGATTCTTTTTTTAATGGAAAGAAGATATCCCAACGGTAGTACCATGATAAGGACACTAAGATCTAATGATGGCATCCAAGATAAATCGAGTCGAACCTTGAAGTCGGTTTTTATTTTGTTAAAATTGTATATATTGTGTGGTTATTTGTTACGCATAGGGCACTTAATTAACCGTCAATAAAGTACGACATTGCTATAGTACTAATGTACTACAGAATTAATATCGAAAAAAAACGGTAGGTAATTTATGGCGTGAGCAATAGCTCACGCCATAAATTACCTACCGTTTTTTCTTCTTTAATAAAAAAGAAAATAAACGAATGGACCTTAGAGCATACATACATGCAGTGAGCGCGCGGAAAGCGTGATCGAAGTAGAGAGACATAGAGACTGAGTTTAGTCAGAGTCTGTCTCTCTCACGCTAGCTTCTGATTGGTTGGTGTATTTCCCACCAAAGCTTGGACAGAGTAAAGGATTTCGACTGAACACGAGCACAACAGAGAGCAGACTGCGTAGTACGCTGAAAGTGCCGTACCGACCGTCCCGAACGTCCGAAGTGCGCGCGCTCTGGATCGGTCGGGTGGATCCGCCGTCACAGAAATGTCCTACAGTTCGTAGCTACAGACTTTCTATCGGACATGCCGAAGGTGCGGAACGCCGTTGACGGCCGTGCCGACGCAGTGGGCGCATGCTCATAGAATTCAATACTTTGAACTTTTGAAAACTCCCGTACCGACCGTACTGACCGTCCGTGACGACCCAGTGGGCGCGCAACTTAGCTTCAGACTTTTCTATCGGACATGCCGAAGGTGCGGAACGCCGTTGTCGGCCGTGCCGACGCAGTGGGCGCATGCTCATAGAATCCAATACTTTTAACTTTTGAAAAATCCCGTACCGACCGTACTGACCATCCGTGACGACCCAGTGGGCGCGCAGCTTAATGGTTAAACTACGGTCTCTACGCGATCGTAAATCGACGTGAGGAACTTTTGTCATTCATATCCACTCGTAGGTGTAGGTATTCAAGATGCCGCAGGCAGTCGCTGTTGTTCAATAAAAGATGATTTACAACCAATAATAAAGTCATCAGATGGTATTCAAAGAGAACAATAATTAAACGCATTGTGATTATAGTTACAAATTGATAGAACATTTTTATAAGTAATGAATGACTGTTCGGTAACGCAGCGAGGCTGTAATGTCTAATAAATAAATGTGGTTGGTGTCTTGCTTCATTTTTAAACACATTTTAGGTATTGCTAACTGACTCACGCAATTTCCTCTGCGTCTTTTTTCAATCATGCCCGTCCCGTAAGCTATTCTAACTTACGCACGCCAGCAAAACACACATTTAAAAAGAAAACACAAATCAGTCATGAGGACTGCACAGAGAAGTGAAAACTCAAAAGTATAAAAATTGTTCATGGGAAACGTGCGGTGACGATGACGCTAGTTCCATGATTTTTGTTCACCCAGAAAATGCTCACCGCGGTTAAAGTTTTCACTTCAAAAATGTGAAAACGGTTAGATAGTTTCAGAGTTCATTTTGAGTAACAACGTGGCACGAGAATTATATACAATAGATATGGATATGAATGTGCTTCCTGTTCTGTTTCCATGAATTTAACTAAATAGCTCGTAAATTACTCATCAACCGATGAATCGTTTTTCTTAATATCATCTGCGACGATGCCTCGACGAGTTTACCCCATTTTTTTTATAGTTGGCCCTGATAAAATTACTCTACTCTGTCTGATGGAAAACATAAGCAGAATCCAACAGTGGTGGTCACCATACTGCGAATACAGACAATGCAGCATGGTGACCCACTCCATGGCGGGCCAGTGATGCTTCTGCATCATTGGGTCCGTTCGTTCTGAAATCAGCGTGGCTCTACAGCCTTCAATACTACAGTAGTGATCTTAATAACAATATTAATAAATAATAATTGATGAATATGTGACCCGGGCTTTGGAGAGCAGGTTAAGCCGTCGGTCCTGGTTGTCATGAACATGTAGGTATCTATGGCTATCGTAATTGGGAATTCAGTGTTCTCACATATAGCGACAACTAGACAATCTTTTAATTAAAGTCGCCCCCAGGGTTGCGGAGGTACGATGCCAATCGATCCGTGGAAAACTGATATTCAGGTAAAACCGGTTGAACTAGTAGCCGACCGCAACCCCAAAATAATATTAAGAATAATAAAGGCTAGGAAGAAGAATATGTTACTGTAATAGACATTCTATTTACTACTACTTGATTTACTAAACGGTTATAGGTAATTTCACAATGGCAGAATCGATTATATATTTAAGTAAATAGCACAGATACAGTTCACGCCGTACTAAGAAACGTAATAGCTTCTATAGGGTGACCAAAATAATCCTGCAATCATGCAAAACAGTTATGCCAGTTTCACAAAAAAAAAAATGGAAGATGTTATTTTGAAAGTGGATGATTGTTATGGATTGTGTTTTAAATAACCTTGAAAGTTATTTTTTTTACTGTATTTTTTATATTTAACTTTAATTCATCCATTGAATGACATTCCTGTAGTTGAAATTCTTCGTTTATAAACATCAACATTTTATTCTTCAAATTCTTCTCATAGACTGCAGCTAGGGGTCTCGGGGTGGTCCGGAAGTCTTAATAATAGCAGCTCCCGGAACCCTCCTGCCTAAGGCGCAGAATGGTAACTGGTACAAGGTAGGGTTTTAGTCGATCCGATTCCGACAAACCACACCGCAAACCCCGATGGGATGACGGCCTGTGAAGGTTCCCACATCTAAAAAAAGGAGTCTCGGGGTAACTTCTCTAAGTCTACCGCTTATCCAAGTGGACTTCCGCGCTGCCTGCCTTCACTGAGTTCCCGGATATCAATAATCTTGGATCTAATATTAAACATATTATCTACGTGTCTGATGTGACGGTGTGACCACAGGTCTAGTTAATTAAATTCTTAATTTCTTTTCTTATGTGAAAACAATTTGGCATAAGAGCAACCATAATTTAAAGCAAAGGTTTTACTCAAACTTTTCTGTATTCCACACCATTTATCTAACTTCTCAAATAAGTAGATCTAACTTCGAGTTACAAATACATAGATAAATCTATGTTGAAGTACTCCGGTCGTTAGTTTGGTCACCTCACAGTGCAATAGTGTACTAGCGGGCAGTAGGTACGACGCCCGGGGCTGTCACGATAAATGACCAGCCATGCCGCCCATACACAATTTCACCGGCCCGGTCGCCCCGCACCGCACTGCGCTCATGAAAACACCCTTTTTTCTTGTTCAACCTTTTTTAGAACATTATGAGCTTCTTTTTTTGAATATTGTTTGGGCTTTATTATATGTGTGTGTGTAGGGGGTTCTAGATTGAGTGAATGTGTGCGTGTGAAGTTGCGTTTAATTGTTATGATAGACTGCGTTTAGTGTTTATTTATGTTTTAAGTTTAAGTTTTTAAACGATTCTTAATGTGAAGGTACTATGATACTTCCCATTATGGATTTTTTATTTTTTTAATTATTGTAGCAGTGATTTCACTCTTTAATTCTGCTCATGCTTTCCATCAGGCAGAGTAGAGTCCCAAGTTTGGCAGGTTCATACAAAAAAAAACATATGATTTTCTTTTTATGTTTGACTCTGTCCAAAATGACTCTACTCTGCCTGATGGAAAGCATAATATTATGCAGAATCCAAGAGTAGTGGTCACCATGCTCACTGCGAATGCAGACAATGCAGCATGGTGACCCACACCATGGCGGGCTAGTGATGCTTCTGCATCATTGGGCCTCCGGTCACGCACTCACCAACGAAACACGACAGCACGAACGCTGTCATTTTACGTTGATTTTCTGTGCGAGGGTAGTACCGCCCTGGTCGAGCCGGCCCGTTCGTGCTGAAATCAGCTTGGCTCTACGACCTAGTAAATTCAAATGAATTCATCATCACTCAATGTTAATTAAAAGAAACTAGAGGTTATAAAATTCTAAAACATGAAAACTAGTTCCCAACAAATGTTGAATCATTTGCTAAAATATTGAACCCAAAGCATTTTTGACGTTTCGCGTGCTCCACTCAAAAATCAATTACAACTGCGCCAGAAAGTCTCGAAGCACCACAAAAACAAAACAACATAACAATGCAACAAAAATACAAAAAAAAAAACACAAAGGGCTCGCCGTCACAGACCCTCACATTACAGATGGCCTCTATAATCACCTTATTTTTTATCTACGACCCACAAATCTAAGTAATGACAGGATTGAGCATAGACTATAGAACGATGTGTAAGCGCCTATTTGGACCATTCGGAACACCCCTTATGTCACAGACAATTTATTTGTGGTTTTAATAACAATGTTTGAATGAAGAGCTTAGTAATGGCTGGTATTATACCTATTGATTTTTATACGCATCTGATGTATTTAAAAGATTCTGGTAAGTACTCTATCATTTGAAGTTATTATCTATCTTCGAAACCCTTGTGTTTCATAAATCAGTAGAACATAGTACTGTACAAACATTTTCGCAGTCTATTTTTTTGTAATAATAATAGGTCTTTACCTATGAAATTGCCGTTTCGTATGCAATAAGTGAAAGTACTTATTTTTTCAAACTTTTTTATTTCTGTTATTCGAAGTAATCACCCATGCAATCGACACATATTTGCCAACGCATTGGCAATTTATTGATGCCCTTCTTGTAAAAATCAGCTGGACGGGGGGCAACAAACTCTTTAAAGGCATTTTGTACTGCCTCTGGGGAATTGAATTTTTTACCCACTAAAAAGTTGTCTAAATTTTGGAAAAAGTATTAGTCGGTAGGTGCAAGGTCTGGTGAGTAAGGCGGATGAGGGAGAGCTTCCAACCCCAGCTCTTGCAGCTTGGAGACTGTCTGTTGCTCAGTATGGGGTCGCGCGTTGTCGTGAAGGAGCACTGGGACGACCGATTGACCAAAGCTGGTTGCAGATGTGCAAGCTTCTCCATCATTCCTCCAGTTCTTCACAGTACACATGTGCATTAATGTTCATGCCGTTTTGTAAAAAGCTTTGGTGAATCACACCCGCACTAGACCACCAAACAGTGACCATCACCTTTTTAGGGGTCATTTTTGGTTTAGGGCATTGCTTAGGTGCTGAACCAGGGTCTAATCAACTTGCTGAGCGCTTTCGATTGTCGAACAGAATCCATATTTCGTCGCACGTAACAATTCTTTTAAAAATTCCTTCATTTCTTTGCCTGTTGAGCAGCGCAAGGCAGCTCTCGACGCGTACGTTGCGCTGGCGATCGTTAAGGTCTTGCGGCACCCATCTATCAAGCTTTTTTACCTTGCCAATTTGTCGCAAATGGATCAATATTGTTTTGATGCTTACATTAAAAGCTGCTGCTAGCTCATATAGAGCTAGCTAGCTATAGATTGAGTTTCGTCAGCTTCCACAATCGCCTTTAATTCATTATTGTTAACCAAAGTCTCCGGACGACCACGAGCTTCATTTTTCAAGTCAAAATTTCTAGAACGGAACCGGGAAAACCAATAACGGGTTGTGCGTTCGTTTGTACAGTTCTCTCCGTAAACGTTTTTGATTTTACGTGCCGTTTGTGTCGCGTTGGTGCCACGACGGAACTCATATTCCATAATTACACGAATTTTTAAAGTATCCATTATGTCGAAAAATGTTCAAATGTAATGAAAATACAACGCTAATCAAAAACAAAAGACTGAGTTTGTAAATAGAATGTCATAGTTTTAAAACAAAATTCATTTGAATTTAGAATACAGAGCCATTACAAACTTTTTTTTATTTGAAGTGACCAGTACTGAAGAACGGCAATTTCATAGGTAAAGACCTAATATTACAAAATGCGAAAGATAGATGTTTTTTTTTTCATTATTTTCTCTTTGAGAAACCACATTTGTGCGTTTCCGGATCTTTGCTTTAGGTAGGTGACTTATTCGTTCCTTATGTTATATTTATCTTTAGTTTTTTATAGTGTGTCTTTTTAAGACAATTACCGCATTACAAATACATATATATTATGTGTCGGGGGGGGACTTCCATTCATGAAACGGTCACAAAGAACACCCAAACTCAAAACAAAAATTTATAAATCACATAAAATATTGTACCATATGAGATATGAACCCACAGCACTCAGCGCAGTAAAGAGCAGCGTGGATACCGCTTAAGCCTGTACGCCATCCGTGAAGTCAAACTTATCCATGAACATACCTATTGAAAAACCTGGAAATTATCTATTTATTTATCCTACCAACCTCAAATCATTAAAAAAGTAATATACTAATCCTTTCCAATCCTTCATCAATCGCCCTCAATCAATTAACAACTGCATACCCGTCGGTGACAGCGCTGCGGGTCGCGGCGTGCGCGGGCGCCGCCACTCGCCGCGGGAGGCGCGCGCGTCGCAGCGTGACGCCATTGTCTTTGCTCACCTACTTGTTAGCGGACGGGAGCCCATTGTACTACTTGAGTTTAATGACGACAATATGCGTTAGATTTGTTAAGTATACCTTCTGGTATTTTTAACTTCTTTTGTATACGACATTTTTTGCATTCGAAGACGAAGCAATTGATAAAGCTCTTCAAATATTCTGGGCGCCGTCGTCGCGATTTAGAGGTTTTTGTAATGATTGTAGTAACTTGTTTAATTTGCTCATGATAGGTGGTAAATGTCAAAATTATTTCGTTAAAATAAAGAGTACAAAAGGAGAGCTTATTGTAGGAATGAATAAACACGACGCAATTGATGATGATTACCAGCGATATCAACATCAAGAGCTTGTAATAGTTCACTGCTGGACATAAACCTCTCCTTAGGAAAGCGCAATTCATTATTATTTCCTAAGAAACAGTCACATCAACGGCCTTTTTGACTTTATTAAAAGTGCACATCAAAAGTTCATTAGAATACTGACTGCACTGTTGGCCTAGTGGTATAAGCGGTCGCCAAGCCGCTTTCTACTGCATCAAGTGTTCGAATGCTAGATGGGGCAACAATTTGTGTGATTCACAAATTGTTGTTCTGAGTCTGGGTGTTCTTTGTATCCTTTTACTGTTTGTTTAAAAAGTCCCCTAAGACACAGGATGTATATTCCTAATGCGGGAGTTTTCTTCTTTTTTTTAAACACATATCGGATAAGGGGCAGTTAAGGTCATAAACATATGATATAGATTTTTATAGATGATAATAATATTCTGCAAGAGAAACGCAGTCTTTATCAACACTGGTATCGTGCATGTTAAACACAAACTTATCCCGTTCGGGAACATTAAGCACCCATTATCCGCAACATTTGCATGCGACTATGTACGTTGTACGATATAAAGCTAATAATAAACTCATAGGGTCGCTCCGTAATAGTAAAATTTTATCGCTCATGTTTTTAATTAAGAGTACATTCAAATTTTAAATCAGCAATAATCGGCTCTAAATCAGTGTGCTTAGAGACGTAGATTGTTTGATAGGACAAAATTCAGATTTACATAGTTACCTAACCTAACTGAGATTGCATCCGTCCGTTGCATAACGAGACGGATTAAGGATTCCGATTTTAGGCAGTGGTCCCACCGCCGACGATAAACGAGAAACGAGTAGAACTAGAAACTATGATCGAGTTGGCGATCAGCGGACAGCGAGTGTCTAGTTTCGATAGTTTTGTCTCTGGTCTATAAGCGAGTGTTCAAGTGCGATGAGCGATTACTCGCGCTGTCGCGCCAACACCACATTCGAAGACACTATGGATGAGTTTTTTTATTGAATGTGTCCGACAATATCTCTATCGTAAAATACATCATCGTCGTTGAGTTGCAACAATGAGAGTTGCAATGATTTGTTGATATCCATACGTGTACTTTCAAAGCCGCACTGTATAGAAATGATCAAGCGAGAGAGCATCGCTGAGCCAGTATCGCTGAGCCAGTATGGCTGAGCGAGTTTATCTTTGAAAGCTCTTGTCGCTCAGCTACAAAACTAGTAAAGCGAATCGTTGCCGGCAGTGTGAACAGTCGGAGAGCAACTATTACTTTAAGCATCTCTTTCGTTTACATGGAATTTATATTTATTGTAGGTTTCTTGAACGAGAAAATCGCCGATAGTTAGTCGTTTTCTAGCCGGCGGTCGGACCACTGCCTTAAGAGCAGACTAAGGAAATAAACTACGTAGAACAGCAGCACTACAAAGAGCCTCGTATGACTCGCGTAGGTCAAACCTCCTTTTTAAGAAGAGGCTTATGGCCAGCAGTGGACTGTTAAAGGCTGTTGATGATAAATTCAGATTGTGTTCATTGATACTATGATCGCTCTCCTGTAAACTTATTTTGGTAGCTATTGTTACGAAGAAAGATATTTGCGAACAACACTTGAGACGTCTACACGCACACAACACACACACACACCTAAATCGGAAGGTTCTCGTTGTTTCTTGAGGCACAGAATAATTAACCTTACGATATACATAGCGTCGAATATCGATTGATTGTCACGCGGATGTTACCAGCGCTTTGTGCCGTGTACAACCTTGTGTATACGAATAGTTACTAGAATGTGCTAGTAATAATAATAATGGGTATATATAGTAACTCTCGCGGGCTGCAGTTCAGTTCAGTTTGAGCTACAGTGCGATAAATATATTGTTTTAAACTTTCATGGTCAGTAACATTAAAATAGAAATCTACGGGATTGCTACCATGTACCTTTTTCTTTCTTTTTCTTAGAAATGGCAAACTGTGTCGGTGTCGACAATTCTGCCATGTACCTTTTTGTTAGTGAGTATCCGATATTTTGGCGCTGTTGCAAGCGCCATGATCACGGAGTAACTGAAGATCTTGCGGGTGGGATGTTATTGGCAGACATATGGGTCTACCCTCTTTCGCAGTCTTTTACTACGATCGCCCCCCGGTACCACTGTTCACAAACTCACTAATCACTCGTAATTGTTCTCGACACACAACACTAACAGTATCTGATCGCGAAACTATATTTTGTTGATTACGCCGGTTTTTGCACATTCGGGATTCCAGACATTTGACAATTTGAACCCATCCTCACGATTGAAATTTTTATGTTTAGTAATTTCAATCGCTTCCCTGACCAATCTAGGTATGTAGTGGCGTTCTGTCGTAATTATCTGTGGGTTATGAAACTCAATCCAGTGGTACCAGTGAACAGTTGTGCCGGAGGCGATCGTAGTAAAAGACTGCGAAAGAGGGTGGACCGATATGTCTGCCAATAACATCCCACCCGCAAGATCTTCAGTTACTCCGTGATCATGGCGCTTGCAACAGCGCTGAAATATCGGATACTCACTAACAAGAAGGTACATGGTAGCAATCCCGTATCATATCATATATCAGTGATTAACCTAGCGACCTTGGCGACAATTAATGGACAATAAGGACTGTTATTCTAAGTGTTATTTTTATTTTAATAGTGTTTTTAATAAAGTCTCTTTTACTCATCAGAAGATTTGTTTCTCAAATCCATCGAACCCTAACCCGTAACACTATAACAGCAAAGACAGAACTACTACGAGAATCGCTTGTCAGTTAACTACAAATAAAAAGTTGTATACATGTTTATAGGTCTTTGGCGTCTTTATTCTTCTTTGGCATTTTGGTACACAGGGTACACTTCTTTACCTATCGATACCACACTTTTGGAGATTAGTCTAATTTAAACGAATGGGTAGTCTGTAAGTAATGTGTTATTATAAATAGGTAGGTACATACTTTAATTCTGCTTGTTTATAATTAAAATAATATGTACTGAACTCTCAAATTCTTGAAAATAACTCTACTTGGCATGGACCTGGGAAAACTACACTAATTATTTCCACATCTTTTAATCAAAATATACTCACGGTAACAAAGTTAACTAACAAGCTAATGCAATAAGCTACCAAAATTAATAAAGTAGAGGTATCAAGTGTCGACGCGTGTCAAACAATAGTCTAGAGCTTTTTATTCAGCGTCTAATGGCGGCCGCGTGGCTCTATGAGTGGCCATGCGCGCATTGTGACGGCTAAGAGGGGCGCTCTACTAGTTATGATACCGTAACTGAGTAAGTACGGTTTTTATAACACGTGTATCGGTTATTGTAAAAAGGTAAGCATGATAATTTAATTTTACGGTTCAAATGTTTTGTTCGGTGCTAGTCCTCAGGCATTTTTTTAATTTCTTATTATTCTCTTTGGATATAAGTACTTTAAAACATAAAATAGTCATATTAGGTCGTAAAATTTTTTTGGTAAAAGTTAATCAATTGAATGAATAAGATAAGAAAATTTTTGAAGAACTAAACCCGTCTACGTAAAAAACGTTGGAACATACATACCTAGATTCCTAGACTGCCAAAATATCTTCAGTCTTTTTAATAGTTTTCCATATTTCGTAGTACAATATTGGTAAGTTTATATTCAAATTTATAATAATATGTCCTAAGTGTATGTCCTACTCAGATACATTTTATTACCAAAACCAATTTTATACGGAATCTAAAACTTTAAATTCAAAAAACGAGATAACGTACTCGTATTGTACAATTTTGCATATTGCTCACACGACATCCATAGAGCACGCGCCACCTGCCAGTTCAATTCGAATTTGAATTTCGAACGAAACTTATCTCTGCGTGATGCGATTTGCGTGACGCAAGAGATGCGGGGGTGCGAATCGGAGGGAATCGATGCTTGAAATCACATTCAACTCATAATTTAAAACGATTTTGAGACCTTTGATGTTTTTAGTAATTTTCTGTTTTAATATCCAACGAATAAAAAAACTTAAGTTAATAATGCTTATATTTGAGATAAAAGTAAACTAAACTATTAACTAAAATCAAATTGAATTACTCAAGAGAAAAAAGTTCTATCAAGTAAGTACTTTAAATATAAATAACTTTTAATCGACTTTTGATATGAAAACGTGTTTTTGAAGGCTTAAATTTATGTTTTATAGGCTTAGCTTTCCACGTAACTTGGAGGCATGTCTGCGTGGGATGCGATAACTTATAGGAATTTAACTTAAGGAATTAATAGGAATTTTATGATCTTTAAGGTAACACCTTTCAGAACATAAAATTTCTTATAGTATCATAAGTAATCATAACTTATAGCAAAAGACTATTTACTTTGTGAAATATTTTTACTTTTCACGAACGTTTACTTTACTTGACTGTAGGTTTATTTCTCTTGTAGAGAGGAAGTGGTACGAACGTATGAATAGTATGTATAACATTATTTCGCCATTTACATACCGTGCATAAAATATTAACACGAATTGATTAACTCAACCAGTAGAGGACCCAATCCCCTTTCTCAGCGCGGTCTGATGCACCTGTTCCAATTCAAATATCGAATTACCATAATCGATATCACGGCAATCGAAGCGATGTGCAATATGAACAAGCCCCTTCCTTAGTGCTTGAGTTTTAATTTGATAGTCTTTTTTATAAATGCAAACGTGTCTCAAAATTATAGTGCCCGTAAGGGTTTTGAACCCCCTAATTTATATTTAGGATTTTGAACGATCTGTTTTACTTTTAGTAATGTTATTAATGCCAAGAATTTAATATGGAGTCTTTGGAGTAGCGGAGTAGAAAATACATCTAGAATAAATAATAATTACGGTACGTCTTCCTCCGTTTAATGAGGCTCTAAGCTGTTAACAGTGCCACTATTCGCCTTCTTCTTTTTTAAGCCGTTATAATATTATATTTGAGTTGTTTTTTTGTCTTTATTAATTTATTAGGGGCGTTAGACAATTGTACAATTGTACATACCAGTCCCATTGTACCTCATATTAATAGTTCATTTAACTAGTTATCTGTACTTTACGGAGTGTCACGACCCTTATTTGTCCTTTCGCTTTCGGGAACAAACTCTGCAAGACAACGGCATTACAAAGAGAAGGATAACCTGACACAAACCTTATTCCAACCAGTCTGACCTCCGTGGTATAGCAGGCCCAAACCTCCTTTCCAAGGGCGCTCGCCCACGGCGGCTTTTTGCAGCGCTGCAGTCGCGCTGTAGTCGCGTTGCAATGCGCTACTAAGGCGCTGCAGCATTGCGACTATATCGATGCAAAGCGCGATCGTGTCGAACGACATCGGGGGAAGAATGGAGGGAGGGTGGCCTTTGCAGCGCGACTGAATCGCGGTTATGTGGGCGAGAGCACGCAGCTTGCGACCGCATCGCGACTGTATTGCTGCAAAAAGTCGCCGTGGGTTTGCGCCCTAAGTAGAGGCCTATGTCCAGCAATAGTGGACTATAAGAGGTTTTTTTCTTATTCTGGTATGCTTGCAAATCTAGTTTTCAAACCACGGACAAAAGAACATTAAATCGAGTATATCTCCTACCTGCGTTTAGACCCATCAATCATTCTTCTGAACCCAATACCACAGATTACTGAATAGTTACCCAATACGTTTTAATTGAAGCCATATTTCAACGGTTTCATTTTACTTAAATGGGTTATTCGGTACTTTAAACTTTGAACTGTTGCAGAAGATTTATAGTACAGTGGGCTATATATCTTCTTAATCTTTATGTTCTAGGCAATAGTAAGTATGACTACTCGTCAAGCACTTAAGACCGTAATAAATGTTTAAGTATTATATTTATGGTAATTTGTCTGGTCCGAATTTCATAACTTCAATATGAATCACACTATTTCTTTATGAAGAACTTTATAATTCCTAGAAAATTCTATCGAATGATGCCATAAAACGAAACCGGTCAGGTGTAAACTTAATACAAATAATGGAATAAGTACAAGTGAGTTTGATTCTAGAATGTATTCAATCGTATATGTATGTAGTAAAACCTGTGTTCATTACAATAGTTGAGACATATCTTACAAACAACGCAAATTACATATTTCTAATTTATTAAAACAATTAAAGTAGTAGAACCAGGCTGATTTCAGCACGAACGGGCCGCTTCGACCGGTGTGATCACAGAAACAAATCAAGATATTTCTGTGGGGACTATACTACCCTCTCACAGAAGACAAACCTAAAAGGAAGTCGGTTAATGACAGCATTCGTGCTGTCGTGTTTCGTTGGTGCGTGCGAGATCGGAGGCCCAATGATGCAGAAGCATCTCAATAGACCGCCATAGTGTGAGTCACCATGTTGTATTCTTGCATTGTCCACATTCGCAATGAGTATGGCGACAACTACTCTTGGATTCTGCTCATTCCTTCCATCAGGCAGAGTAGAGTTACTTTTGCAGGCTCATAAAAAAAAAGAATGATTATCAAACGTATACGTATTTTGAAGGTAAAAATTTACAGTTATTTTTAACCGACTTCCAAAAAGGAGGAGTTCTATGTTCCACTGTATGTTTTTTTTTTTTTTATATATGTTCACCGATTACTCCGTCAGTTGTGGACCGATTTTAAATTTTTTTTTTGTATTCGTAATGGTATGCTTCCGAGGTGGTCCCATTGCCAGCATATCAGGATCTGATGATGGGATCCCAGGAAAATCGAGGGTAACCCTCATTTTTTATAGGCATATACCATACTAACTTTTAAACTTTCGCGTTCCATGATATAATAATTATTACTTTTACGGGAACTAACGCGATCACTATTTCAAGGTACTACATACATCTGTTTTGCCTGACGTTTCGACCAGGTTGCACTGGCCGTGGTCACAGGCTGACTGGCTCAGCGGCGCACGCCCTCCGTCGTCGAATCCGTGAAGTCGAAGGTTCTTCATCCACCCGCACATTTTCGATATTATTGATAAAATTGTTTCGCCATGTACCGTCACATACCACACTAACAGGGTCCCTATTCTGTAAGCAAACCGATGTGTTCCTATTCTGGTGTTCATCCGACTGCGCAGAAAAGCGAGGTGGTATGTTTTTTAACACTGGATTCCACGCTGTAGATAATTTAAAACCATCTTCCCGATTGAAAGTTTTATGCTTTTTAATCTCAATCGCTTCACGTACAACTCTTGAATAAAAGTGACGTTCGGGGGAGAGGACTTGCGTGCTGTGAAATTCAATCCAGTGGTTGATGCCTGCATCGAGTGCATGTTCTGCAATCGCTGATTTGCTCGTCTGTGGGTTCTTCACAGCAGCGATATGTTCTTTGACCCTTTCAGCAATAGTCCGTTTCGTTTGGCCTATGTAGGAACTTCCGCAGCTGCAGTCTATTTTATAAACACCCGGAGTTTGTAGTGGCAATATATCCTTCGGTGTGCCGACGATGTTGTGAACCTTTATGCCTGGTGTGTATACTGTCGGAATGGAGTATTTCTTTAACACGGACCCGATCTTATCCGTAACTCCCTTGACATAAGGCATATAGGCTGGTTGCCTGTTCACTTCTGCATACTTGCGTCTTATTTTCGGTTGCTTCCGTCCTCCATTCACTTGATATCCGTTACCTTTGAGTACCTCCTGAACATGTTCTAGCTCCCGTTCTAAATGTTCAGGGTCACAGAGATCGTAAGCTCTGTTCTTGAGTGAAGTCATAACAGATTGCAAGTGCCGGGGGTGATGATGAGACGTGGCGTGTAGGTATCTATCCGTATGAGTAGGCTTACGGTACACACAGTGTGACAAGGACCCATCTGATCTCACGGTTACTTTAACATCCAAGAACGACAACGACCTATCCGTCTCCATTTCATATGTAAACCTTATTTTAGGGTGAATAGAGTTAAGATGTTGTATATATTGATCTACTTCTTGTTTATTTCCTTTAACGATACTGAAGATGTCATCCACGTATCGCTTCCACAGCTTAACGGTATTCGGGCCGAGACTTAGAGCCTTCTCTTCAAAATGTTCCATCCAGATGTTGGCAAGTACTGGGGCTACAGGACTTCCCATCGCGACACCATCAATCTGGAGGTAATGTTGACCTTGGAAAAGAAAATAATTGCCATCTAAACAGTCTTCAAGTAGATCTATATAGTTGAACGGCAGTTCGTTGTCTCTCAGCAGGTCTTTTACGACGTTTAAGCACTCTTTTATTGGAACATTGGTGAAAAGCGACTCCACGTCAAAGCTCACCATGACGTAATCCGGTTCCAACGTGAGATCTTTTAAGATTTGTATGAAGTGCCGTGAGTCTTTCACAAAAGAAGGTGTTTTGCCTACAAGTGGTTGCAATACTGAAGCAACGTGCTTTGCAAGATCGTAAGTAGGAGAAGCAATTTGACTTACAATGTCAGGCGTGTATCTTAGGCAGACCATATAATTTCGGTGGCGGGTGTGACTTTGGTTTGTACAGTCTGTTGTACTCGTCTTCTGAAAATAGATCCTCACTATCCCGGATTAGAGATCGTATTTTACGCGTTACTCTGGCTGTAGGGTTGTATGTTACCGGTTTGTATACCTTATTATCACTCAACAGTTCGAGTATTTTATTTTGGTAATCAGTTGTATTCATCACTACGGTGGCGTTTCCCTTGTCGGCCTTAAGCACTAAAATATCCTGGTTATCCCTAATGTTTTTTAATGCTTGACGCTCTTCCATAGTGATATTACTAGCCGGAAGCTTTGACCGACGTAATATTACCGCGACGTCCTGTCTAAGGATATCAGCATCACCGGGCGGTACTTTGTTCCGTGCAATCGATTTCTCAACGCTACTGATTACATTCTCAAACGGTATTCGTTTAGGCGTCGGAGCGAAGTTCATACCTTTAGCCAAGATGTTCATTGTTGTGTCATCTAAACTCACGTTCGATAAGTTTACAACGGTGTCCTTCGATCGGTCGGGTACCACGGGTGACGCTTTGTTTTCTGTATACCGCCGATTATATTCCTTCGAGAACTTTCGATCAAAGCTTGCACTACATAACTCGAAGGTACGACTCGCTTGTAAAAACGTAACCCGGTTACACAAATCATAGTCCGTTTGAGATAGATTAACACTACACTTTAATTGTAACGCTTTGTATACACTCCAAATCACTGTGTTTGTTTCGAATTAATTGTCTCAGGAGGCGTTCACTCGCGTTTTTTTGAATTTTACGTGAAAATGCGATATCACTACGCGGTTTTATTCGAACACACGAAGGTAGTAAGTACCAATCGCGACACTTCACAAGAAATATCAACGATGTTTCCATTCGCGTCCGTTTTTTACGTAAAAATTCTAGATGAAAGATCTAAGCCAAAAAGAATACAAACGAACAATTACAAAAGTCTAAGCGATAGTCACTTGGCACCGACTTCAAACAGATTTTTTATTATTTATTATATTTATTTAATGAATAAAGAATTAGGTATAGGCAATTTATGAAGAACCAGTTTATTTTACGCTTTTAAGTGTTTTTTTGGCAGAGATAGCAAGATTGGATGTTTTTGGAAGTCGGTTTTTTTTTTATAAAAAGTTTTAAAAGTTCAAACTATAACAATATAATATTGAGGTTATTAGAAACATTCATCAACAGCCTTTTATAGTCCACTGCTGGACATAGGCCTTTCCTTGTAAAGGAGGTCTTATTTATTTTTCCTTTTTTTTAATTTAGATCCAAAGCGCAGATGTCTATGAATAGATAGTCTTTAACAATACCTACATTGGATGTAAATTAAGTGTTTTTGACAAATCATCTGCCTGGTTATTTGTGATTTTTACTGATGGTTATTACGATTTCTTATGTTTCCCTATTAAAGACGTGGACTTTGATGTGACGTGGTCGTTAGAGTTAATAGTCCGTAGCTCTGTAGGTACCTAATAAACTATGTCTGGGTCGCAAGAAAATGTGAATGACCATAATTTATATGTGTTTTCGAACTTAAAGCTTATATGCGTACTTAAGCACACGTGTACTTATTAGAGCGAGAAAGTATCTTGCCTCTCGTTTTTCCCTGAACATCTCACATTAAACAACAATTACACTGAAATTTTCGAAATTCTAAATTCTGTTGTGTTGCGTGCGCGCACGACGGGCGGGCAATCAATCAGTCAAATTATATTGTCTTAGAGATCGAGCCAAATTGTCCCGGGCCGAATATACCGCGGCCATCCGACGGGTTAAATTGTTAATGGTACGTAATTGTAAATAGGATTTAAATTGTGCTATATGCTTTAAGGAATCAGGGTAAGATGCTGATATCATTAGTTTTAAGAAAAAATAGAAATTGAAATTTTCTAGAGTATTTAAGTACCTAGGTACAAAAAAACTCAAAGAACACCCAGGCTCAGAACAACAATTTGTTTGTGGATCACACCAAGTTTTGTTCCATGTGGGGTTTGAACCCACAACACTCGCGCCGTAGCGACAGCCTATACCACTACGCCATCGGGTCTATCTTACTAGTCCCATGGTGTCGTCCTATGATGGGAGAATTGGCACTTTTTCGTCCCATTATTCCCATGGGACAAGTGACATCAGTATTTTAGTCCCAGAAGTTCCATTACCATCTACTATACTAATACAACACTAATATAGCAACTAACTTCGGTCTACAATCTCGGTTCTTGCAAATTTGCTGCTAATCTACTATTGTGATGACAAAGATTACATTAATCACACATTTTATAACAGTTCTCAACAAAAAATATTTTTTTATAAAAAAAATAAAAAAAAAAAAAAAAAATTTAAATGTGATAGTTTAAATTTAAACCAGTGAAATGTGTTTCAATATTACAAAAATGTAATAAAAATAAATCTGTCAAAGCGCAGGTGTTCTTTAGGTAAATAGGTTAAGAATTTTCATACAAAAGGTAGGTACTATGTTCAAATATCAAAACTAATCAAAAGAATAGGTGAATGTAGACATCTGTAGTAGGTAATTTTTGTCTTGCTAATTACCAAACATTTATTTATCAAGAGACTGGATTTTGCCTTTGTTTTCTGACTAAATCTGGGCAAAATATGTAATATAATGTATATTATATACGATTAAAGATAGTTCTAACCCATGGCGGATAAAACGGAGATGTTATCTTATTCAGATGAGGTCTACGCCACGTGGTGACTAGCTCTGACCCTATACTTATAGGAACATTAAAATACCTGCTTTTTGTAACACATAATGAGTTGAACGTTGTTGTTTTTGTACTAGATTATGATTATGATAGCCATGATATTATGTTATCGCATTAGTGGCCAGATTTTGTGCTTTTAATGAGTTGACTACGCATTAAAAACTTTAAATCTTAGACTGATAGGGAGCTTATTGGGTGAATATGTAGGTATGCAGGTTTGTATATCCCTAAAAGTTAGAATATTTTTCAATAACTAGACTAACGGAACTTTCTTTTTGCATCTCTGAAAAGGATTTTTTTTCATTTTTGAAACATTTTCCATTGGTAGTCGGACTCTATGGTTCGTGACGTGATACATATTATGTATAATTATTATTATTTTTACGGGAATTAACGCGATCACTATTTCAAGGTACTACATACCTCTGTTTTGCCTGACGATATTATGTAGCCTAAAGCCATGGTCGATAAAGGGGTTATATAACCCTTAAAGAAATTTTCAATTGAAACCAGTACTTCCGAACACACAAAATAAGAAATAATTTGAGTATAGATAGCGGATAGATTCGCTCTTCTAATAATTTCTTAATTTTGCATAGAATGGGTTGGTTTTGTGTATTTAAGAAGATTTTGTTAACATATTGGACTATGGCTACATCATAGCTTGCATAGAGTTTCATATTGTTCTTTCGGTGCGAAGTAACCACAAAATTGTAAAAAGTAAAGCAAAAGGTTTTTGAAAGAACATCAGAAATTCACTACCTCAGTGGCGCAGTGGTAGTGTATGCGACTGTTGTGGTTTGAAGTCTCGGGTTCGATTCCCGATTGAGATCAAATGTTTGTATAATCTGCAAATATTTGTTTCGGAGTTTGGGTGTTTTCTATGTATAATATCTATGTATGTATTTACAAAAGAAGTATACATGTATATCAGTTGTCTAGCACCCATAGTACAAGCTCTGCTTAGTTTGGGACTAGATGGCGTTGTATGTCAGATGTCTGAAATATTATTACAATATTATTCAATCGCGAACTTTCTATTCAATACTTTTTCTAACTGATCAATATCGTTTCTACCAGAAATTAGTTGTTAACTCCATAAACTTCTAAAGAATTCATTCCCAAAAATGTAAAAGGTTATGTTTCGACAAACGCGTGAGACATTAAGATCGCTATATTGTGTACAAAATTACATCTATCAATCACAATTTACTTTTTAAAACGATATAAACGTTTTGAACAACAGTGATTTAGTCGATTATTACAAAAAGAATCGACTAACACAGATCCAAATTATTATAATTCGACTAAAAGAACATTTGAGTAATCCGATAATCGTCTGATTGACTTTAACCTTTCATATTCTGATTGATAGAAAAAATATGGGGTTCCGTTCAAAATTCAAGAAAACAAAAGATTCGTTTAATGTTTTTATGCTGTGATCTGGGTACCAAACTTTTCAAATTACTTTGAAAATCTATACTAATATTATAGAGCTGAAGAGTTTGTTTGTTAGAACGCGCTAATCTCAGAAACCGCTGGTCCGATTTGAAAAATTATTTCAGTGTTGGATAGTAGGTAGGTACATTTATCGAGGAAGGATATAGGCTATATATCATCAATCTAAGACCAATAGGAGCGGAGCACCAATGAAGAATGTTACAAAAACGGGGAATTTATTTACGCTACGGGCAATAGGAGACGTAAACGACGTTGCGTGGGTCAGCTAGTATCATATATACATGTACATGTATATACATCAGGCAATCTGTAGGTAATTTTAAATAGTGTTCTATCGCAGATAGAGAATTTGAAACTTTATCCGGAATCGATGTAACTGGGGCTAATTCGATTGTCAACCACTGCACGTTGGGCCTAGTGGTTTAACGGTCACCACGCCGTTTCCTACTTCGCCAAGTGTCGTGGGTTCAAATCCCACGTAGGACAACACTTTGTGTGATCCACAAATTTTTGTTCTGAGTCTGGGTGTTCTTTGTGTCCGTTTCGTGTATGGTTTTAAAGTCCCCCGCGACACAGGATTTATTCCTAGTGCGGCAGTTGTCTTTAAAAAAAAGAAAAAAAAGAATATAATTAATAATATTATAACTTTTATAATTAGTTACGAAAATGCAGCTTTAAGTGTTGTAAGTTCCAGCCAAACATTTGACAATTTACAGTACCTACCTAGGTAAATTTTATGTACGTTGCATATTATGTGATTGTCCTCGAAATTTCGGGTTTTTGAACAGTACCAGTTATAAAATATTGATGCACGAAACTGCATATTTGATTAGTTTTTTTCTTAAAAACTTTAATAATAGTGTCGATAACTTAGATTATTGGGTTTATGTATTAGGGATATTTTTTGTTTTAGTGACAAAAAAGAATGTAAAAAATGGGTGTCAACAGGAAATCAATCTGACTCATTGATTGAATACAAGTATTTTACGACTTATAACGTATACTAGGTGTTGTCCGCGACTTTGTTTGCAATTTCGTATATTTTGAAAAAAATCTGTTATTTTCAGGTATAATGCTCGTTTCTTGACAGATGATACTTTATGTTTTCTTATGTACTAACTTTTGCGTGTATAGTTCATTCGTTTAGACAGTGTCGGTACACCCGTACGCAATTGTGGTTATAGTTGTGAAATACGATACGAATATATTAATTCATACAGCGGATGCCGTACGCCGCAGGCGGGCCCTTGGATTTTGTCGTGGCTTTGTTTTGACAAAAAGCCGCACGTGGGACAGCGGTGCGATCAAAGTGACAGTATCTAAGCGAATAGACTATATTACGGTTAACGCGGTAAAGAGCATCCTTTGTTCTTCCTCAAGAATCAGAGACTGTCTGTGCCAAATTTCAATAAAATAGGTGCTGCGGTTTAGCCGTATTATTCAAATGGTATCAGTATAACATAACTTTAAACATATGCAAGCAATAGGGTACTTGCCTGTAGTACTAAAAAAATACGATGTTTTGCATATAGCTAGTTTAGATGCCAGGAAATTTTAATAACATTTTTATTTCTAAAAAGAATTATATATTTTCAATATTTTCATAATATAAATATCATGATTTTTAATCTAAATGTCACGTAACCGCAAATGCCGATCATTAAGTGTGACCTCAGTTTTCTCAAACGTATCGACTTGTCAATAACCTAAAAAAATTGTATGCTGAAATAAGCTACTTACTTAAGTCCTTAAAGAACCAGAAAACAAAGTTATATCAAACTGAACCCTAAAACACGTAAACAAACAACAAAACACCACAACCCAACATTACCGCGAAATACAATTGAAACAAAACAATCATGAACATAAAATAACGCAAATACCTATGTTTAGCTAACCCAGAGGTGTGCGCGATCGCAATTATCAACCGTTTTGTGCTGTACCGGGCCTCTAATAACTAAGAAGTTGTGTTATTTTGTGAATATTTTATTGATTTAGTGACCTTTGTGCACCTTTAGACTTAAAACAAGCATTTATTTATGTTTATTTCATAAATATTGTAGATTAATTACAATATTGACTTCTCTAAGTATTAACGAGTATGAAATAAACATATTTTATTTAAAAAAATATATTATACATAATTAATAAAAACACATTTAAGAGCAGCACAGATATTTATGGGTCACTTAACCCATTCCCAATCGCCTCCGGTGGAAAGGTGCCCATTAGACTTGCAGCATTGCCACGTTGAATGGCAATGGCCAACCTTTGCACCAGCAACGGGAGTCACCCTTAAGCTCCGCAAGTCTACGGCCCAGTTCCTCCACAAACCTCAGAGTATCCGCGGCCCAGCTGCCCATGGTCTCCACTGCCACCGGAACGAAATAATACAGCTGCTGTAAGGCCGTAAAATAGTTTTAATATGAAATAAATAAATATTTCGGACATCTAACGCCATCTAGTCCCAAACTAAGCAGAGCTTGTATTATGGGTATGAGACAACTGATATAAACACATATTTATATATTTTTTGTAAATTCATACATATATACATAGAAAACACCCAATCTCCGAAACAAATATTTGCAGATCATACAAACAGTTGGTCCGACCCGGGAATCGAACCCGAGACCTCAAGCACAGCAGTTGCATATGCTACCACTGCGCAACCGAAGCAGTCTCAATGGGTTTATATGGACTTCTCTAAGTAATTTTTATATGTATTAAAATGGTATTGATATTAAATCACAACTTCTCCTTAGATAATCACAAATTTTAACAAAAAAAAAACCGACTTCAATCTGGACCAAATTTAAATAAACCACACGGGAAGCACCAGCTTTCAAATAAAAAAGAATCATCAAAATCGGTTCACCCAGTCGAAAGTTATGTCGACTGGGTAACGTCGAGGTAACAAACATAAAAAAAACAGTCGAACCTCCTCCTTTTTTTGAAGTCGGTTAAAAATACAGTCGAATTTAGAACCTCCTCCTTTTTTGAAGTCAGTTAAAAAGAGGTTTTGGTCTACCACGCTGGCCAGACGAGTTGCTATAGCGATTGTTTCAAGTTTTCCTTCTTTGCAGTGATGATGTTGTCTCCTGCGTAATCATTCATCTTTATTCCACTCGACGTCACTAGATGCATTGACAAACTACAATTGGCCCTGAAGTTATAAGGCCTTTTCTAAAGCAGGCGAGTGAGTACCATAGACGACTCGCAAACAGAATTTTACAAAAGTTGAAGTTTAAAACTTTTTGATCAGTTATTTGTTATATCTACTAGTATAGAAATTTCTATTTTTTATTAAATTCGAAATAAAACTATTAACACATCATCATAACAGGCATTAACAGTCCACTTCTGAACACGAGCGTCTCCTTAGAAAGGAGGTTTTAACGATTTTTTTTTATGTATGGCCCGCCAAAATGACTCTACTCTGCCTGATGGAAAGCATAAGCAAAATCCAAGAGTGGTGGTCACTATACTCATTGCGAATGCAGACAATGCAGTATGGCGACCCACACCATGGCGGCCTAGTGATGCTTCTGCATCTTTTAGTCTAGTCAACAAGTATGGAACTTGTTGACTAGACTATTTGGGCCTGCGGTCTCGCACTCACCAACGAAACACGACAGCACGAACGCTGTCATTTTACGTTGATTTTCTGTGCGAGGGTAGTATCTACCGCCCCGGTCGAGCCGGCCCGTTCGTGCTGAAATCAGCCTGGCTCTACTACCTTTAATATATCACGGCAAATATCTTTAAAGGATCTTCTAATAAATATAACATTACTATTACTAGTAACATTAGAAAAACAATAATTTCAACAAGCACCTAATTGTGATATAATTTAATTCTTACTTTTTAACCGACTTCAAAAAAGGAGGAGGTTCTCAATTCGACCGTTTTTTTATGTGTGTTCGCGGAAAGCTTCGTTGTTTATGAACCGATTTTAATGATTCTTTTTTTAATGAAAAGGAGATATCCCAACGGTGGTAATATCATAAGGACACTAAGATCTGATAATGGCATCCAAGAGAAATCGAGTAGAACCTTGAAGTCGGTTTTTGTTAAAATTTTACTTGTTGACATTTCAAATTAGAATGTCTCGTTTAGAATGTAGACGGTCCCTTTAGGAATCTATCTCAGTGTCTTAAAAATGTACCTTTCCAAGTATCGTTATTATACCATATTAGTGAGCGTGTACCACATGACATTAGTGGAGGCCTAATAGAGTATCACCCAATAGCCGAATAATAGAGGTGCGCCTCGCGTGCCTCCTCGAATACTCGAGTAATTGCAGTGGACACGACCGACATGAAAATATTTCAAATATTTACCAAATTACACACTTCACAGAATTATTTCACGATAATTTGAATTTAGAAGTGTTGGTTTTTACTCTTTTTTAATTTTGGTAGTAATAGTCTACATTCCTAACGAAATTGTTTATGATTAATGTTGATTAGGATTCGATTTTTGAACTTTGAATCTAGAAAAAATGTGTATGATTTATGGGTAAAGATTTGAAGATTTAATTATTTAATTAGTGAGGGAATATATTTAGGTAGGTTTTTATTATCATCAGAAAAAAAGGCATTCAAAAATTTTGTTGTTAAAACTTTGTAGGCTATCTGACTCCGGCTTACCTAACAAGTGATTATTAAATTAGTATCCATACTATATTATAAATTCGAAAGTAACTCTGCCTGTCTGTATGATATACTTTCACGGCTAAACCACTGAACCGATTTAGATGAAATTCAGTAGGTATAGAGATAGATTGGACCGTATAGAAGGACGTAGGCTACTTTTTGTCACGATAACCGACTTACACACATACGCCTAGCTTTAGCTAGTAAGTATACTTACTTATCTATTTAAATAAGTCTAGGTAATATTTAAGAAATAAATCGAGAAAATAATAACATTTTGCTTTATCTTTTATGAAATAACAGCGTTTTCTTTGAAATATTTCGTTATGTAAATTGTTACACGGTTCATTATCATAATTTAAAAAAGTGAGAAATTTAGTGACAATGTAATAAGAAGAGTTGCTGCAGGCACTTTGATTTGTTTTAACGGATTGGTTGACTTTGACAACTCTGTCTTAGGTAGTGTAATATTTGAACAATATTTAAACACCTTGGGAACTTGTGAAGATCACTTGCCATTACAATGAATGTTGGCAGTGTAGAGAAGAACTTTAATCATTTTAAAAGAAGTAAGAAACTAGGATATTATGGAAAAAAAACTTATATGTATTAAATCAAATTACGAAACGTTAATGATATACCTAACAATACAAAAAATACAAATGACAATCTAACTGTCAGCAATTTTTTACTCTTCAAATTCGATTTAAAAATTAGAACACCGTTACATAATTCTAAATTTGAAATATCTAACGGAATTGTGTGACTAATCGGTCGCTAAGACAAAACGACATAGTAAGAAAATGTGAATTTATCAAATTCGACTGACACATTTGTAATTTTTAATTGATGACCCGTGGGTCGGGTCGCCGCGGTGAATTAGACATTAATGAGCTGATAATGTGTTCGGCCATTTTTTTGTCAGAAGTATTTGGTAGTTTTTTAAGCTTTTGTAATATGAAGTTTATGTTTGATTGTCTTTGGCCGCCACTGATGCAAAAAAGTCGATTGTGGCTTAGATTTAATCGTTATGATTGGAGTTAACTTCAAATAATTACTAACATGCGTATATACACATAGACTATAAGTGTTATAGTTTTATTAGTTGTCAAGTTTTGAGACAAATTGCTTAGTAACAATTCTTCTTTTTAGGTAGAAGTTTTTATACCAAATGCCATTTACAACGGTATCCTTTTGTATGGACTCCAAAGTGAAACATAATTTTCAATTTATAATTAGAACAAATAATAATTATAACTCGAGGAAACCGTGTTAAACGCCCTTTATTATCAGAAACCCGTCCTTACAAAAACATAATAATTTAATTAGCTATTCAAATCAAACAAATGAACGAGTACCCTTTGTTAAAAAACGGGCGTTACGATTATTTTGAAAACTTTCCATATAATGAGAGTTTCCGAAAATTTCTTGAGCGCCGACCAAATGTCCGACACCTCGGGGTGGTTATTAAACATACACCGACTCAAGGGTGTGTTTCCACACGAAATTAATTATCTCAAATTATCCCAATTGTTTGTGACGGCCAACCCGAAAAATTAACGATATCGCGACCGCAACTCACGAGACCACACAATGCTTTGACAGCTGTCATTTGATTATTTCTTTTTTAGAGCGCTAAAGGCTACGAAACAAAACAATTTGTTGCCAGCAATAAATTATTTTTTTGTTTCGATATTATGTAGTTCTTTATTTTAATGAAGTTTGGTGTTGAATTGTATTAAATTACTGTTAATTATACAGAAATTATAAGTTTTATGCTCAAGTGCAATTGCTATGCATTTAAACATTTATATAGGGCTACCTGAGTCCCGCGGTGTTACCCGCGGTTATTGTTGTACATTTACAATTGCCGGTAACACCGCGGGGCAAAGCTAGTATAAAAACAGCTTAAGTTACTCCTTATTACCTCAGCCATCTTCCAGTGAAAATTCCGTCAAAATCGGTCCAGCCGTTCCAGAGATTAGCCGGAAAAAAAATAGACAGACACAAAAAAAAAAACCTTATTTTGGTGTATGTACCATGTATACATACAAGTATTTAGTAAAAAGCGGTTATTTTACAAACAGACACTCCAATTTTTAAACGACTTCAAAAAAAGGAGGAGGTTTCTCAATTCGACCGTATATATGTTTTTTTTTATATGTGTTCGTGGATAACTTTGTCGTTTATGAACCGATTCTGATGATTCATCTTTTGTTGTAAAGGAGATGTTCCGGCAGTGGTGCCATGACAAGGAAACTAGGATCTGATGATGGCATCCCAGAGAAGGCGTACTATGTTTTTCGTATATTTTCTGAAGCTACTCCGGTATTTGCGTATGGTAGTCATCATTTAATGATGATGAGCTGATGATGAAAGGTACAACTCCTTAACGGTTAGGACTTGGAGGATAAATCTTTAAATGTCGTATGTACGTATGTTGCCTTTAGTCGTTTTCTTTCAAGTTATTTAGGTAAGCTGATGATGGAAGGTACAACTCCTCAACGGTTTTAGGAGTTGGAGGATAATTCTTTCAATTTCATACGTATCCATAGACATTTAGTTGTATACTTTAAGTTATTTAGGGGAGCTGATGACACAGGCGCTATGATGACTAACCCCTTAATGTATTTTGCTTTAAGTAACTCGCCTGCTTCTATTTCATCACGAAATTTAAGCTTGGACACGATTCCTATTGCCCCGTAGACCCCGTTCTCGGGAACAGAAATCTTGCATCTCAACATAATTTTGGAAACTGAGCATAGTCAGTTTTAATTCGTGTTCAAGCCACTAAAGTTATTCGCATCAGCAGAAATTATATGAATTAGTTCAACTTACTGATAAGATAACCTACGATTGTTTGCACTAAAAATGGAAAAATAAAAACTTTTTATTTAAAAAAAAACCGACTTCCAAAAACCATCTAATGAAAACTCCCTGCCAAAAAACACTAATAAGCGTAAAATAAACTGTCTCTTCATAAATTGCTATGTGCCAATTCAATTGTCTATACCTTATTCTTTATTCATTTAAATAGTATTATTATTATGTGTGCTAGGTACCTAAAATCTGTTTGAAGTCGGCGCCAAGTGAAAATGTAATAGGAGGTACCGCACTCGCCGCTGCCGGATATCTGCTCCTCGTGTAGCATAAAACAACTCAAGCGGGCAGACACGTGCGGGCTGACGCGACGTCGTTGATGGTCGTCTCGAAATATAACGAGTGTGGTAACTACTATTACATTTGGCTTGGCGCCGACTTCATACAGATTTTAGGTACCTAGCACTCATAATACCTAATACTACTATTTAAATGAATAAAGAATTAGGTATAGACAAGAATTGGCACATAGCAATTTATGAAGAGCCAGTTTATTTTAGTGTTTTTTGGCAGGTAGTTTTCGTTGGATGGTTTTTGTAAGTCGTTTTTTTTTATAAAAAGTTTTTATATTTATTTGTATGGATGTATAGGTTGTATGGAAACCACTATGGTTTAAACAGCCACCTTGTAGGTTACTAGGTAGGTACTGCATGCTGAGTGTTATGGGTTCGAATCCCAAATAAGAGGCAAGCAAGACTTTCTGTGATAGTCATTTAGGTAGGTTGTACTATCCGTTTGCCCGACCATCCCAATTGTTCGTTTGCCTCCTGTACAATAAAAACTAACTCTTCACAATTAAAAATGTTTCGACTTTATTAGATTGACTTCAGTAACTAATACAAAACTAAACTAGAAAAATAAAACTCACAGAGCTTTCATAATATGGATGTTTGTTTTGTATTATGTGATCAACTTCATAAACTTGTAATCGCAGCGCAAAAAGCACGCAGTCTGCGTATCTAAACATTCTAAACGGCTAAATCGATTTTGATTTAGTTTGTTATTTTTGTTTTAGATGTGACTAATCTATGTTAAACTGAACACAGATGTTAGCTCTTCAAAACACTGAAGCAATGGCAGGCAGCAAAAGCAATTTCCGACTCGTTTCGGAGTTTGGGTGTTTTCTATGTATAATATGTATGTACGAGTATATACAAAAAAGCATATAATAATATGTATTTTTAATCAGTTACAACAAAGGCTCTTGGGACTAGATGGCGTGTGTTAGATGTCTGAAATATGTAATAGATAAGTAAAGTTTAAAAAAAAAACAGTCATTTCAACGCGTCTACAAACTTATTAAAGTTTTTTGGGTAAATTAGACGTTCCTTAAAATTTGTAAAATGGTAAACGGTAGTAAGCCGATTAAGTTTTTTTTTAATACCTATTTCAATTCGTAAAATCTAATTTTAAAGATTACTTTAAAAAGAAAATTCAGAACTTAAGCTTTGTTATTGGATTATCCACTTTGAAATTATAAGAAAATTTTCCTAAGGGAATTAAGTTTTAAAATCAGTGCAATAATAGATTTAGCCAGTGAGGCCATTGATATCTATTTTATTATTATGTCCGTATTGTTATACACAATACGAACATAATATATCAAGAACAGAAAAAAAAATTACATACATTATGTATGTAATTATATTTATCAGTAGACTGCACGTTTGCTACTTCGCCAAGTGTCGTGGGTTCCATTCCTACACGGGACAACACTTTGTGTGATCCACAAATTGTTGTTCTGAGTCTGGATGTTCTTTGTGTTCGTTTCATGTATGTTTGTAAAGTCCCCCGCGACACAGGATTTATTCCTAGTGCGGGAGTTGTCTTTTTTAAAAGGAAGAAAGTAGTAATATGACCTTTTCATGTAGGTATGTGTGAAATGCCCTGCGACATTGCTAATATTCCTAGTACGAGAGCAGTCTTCAAAAAAATAAATTTAAAATTTCCCTTTTAATAAAACCCCAAACACAATAACCTGAGTTCTCTTTAAAAAAAGGTTGTGTTCGTACACTCGCCCGTAAATCACCTTTCATACAAAAAAACTAAATTGAAATCGCATCATCCGTTCGCGAGCTACGGACCCACAGACAGACAGGCACGTCAAACTTATAACACCCCTCTTTTTGCGTCGGGGATTAAAAAGAAGTCTATCACAGTGCATGCTCTTTCTAGCTTGGAATCAGATTCTTATGACGTGATATTATGTGACTGTACGGATGGCACAGAAGTTAAAGCGGTCGTCACGCCGTTTTCTACTGAGATCTAGAGAGATCAAGGTAGTAGAGCCACGCTGATTTCAGCACGAACGGGCCGGCTCGACCGGGGCGGTACTACCCTCGCACAGAAAATCAACGTAAAATGATAGCGTTCTTCTTTTGAAGGTCGTGCTGTCGTGTTTCGTTGGTGAGTGCGAGACCGGAGGCCCAAATAGTCTAGTCAACAAGTTCCATACTTTTTGACTAGACTAAAAGAAGCAGAAGCATCACTAGGCCGCCATGGTGTGGGTCGCCATACTGCATTGTCTGCATTCGCAGTGAGTATGGTGACCACCACTTTTGGATTCTGCTTATGCTTTCCATCAGGCAGAGTAGAGTCATTATGGCGGGCCATACATAAAAAAAAAAAAAAAAAAAAAAAAAAACTTTGGACTGGGTGAACCGATTTTGATGATTCTTTTTTTAATTGAAAGCTGGTGCTTCCCGAATGGTCCCATTTAAATTTGGTCCAGTTCTGACATGTCATCCATGAGAAAACCATATAAGTCTTCAATTTGCATTATGTATGTACGCGACAAATTAACGAATAACTCAATATTCCCGTATGGTCCCATTTAAATTTGGTCCAGATTGAAGTCGGTTTTTTTTTTGTTAAAATTTGTGATTATGTGTGATCCACTCACTTTTGTTTTAAGTCTGGGTGTTCTTTGTGTCCACTTCATGTAAGGTTGTAAAGTCTCCCGTGACATATGGGAATGTTCCTAGTGCGGGTATTTTCTTTTAAAAGAAGAACACACCTATATTCATATCTGATGAGATGCAATACATCTCAATCTGCTATAGTGTGGGTCGCCATGCTGCATTGACTACATTCGCAATGATTATGGTGACCACCACTCTTGGATTCTGCTTTCCATCAGACAGAGTCGAGTCACTTTGACAGGCTCATATCTATACAAATAAGTAAAATTGGAGTGTCTATTTGTAATATTAAAATTATCGCTTTTTAATAAATGCATTTGTATACACGGTACATGTATCAAAATATCATTTTTTACAATTTTTGTCTGTCTGTCTGTTTGTTCCGGGTAATCTCTGGAGCGGCTGGACCGATTTTGACGATACTTTCACTGGTAGATAGCTGGTGATCTAAGGAGTAACTTAGGCTACTTTTGTAGACTAGCTTTGTCCCGCGCCCTTACCCGCAGGTCGACATAACCGCGGTTAATGTCCACGGGGTTCAGCCAGTATAAAATAAATTTATTATATTAATCCAACAAACACAAAAAACCAACCAAGTTATTATACTTATCTATTACTTTTATACAATAATATATTTTTCACAAGAGATTTTTGTTCTTCCCTTCGTCGGTTTCACCCCTAAACAGGAAAACCCCCAAATTTATTCCCCTTCAGTCTTGTAAGACAAACAGGGATGTTTTGTATTGTATTGTGAAATCTGTAGGTGCATATTTAGGTAGATATATAATATACTAGTTGAGCCCCACGGCTTTACCCGCTGTTGCTGTTGTTGAACCTTTACAACAACAACTGCAAATAATGCCGCGGGGCGAAGCTAGTAAAAAAAAAGCAGCCTAAGTTTCTTCTGCCATTGAAAGTCTCTTCAAAACCAGTGCAGCCGTTTCAAAGATTAGCCGGAACAAACAGACACTTAGACAATTCTTTTTAAAGATTGCTTTTTTTTGTCTAATTACCACATGTACTCAGGCGTGGTTCCGGGGGGGGCTCACAGGGGACATGACCAGACCCCCAAAATCCTACCCATGTAACTTTTTCCCTGCCAGTAGAACCTGATTACCAAATATTATCATCCCAATAAATTTACCAATTTGTTTTTAATGTGTGCAATAAAATTGTGTATTGTGCAATAAAGTCTAATTTACTCCACTTAAATTGATAAGACATTAATGACCCCCCTCCCAAAATTTCAGGCTGCGACCGCTCCTATGTACTTACCTATTTACTTTCATATGCACTTAGTGAAAAGCTGTTATTTTGGAAATATAAACATACACTTCAATTGTATTTATTTGTATAGATAGAAGGATCTGTTGCTTTAGTGATTATTGATCCTTACTTCCAAGCAGGAGGTCGTGGGTTCGATTCCAAACTACGACAAACAATTATGGAAGGAATACCATCTTTCAGGAGTATTAAGAAAGAAGTTAAATAGACATGGCTGTCTCATTAAATTGTTATTTGTTCACAATTTTATTTTATTGCAAATTTGAAAAGATCACACCCAACTAGGTAGATGTACCTATAGATACTGTAATATAATTTAACGAAACTTTGAAAAATCAACAAAAACAAGAAAAATCCTACTTAATATGTACTCCTACTATAATAATAAATGCGAAAGTTTGTAAGTATGGATAGATGTTCGTTACTCTTTTACGCAAAAACTACAGAACGGATTTGGATGAAACTTTACAGTAATATAGCTTATACATCAGAATAACACATAGGCTACAATTTGCAGTGATAACCGACATACATGCGGGCGGAGCCGCGGGCAACAGCTAGTAACTAATAACTTTTATCACCAAAACTTACTACTTACCTATAGGTACCTAATTTATATCCAAAATTTACTAATAGCACTATTACTTATTCTGTGCTAATCGGTAAGTAATAGTAGCCTACGTCCAGCAATGGACTGTTAAAAGTTGTTGATGAAGTAATAAAAATAATGTAATAAGTACCCTTAAACGAGATTTTTTATAGGTAATCTAAATTTCGAAAACGGCTCCAACGATTTTCATGAAATTTACCTAATATGCAGAGGGTTTCGGGGGCGATAAATCGATCTAGCTAGAATTCATTTTTAGAATATTTAGCAAAAAAAGCCGGTCCTTCAGGTACTAATTTCATTAAGTAGAGTGCTGCTATTTTAATAAATTTTCTTAAACTTAGTGCTAACTACTTAAGTGTAACTTCAAAGTATTTAAAAATACGTGATTAAAAGAAAATTATAGAAAAATCTGATCTTTTTCTGTAATTTTCTTTACTTAGAATGGCTAACACACCCATCGACTAATCCTTGAACTCTAATACAAGAGTTGTGTCCCTGTCTAGGTCTAGAGACAATTTAAGAAACCATACCATATAATACCTATGTAGTTATGATTTCTGATTATAAAAACAGATGCTTTCGTACTGAAAATAAAGCGTTAAAGCATTGGTACCTAAAACAATTTAATCCATTTTTCAGACAACTCAAGACGAATGTAAGTCAAGAGCACTTCAAATATCTTCAAGATACTTATGTTACAAGTTACGCCAAAGCAACAGTTCAAAGTATTCGTTAAGTAAGAGACTACAACTCACAAAGGGAAAAAAAAGTTGTTGTAACAAATGTTCAAGTCCCAATATAAATTCACCTTTTGAGAAAGCAAACACCAATACAATCAGACAAAGGCATTTTCAATAAAAACGAAATGTAAACAGGTGGTATTAAAAATGAAATTGAAAAAAAAAAACAATCCAAACACGCTGACACAAACGAACCTACACAAATGGCAGCAAAAAACAAACAAAATTGTGCGCCCGCGCAAATCTGGCAAAACGATGTATCCAATACCGACGAGTTATTCAAACATGGAACACAAACGTCACGTATAACTGCTCACTTAACCCTACAATAGCCATAAAGAATTACAATTAATCGCTGCGACGAGAAATGCCACCGAGCCGGTAAAAAAACGTCAAAATATTGTCTGTAGATGCGACACGGTATCCCCACCGGCGGCTACCGGGTAGCCAATGGGGAGGCGCGGTGGTGGCTTGCTACCGCTTTTTGTCCAATGGCGTTCCCCGGGGCGGAGCCTCGAGCTACGCACTACGTTTCGCCCCCAGCTACAAACCTTTTCGCCTGCAGTCGTTTACAGATAAGCCCGCGGGATGGTCGATTATTATTACATTTCGTACGCGTGATTCTGTGACCTACGCGCCCCGGGGCTTGCCGAATCGATAGCTATGTACCAGAGTACAAAGGGAAGTGCTATACTAGAATTAGTTCTGGAGGTATGATAGAACTGACGTTGTTGTGATATTCAAGACACATAGTGCGTTCTGTGATATGTTTGCCTTAGTATAGATATAGCGTCCGACGGTATGAACCTTTATATGCAGTGTCATCGTGAGGTATGGATGTATCCAGCTTGTTTTATGTTATTAGTGTAAGTTGCTGGCTTTACGAAGGCCGGCAGGTAATGCTATGTCTGGTAAGAGAGCGATATGTTTATTTTTGATAAAAACAGTGTTCAAAGCCTTTGAATGTGTTCTATTTTTTCAAATGAAATAGTTGTGGATAAAAGTAAAAATTGAGCCAAATTAATAGTAGTCTGTATTTCCACATTTAAAAAGCTTATGATTTTTTTTAAACTATGTATTTAATAAGGAACGTAAACAGAGTGATTTTTTTAAATGTTAATGGTTTAATAATATTTAAAGTAACTTTAAATATGCTTATTAAGAATTTCCAAATAGATATTAATAATAGAAACAAATGTGAATCAGCCCGTCGCACATTTTAGGGTTGTTTTGAATACCACACTTTCGTTATTGATATTATTTTTTACATGTTTGTATAGATTTTAATTTATGCAAACATGAATCACTCATTTAAAAACATTTCAAATAATAATATTGTAGTTATAATGATTTATGATGTCACAATATTTTTTTCAATTTTAATATTACACAAAATAGGTAGCATGATACCATGAGCGTATCCGTGATTCGGAGGTCACGTGAACAGTCCGTCCCGGCTGTTATCGTAGGATAAAAGTCGTGAAGTTTGTTTGAAGGCTTTTGGGCGGCTTAAAAACATCTAACAGCAAGATTACGTAGCCACAACGTTGTCTTGCCAGTCCCCAACCCGCACTTTACCAGCGTGAGGACGTATGGCCTTAACCCTCTTCTCAGAGGAGACCCGAGCCCAGTAGTGGGACGTTATGGGTTGTTGATTGATGACACAAAATTGAATGACGAAAAATGTCCCCAAAGTAAAAACATGACAAACACAAGATAGTCACGGTTCAAAAAGCATTTTGTTATTACAACATAACTAAAAATAAACCAAAAATAAATATTTATATTTAATTAAGTATAACAACACAACTCAATAAACTAAACTTAAATTGGACTTTTTTTACAAACAATGATAAACTACAGTTATCTAAAGTTTAAAAAAGCAGTTGTTTTAAAATAAAAGATGTCTGTAAAAGCGCGGGAGAAGCAGAGAGCGTCTGTTGCTAGTGTTGCTACATTTAAAACATTCTTTCAAAGGATATAATTAAACAGGCCGAGTGTTCTCTCGAGTTATACTTTTTAAACTTATAATTGGCAGTCGTCGACACAAATTATATAGGAGACATCCTTTTGTAGGATCATCTATAATAACTGGATCGCTTTTAAGTATAAATTATATAAAAAAATCTACAACAGCTTAAAAGAAAAAAAACTTAAAAGTGGAGGCCTTGTTCTTCTTTTAAAGTATGAATGAATAATATGTAATGAGTTAATAATTTTAGTTTATGAAAAGAAGTAAAAAGATCTACTTAATTAGTAGATATCTGTTTTGTAACCTTTTTAAAGGAAGTTTGTTTTGTATTGAAATAACTAACCACATATTTAGTGCACCTACTTTATACAGTTGTGGATCAAATAGGTTATGTTCAGACACACACACAAACATGGATTGGTACGTAAAGTTAAAGCTTTGCCCCTATTTACAAAAATTGTGCGAGCGAAAGGGTATAAAAGGCATAGTTAAAGTTTTTATGGAGGTGGAGTGCAGAAAGCTAAATACAAAAGAACTGTATTCGAATTTCAATCTCTGGGCGACCATCTATACTAATATTATAAACGTGAAAGTTTGTAAGTATGGATGGATGGATGTTTGTTACTCTTTCACGCAAAAACTACTGAACGGATTTGGATGAAACTTTACAGTAATATAGGTTATATTTAAGAATAACACATGGGCAACTATTTACCGCGATAACCGACATATACGCGGGCGCAGCCGCGGGCAACCACTAGTTAGTTATAATTTAATTAATAACACCCCGACACAGAGTTGTGTTCATGAAACAAAATTTGTCCTGCTTGGGAATATAACTCACGGCCTCTGGCTAGAAGTCAGGACCGCCGCTTACCACGTATCCGCCTCGGCTGAGATATTGGTGTTTGTTATTTTTTTTTGTACGTAGTATTATAGCCAGTGTAATAGTAGTAGTATTTATAGCCAGTGTAACACATTCCAAACACATGATAGTTTACGTATTACAAACTAGCTGAGTCCCGCGGTGTTACCCACGGGTATTTATCCTTCCGCGGGGCGAAGTTAGTCTTAAAAAAGTAGCCAAAGTTACTCCTTATATCATCAGCTCCCTATCAGTGAAAGTCCCGTCAAAATCGGTCCAGCCGTTCCAGAGATTAGCCGGAACAAACAGACATATTTAAAAAAAATACATTTTTGGTATATGTACCTACCGTGTATACATACATATGCATTTAGTACAAACCGGTTATTTTAATATTACAAACAGGCACTCCAATTTTATTTATTTGTATAGAAGATAACAAAATTAGTAAATTTTCTAAAAATAAATCCTGGCTCGATCTATCTTTTAGGGTTGGGTCACTATAACCTTTTTTTATGGTAAACAAATTTGTTCACGCTCTTATAACATTAAGCTATGGGCAATACAAGACGCAGACGTGGTTTTGTGGTTCAGTTAGTCACTGATGAACGGCGATTAACGTGATTGACAGGTATACCTTTAAATGGGCTGACCTTCGAACCAGGTAGCCTCACCGTGGTCAGAGATAGACTACCTCCGCGGACCGCGACGGAGGGAGAAAGTAATTAGGTTGAAACGTAGTGAAATCCCTTCGAAATGACTGTATCGTAAATAAATACCGATGTCTCCATCATTAAAACGAATATAACAAAACATCTCGGAAAATATAATTAGGTATTACAGCTTTTTTTTCTATTACGAATTATAAACAAATAAACATTGAAATATACTGCTCAATTGAGTAGTCTAAAACAGTGACGTCACAAGTTTGTATTTAGTAGGTAGATACATTTTTCATATATTTAAATGAAAAAAAATGACATTCTTTGTCTGGTAGGTACAAAGATTATATCACGGCATTACCGGTGATGAATATTCTGTCATCCCGACGGTACAGGATTTTAAGAAATTGTTTCAAGGTAGAGACTTTAAATGTATGACCTTTGACGTCATTGCAAGTTTTTAAATTGCTTCATGACCTTACATAGTTTTGCTACGGATTCCCTAAAAATCAATAATAAGCTCTTATGCCCGTATTTTAAAACACGTACCTAGTACCTATCCGTTGAACTCTGATTATCTGAAATTAGTTCTAAGTAATAATAATCGTTATTGGGAAGTCCTCAAATACACTGACAACTAGTTCAGCCTTCGAATTCAGTTCACCCTCAGGGTTGCGGAGGTCCGATGCCAGTCCCTCCGTGTAAACACTATTATTCAGGTAAAACCAGTTGAACTAGTAGACCCCAAATCTTGGGATTAATAAAGGCTAGGAAGGAGAAGTTCTAAGTAATCATTCAAATTAAACTTTTTTTATAAAGAGTTTTATAAAGAGTGAAACTTGAAATGCATTCAAGTTTCACTCTCTGAAACTCCTCTCAGTAATTAATTTCAACGTACAGTCTGTTCTCAATTACCTACGATTCCGCATTATCGAAATTATTGTTTCATATCACGCAGCAAATTACAGTAAAAATAGAAACAAATGAACATAAATAAAAAAAAATACATACAGTGGAACATAGAACCTCCTCCATTTTTGAATTCGGTTAAATAGACTAATGGCTAATATAAATAAAAAAATAATTAAAATAGATGTAATTAACTTTAAAATAAAAATTACTAGATATTAGCTCTATCGGAACGTTCAAATTGTTTTATTAAAAAAAATATAAATCATGTTATACCTACCTACTTGAATGCTAAAATATATTTCTCATTTAAAACCTCTTTTTAACCGACTTCAAAAAAAGGAGGAGGTTCTAAATTCGACTGTTTTTTTTTATGTTTGTTACCTCATAACTTTCGACTGGGTGAACCGATTTTGATGATTCTTTTTTATTTGAAAGCTGGTGCTTCCCATGTGGTCCCATTTTAATTTGGTCCAGTTCTGACATGTCATCCATGAGAAAATCATATAAATCTCTAATTTGCATTATGTTTGTGCGCGACAAATTGACGAATAACTCAATTCAATTTGGTCGTTCTTGAAGTCGGTTTTTTAACCGACTTCCAAAAGGAGGAGGTTCTCAATTTCATCGTTTTTTTTTTGTTTTTAATGTATGTACATTGATTACTCCGTCAATTGTGGACCGATTTTGAAAATTATTTTTGTATTCGAAAGGGTATGCTCCCCATGTGGTCCCATGGCTACCATATCAGGATCTGATGATGGGATCCCAAGGAAATTGAAGGAAACCCTCAAATTTACGTGAGCGCCTGCAATAAAGTTAAGGCAATTGTCTGCATGCTTTCATATTCTGTAAACATCATGTCCGAAATATTTATTTATTATTCTATACAGTATGTTGTATGTTACCTTTAGTCGTATTCTTTCAAGTTATTTAGGTGAAATGATGATGAGAGACTAGAGACAGACTAAAAAGCGTAAAATAAAAAAAAAAACTTCGTTTAAAAAAACCGACTTCAAAAACTGAAAACTACTATTACATTTGGCTTGGCGCCGACTTCAAACCTATGAATAGGTAGCACATACAAATTAAGTTATTTATACTTTTCAGTTTTTGAAGTCGGTTTTTTTAAACGAAGTTTTTTTTTATTTGTTATTAAAATTTTGTATTATTTTTAAATGTAATCTGTAAATGTCTTTTTCCTAATTACTATAGTACCTATCGAAGTTAGTGCCTATCACAAAAAATCACTAAAAATCAATAAAAATACGTGAAACGCTCTTCATGTGCAGCTTGCAGCTTTTAAATATGGCGTCATACGAGTAGAATATGACAGTACTTGGGAGCCATTCAATTAGTAATAAATAGAATTGCATACGTTCCTCCATGTCATAAAACATTTATTTTACTGACAATTGTTTCTTTAAATCTATGTACAAGAATAAACTCGAAGAATCTATTTGTAATAACAAAGTTACAGCTTTTCGTTAATTTAAATTTAATATAAGTACAGATAAACCCTATTAGTACTTTCGAAATGAAAATTTATCCATTTGCTTTTACCGATGAACCTTTATATTGAAATACTAGCAGACTCACGCAACTTCATCTGTGTTGAAAGATGAAAAGTTCTATTCTATCTCAGGCACGCCAGAAAAACGTGAAAATCACAAGGTAGTAGAGCTACGCTGATTTCAACACGAAGGGGCGGTACACCCTCTCACAGAAGACAAACCTATAATAACAGCATTCTTGCTGTCGTGTATCGTTGGTAAGTACGAGAACGAAAGAGGCCCAATGATGCAGAAGCATCTCAATAGGCCGCCATAGTGTGGGCCACCATGCTGCATTGTTTACATTCGCAATTAGTATGGTGACCATTACTCTTGGATTCTGCTCATGCCTTTCATCAGGCAGAGTGGAGTCCCTATGACCCTCTGACAGGCTCATATATAAAAAAGTTAGATAGTTTTGGATTTCATAGTGAGCAACGTGAAAACGCGACACGAGAATTACTTACATAATTATGATAGATAGTGTATCTTTCGGGTTATTTGTTTAATCTCGATTTATCTCCGAAATAGGTAAACCTATTTTTAATGGTCGATAGGTAATAACTATAAGAATAACTTAACATAAGTAACCGCTTTAATAAGGAGGACAGTGGACTTATTATATTTCCAACTCCTTCAGTTTTTTCTGATTAATTTTGTTGCGGGTTCCAAGACAGTTTAATTTTTTCTTGGACGCCTCGAGTGTCATAACTCGGTGCGTTCGTGGGTCACTGCTGTTGCTCCTGGAGTACAGGAGTCACAGTAGCGGGTGTATGGGAAGGATTAGTCTTATTAAAAAAAGCGTTGATAAAAACTGACATTACTTTGTCATATAATTAGGATTCCAAAAGGAATAAAAAAAGGAGTACCAGCATAAAAAAATGACTATGTTGGTTGTATGTTGGTTATCGCGGCACATAGTAGCCTGTGTGTTATTCTGATGTATAACCTATATTACTGTAAAGCTTCATCCAAATCCGTTCAGTAGCTTTTGCCTGAAAGAGTAACAAACTTCCAAACATCCTGACAAACTTTCGAATTTATAAATTTAGTATCTAGGATGCAGCTTTTCACTAAATGCATATCAAATTTTTAACTGTGCTTGTGTGTAGAAAGGTCACGTTGGTTCTCACTGAGAGAGTAAGTCAACAGGAGGCCAAACCTTGCCTTCCTCTCGTTTTTTGGGCAGCATTAGTCTGAATAAAAAAAGGTTCAGCATACCTGAGGCTTAAACCTAGGCCGTATTGATGAACAGCGGTCTTTTGTAGGTTGTTAATTACATTTTAAGTTTTTTTTGTTTTATAGGGCCATTTCCGCACTTATCCTCTTGATTGGGCCGTTGTACGTGTGTTTGTCATCTTCCTAGTCGAACCATCCTAGATCATCACAGAAGCTCATCAGCCTTTTCAGGTTGCTACATGTTTCCAGGAGTGATGTTGATTGGAGGATGTCCGCCCGTTGATCTGCCACAGAAGTGTGTGTAGTGTCACCACCTCTTATTATCCCGCGGGGGTCGTGAGAGCCGACTACGGGAGCAAACTTTGCAGGACAATGTCATTCCAAATAGAGGGAAAGTTGAAACTAACCCTATAGCGAGGTATATTAGGACAAAAGATCCTTTGTAAGGACAGGCCTATGTCCAGCAGCGAACTGTTAAAGGCTGTATGGGTGTTGATGTCGCCCGGGTCATTATTAGAAATCTATTGACAGCTGACTGACTGACACCTTGGAACAAATGTACAAACTTATATAGATAGCCAAAATCATCCTAGCTAAGCTTCCCTTTATCTCTGCGGTAGTCGGGTAAAAAGCCTAGGTATAGGTATGCTTTCCTTTATAGAATCCACCAAAAAATCATACGGCCTTATCTAATTCAAATGGCAGCTTATCACTGTGAGTACTGTGACAATGGCACCATCTCTAACATCCTAAATATTATTTTTTTCACTCTCAGATTGTTTTAACGAAAAGACGTGCATAATTGTCAATTATGTGAATACAAAGGTAGGTATAGTGTAAGAACTCATAAACGCGTTCTTGAACGCTAGAAATGCGGCATGAGTCATCGCTATAATGAAATAGACATTACTGTGAGTGTTTTATAGGAAACTCGAGAGAAATAGGCTGTAAACGAACACCATAAAGTTACGTTTAACGCATACTTTTGGCGTGGAGCATAGAGCCATGCTCAGACAATATACTATGGAAAATGCCATAGAGATAAGCAATAAAAACACTGATAACAAAAAAACCGACTTCCAAAAAAACATCCAACGAAAACTCTCTGCCAAAAAAACACTTAAAAGCGTAAAATAAACTGGTTCTTCATAAATTGCGTATACCTAATTCTTAATTCATTTAAATAGTAGTATTATAACGTGTGCTAGGTACCTAGAATCTGTTAGAAGTGAATGAATTAAGAATTAGGTATACGCAATTTA
Organism: Diaphora mendica; assembly: GCA_949125395.1. NCBI lineage: Eukaryota > Metazoa > Arthropoda > Insecta > Lepidoptera > Erebidae > Diaphora > Diaphora mendica. The sequence continues at coordinate 8,067,318 of OX421333.1, forward strand.
TGAAGAACCAGTTTATTTTACGCTTTTAAGTGTTTTTTTGGCAGAGAGTTTTCGTTGGATGTTTTTTTGGAAGTCGGTTTTTTTTTTTTATAAAAAGTTTTTATTTTTCAGTTTTTAGTGCAATCAATCGTAGGTCAGTAGTAAGTTGAACTATTTCATCAAATTTCATCAACAAGAATACAAATTAAGGTCTATCATCAGCTCACCTAAATAACTTGAAAGTATACGACTGAAGGTCTTTAGATACGTATGAATTATCCTCCAACTCCTAACCGTTGAGGAGTTGTATCTTCCACCTTCCATCATCAGCTTACCTAAATAATTTGAAAGAATACGACTAAAGGTAACATATATACATATGATAGTTAAAGATTTATCCTCCAACTCCTAACCGTTAAGGAGTTGTACCTTACATCATCAGCTCATCATCATAAAATGATGACTACCAGACGCAAATACCGGTGTACCTTCAGAAAATATACGAAAAACATAATATGTGTCTATAAAAAATGAGGGTTTCCCTAGATTTCCCTGGGATCCCATCATCAGATCCTGATATGCTGGCAATGGGACCACCTCGGAAGCATACCCTTTCGAATACAAAAAAAAATTCAAAATCGGTCCACAACTGACGGAGTAATCGGTGAACATACATAAAAGTACATACAGTGGAACATAGAACCTCCTCCTTTTTGGAAGTCGGTTAAAAATAACGCACCTCTTTAAAAAAACACCAGTCGGCCTTCGTCGTACTAAAGTAATTACAAAAATAATTTACACAAACAAAAGCAAATTAAAATCTAAAGGTGAAATAATTCAAACGAAATGAAAGGTATTATATTTTTTATAGCTGTTGTTCGCGATCCCATTAAGACGCTGTCATCGCTCCCTTGATAAGATTTAAATTAGCCGCACAATAAAGCTCCTGTCAAATCCGCCATTAATTTCCAATTTTGAATTTAGAACAGGAGCGAAGTGGCCGAGGTCCTTAATCCATACAGCCAATGTTTTTTGGTGAGAACCGCCAAGCAGACTGTATATAACATTAACAAATTAATTTTGCTTCGCCTGTCTGCTTTTGAATAACAGTATTTGGACTTCAATTGTCTGAATGCCAAATTATAATAATGACAATTTTGATGAACGCCACACGCCACACACGATTTTGTCTTAAAGGTGCATAAAACTTAAAATTTTCACAGGATTAAACATTTAATGACAGTATTCCTAATTAATTAATTTAAAAAAAGCAGCTATATCATACATTTATTCATTAACGTTTGAATGTTCCATATCGCCACAGTGGTTTATGCTAATATAACTAGTTTGAATAATAATAAAAACGATATTTTTAAATTGCGTTATCATTATAATAGATATTGTCAAAAAAGATTTAACGACATGTCACCCGGACTCCGCCCACCAGACCAGCCGACCGACAGTAATCGATATCGAACACATGATTTGAAAACAGAACTAATTGGCTATTTTAAAAATCAAATTTCAATAATCATTGCCGATATTATATTTTAATAGGCAATAAGAACATGAATGAAATCCTTATTTTTTTAATAGTGCAGGTACCGCACGGGACCAAATGAACGGATCGTTTATTTTTAATGTTTTGATTTACAGCCAATGAATGGTAAAGCAATTAATGAAATAAGCATTGGGTAATGTCGCAAGTAAACTACGATACTTAATAACCGACAATAGCAATGATTCACGTCATTTTTGCTCCTTTATATTGTTAAATTATTCGATAAAATGGCAATATTTTATTTACCAGAAGATCATCATTATACTTAGATCTTGAAGTTCAGTTTTCAAATTTTTTATTTCGTTATATCAACAAAGGCCCTGTTATAAGTACCACTAATTTTTCACCGTCCACTTTTTGTAATAGAACATTTATAATAGCAAATACGACCTATTGTGTGGTTAATACAGAGGTCAGGCCGAGTGCGGCCATCGCTTTTCTAAGCCGTAACCGGAATTTATACCCGACATTATTCATGCGATGCCGTTCGGTTGTTTTCCTCTAATTAGAATCCATTCAAGCGTACCCCATTAAAACTCGTCTAAATTAAAATTCAAATAACTTACTAACTAGACATATAAATCACAACCGTAGGTACAGAAAGACAATAAAATATATTGTCCAGCCGGTTCGAAGATACGGCCAGTACAAGAATAATTAATACAACAATGCACTCACCGGGTAATTAAAATAAACTAATTTCTAAACTTGAATGGCTCTCCTTTATGAATGAATATTTTGTTTTTTTGCTGCCTGGCAACATTTCTCATTCTGTGTCTCGCGTACTGACAGTTGGGTTGACGGCGTTCTTTTTTCGAAGCGCGACCTCTCAGCGGGATGCTCATACGGTGCATCCGTTGCGCGATACAATTATCTCATTTTAATTTATAAATCGGCACTTTTAGCGCTGTTATTGAGGCAAAAGTTGAATCAATTATCAAAATATTTAATAATTTCGTGTTATTACCTACTTTCCAATAATCCCTTTGTTTCTTTCTCACGCTATGCAAGGACTGACTCCCACGAATTAGGCTGCTAAGGATTTTTATTTGCGGGAACTAAGGATCGAGATGAGCAAATCGGTGTTCATAATTACAACGTAGGAGTATTTGGGCGAGAGCCGCGTGCACAGTAGCAATAACGTGCAATTTAAATGTTTCACATTTCGAACACAAGGTTTTTTCGAATACGAATCGGTTGCGTGTGAGCATGCAGCCGAAATATATGGGTATTGGTGCTTAGTAACAGTATCTGCTGCAGATTAATTTGAAGGTTGGGCCATAAATAACTGAATAGTACCTACTTTTCAGTTATATTGATAACGACGGAGAAATGTATGGTTGAAAAATACCTACATATATTGAAAATGCTGTGATTGAGGAAGGTTGATTCTTTGTATTCATAAACCTTTCTCGACCATTGTCGTATAGACCGACCTCCTTCGACATTCTCCATTCATTTCTTCTAAAACCGCCATAAGTTAAATAATCAAATTATCGAAGTAACTTAAATGTCATTTGAGTACCTATTTTGGGCACCATAGATATTATCTTAGCCCGGCAGATTGTATTTTTTATTTATGTAGTATGTATAATATTGTGAATGAAAAATACTAAACTATTAAATTAGTACCAACATCGTCACTAGATGGCGTTGATCACTTTCTTAAGTAGCGATATAGTTTCGTTACACAGCATACTATAAAAGGTTATTCCTAATAAATGTCTTCGTCATTGAACGGGTTGTTTTATTCACAGTATTTTCTTTTCTTTGAACATGTATACTTACGGGGCACACATGCGGTGAGTGTGGCATTATAAAGGTATGATATGATAGATACCTATACGCCTATATACTTTCTCACAAACAGCTGCTTAAGCCAGACATACACGTTCTAGTATACTTGCGCAAACCCAGACTGTTTTGTCGGTTTCGGAGCAGCTCGTCTCGATCCATGCGAGCTTCGGGTGTCAGGTTTTATTTTCGTTACGTTACGGAATTTCTTGATTCGATCGCCGCACTCAAAGGCCTCAAAGCCCGCGATAAAAGCTATGCAATAGCTTAAAAAACAAAAAAAACTCATCATAACTACTAAACCTACCAATACGTTATTTTTTTTACTTAAAACATTGAAACAAGATCGCTACTTCAACAGTAATAAAAGAATAGCTATTACACGTCTGGCTATTATTAAAACGTACACATGATTGTAGGTCTCTAATATCAAAATTGTCCATACATACCACTGTGCTGGCCATCACGTCCCACAAATTGTTCCAGCCGACTAAATAGGCCACTTTATTCAAACATCTGTAAGCTGAACAATGATATAAACAATAAAAGATACTAAAGGAAGGAATACAGGAATTAAATACATAAAATGTGGATCTTATAATAACATCATTTCCTGTTGTTATATTAGTGCGTGTGTAACAACGTTGCAGAAGCATTAAATAGGCCGCCATGTTGTATGTGCATTCGCAATGAGTATGTTGACCACCACTCTTGGATTCTACATAAAATATGCTTTCCATCCGGCAGAGTAGAGTTACCTTGGCAGATTCATACATAAAAAAACAGTGTAAGTGTAGATATTGGTTTACCTAACTTTCGAATGGAACATTTTTCAGACAGAACTAGGATAAGGTGTTAGGAAATCAGGATAAGGAATACCATAAGTCTCGACTAGTGAAACGGATTTTTTTTTATTTAAAAAGACTACTCCCGCACTAGGACTAAATCATGTGTCTTGGGGACTTTACAAACATACATGTAACGAATACAAAGAACACCCAGACTCTGAACAACTATTTGTGTATTACACAAAGTGTTGTCCCGTGTAGGATTTTAAATTAAGACTGCAGTAGTTAAAAAGTTTTCACCTTGCTTTACTGATTTAAAAAAACCGTTTAAATGAATACCTTCATTTTTCTTAATGTTGACAGCTCATAGCCCGCAGTGATCACCAATCCTTTAACCTACCATAGACAAGCACTTGAGACTATCGACATTATCTTTGTAATATCCGAATACCGGAAGACATGACACCTATGGATTTACAACCATCAATTATGGTAATAGCTATTGTCTTCTTTTTCAATCATATACTTCTATTCCTTTCTATTCATTTAGTTTGGACGATTATGATAAATGAGCTTACATCCTTTTTTGTTGGAAAAAGTAATATGCAAAAAGGCCTTTGTATAAACCTCCTTTTTACCCGACTACGGCAAAGCCAAAGGAGGGTTATGATTTTGACAGGCTATGTATGTATGTTCATCTGTTCCCTCATAGCTCCTTAACTACTTATTAAAACTGAACAAATGAGGTATCGTTAGAAGCGTCGTGATCGTCCGCTGGTTATAGGTTATATGACGTGTCACTGAATCTAATGTGGCGCCCTCTAGCGGACATAAAGTACTGTATTAAAAAAATAATTTGAGATAAATATGCCGTGTTTGGTATCATTCGAAAGGGCGTTACTTGTACATTTCAAAAATATATATATTATTAGCATTTTCTCGTGACTTTGTCCGTATTTATTCGATAATTGTGATATTTATGTGGTACCTATTTAAAATATACTTTGCAAAGAAATTAATATTCTAGAAGCACCAAAACATTTTAAATAAAAAAAAGTAAAAACTAAAACCCAACTACGACAAAAAACGACGCTGAAAAAGTATGAAACAAGTTTCAAAAGCCGTAGTCACGCGTTGTTAAAGTGTTATGGACTTCGGTACATTACTAAGTTTCAAAAGCTGTAGTCCATGTAGTTTAATGTACCATAGTCCATAACACTTTAACAACGCGTGACTATGGCTTTTGAAACTTGTTTCATACTTTTTCAGCGTCGTTTTTTGTCGTAGTTGGGTTTTAGTTTTTATTAGAATTAACTAAATGTTTTGGTGCCTCATACTTATTTAAATTACATTGTGTTGTTTTATGTGTACAACATTTTATTACTATCGGAGTCCCGCGCCGCGGTACAAGAATAATCGCTGGTAACGCCGCGGGGCAAAGGTAGTAAAAAAAAAGTAACCTAAGTTACTCCTTATGTCATCAGCTATCTGCCAGTGAAAGTCCCATCAAAATCTGTCCAGCCGTTCCAAAAGTTTGCCGGCACAAACAGATAGACAAAAAGTTAAAAAAAATGTTATTTTGGTATATAGTATTTTGGTATATAGTATGTACCGTACATTGCATTTAGTAAAGAGTGGTTATTTTAATTTTACAAATAGACACTCAAATTTTATTTATTTGTATAGATTTATTATTTCTAAGATTGTTTGGGGTCGGCTACTAGTTCAACTGGCATCGGACCAATTTTTTTTTTACCTTTATCTACCCCAATTTACCTTCTACCTTTGTTCTATTTAATATCCACTGCGTAGAAAAAATCATCAACAGCCTTTAACAGTTCACTGCTGGATATAGACCTCTCCTTAGAAAGCAGGTTTTGGTTTGGCAGGGTTTATTTCTAGCTTTCCTTCTCACACTTACAGTGCTGTTCTCTTGCGTAATTTGCGCCTTTAGTCGGCTCTACCGATACCAACGGTATGAGTAGGAGTGCTAATACTCCGGATTCTTAATCCGTCAGTCACCATACGACACCAATGAATTTAAAAAAAAGGCGTGTGGCACTCGGGGAGTGCCGCGGTAAAGCTATTGCATAGCATTTTTATCAACTTATGCAATTATATTTATTTTTTTATTTATGCATTATGTATAATATTGTAAATGAAAAATACTGAACTATTAAATTAGTACCAACATCGTCACTAGATGGCGTTGATCACTTTTTTTAAGTAGCTATATGGTTTCGTTACACAGCATACTATAAAAGGTTTAAACTATTCCTAATAAAAGTCTTGGTCATTGAACGGGTCGTTCGGAGCAGCTCGTCTGGATCCGTGCGAGCTTCGGGTGTCAGGTTTTATTTTCGTTACGTTACAGATTTTTTTGATTCGGTCGCCACGCTCAAAAACCTCAAAGCCCGCGATAAAAGCTATGCAATAGCTTAAAAACCGTTAAACAATAATACACACATCAAAAGTGTCTAGGGATCAACATATGTGTCTAGGGATCAACATATATTTTTGCAATAACTTTTCTCCTGATTGATATTAATTAAAATTTTCTTTAAGGTTTCATCAAATAAAGTGTTTTCGTTTGTCACAGTAACGATAAACCAAGTCACCTTTGCATTAATAAAGAAATTTGCCATTTTCCTAATAAAAGGATTTTTGACATTTGAACCACTAACATTAAAGTTCGAAAAAAAGACTGAAATAACAGTTTTCTTTAAACTTTTATTAGGTATCTTAAACAATTAATAATCCGTGTTTCTACCGCGAACACTAACACAAGAACATCGGTTTGGCATACTCAAAATGAGTTTATCCAAATCACGCTGTGGAATGGCCGCCCATGTTCGTTGCAACAACAAAAAAAGGTCTTCTTGCGACTGGATACCCTCCATATTCGGCAGAGCTCTTCTCTGTAGCTTATCCCATGCATGCTCAATCGGGTTCAAGTCTGGCGACTGAGCAGGCCAGGGCCAAAGCCACATCTCAATCTCAAGAAATCCGCATAAAAATGCTTGATCCCTAGACACTTTTGATGTGTGTAGTTTATGCAAGTGATCGTTTTGCATTTTACTACTTAACTAAAATTTTTGAATGAAGAACATCTCAAGCTTTCATAATTGGAACGTGTTTCTTCCAGCCAATTACAGGTTATATTGGAAGATCGTGTTCACCGCGGTCGTGAGTGTAGCACGCGCACGCGTCCGGGCGTAACACGGTAATGACTCGTACCCGTAATGATTTTGTGGGTGTACTCCAAATTCAAAAATATTACCCAATTAATATTAGACTGGAATTTGTAACAAACGGTTGTTTTTTTATGACTTTCTACGGTAGAAATGACTAAATATAGTAATGTAGAAGGCACTCCATTTTTAATGCATTGTTATAATATTTAAAAGAGTTAATGACATAAGGGATTTGAAATCGTAACTGGACATTAATTATGAACATACTATTATTTAAACAAAGTAATTTAAAGATATTATAATTAAGTACAGTGAGGATCCCAAAAATCCTTCATCATCAACCTATCAAAGTCCATTGCTGGACATATGCCTCTCCACTTCGTTCGTTCGATCTTCTGCTTCTTGCATCCAGCTCCTGCTAGCCATCTTGCGCAAATCGTTACTCCACCTGGCCTGCGGGCGTCCTACACTACACTTACCCAGACGCGATATTCACTCAAAAATCCTTAACAATTGGGAATTCACATTATATGTAGTTACCTATATCGAACAGATAAAAAATAGTATCCCATTTGTAAGTCTCGTTTAGTATGACTCTAGGTATTTTATGAATACTAACCATAATATCATATCATCAAGAATCTAATCACACACCACGGAACAGAAATCATTTAAGATTAAAGAATTTATTAAATAACAATATACGCCAGTATTATAATGCCATGAAATGAAATTCATTCTCCAAATACACACATCAAAAGTGTCTAGGGATCAACATATGTGTCTAGGGATCAACATATATTTTTGCAATAACTTTTCTCCTGATTGATATTAATTAAAATTTTCTTTAAGGATTCATCAAATAAAGTGTTTTCGTTTGTCACAGTAACGATAAACCAAGTCACCTTTGCATTAATAAAGAAATTTGCCATTTTCCTAATAAAGGGATTTTTGACATTTGAACCACTAACATTAAAGTTCGAAAAAAAGACTGAAATAACAGTTTTCTTTAAAATTTTATTAGGTAACTTAAACAATTAATAATCCGTGTTTCTACCGCGAACACTAACAACACAAGAATCGGTTTGGCATACTCAAAATGAGTTCATCCAAATCACGCTGTGGAATGGCCGCCCATGTTCGTTGCAACAACAAAAAAAGGTCTTCTTGCGACTGGATACCCTCCATATTCGGCAGAGCTCTTCTCTGTAGCATATCCCATGCATGCTCAATCGGGTTCAAGTCTGGCGACTGAGCAGCCCAGGGCCAAAGCCACATCTCAATCTCAAGAAATCCGCATAAAATGCTTGATCCCTAGACACTTTTGATGTGTGTAGTTCAACATTCACACCAAAATATAAAGGCGAAAGTTTGTGTGTATGTTTGTTACTTCTTCACGCAAAAACTACTGAACGGATTTGGATAAAACTTTACAGTAATATAGCTTAGACATCAGAATAACACATAGGCTACTATTTGCCGCGATAACCAACATACACGCTGGCGGAGCCGCGGGCAACAGCTAGTATTTAATAAAATTAGAAACACTGAAATTAGTATTCCTCGTAAGTTGTCAAAAATGTACGTCGTTCTAGCAGCGGGATTATGACAGCATTCCCTACAGACGACTAAATTGTCAGTGTCTGCAATTATACTGTCCGAGGAAATTGAAAAAAAAAACTTCCTATTAAACGTTTTACATGATAGCTTTTAAAGTTATAAAATTAATGGAAGGTCGTGACTATTGACCAGGCACCGAACTACGCACCGCGTAACACCAGTAATGACTTTTACGACCCAGTAATGGTTTTATAGTGTAGGCGTTTCTGTATTCAGGTAAAAGATTACAATGTTAACAGGTTGAGAGGAAACTAATTAATACTGGGCACTGGCTGGTAAGAAAGAACTATATTCTTTTTGGTTTAGGAATTATTTATTTATAAATATTAAATCTTTTTGATGAAATTGTACTGGCTGTCAATCGGGATTCGCAGTGGTAGCCTCCATAGGGATATAGCAAAAAATTATGATTGATAAATATTTTTATTTTTATTTGTAAAAACATTTAATATGAAATCTTAGCGTACATCTATACTACTAGTTTAAAGCTGTAGAGTTGAACGCGCTCAGGAAGTACTGGTCCGAAGTGAAAAATTATTTTACTGATAGATAGCCCAGATATCGAGGAAGGCTATAGGCTATATATCACCACGCTAGCAAAACGAACAGAATATCAATGAAATAGTTGTGATAATACAATTTTACTTATCGTAATTTATCTTAAACGTAAACTTTTTGAAATTCAAGCTACGTCTATTGGTCTTTTATATAAAAAAGTTGTTTGTGTCAATTTTAAAGCCAACATCAACTCTTTTTTAACTTCGAATTGTAACTTATAGCACAGGAAAACCTAGTAAGCGACAGTAGGTTTTTTTTTTTTTAATTATTTTCGTAATTGCCCGTGGTCCACCTGATTTGAGTGCATAAATGTTATTATTATCTATTTAATGACTTAGGAATTTCCATGCCTTATCAACCAAAACAGTAAAGGTTCTCAACTTTTAAAACAATCTATCTATATATATAAAAGAGGAAGGTGACTGACTGACTGACTGACGTACCCAGAGATCAACGCACAGCCCAAACCGCTGAACCTAGAATCCTGAAATTTTGCATGTAGGTTCTTTATATAACGTAAGTGAGCACTAAGAAAGGATTTTTTGAAACTCCACCCCTAAGGAGGTAAATCAGGGGATGAAGGTCTGCGTGAGCGAAGTCGCGTGCAACAGCTAGTAGATTATAAAAACTTATAGGTACTCACACTACTGACTACTACTACACACTCGTATATCCTTGTACTTGGTTATAGGTATTCACGTTTATTGAATACATTACAAAAATAATTACAAATTTTAACAAAGAAAAAACCGACTTCAATCTGGAGCAAAATGGGACCATTCGGGAAGCACCAGTTTCAAATAAAAAAAGAATCATCAAAATCGGTTAACCCAATCGAAAGTTATGAGGTAACAAACATTTAAAAAAACAGTTTAATTGAGAACCTCCTCCTTTTTTTGAAGTCGATTAAAAATTACAAGGTGTCTCTGATAATTAAAAAGGGACAGATTTATTAAAGGTACATTTGTAACTAACTTAACCCCGCGATGTTCCCCGTGTTTGTTATTGTACCTTTACAACAACCGCGGGTAAGGCCGCAGGGTGAAGCTAGTCTAAAAAAATAGCCTAAGTTACTCCTTATATCATCAGCTATCAGATTTTGAACGCACCAGTGAAAGTCCCGTCAAAACCGGTCCAGCCGTTTTAGACAAATTTGCAAAATTGATTTTTTAATGAAATTACCGTACCTTTATACGTTCATATGCATTTAGTGAAATGCTGTTAATTTGAAATTACAAATACACACTTCAATGTATTTGTTTGTTTAACTAGATGTTATAAATGAAAAAGAGTGGGAGGGTGTGTCGTGTTGATTTTTGAGGTATTAAGAATATACCACTCCAGATAAAACCGTAGTTTCTTAAAATCCAATGCAGTTACTAAACGTTGACATAGCGTTCATCTCTAAAATTATTTCAAATGAAAAGAATCGGAAAGGAGAAATTCTAGCAAGCTGTCACTTCTGTCAGACACGAGAGTTCTATTTTTAAATCAATCTACCGCTCAGACGTAGGACAGTGTAAGGCACAGACATCGATCACACAGCCACGCCCCGCAACCGCCGCGACAACCGGCTCGCCATATAAACTTCTTGAATCAACCTCTTCAAACGTCTGTTGAGGAATTTGTTAATCTGTTTTTAGATTATCTGTGGAATGAATGTTTGTGGAGTTAAAATGGTTTGTAATAAATTTAAATATGGAGTAATATGAACCTAAATTACAATTTTATCCTACCGCATACCAATCAAACAATTATTATAGCAAACAATCTTTTATTGTTACCTAAATTTATTTTAGTTACTTGATATGAATGATAACTATTTATTTGTAAAGTATTAGAAGTTAGTGATTATCTGTCTTACTTTTTTTTTACAACGTTGAATGTCTGTGTGGTGACAGGAGAGATTAAGAATACGAATTGCCTCGATTCATCCCGTGATTACCATAGGAGACGCCCAAGGGAGCAAAGTACCTACGCAGAACAGCACAGCTGCGCTGCAAAGAGTAGGAAAACTTAAATCTGGACACAAACCCTTCACCAACCCGTCTGGGCAGCGTCAGCTCGAACCTCGTTTTTAAAGGTCCTACTTCTAGAAGTTCATCAGTTGTGACTTGTGAGGTGTGATTTGTATAGTTGTGTGGCAAGTGGCACTACGTTGGGATCTGTATAAAGTACGATATTAATAATTCTGTAAAAAAAACAATCTTGCTCAATATCAACATCGAGTCGTTGGTATCTATTTGTATACAGATATTAACCTTTAACTTACGTACTTTTGAAGAGAGTGAAATGAAATCTTTTATTCTGCAGTTAGGTTACATATGAACACTTTTGCATGTTAAACCATTTTGGTCAGATAGTTCGGCCTTTTCGAAGTGGATTAGCCCTAAGAACAAAATACAAAACAAACTCAGGAATTAAAGTATCTTTTAAAAATTAGATAATCTTCCTAAAATGCAAAGAACATTCTGTCAGTAAAAAGCTATAATTCTATTCATTATAATTTGAATTACAACTATCATAATTCGGAAAAAAAAATCAGCAACATCTATAAAAGGTGAATTTGTTTCAAATTATAAATAAGCGTGACATCAAATAAAAAAAAAATCATTGTGATATTCTGCTATGCTATGGTATAATACTTCTTTGCGGAAAAGAAGTTCAAAAGATGTGGAGTGCTCATAGAACAAATTCAAATTTTGTAAGAAATTCTCGTTTCGTTCATCGAACATCCACTATTAATATTGTATTTTTTTAACTACTGACATGAGCGTATTAAAAAAAGAAAACAAAACACAAAAATTCTTAAGACAGGTAGTATAGAATTTAAAAGAGATCACGTGGAATGTTCAAATGAAATGGGCTACCATTAAAAAATACGCTTCCACGAGTGTACACGATTTTACTAACTCTGTTCAAGCACATAGAATTCATTTTTAATTAGCTTATATCTGAAAGTTACGATATTTTTCGTTTGAAAGCTATCAGTAATTTTCTGACTTCCGTTTTATACGTTTCGAAAAATTATAGTGTATTCCATAAAATGGATGTATTAGGTTTAAATTTGTTAGAAGAAAGACGAAGATTAATATTAATTTCTCTTACATTATTGATTACAAGTGCAGTGTAGCTGTATGAATTTTATAACAATTTCCATTACCGTACCTACAATGTACTTTAGATCCCGCCCTTGACGTGATTTGATTGTTTTTTTTAATGGAGTATTTTGAACAAGCAAGGGAATCACTAAACATGAATAAGTATTGTGTATCATGTGTAATTGTTTAAGAGTACAGGTTAGTTAGCGCTTCTAATTCTGGCTAGGATTCATTTTTAGAAAATTTACCAAATAAAATGCAGAGCAGAGCTCGGTCATCCAGGTACCTACTTACTTTACTTACCTACTAACATTATTTGTGGTATCTACAGGGAGACCTTCGTTTGTTATATTAATGTATAGCATCTGAAAAAGTAAAATTTTAACAAAAACCGACTTCAATATTCGACTCGATTTCCCTTGGATGCCATCATCAGATCTCAGTGTCCTTGTCATGGTACCCCCGTTGGGATATCTCCTTTCCATTAAAAAAAGAATCATCAAAATCGGTTCATAAACGAAGTTATCCGCGAACACACATAAAAAACATATACTCAAACTCAAACTCAAACTCAAAAATATTTTATTCATATAGGCACTTATTTTACAGGCACTTATGAATAGTCAATATTTAATATTATAAAATCGAGTGATTCTAGTCGCCAGTTCCAAGTGCAGCCTACCCTTCATGGAGAAGAATCTGGCAAGAAACTCCATTGTTGCTCCTTTTAAAAAATAATAATACGGTTTACAATATTTTTTTCACTAAGAGACTTGAATGAGAACGAAGTCGACCAAAGAAAACAATATAAAAGGTTTGGAGTCATTGCTGCACAGCCATGAGCCAACCAATCATGCGCCGTTCTTACTGATAGCTGCAAGATTTTTACATTGTTATATTGTGACATTGTATTGTTATATTGTGAGGTCCACTTATGGAAAATAAAATCCAAATAGCACTCACAGTCAAATTTAAAAAGATGTAATATGTCCAAATATAAAATAATCAATAAATGTCACAAATGTAAAATAGAGTAAGACGCATGGATCAGCCATCGACCTATTCAACCATAGTTGAGCTGCGTACTCAGGCCGCACGGCAAATCATCAGGTCAATATCAAAGAAATTAATAATTAATAATAATCATAGTCGACAAGGTGCTCATACAATAACAAGTGCGTATTTAATAAATTGGGAAACATTGTTAGATAAGTACCAAAGTACCATCATGTATTCATTTACATTATACAAGTATGTGTGTATGTTTTCATTTATAAGTTGCAACTAAAACAATCAACAATTTGTATTTAAGAAAAAAAAATAAAGATGAAAATTAAGTAGAATTGATACAAGAAAGAGATAAAATAAAGGAAAATTTAAACAAGAACAAACTAATTAAGAGAAAAAGGAAATTATTAAAGAAAATTATACAGAAAATAGTTACAAACAAATCTTAACTTAATTAAATGTCGGAATTAGATGTCGTTAGGTTAAAGTATACAAACAATTCATACCGGAACACCAACATGTCAAAATTTATACATTATTAAAAAAAAAAAAAATTTTATCTCAATTTCAAGACGAAGTTAGTGTGTATATAATAACATTAATAACACCTTAAACCCATGACTCTTTGTCGTTCAGATAATCGCCAATCGTATAGTAGGCTTTCCTAATAAGGTGATTTTTTACAGTACGCTTGAATTTATCTATAGGAAGGTCAATTACATATGTAGGAATTTTATTATAAAGACGTATACCAAGACCTTCGAACGAGTTGTGTACCTTATGTAAACGATGATAGGTACCAACGAGTTTAGACTTATTTCTTGTATTAATATTGTGTACATCACTGTTTTTCTTATAGTCATTAATGTTTTGCCTAACAAACATAACATTTGCAAATATGTACTGTGATGCAACAGTTAAAATACCTATATCTTTAAACAACTCTCGAAGAGAGACTCTAGCACCTAAATTGTATATTGAGCGGATGGCTCGTTTTTGTAGAATAAAAATCGTTTCAATATCAGCCGCCTTGCCCCAGAGTAGTATACCATAGGACATGACGCTGTGAAAGTAGCTAAAATAAACTAGCCTAGCTGTGTCCGTATCAGTGAGCTGACGTATCTTCCATACTGCATAAGCTGCCGAACTAAGTCTACCTGCAAGGCTATCTATCTGGGCTCCCCACTGTAGTTTGCTGTCTAATGTAATTCCCAAGAATACTGTTGAGTCTACAATACTTATGATTTCACTATTTAGAGTTAGATTAGTGCCTAGCTGTTTTACATTTGGCATAGTAAATCTCACACACTTTGTTTTATTTGAGTTAAGTAGGAGATTATTTGTTGTAAACCAAATCAATACATCATTTAGTGCCCTATTCACATAGTCAAAAACTGTTTGCTTACGATCGACTTTAAAAAGAAGTGACGTATCATCAGCAAATAGAACTATATCACAGATATGTTTTAAATAATATGGTAAATCATTTATATATATGAGAAAAAGTAGAGGACCCAGTATAGAGCCCTGCGGAACGCCCATAGTAACAGGTAGTCCAGAAGACCTCGCACCATTGACATCTACGTGTTGAATTCTATCTTTCAAGTAGGAAACAATTAGTTCCAAAGCAATATCATTAACGCCATAATGCCTAAGTTTAAGAAAAAGCGTGCTATGTTCTACGCAGTCAAAAGCTTTTGAAAGATCGCAAAATACACCTATCGCATCCTGCGAATTCTCCCATGCATTAAATATATGTCTCAAAAGAGTTGCACCAGCATCAATTGTTGAACGACCCTTTGTAAAGCCATATTGTTCTTTGTGAAATAAATTATTTAGATTAAAATGGCTTTCTAGTTGTTGCAAAATGACTTTTTCAAAAATTTTACTAATAGCCGGTAAGATTGAGATTGGCCTAAAGTTACTTGGTTCAGTTGTACAACCCTTCTTGAATAAAGGTATTACTTTGCTATACTTCATGAGGTTAGGAAAAACACCCGAATCAACACATCTATTGAAAGTTATAGCTAAAAATGGTGCTATATCAATTATAATAGTTTCTATTAATTTAACAGAAATCCCCCATAAGTCCCCTGTTTTTTTTAGAATTAAGAGACTTAAATGTTTTCATAATATCTGTAGGGTTTATGTATTCAAATGCAAATAAATTCTTACATTCATTTACATTGGCCTTTAACAACAGTTCAGACCCGGACGCACAAGAATTCAAGATACTAGTTGTACTAACTGGTATATTTGTGAAAAAGGTATTAAAAGATTCAGCTATGTCTAAGTTGTTTGTTAAAAACCTATTAATAATATTTAATTTTAAATCATTGTCTCGAGGTTTACTACGTCCAGTTTCATTGTTAATAATGGTCCATGTAGCTTTTATTTTATTATTTGAAGACTTAATTTTATCACCTATGCACAAAGACTTCGCCACGCGACACGTCCTCCTAAAAATCATAGAGTAATTTCTAACATAATCATGAAATTTTGGGTCAAAATTACTCTGCCTCAAGGCATACAAACCATAAAGCCTTTCTCTACTTCTGTATATTCCTGGCGTCGCCCAATCACAGAACGTCATTTTTGGCCTTTGCATAATTGTTTTTGACTTAAATATACTGTTAAATTCGAATTCTATCATACCGAATAAGCAGCCGTAAAGCTTATCCGGATCCCTTTGAGTCCAATCTAAATTGGAAACCTTATCTCTAATGTTATTACTAAAATTCAATAATCGGTTACTGGTCATGGGCCTGCATATAATTTTGTTTATTATATTTTCTTTTATACAAGGAAACGTCACAAATTGCCCACAGTGATCAGATGTTAAATCACTTAAAATTGACCTATTTAAATATTCCCCATTGCAAAATATGTTATCTAAGCAAGTTGCTGAGTGAGAAGTAATTCTTGTAGGCTCAGAAAATAAATAATTCAAGTCAAATGACTTAAATAGGCTCACTAATCTTATACTGATAGGACACTTTTCTAATAAATTAATATTGAAATCTCCACAAACTACCAAGACCTTACTACTGACACATAAACATTTCAAAACTTCTTCCATAACTATCTCAAATAAGCTAAAGTCACTCTGTGGTGGCCGATACACACTAACTATAATATGGTGTTCTAGTTCTACACAAGAAAGTTCCACAGTACGCTCAGTAGACAAACTAACGACATCTTTCCGTTCTTTAGACTTAATACTATTACGAACAAAAATTAAAGACCCTCCATGGATTGACTTCTTTCTTACATACACACTTCTAGCAGAATAAAGTTCATTATCAAGTATTAACTGGTGGGCCTGTAGCCAATGCTCTGTGATGCAGAGCACATCAACATTATATTTATCAAAAAATAATTCTACTTCTAAGTCTTGCCTAGATAATCCTTGAATATTTTGATGAACTATGTTTATGGTCATTGACCTTTTTACTATATTACTACATTTTTTATTTATTTTTATATTTCTATTATTGATACCATCATTGAGTAACTGATGTGATATGCAAGAGATAGGCTCTATTGTCTTAACAATTAATTTAAAGGATTATTGTCACAATGTGCCAAGCTATTGGCTGAATTAATATTAATAAAATCATTATTAATAAGCTCAGAAGGAGCACTATGTGAAGCCAAATGTTTGGCTACAGTATTCTTACATACTAAGGGGTGCTCTATAGGAGCTGTCTGGTTAGCCAAGTTCTTGGCTGTTATTCTAAAATAATAAGATAGCGAAACAGCTATTTGTCTTTTATAATAATACGGCAGATAATAACTATCTGTTGTCGAAAAAACATTATCATAGGCAATCCTATTGATGTCAATTAAGTGAAATTTATTATAAAAACTACCATTAATTTGGCTTGTTAAATTAAACATAGTCATGTTTAAGTTATTTCTAATATTTTTTTCCTGTTGAGACAACCCTTTGCTAATTGGCAGTGTAAATAGTACTATTTTATTTGCATTGAGTTCCGATAATTGTTCAAAGTATTTTATGAATGTTTTTTTATTTACACTACCCCTATTCCCACTAAAAATTATGAGGCTAGTATTTGTATCAAAAGTTGCACTAATAGCCTTTTCTAGAATCATATTATATGCTAGGTTTGGCATACAAAAGTTACTAATTGAATATTCCTTAATTGAGTTTGTCATTAAATTACCTAAACCTTTACCAATTTCATCGCTGAACATTATTATATTACTATTGATACAGTTCATTTGATGATGAAGATTTCTATTGTTATTCTGTATACTAATCACATTATTGTTATTTGTTGTCAGTATCCTAGGATCACATGATACAGGCAAACTGTCCAAAGAACTAGTGGTTTCATTGTGGCTATCAGAATACAACAATGAATCATTCCTACAATTGCATGAATTAACTAATTTACCTATTGCCATAACTTGTTCCCTACTTTGTTTTTGAGAAATCTCATATTTACTACTGATAGTTCTCAGTTGCTCTTCAAGTTTCTTTATTTCTGTTTGAAGAGCTCGTGTGTCATCAAAATATTGTGAAGACATGTTATCTACCTCTATGGAGTACATATTAACCTGGTCAATTAATTGCATCCTCTGCTTATTTAATGCTACACTATCTATGAAGAACTTATGTTTATAAATAAGCTTTTTTGTTTTTGTAATAATTTTTTTAACTCGAATGTACTTTTTCAATTTGTTCTTACTGCATTTGATGACTTTATGAGATTTATTAACTCTGAAGGAGTCATTTGTAAGATCTATAATGAGATCTGAATTAAGTTTGTTAACTACCAACGGTGAATTGGGAGCGACCAGCTCCTCGTACAGACTCTGATTAGATGAAGCTACTATCCTGTCCTTGAAGTCTTCAAATGATGTTATGGTGCTGTGTGCTTCATGTAGCTGGCGTTCTAAACCCCTGATGCGTTTCAGAGCTTGCTCATACTCATCTCTGCATGTGTCGAATGAGTCAACGAGGAGCTGTAGTCTGTCCCGAGCATTGGTAACCTCAACAATTTGTGAATGCAATGAATATACTATATAATATATAAATATACGGCTGAATTGATTATTTTTTGTTTTTTATATCAACTTCCCTATTTGATTGCCTTGGTGGCGCAGTGGTAGCGTATGCAACTGCTGTACTTGAGGTCTCGGGATCGATTTCCGCTCCGGACCAAATAGGTACTTATTTGTAAAAAAAATATACAATAAAATGTATATATTTCAGTTGTCTAGTACCCATAGTACAAACTATGCTTAGACTGGTACTAGTACTAGGTGGCGTTGTGTGTTAAATGTCCAAAATATGATTATTTATTTATTTAAAGATATACTAAAATAATTATCGTTCTCTTTAGGCCTTGACTTGGTTTAGACTCTAGCACTGACGAAATATATACTAGACCAACACTCTACTAGGCGAGACCTGTACGCGGATTTATAGTAAGCTTAATGTTCCCTAGATGTCACTAAGTGCATCAAATCGTGAATTACAACGATATTTTCTGACCCCCAACACCAATACGAACCCAACAGTCAACTGTCAAGTTTATTGTCATTGTATTATTGCGAAATGTACCACTAGATGTCGTTTTTTAAATAATTAATTATCTTAGTACCTACATAATTTATGTAATATTTTATCGTCAGAGAGATCTACACAAATAAATAAAATTGAAATGTCTGTTTTTAATTTTAAAATAACCGCTTTTCTCTTTACAATCTTTTTTTTTATTAATTGTTTGAAACTTTTTTTATTTTCAATGGATTCACTTTAAACTTTGTATGTATGTTTCTCAATTGACATAGGTAAGGAACTAAGGACTGACATTTTATTTTTTAATGGATACAAAAAACAAAATAAAAATTGATGAATTAATAAAATACAGTTGCATGTTGCAGTTGCAATTCCCGTCCTTAATGACACATGTCTAAAAACAGTTTTTGGCGTTTATAAATGTTGTTGATCGTGATGTGAATGTATGCAAATATAAAATTTGATAATTATGAGTTGATAATGTCGAGAATTGCTTGCACATATTAATTAACAACTGTAGATGACAAAAAGGTGTAATTAAGGATTTTCTTTCGGTTTGTGTCTTAAAAATAATCCTAATGTTAAAAATGCGAACGTAAGTTCCTTTGTTACGCTTTCCGGCGAAAACTACTTAGCTGATCAATCTGATCATCATGAAACACATATTCTTGTAGAGGTATTAGAAGTAACATAGGATACTTTTTATTAAATGCGAACGAAGTCGCGGGCGAACGAAGTCGCGGGCGAACGAAGTCGCAGGCGAAACCTAGTTATTAATAAAACAATCAGAAATGTTTTTGGAACGAAGTTCCCTAACGCACTTTTCGCGCCAAAAGTTGTAGCGACACTTAACATTGAGTTGACGTCATAGTGCTGGATACTCAACGTTAAATATAACAAACTGATTGCCAACGTCCATACCGTGTTGAATGCACCGGTTCTCGTCCGATCAGCCAAGTTAAGAAACATCGGGCGTGGGTAGTACTTGGATGGGTGACCGCCTGGGAATACCACGCGTGTTGTTGACTTTTTGCATTTATTTACAGAAAATAATATATTGTTTTATAGTATATTTTGTAAAGTTTGATTATTTCTAAAATAATTTGACAAATGCGTTACCGGCCTTTGGGGCATAGTGGAGTGGGATGGGGGAGAGGTTGGGGTATGAGCCTCCGGTATCCTCACTCACTCGGTATAACACAGCGCAAGCACTTTTTCACATCGGTTTTCTGTGAGGCCGTGGTATTACCAGAGGCAGGGGTCATATTACGTCCCGTCGCGTGTAACCAAGTAAAATAATATCCAGAAACGGTTAAATACGTATCTACTCATTTTTAATCAGTAGCCCAAAGTTAAAGTTTCATGTTTCTAACTTAAAAATGACGGACTTTCGTCCACACTTTCAACCCGTATTTCACCCCCTTAGGGGTAGATTCCAAAATACCTTCCTTAGTGGATGTCTACTCAATAAAACGATCCATATGAATAACTGAAAGAATACAACTTAAGGTATATACGTACGTGTAATATTAAAATCATCATATTATCCCTAACCGTTGAAGAGTTTAACCTTCTATCATCAGCTCACCTAAATAACTTGAAAGTATACGACTAAAGGTCTATAGATACGTATGAAATTGAAAGAATTATCCTCCAACTCCTAACCGTTGAGGAGTTGTACCTTCGATCATCAGCTTACCTAAATAATTTGAAAGAATACTTCTAAAGGTAACATACATACATATGATATTTAAAGATTTATACTCCAACTCCTAATCGTTAAGGAGTTGTACCTTACACCATCAGCTCATCATCATAAAATGATGACTACCAGACGCAAATACCGGGTTAACTTCAGAAAATATACGAAAACATAATATGTGCCTAAAAAAATGAGGGTTTCCCTCGGTTTCCCTGGGATCCCATCATCAGTTCCTGATATGGTGACAATGAGACCACCTCGGGAGCATACCCTTTCGAATACAAAAAGAATTTTCAAAATCGGTCCACAATTGACGCAGTAATCGGTGAACATACATAAAAAAAACACAGTGGAACATAGAACCTCCTCCTTTTTGGAAGTCGGTTAAAAATAAAAATACAGTCGAATTGATAACTACCTTCTTTTTTTGAAGTCGGTTAAAATAAACATTCATATTAATTAAATTTTTGAACTGAGTACGCGGCTCAAGCGACGTTGCCGTTCCGTATTAACTACTGGAAGATATGAACGATTTTTGCAATGTTGCCATTCATGAGTGCATTGTTTCTCTGATTCAACCAAATAACTTATAAATGTGACATCTAGCGTAGTAAATAGGTCATTATTTTCAAGTTTATTTAAATCGATTGCAACGACATCTCCTAAACATAGGTGATAACTTTTAGTTATGAAATTGAAAATCATTTTTTTAAAGCAAGCAATACAAAGCAAGTTTTATATTTGAAAAATAATAATATAGTTACTAGAATTGAAGCACATCAATAAAATACTGTTAAACTTTGTTAAACTGCTTTTTAGAGCTTATTTTGAGCGCCATCTAGATTTAGTTGAACTTTTCTAGCTTTTTACGGCGTACAGTACTGGCCAAGGGAGGGACGGTCTATAGTATATTGTGTCATTGGACTCTAGATCTCCCGTTATTTAATTTTCTATGCGATGAACAGACTTTTTTTGTTTGTGTTTGGTCCCTTATTTGTGAGGGCCTAATAAATCAAATTATTAACATTAATTATTATTTTTTAATTTACCGTGGGAGACCCACGCTTCGGCATGAACGGGCTGGCTCGATCGGACTCACAGAAAACCGGTGTGAAATAGCGCTTGCGCTGTGTTTCACCGAGTGAGTGAGGATACCGGATACGTCTGGTAGTTTGCCCACTATTCCATTAAAAGAAATCTAAATAAAATATCACACATTTTGTTCATGCTGACACTCTCGCTAACTAGTAAGCTGCACAAAATTCACAAAAATGCCGTGTGACCAACAATTTATTGATCTGAACCTGTGCCCAATGATCTCGTAGCACCTGACGCGGATTCTTAGCAGGGAGGTGTAGCTGAAAGCAGTTAGGTACATTTATGAGACATCGTCTCACAAAATGTACATAAAAAATGTTAATGTACGAACAACTGTTTAAATTAGTTTAAACTCAATTTACGTGTTAATAATTATAATTTGAATACAGAATGCAAAATCCGTTATGCAAAAAAACTTGCAGACTATCTAATACAATCATAATTGTTTAATAGTACGTTATATATCAAAACTAAATCTATTCTGAGTGCTAACACGAGCTACATACCTCAAATACATTAATTAATCTTACCGAAACGCAAAAACTCTGAGGATAATGATAACTCGGTGCGCTCCACAATGAGGCATAAAATTTCCAATGTCTGGTATACTTAAAAAGAAACTCTAAAAAGCGACATCTGTTATCGAGAAGTCGACTTACACACTTGAAAATAGAGTACAAATTTGGATTAGTGATCTGATTTCTTCTTTTGTTGTTTCTTTTTTTCTCTGTGTTGTAAGTTGTAAAAAATGCTGAGGAGCGCGCGATGCCCCGGGCATGGCACGGGCCGCGCCGCACTCTGCCTAGAAATATTCACTTCGAATCTGTGCTTAATGATTGCGTACAAGTTAAAATTACCTGTCAATATTAACCGAGAGCCATTACTTTTATGTATTCTATTTAATTTCGAGCTTAAACAATGAAATAGTATTATGAAATTGCTAAATAGGATAATAGCTTCTTTTAGAGCTGTTGTCCTGTTGTTTAAAAGAATATGGCAAACGGTTAGGCTACAAATGGATTAAAATTTAAAAGGCTTTAACTTTGAAACAATAAAGCCGGGTCTCCTGCGACACTGTTTTATGTTTTTAAACACCAAACGTCAAATATTTATCAAAATATGGGCGTGGCCTAACTGTTTTGTTAATTTTAACAAGCAAACATGTTATCCAAAGCGGACTGAAAACATCCCAGCGTATACTTCTCGTATAATGAAACTGAACTGAACTAACATTAATACTTATATTATTCATATTTATACTATAAAAGTAAGTAAGTTAGTGTACTATAAGTCATTTTGTCAGTCTGACATCAAAACCAAACTTTCGGTGGGTAGTGACTCACCGTAGCTATTCCAAAATTATTGCTGAGCAAAATTGATAATACATAATTGAATTAAATAATTGGATCAATAAAGTTATGCACTAATATATATATATATTATATAACTATTAACAATTATACAACTGAATTAAAAACAAATTTTTCTATCCAAAACCTGATCTAGTATAAATGCATTTAACTAGATCTACGTTTGGACGTTTTGTTTCCTAAAATCGGTTTAAATTATAGTGACCAATCTTATGGCGATCTAAATAACATTATGATTGCTACAATAACGCTTTCTTAAGACCCCTTCACATAAGACGGTTCGGTTAACTAACCGGTTACCAACTTTTGAAGTCATACGTTGAATGAGTCAATTCAAATTGAAATAAATTTTGTAACAAAACATTTGTTTTACTTTTTTAATTGCTTCAGTTATTTTTATCCCGTTCGTTTAAACAGAAAAGAGTTCAAATGTCTATTAGACGGTTTTTTATTTAACTACTCAGATCAAATAAAAAAATATTTAACTAAGAGTTTAACTAAGGAAGAATATTGTCTTACAATGAAGTATGAATCAATGAACTATTAAACCCAAAAGATTATTTACACAGATAGTTTTTAATACTTACTAAATAGGTAACATATTTAAAAAGTAACTAAAATTACTTGCAACAAAGTTATTGAATATCAACCAACAATTTACCTGCTTATGCTGCTGACGATGACTGCCTCGTTGGTCTTGTGGTTGGCGTATGCGACTGCTGATCATGAGGTCTTGGGTTCGATTCCCGGGTCGGACCAAATGTTTGTATGATCTACAAATATTTGTTTTGGAGTTTGAGTTTTTTGCCGGCTAGGATACCCCTCCGCAACGCCCCATATGTAACTTTCTTCCAAATGAAAAACGAAAATCGTTCAGAAATCAAAACCGTCGTTTTTCTACGTCTACGCCGAAATGTAGGTAGGTACGTTCTGTTGGCGCCTTAATACCTCTCTAAAAGCTGTCTACAAATGATGGACGTGATGATGATTGCCGTCAATTAACCCGTCACAGCGCTGTAATCTATAAATCAATAGAGCCTTCAGATGATTACCTTATTCGACCATCAAGAAGTCTATTCCAAAATAATTTATTTCATTGTTTTATTCAGAAATAGTATAATAACAGCCAGTGTGCTGAATTATTTTTAGCATTCAACCGTTTTTCTTTCTGAGGAAATTTTATTTAATTGTATCACTAAGTAAGTGTTTCGTTTTGTTCTAGGTAAGCTGTGAGAAGAAGTTTATATTTAGAAGTTGACCAACATTGTGATATTTTAGTGAAAAAATGACTTTTCGGTGTGTTCCTACTTTTCAAACGGTGTCCAACGACAGTAACGCCACCTGGGTAAGTTCTTTGAAACTTAGTACGGTACTTTTAGTTTTACTATTGGTCAAGAGAGAGCGCTGTAAAATATTTTCCTACTCTATGATCTATGTTGAATTTTAAACAAATATACGCTATAATTTGTAAAATTTACATTTCAAAAGTGAAGTAAACATGTAGAAGATATTTCTTAAATTGTATTGACCTACTTGACTTAAAGGTTTTGAGTTTTTTATAGCGCCATCTATTATCGTTCACTTGCACCTAGGTCCTATTTGGTGGACAACATATCCACTTGGTTCTGCTATTCATCCAAAGCTGTCTCTGTCTCCATTTAAATGAAAAGGTTGAAGAATAAAATAAATCCATTTGTCCAGCCTTATTTAGGTCGTAAATTTGGTTCAAAATACATAGAAATTATTGAATAACGACAAGTCCATTCTATTTACATTTTTTTTTATGCTTTAAAAAAATAATTAACGTCTTACCAATGTATACGATAGCAGTGGGCGTTACGCACTGTACTGTTTCATTTTATATAAACATTAGATTGACCATTTAATTAACTTTTAAAATGTTAATTAATACACTTTTTCTAATATTTAATTCATATTCTCTGGTCGACGTAACAAAATTTTGCACATCATCCTCTAGTAATCATAAAAAGCAATTATATCGTCTTAGAAATCAACCTCTCATTGTCCGAACGCGAGCCATTGGCACGTGAAGAGTGGTCTTGTTGACATGCCGATGAACTGGAGCTGGTGACCTCACTTCCGCCCACACGCTGTTCTTCAAGAACTCTACTTACCATTGCACGAATTTGACCTTGATTTTTATTATCTATGATTGCATTATATTTGAAGATTTGAAGTGACTTTGGAACTGTCAAAATAAAGTACTTTGACAGGAAAAGACATCGGGCTGTGAGATTGGATTCATGAACTGAAGTAGTAAATGCAAGTACCACAACCATTTTAACCAAATTTTAGATTGGATGTATTACATTTTTGAAACATAACCAGGAAAAGGTTAGAAACTTGGCCACTTGGGCACATTAAAAGTTTGTTTTGGTTTTTGAAGTGAAAACTTCTTTAGCCGCGTTGAGCACTTTTTGGTAGGGGAAAATCACAGGGAAAATCTTCTGAGTTCGGGTCACCACAACCACGCTTCACCGACATGCTGGCGTCACAAAACTTCATTAGCCTCGTTGGGCACTGACATAATTTTTGAAGTGAAAACTTAGTACTTTTTGGTAGCGGAAAATCTTATGAGTTCGCGTCACCGCGTTACCGTTACATGATAATTAAATTTAAACATTATGAAATTTCGAATTTTACACATTAATTTTACAAATAACATTCTAAGTTATAAGTTTTCACTTCTATCATTATATATATCATTTTTATAGTTTTTTCGAGCACCTTTAAAGATTAACCGTAAGATATCAAAAAGTCTGCCGTTCCGAGCTTCGCGCGATATCTTACCCATCTTAACCCTACAGAAAATAGTGTAAGTAAAAAAGTCACTGATTAGAAGTGTAAAAAAAAAGTAAAAACTAAAACCCAACTACGACAAAAAACGACGCTGAAAAAGTATGAAACAAGTTACAAAAGCCGTAGTCACACGTTACGTACAAATGTACCATAACACATTAACGACGCGTAACTACGGCTTTTGAAACTTGTTTCATACTTTTTCAGCGTCGTTTTTTGTCGTAGTTGGGGTTTTAGTTTTTACTTTTTCTTTTATTTAAAATGTTTTGGGGCCTCTTTAATATTAATTACTTTGCAAACTATATTTTAAATAGGTAGGTACCATAGAAATATCACAATTATCGGATAAATACGGACAAAGTCACCAGAAAATACTAATAATATATTTTATTTTTTATGTACAAATATCGCCCTTTCGAATGATACCAAACAAGGCATATTTATCTCAAATTACTTTTTTAATACAGTATTTTATGTCGGCTAGAGGGCGCCACATTAGATTCAGTGACACGTCATATAGCCTATAACCAGCGGACGATCAAGACGCTTCTAACGATACCTCATTTGTCCAGTTCTAATAAGTAGTTAAGGAGCTATGAGGGAACAAATGAACATACATACATACATCCTTACATACATACATATATAGCCTGTCAAAATCATAACCCTCCTTTGGCTTTGCCGTAGTCGGGTAAAAATGTGTGAATATGTAGGTACCTACTTTACAAAATGTTCGTGGAGTATGTACCTATCCAAACTATGAAACGCACACAATAAATACCTACCCAGATTCAGAACAGATATACTGACGGATCACACACAGTATTGTCCCATGTGGGGCAAAGAACTCACGACACTCAGTGCTGTAGAAAACGTTGAGGTAAACGGCTACAACATCGGTGCAGTCAATTAAATTCTCCTGAATTAAGTAATATACGTAGTGTTTAGATCTAATATAACCAAAAAAAAATAACAAATTAAAACCGACTTCAAGCTTCGACTCGATTTCTCTTGATTCTTAGTGTCCTTATCATGGTACCACCGTTTGGGATATCTTCTTTCCATTAAATAAAGAATCATCAAAATCGGTTCATAAACGACGAAGTTATCAGCAAACACACATAAAAAACATAAATACGGTGGAATTGAGAACCTCCTCCTTTTTTGAAGTCGGTTAAAAATAACACATATCCACAGTTACCTACAAAGCCTCACACAACAAGTGAAAGCTTAAATAATAATGAGCTTCAGATAAAGACAAAGGAGTACGTATGTGTGCGCTGATGGTATCTCAATGGCTGCTAATATTGATGATACAATGAAGCATTACCTTTAGACGACAAGAAAGGTAATTAAATCTATTTTTATTAACCGACTTCAAATAAGGAGGAGGTTCTCAATTCACTGTAATTTTTTTAGACGATGATGACCTCAGAACTTTCGGCTGAGTTAACCATAAGCCGGGTCTCCACCGAACAAAAGTTGTCAATTTTTGTGTTGTCAACACGTGTTGGTGACAAAAGTTTCTGTAATTTCCTTGTGTTGGCAACAAAAATTGTCAACAAATGTTGAGAACAGTGTTTTTGCGGTTGGCGGTAAACATCAAAGAATACGCTTGTTGCAAATATGGTATAATATATATGTTAGCTCTATGGTGACGCTTAGTTCGAATGTTTTTCAAATCGTTGGCGACTCGATGTAGACACAATGGAAACAAAAGTTTGTAATTTTTTGAAGTGTTGCAAACAGTTGGAAACACTGAAATTGCCAACAATTTTGGTGGAGACGCGCCTTTAGAGCATACAATAGATATACTCTACCTAAACTCAGTCTCTCTCACTCTACTCCGATCACGCTTTCAGCTCGTTCAGCGCTCCCTCCATATATTGTATGCTCTAAGGAGTTAACCGATTTTGATGATTCTTTTTTATTTGAAAGCTGGTTGCTCCCGTGTGGTCTCATTTCAATTTGGAACAGTTCTTGAAGTCGTTTTTTTTTTGTTAAAATGTTGTATTATAAATGGTACATACACGCGGCTATTTCGGTTTTCCATGTGATGTGTAGATGTGATGTGAGTTCTAATCCCACATGGAACAAAACTTTGTGTGATTCACAACTTGTTCTAACTTTAGGTGTTCTTTGTGTCCGTTACACGTCACACTTTGATTGATGATTTGATTTGATTGAAACTTTACAGTAATATAGCTTATACATCAGAATAGCACATGGGCTACTATTTGCCGCGATAACCGACATATAAAATCTTAATAAATAAATAAATAAAATCTTTATTTAGGTAAATTACAAAATTAATGCATAATGTCCAGTTGATATACAAGATCTTACAAGGGGCAAACAGCGAGTCGCCTCTGACCCTCAAACTAGGTATAAACCTGTGTGATGAGTCGTCAGTGGTTAGTCGCTCTGGCCACTTACTAGGTACAAACTCTTAATACTAAATAACAAACTAGTAAAGGAAGCATGCGGCGTGTGTATCAGGTATTATTGTATTTATTTTATAGGCTCGTGTGAACAAATGTATGATGTGTTTTAGTGTTTGTTTTGGGGACGTACACAGCGTTCTTTAATTCTAGTATATATATATATATGTAATCTTATGTAAGCTTAACATTAGGTTTTAATTTAGATTTATAGAGATAACATACGCGGGCAGAGCCGCGGGCAACAAGTAGTAACAAATATGTCAGTGTTATAAGTGTGTCACGAATTCGAATACTAGTACCTATTGACTTTTGTGTAATGGCAAGTAATAAGTGTAAGAGGAGTTTAAAGGACAGTACTTGGATAACCGATATTAAATTTTCTAAACACGAATCCTAGCTAGATCGATTTATCGCCCCTGAACCCCTGCATACTAAATTTTATGAAAATCATTGGAGCGGTTTCCGTGATTCATCTTATATATAAAATTCTCGTGTCACAATGTTAGTTACCATACTCCTCTGAAAGGGCTGGACCAATTTTTATGAAATTTGGTGTGCATTTCGGGTAAGTCTGAGAATCGACCAACATCTATTTTTTATGGCAAAACAACGTTTGCCTGATCAGCTAGTATTATATGTATATGTAAAAGATTGCTTTTTAAAAGTATTGCATTAGATAGATAGATAAATAATATAATAGCCCACTATACTCTTTGCGCTGTAGCATGGTGCGGCATTAATTTGCAGACTGGAACATTCTGGTTGGTTTAATTTAATATACCACAGTTACTAATGATTTAATATAAATGAAATACTTAGTCATAATTTGTAAATCGCGGCAACTTTCAAGAGTGGAACGAAATGTTACTCCAACTGTCACAGCGCAAAGAGTATAGGTAAGTATAATATATAAACTTTGTACCCACTAAAAGTTTGGTGCTGTTTGAAATATTAGGTAATTTTCTTTAAATCAATCTAAAAGATTTTTTTTTACAACGGTCATATTTTTAAGCTATTGCATAGCTTTTATCGCGGGCTTTGAGCGCGGTGACCGAATCAAGAAATTCCGTAACGAAAATAAAACCTAACACCCGAAGCTCGCACGGATCGAGACGAGCTGCTCCGAAATCGGATGAATACGTAAGCAGCTGTTTGTGAGAAACTATATAGGTGTATAGGTATCTATCATATCTTTATAATGCCACACTCACCGCATGTGCGCCCCGTAAGTATAAATGATCAAAGCAAAAAATACTGCTTATATAAAAAATAAATAAATAATCTATAATTGCATAAGTTGATAAAAAATGCTATGCAATAGCTTTAACGCGGCAGTCCCCGAGTGCCACACGTTTATTTTTTATTTATTTATTTATGATTTTTATTTGTGCAAAGCTCCGGTCCGAGTAGGTACCTATTACATTATTTTACATGTTGTAAGTTTAAAACTCATATCATCTGCGTTTGCGTAATGTGTTAATTCTTTTTAAATTTTTGTCTCCAAATATAAATTGAAATAAATAAGTAAATAAGTGTTAAAAAATTACATATTAGACAAAACTAATTTGTATTAATATTACTTAGCATACCGAACCCTCTAAACCATCACAATGAACAAACCGAAACGCAAAAGCTCATTTTCCTCTTCAATTATCAAGCTTTCAAAATCTCACTTATCAGAATGCGTACGCGCATAAAATGATTACACGCACACATACACACACACACACATGTTGACTCAGAAACGCACACGCACGGCAGGTTACAATCAAACTGGATATGAAAGGAACAATGTTATAGATTCGCGTCCGAGTGTGAGCGGGAGCTTTCGGCGTAGTAAACGTTTGTATGTCAGATAATAATGAGGAAAATTTCATCATGATCATCAATCATCATTTTTAACCGACTTCAGACCTCAGAACTTTGGATTGGATGAAGCGATTTTGACGATTCTTTTTTTTATTTGAAAGCTGGTGCTTCCCATGTGCCTGTGTGTGTCAATTTGGTCCAGTTCTTAAAGTTACGGTTTTTTTGTTATTTTTTTATGTCAGAATATACCCACCTATTTGATATCAACAGAGCACCGCTGGGGTTACAAAATTTTAGTTAAGTAAACAACTGATGCTTTTAATGTTGTGAACACCCATTATGAAAGTATTATTAAATATTTCTCATAGAATGAAATAAAATCAAGTATGAAATGCCTTCATTTTCAAATTGATTGTGATTTTATCAAAATTCGCTTTACAAAATTTCACAAATTTGAACAAAAAAAACGACTTCAATATGTACCAAATTGAAATGGGACCACACGGGAAGCACGGAATAAAGAATCATCAAAATCGGTTCATCCAGTCGAAAGTTATGAGGTAACAAACGTAAAAAAACCGACGAATTGATAACCACCTCCTCTTTTGAAGTCGATTGAAAAGAGATAAACTTACAACATTGTTTTCTGAAAGTTTTTGGAGTTAGTAGTAGCATTTCAATTGATTTTTCATATATAATTCATGATTTTGTTTGTCAAACAGTTCCATTGATCCATCCGCTATCAAATGTTAATGTATTCATTGATCTGCATATTTGCGGTGTACTGTGCCACTCCCCGTCTTTATCACGTCTGGAGGCGGCGGTGGCGTGCGCTCACCACTCCATGTGATAGCCCCGAGCGACACGCGCACCTCGACCGACGGCTGCTCACGTGGGCCCGCGAGCCGAAACAACCGCGAACACGCGACAACATTCAAATTCAAAATTTACAATATTCTAATTTCAAATAATTCAGTGCGGTTTTACGTGGTCTTTTTATCTGTGGACAAGTGTCAAAAGTGCATAGGTTTTATTCTTTTTTTTTCATTCTTTATTACAATAAAGATATTAACCGCACGAGCATCCAATCAGAAGTAATCACATATTGGTCGAGCAATTTCCTATACCATCAATAATAACGGGGCAAGTAAACAATAACATTATTTGATGTTAGAGCGAGATACATGCGTACAAAAGAAAAGGATAAATCCAAATCATCGATCTAAGAAAATAGAATTCTCATACGAAATGTAATGTCGGTACAGTGATCGTGTAAAAGTTCACGATAGTTGCCTAACGCTGGCTGTAACAATGCAATATCGCCAGCATATATAGAACTTGTACAAATCGATTTTTGTATAGCTGTTGTGCTAAATTTAGGGATCTTTGTGAAGTGGCTGGTTTATAGCGGTCATCTGGTGGTTGATAATGATCTGTCGATGATTTACGGCTGTTATACCGACAATGGCAAGACGTAACCCCCACCGTGGCGCTATGTGACCAATTAGAAGCACCTAACATTGGCCACGATGACTAAAATGAACGGTGTCAACTTACCCGATATGAGCAACCGAGACCTCATAGTCGACGATATTTTCAGTCAAAATTTCAGCACCAAAAGGAAAAGGACACAAGTTGAATATGACACCAACAAAAAATCGAATACATCCGATTCAGACACGATAAAATTTGTTAACAATAATAACGTTATCGATAAAATTGAATCACCTCAGAATCCTAAGAGAAAGTCTAAGATTTTTGACAACTACGATATCGATAAGATCGTACAATCGAATATGATTATCGGTAAAGAATCGGATAAGACTATGCGACAATGCAGTAATGACATCAATTATAAAAGTAACGGGCATTTGAATAGTGATATAAATGACGTTTTGCCAATGGATGATGGTAATGAGTATGGCTTGAAGAATGACAGTAATATGGAGAATGGTGCTGATGACAAGCTGCTAAATAATAATGGAGGAGACTACAATTTGAACAGAAATGATGATCACGGAATTGATGTAAGTGTATTAGACTTAAGATATCGTCTAACAATAGTTGTTATCAAAGGAGACGGAGAAATAATAATAGACGGTTTTAATTAGTATCATTCATATCACCTTAAATAACTTAAATAAATAGGTGTTCGATTATAATCGACTAAAAATATTCAATACTATAACCTGTTAAAGTTTCAATCAAATTCTTATTTATATCTGCAACACCAACTTTTACAGTCAATTGAATCAACTTTCGTTGTAGATAATCAGTTAGCCACTGATCTCACGACCCTTAACCTGAACAAAATTACCAATCTTTAATCTGCTTCTGACTATAGTACTTAAGGTACGCCCATAGAGAAAAAGCTCTAGGCTTATGATTTCGGAACGTATCAACATCGTACGGTGTTTGTATTCTATTCTTTCCAGGAGCGACCTTTTCCTCTGAACAGCTTAAAACTAGCTTCTGATATTTGGAGATTATCTAGGTCCCTCCAGTCATTGCATTTGCCACGACTGACCACGAGTCGAAAAAGAGGTTTACCTTCCGCCTACTTATCGAAAAAGACACTTTTATCTTACGTATGTAGGTACGTAAATTTGTTCAATTTACAACCAGTAAAATAATATTCCTCATAGATCCCACGGACCATTCAGCAAGACACAGCATAAGTTTTTTTTTTTATAGATTAGGGGGCAAACGAGCAGACGTATCACCTGCTGCAAAGCTATTACCGCCGCCCATGGACACCCGCAACACCAGAGGCGTCACAAGTGCGTTGTCGGCTTTTGGGGGATGGGGAGGGGTTGATGGGGGTAGGGGTTAGGGTATCCTCACTCACTCGTTGAAAAAGCGCGGCGTGTTTCACACCTGGCCTCTGTGAGGCCTTGGTATCACTCCGGTAGAGCCTACCCATTAATGACGAAGCGTGGCTTCTCCCATGGTAGACATGTATGTCACAAATATATCAGACTGAACGCAACGCCATTCTACTTCATCCTATCCTCGTCCAATGCTGAACGAAGGTTCTCGCCAAAAAGATCAAGCTATCTCGATTTTGGGCAGTCCGTATCCATTCGTTGCCAGCAACTTTCTTCCATACTACTTTAGTATTGTATAAAATAATTTACTAACAAACTGTACCTAAAGAAATCACCGTGAAAGATATTACGGTTCGATAACATGGCGAAATGTCTACAATAGTTAACTAATTCTACAATAGTTGAGGCAAACCGTTATTCGATAACAATAGGGTTATAATGTGGAAATAATCGATATCAGTGCTCGCTTGATTCGATTACAAGCGTGGAGTATCCTATCTTATTGTCATCTGTGCTTAAAATCTAAAAAAAGAGGCCGATTAATATTTTGTTCGTATGTAAACCACAAAAGTTTTTAATCATGCATGAAAAAATTATTAAGATACCAGTTGTTACCCGCGGCTCCACCCGCGTGTATGTCGGTTATCGCGGCAAATAGTAGCTTATGTGTTATTATGATGTACAAGCTATATTACCCTAAAGTTCCATCCAAATCCGGTCAGTAGTTTTTGCGTAAAAGAGTAATAAACATCCATCCATCCATACTAACAAACTTTCGCGTTTATAATATTAGTAGGATTAATGTAGTAGCGAAGGTCTGAACTTAAAATGGGTGACACCAATAGCCCTTAGTACTTCTCAGAAATGCTGACTAGACGGGCTGGTATAGTTTGCGTCCAGTTTCCCTTCCCTTTGCAGTACTGCCCCCCTAGCCAAGTTGCAAACGTTCTTCTTTCTGCAATCGTTAACGCCTAAATTCTCGAGTGTCATTGGCTAATCTTAGACAAAGTATTAGCCAATGCAACACGAAAATTTAGATGTTAACTATTGCAGAAAGAAGAACGCTTGCAACTTGGCTAGGGGGGCTGTTATCTTGAGAAGTTTGCTCTCTTAGTCGAATTTTTCACATCCAGGCTGCCTCTACATCTCTTATGACATGGAATAAATAGAGTTAGTGATACTCCATATTCTTGATCCGTCACAAAGATGGTGGCACTAACGCGAGTGTCAATTAACGGCTAATTCGGCGATTCTAGAACTGTATTTTTCTTTTTCAAATTAAATAAACCACTTTTACTACCAATACTATACTATATAAGCATGTACATTTATCTAAAAACCTGAAATGCTAGATAACCTGAGAAGCCATGAAATTTACTGAACTTCGTGGTATTGAAGTCGTTGCGCGTCGGTGAAGTTGATCAAACAAAACATAATCCCACACATATATTCATTTAAATAAATAATGATAAAATAAAGAAATAAACATAATGGATTTGTGATCACATTTATTATAATGGACCATATAATTAATACTTAAATAAACAATAAAATTATACAGAAATAGTATGCTTTCGCCCACGTTAGAGTAACGGCGCTCTTAGAACTGCCATCTTGAAAAAATTGTGTTCTACAGTCTATGATCCCAGGTCAAAAGCTATGTCACACATTATTTATATATCTTAATCATCCTACCACCATTGTCTCATGAAATTGAGATTGGTGGAATTAAATCCGCCTACGGAAATTTAAAAGTTTATTCACATTATCCATATCAATGTTATAAATTCGAAAGTTACGATTTCACGGCTAAACCACAGTACCGGTGTGAATGAATTTCGGTATAAATATAGATTGGACGTTGGAGAAGAACATAGACTACTTTTTATTGCGATAACCGAGATACCTGGTTGACAACAATAACTTAAATGGGACTAAATTGTGGTCGTCAAATGTTAAACTTTATCCCTGTCTATCCGTTCAGTAACTAAAGACATGAGCATATATGTTGTACGTACATACACAACTCATACAAAATACAAGCGTTTTTGTCCTTTCCTTCCTGTGTAGGTCTGACGCTGTTGTGTTCTTTCTACATCAAGTATCTGTGTGGTATTTGATATAAGATTTTTGTAACAAATAATTATATTATTACTAGCTGACCCGGCGAACTTCGTACCGCCATATTTATATACAATAATTAGCAATAAATTAAAATTGCGACTATAATTTGAGATTTAAACTATCCTATCTCTCAATTTGGATCGAACTGCACATGGTGTGCAAATTTTATTATAATCGGTTAAGTGGTTTAGGAGACCATTGAGGACAAACATTGTGACACGAGATTTATATATATTAAGATTATTACTGACAATGATAGTTGTGAAGAGTCTAGGTATCATTTCATCAGTTTTTTTCTTTAATCAAATAATCCTTCGCACCACGGGTAATGTTTCAAGCGCGAGTGTTGTCTGAAAAAAAAACGCAACAAACTTTTTTTTCTCAACATGAATCTGCATACGAAAATCCATAGACTAGCTATTATTCAAATTTCGAACAAATAAGCAGTTTCAAGAGGTTTTCTGGTTTGTTTCCCACGCAATGTATGTACACTTGACGTAAACCCACTGCAAGTGTAGAGATGTGTAGAACACAGACAATGTAAACAATTATTAACTGAAGTAACCTAACAGTAATTTCAAAGAATATAAATGTCGGAAATCACACTCATTTACTTTTTTATTATTACACAGAAGGAAGAGAGGATTCTTAGCTTAATACGTATTCGCAATAGCAAACTATTAGGGTTTAACTAGTAGGTATTTATTTCTTTAATACTTTCTACAAAAACCTACCATAAAACCGTTTCAATAGCATAACATGATGTTTCAATTTTTTAAAAGCCGTTTATTTAGGAATTACCCCGTTAAATCATAAAAAAAAAATATCATAACGGTTATGAAATCTCAGGTTTTGAAATATACGGCATATTAATAGACTCAGATTAAAATTGGATCATAATACATGAAGCCGAATCCCCAAAAAAAAAGCATTTATATTCTGTATCTATGTTTATTCATAATAAAACAATCGAAGAAATAGACAAACTATGAAACTAATAAAAACATTCCAATTCCGAACACACCAAATATAACCGCGAAATGCAAAGGTGCAAATACCTAGTTAATTGTATAAAAAGTTTAAACCCGTATGATCAATTAGCAGGTATATTTTCACCATACTCTGAACATAATATATTGTTTATGGTAGCTTTCCGAGTTTGTCGACCTCTGGCCAATAAGTAAATGTGTCAAGCCTGTCTTGACGGTACACTTTTTGCTGCGAAGAAACCAGAATACAATGAGCTTTGTGTCGTGCCGCGATTGATATGTCGTGGTATGAATACTGCTTTGTTTATTGTACATTTCTGTTATTAAAACGGCTGCTGACTTTCACAAGTGGGTTAAACAGCCACTGTATCGTAAATGATGTGTCCTGAAGCTACGAATACCTTGTGTTTGGGTAGCGTCAGTACCTGTTTGACGATCACTTATAGAAAAAGAAAATCGACTGAATCAGCTTAGAATATTTTATGGATATAATTTTAATTGTTTTTGATGTGAGGTAAAAATTGCCTGTAATAGTATTTATCATTAAATTCTAGTTCACAAGGCCAAAAAATATTTCAAGACTTGGTTGAGTAATTATTATTAATTTCTAAGATTTTTTTATGTCAATGTGATTCTGACTCATAATTGTCACGTATAACATCTGTTATCGCAACTTTAGTACGTTGTGAGTGATTTCGGGAATTGGGACGGAAGTATGTAACAGGAAGTCAAATAACGAACGAATCTTTAAAAGTGCACGTTATTTGTTTTTGCAAATGATCGCGTGCGACGATATCAAATTTTACAAATCATATACTACTACTAAATAATAATGCCAATAATGGTAGGTAGTAGAGCCACGCTGATTTCAGCACGAATGGGCCGGCTCGACCGGGGCGGTACTACCCTCGCACAGAAAATCAACGTAAAATGACAGCGTTCATGCTGTCGTGTTTCGTTGGTGAGTGCGAGACCGGAGGCCCACATAGTCTAGTCAACAAGTTCCATACTTGTTGACTAGACTAAAAGATGCAGTAGCATCACTAGGCCGCCATGGTGTGGGTCGCCATACTGCATTGTCTGCATTCGCAGTGAGTATGGTGACCACCACTCTTGGATTCTGCTTATGCTTTCCATCAGGCAGAGTAGAGTCATTATGGCGGGCCATACATAAAAAAAAAAAAAAAAAAATGCCTTTATTTCAAAATATTATCCATAATTTGTTAGTATACAATATACTAGATCAATAATTAATGGTAGGACAATCATGTGTCTTCACACTCAGGAGACGATTAGGGTAACTAAATGTAAGGCTAGTTCAGTTATTTTTTTTATGAAAATTCAGATTATACAAAGAAGGTTTTTTTTAATGGATTAGGTGGCAAACGAGCAGACGTATCACCTGATGATAATCCGGGTAACACAAGCTTTTATCAAAAGTTTTTACGTAGTCGGGTTATAGTTTTTAAAAGTTTTTCTTGTTAAACGTATTTATTTTTAACTTAGACAATTACATACCATATCTTATCAGCTCTTACTAATCACCATTTCATATCCCAAAAGCTAATCTATCTATCTATATATATAAAAGAGTAATGTGACTGACTGACTGACTGACTGACTGACATACCCAGAGATCAACGCACAGCCCAAACCGCTGAAGCTAGAATCCTGAAATTTTGCATGTAGGTTCTTTATATAACGTAAGTAAGCACTAAGAAAGGAATTTTGGAAATTCCACCCGGGGTAAATCAAAAGTCTGCGTGAGCGAAGCCGCGTGTAAAAGCTATTCTATCTATATATATAAAAGAGGAAGGTGACTGACATAGAGAGAGATCAACGCACAGCCCAAACCGCTGAACCTAGAATCCTGAAATTTTGCATGTAGGTTCTTTACGTAACATAAGTGAGCAGTAAGAATATAATTTTTGAAATTCCACCCCTAAGGGGCAAATTAGGGGATGAAAATCTGCGCGAGCGAAGCCGCGGGCAAAAGCTAGTATAAGTATAAAACCTTTTTGAATACAATCTACAAACATGTTACTGGACAAAAAATCTTGAACTAGACAGTCTGTCTGGTCTAGACATTAATTATGTAATTACGGCTTGATCAGTTTGTATTTTAGTTTTTTGGCACGTTATATGAGATTTATGACCCGAAATATTTATATGTGCGATGTGCTTTTGGATTGTTTTGTACTTACGGCCGCTCCGTTTGATTATGTAGTACTAGCTTTTGTTTGTAACTATGCCCGCGTGCATGTCGGTAATCGCGTTAGAGTAGCCTAAGTCCTTCCTAAAGAATCAAAGTATCTCCATGCCAAATTTCATTAAAATCGGTGCAGCGGTTTAGTCGTGAAAACTTAACAGACAGACATACTTACTTTCGAATTTATAATATTAGTATAGATGCATTTCTTAAAATACCTATTTTTATAATCGTGTTAAATCGTTAAAAATTATAGTTTATGTTATTATTTTATATAATCTAATTGAAATTATTTCTAAAATTATTTGAAAAATGTCATAAACTATACCTACGTAACTCGGAGTATTTATTCTTGCTATATTTTTTTAATTAAATTGCATCTATAACTTAAAAGTTTTCTAAACTACATTTAACTAAAAAAAATCTACAGACGAAATACTCCTTTCTTAGTAATAGCTGACCCACTTATCTTCGTCTGTGTCTCTTTTCAATCATGTTCGGCTCCTATTGGTCAAAGCGTGATAAATAATTAGGTACAAATTTTAACAAAAAAAACGACTTCAATCTGGACCAAATTTAAATGGGACCATTCGGTAAGCACCAGCTTTCAAATAAACAAAGAATCGTTGAAATCGGTTCACCCAGTCGAAAGTTTTTTTTTTTTTTTTTTTTTTTTCAGTCGGTTAATTATCCTATCTTGGGCATGCCAGCAAAAAACATATTTATAAATACGTGAAAATCGTTAGATAGTTTCAGAGATCATCGTGAGCGACAACGTGACACCGTGACACGTATACCTAATAGATTTAAAAGTGTTGATATCATTTTAACCTAACTCTTTCTTCTTCTTCATATTCCTAGCCTTTATTATTCCCAAGATTAATTGGGGTCGGTTATTAGTACAACCGGTTTTATCTGAATATTAGTTTTTTCCACGTAGCGACTGGTATCGGACATCCGCAACCCTGAGGGTGAACTGAATTCTAAGGTTGAGCTGGTTGTCATTGTCATAGGTGTTCATGACAACAGGGACCGAGGGCCTAACGTGCTCTAAGCACGGGCGGGAAACTCAGCCATCTTCCTGCAGGTCATGACACATAAATAGGACTTTTGCCGTATGTTAAGTGCAACAATACCAGAGTGAAAGAGGGACGTGAGGGAAAGAGAAAACTCCTCAAACAGAATGAAAAGTATACAAGCTTAGTACCAATATTCTTTAAGACCATGGTAACTTACACACATTACTTACATGGATTCTTATTTAAATTTCGAATCTAAACATCTTCACAGCTGGGTTTGTCTATGTTAAACAAATTGTGTAAGTGACTATAGACTGTAGATCTAGTTACACTGGCGGTAAAACTGTGTACGACGCCTACGCTAGCACGCCCCTGTAATTTCTCAACAGGTAGGTAGGTGCTGCTGTTTGTTGTCGATGGTCATTTGATACTCTATCGTATCAGTGTCAATAATTTAAAGAAAAAATATATCATAAAAATCTGTTTGTTGGTTTATATTTCATACGCTGCCGTAACGTTCTCTTGACCATATACCTTAAACAACTTTAGGTACAGATTCGTACGGAAATTTAAAAAAAAAAGTTTTTTTCTATTGTATTATGCATAAGTTGTACACATAAACCTTCCTCTTGTTGAAATAAGTTGTATGCTTAGATCTTTTAAAGTACAGACCTATGCAATGAAACGGAAAGTGAATTCATTTTATACTATGTAATGATAAATATGCTATCATAGCGTTCTCCCAACCATATATCTTAAACAATTTTGCAGACATATAGCCAAAAGTTCCTTTCCATCAATTAAAAAATGCCTAGGAGGATCGAAAAATAACTATTAGGGCCGTCGAGCCACTAGAGATAACAAGCCAGTTTTAAATCAATTTCACGTGAAATCAAAAGGCAATCATCATCACGCCAATCATTTGCCGTAAGCATTATTTCTTGAGTTGCAGTCCATACGTAGAGATAGTCATTCAAATTCAATTTCTTCAGTTTACATACATTTATCAGCTATGTAAAACATTGAAAATAACTTATCAAAGTAAAGTAAATTACCAACAACTTATTCAGTAATTTGTAAGCTTATAACAGAAATACTCGTCTGTTTTTAGACGAACCACAAACGACTCTATTTGTTTTCCGAAATTAAAACGTAATTTGTCTAAAGTGAAAGGTTGTCTGATTCATGAAACATTGTAACTACACACTAATTGGAAGTTAGGTTTTGTAATTCAACTAAAACGTATATATTACTGTTATATTTTGTGTGCAGTTTACATTACGAAATCTTTTTTCTTATTTTTTTTATGTATGAGCATGCCAAAGTGACTCTACTCAACCTGATGGCAAAGATGTGCAGAATCCAAGAGTGGTGGTACCATACTCCTTGCGAATGCAGACAATGCAATGGTAACCCACACTGGCGGCCTATTGAGATGCTTCTCCATCATTGGCCCTCCGGTCTCGCAATCACCAACGAAACACGACAGCACGAATGCTGTCATTTTAGTTCGTTTATTTATTGCCTTAACTTTAAAATGTCCCATTTCAAAACCACCCTCAGTTATAGACATAGATCTCCCAAAGTATATCAGGTCATCGGTCCATGTGCCTAGAGGCGTTCCGAACTGATTCCTTACTTTCCAAAAAATGTTATTGTTTTTATCTAAAATTGGTCAAGTAGTATGTATTAATTATTTAGAGAAATCAAATAAATGCTGGTTGCAGATAAGTCATTGAACAATTAAAAAAACATCAGACAGTCATTTTTGACAGTTGGTATATAAGTTTACGAGCTTTTTGGCACAGAATAAATATTAAAGCTTTCGATCAGCCTGTCTTGCACAAGTGACAGGTAACAAAAAATTAAGTACTTTAAAAAAACGTATTTCAAGTAGGTACGTTTTCAAAATCGTTAAAGCTAGTCAGCCAGTAATTTGAAGTGATTTATATATATTTAATTTTAGAAAGAAAGGCAGCCGAAAACCGCAAAATTTCGCTGCTGACATACAAATTATGTTCACAGTAAGCAAAATTGAATACTTTGATGATTACTTTTGCCATAATTCATACAAAGATACATACACAGATAATTTATAGCAAAAAATAATGTAGAAATGGCTCGGGTGTGATATGCTGTTCTTATTAATATAGATAGAAACCTCTTTTGTTAGAAGAAGTGAATTTTAGTCATCGTAAGAATGAAACAAGTGAATTTAGGCATCGTGAGTATAACGTTGTCGTGTTGTAATAAAATAATTATCCTTTGTTAAATTTAAATAATTTTAACGATTAATAAAAGGGATGACCACTCTCTTCACAACCTTATATATCTAAACTTTAGGAAGGATACATACACAATACGTAAACCCCAAGACTCGAGAATTTTAATTTAAAAAATGTGTCAAATGCAGTTGCAGACTAATGCTTGACATACGACTCTCCTGAGACACACCACAGACGACTAAATGCAGTATTATATAATTATATACAACTAGCTGACCCGG
The DNA here is from genome assembly GCA_949125395.1 of Diaphora mendica. NCBI lineage: Eukaryota > Metazoa > Arthropoda > Insecta > Lepidoptera > Erebidae > Diaphora > Diaphora mendica. Next base: position 8,109,390 of record OX421333.1, read on the forward strand.
CGAACTTCGTACCGCCATATTTACATATTTGTCTCAGCTTCCCACAGGCAGTGTACAGTCGCGGACAAAATAAAAGACTTTTCCCGTTATCTTGTTTTTTATCTAGTAATAAAAGAATAAATGAAATCGGACTATGTGTTATTGAATTACAACTAAGTACATATTTTGACTTTCATCCCCTCTCTCCAGAAAACCGTGCCGAATTTCGAGATAAAAAGTATCCTATGTCCTACCTCGTAGTATGAACTCAAATCATGCCAAGTTTCATTTGAATCCATTCAGTAGTTTCGGCGTGATGCGCGGCCAAGATACAGACAGACAAAAATGAAAAAAATTACAGTTTTGGCTTCAGTATCGATTGTAGAGAGCCCTCCAAAATATCTTTCATGTACAGAATTGGACACGTTACATTTTTATTATAAGTATATATATAGATACGGTCGAATCGAGAAACCTCCTCCTTTTTGACGTCGGTTAAAAGGCAGCTGAACTTGCTCTGTAGTGTGTCAAAATACAACTATCAAAAACAATATATCTTTATAGGAAGCAAGTTCGCACTTTTTACTTTAAGTTCTGTTTAAGTGTGTGTTTTTTTTTCTTGTTGTAATTGCACTATAAACACAATTTGCCATACTATGATTTTGCTACTGACAACTCACAAGTATCACTAATAAGTGGTGCCAGTATTTTTTTGTTTTTTTTTTGTTTTAAAGACAACGCCCGCACTAGGAATAAATCCTGTGTCGCGGGGGACTTTACAAACATACATGAAACGGACACAAAGAACACCCAGACTCAGAACAACAATTTGTGGATCACACAAAGTGTTGTCCTACGTGGGATTTGAACCCACGACACTTGGCGAAGAGGGAAACGGCGTGGTGACCGTTAAACCACTAGGCCAAACATGCAGTATGATTAGATATAGCTGTTATCCAATTAAAAAAAAGACCACCTTCGTCATTGTAATGTAAAACGGCAATCATTGCTGACCAACTAGAAAGGTTATCCAACATTAGTTATTTATCGTCTACCCACATGCTGTCTCTTATGTTAGGTGTGCAATAGGTTAATTTCATTTCAAACAAGCGTTAGAACTACAGCGATTAATCAAAATGTTCGGTTTTTTTGTATTGTGGCTATAATGGTAAAGGCAGTTGCTGTGGAAATACAGGCTTAAACCGACTGTAACAAATCGGGTCAAATTTAAAAAATAGTCACAAAGATTTAAAAAAAATATAAAGCTCACTCAGCGATCACAAAATGATAATGACATTAATAAATCTGAAAATAAATCAAAAACCGCTTGGCAAATAATAAAAAACCAAAATGCAATAAGAGATCCTATCTTGCAAATTGACAATCATGGTACATAGTACAATACATGAAAACAACTGACAGACTAACAAAACCCGTAGTCAATCCTCATTCCATGTTTATGCTACCAGTATTACCACAAGACATAATAAAGGTAATAAAACAACTCAAAAATAAAAAAAGCGTAGGTTACGATGAAATATCTACACAAGTGATTAAATTTGTAGCTAATGACATTGCAGCACCCCTTAGCCATATTTTAAATTTAAGTATAACCTCTGGCATTTTTCCTAGCAGTCTTAAAACTGTGATAGTGAAACCGCTGCACAAAAAGAACAGTAAGGAAAACATGGGCAATTACAGACCTATCGCTCTAACTTCAGTATTCTCCAAAATTATGGAAAAGATAATTTACCAGGGACTTTATTCTTTCTTGACTAAATATAATATACTATGTGACGAACAAAAGGGATTTAGAAAAAATAAAAATATTAATATGGCTATTTTTGTTTTTTCTAAACATTGTTATGAAAAATGTTGATAAGAAATTACCGATATGTGCACTTCTCACAGATATGTCCAAAGCTTTCGATTTTGTGAAACATGACATTCTTTTGGAAAAACTTAATGACTACGGCGTAAGAGGTAACATTTTAAATTTGATAAAATCATACTTGACCGATCGTCGACTATACACGGTGGTATCGAGAATAAATAGGAATAATAATAATGAAGAGCACTTTAAATCAAGCTGCAGATTAATAAAATATGGTGTCCCCCAGGGAAGCGTTCTTGGACCACTCTTATTCTTAGTGTACATTAACGATCTCCCTCGACACACAAAACAACCGATGATACTGTTTGCAGATGATAGTACTGCCATAATTAAATGTCGAGATCCCAAACTCTTTGAAAATGACATAAATAATACTTTAGAGGACATAATAAATTGGATGAATACAAATAATCTAATCATAAATTTTGAAAAAACCAATGTAATGCATTTTTATCAGCGTATTCAAAACAAAACCTTAACTATTCGCTACAATGGCAAAGTAATAAATGAAGTAAAGGATACAAAGTTTTTAGGCATAAAAATAGACAGCCAGTTAACATGGAAACCGCAATCGGAGGTCATATGTAAAAAATTAAGCACGTCTGCCTTTGCTCTTTACAGTCTCTCAAAAAAAGTGAATACAAACACTCTTCTGATGGCATATCATGGTCTAGTATCGTCAATTTTAAGATTTGGCATTATATTCTGGGGAAACTGCAACCAACGAGAAAGTATATTTAAGGCTCAAAAACGTTGCATAAGATCTATGTTCGGATTAAAAATGACTGACAGTTGTGTGCCAGTATTTAAGTCCCTTAAAATATTAACATTTCCTTGTTTATATATTCTAGAAGTAGCTGTCTTTGTCAAAACAAATATGAACTTGTTTTACACGATGTCAGAGACTAGCAAACGCTCAGCACAGTTAAGAAGTAAATATAAAAATGTACTGAACCAGGGAGGATATAAAACGGCTTTATTAACAAAAAGCATCATGTGTATGGGTCCTATGATTTACAATAAAATACCAGAAAATATTAAAAATCAAAATATATACAAATTTAAAAAGTGTTTGACTTTATTATTACTTGACAAATGCTATTATTCCGTATTATGTTATGTTAATGACAAATTGTAATTTATTTTCTACTAGATATTTAACGCTCTGACGTATCAAATTTAATAATTTATTGGACTCTCATTAATTTAATTTATAAATCGCAATCACTATGTATGATTTTGAATTGTTTTAATTCAATTGTATATTATGGTAGTATTTAATAGGTCTTTACCTATGAAATTGCCGTTTTGTATGCAATAAGTGAAAGTACTTATTTTTTCAAACTTTTTTATTTCTGTTATTCGAAGTAATCACTCATGCAATCGACGCATCTTTGCCAACGCATTGGTAGTTTATTGATGCCCTTCTTGTAAAAATCAGCTGGACGGGAGGCAACAAACTCTTTAAAGGCATTTTGTACTGCCTCTCGGGAATTGATTTTTTTACCCACTAAAAAGCCCCATACTGCGCAACAGACAGTCTCCAAGCTGCAAGAGCTGGGGTTGGAAGCTCTCCCTCATCCGCCATACTCACCAGACCTTGCACCTACCGACTATTACTTTTTCCAAAATTTAGACAACTTTTTAGTGGGTAAAAAATTCAATTCCCGAGAGGCAGTACAAAATGCCTTTGAAGAGTTTGTTGCCTCCCGTCCAGCTGATTTTTACAAGAAGGGCATCAATAAACTGCCAATGCGTTGGCAAAGATGCGTCGATTGCATGGGTGATTACTTCGAATAACAAAAATAAAAAAGTTTGAAAAAATAAGTACTTTCACTTATTGCATACAAAACGGCAATTTCATAGGTAAAGACCTATTATTATTGTTGTAGTATTAATTATTTTATGTTGACTTGACTAATTTTATATGACATTAATTTTTGCATGCTTATATCGCAGAATGTATTGATACTAACACAGTACTAAAGACCTTATTTATGTAACTACATACATTCGATGCAAATAAATGATTTGATTTGTGGTCATGTTACTTTTTTTCAATCGTCTAGTCACGTAAGTACTATTATTTATTCTGTGGTCTAGTAGAGGACACTCTCCAAAAGTTCGCACTTACTTCGATGAGCCTGGCCTTGCGACGTTTGGTATCATTAAATAGTTTGAGTTCATTAAATTATTAATTGATTTTTATTTAATGAAGTTACGATAGTCATATGTAGATTGAATTAAATTTCATATTTATTCACATACGATATCCATTGATCTCCTTAAAGAGAAATAAAGAATAGTTTTATTTAAATTGCACGCTACTACGACTCAAACTGCAGTTGCCATATCCTGAAACACATCACGTTACTTGCTTTTTCAACTAATCCTATGTTCAACCTCATATTAAACAGACTTTATTCAATCAAAACGAGGGTTAAAACTAATATTTAGTTTACAAAACAACTTTGGTTAAAGGAAATTTTAGTGCGTGGTTACAAATTGTAATCATAAAGTCGCACATGTGAGTGTCAAAACCATCCACGTGCCAAAAATATTAGCACACGATGTACCTACTTTTTATGTAAAGAGGTTGCAATTAATAAAAGAACGTTTTAAAAAAATTGGCATTCTTAATTTAATTTCAAGTTTCTAGTCTAACAAAAATGCTGTCTGCTACCGGTGTTCGTAAAAATGGTTATAAAAATAAAAATAATTACATCTATCCGTTATCATGTTATCATTATATCTATATTTATGATAATATTATGAATATTTTGAACTTAAAAGCTCTCAGAATGTTAATTAAAAAAATATAAAACTGAATGAGTTTTTAAAATCGCGCTAAAATAAATAAATTTTTATTTTGTACACCTGACAGGCGCATCTGGTACATTATAAATGTCACTAAACAGATTTGGATGAAATTTAAAAGGCTAATTAGTATAAAATTTTAGCAACAAATAGGTGTAACAAAAGTAGAATGAAAATAAAAATGTAATGAAAGTAATAAAATAGTACGAAAAGAGAGAGATAGAGATTTGAAAATATGCCTAGTTTAAGAATTAAAATATTTGTATCACATACTTCATTATTCTCTCCGTACATGCTACATTATATGCATATTCTCCGTGTGACAGATTAGGAATACAGAATGGGACCACCTCTATTCATACCGTGTTTCTCGTAAGCGGCGACTTAGGGAGCAAACTACGTAAGACTACATCACTGCAAAGAGAAGGAAACCCTAAAACAAACCCTATACCTGGTCTAAGAAAACAAGGTCTCGCATTCCGAGAGTGGCTTGATGTGACGTCACTATCCAGTTACCACTCTATAGCAACATAACACGAAATGAACCAACCACAATGATATTATTTAATATCATTGACCAACCACAATCAGCGATAGTGACGATGACGTCTCGTCACTGTATTTCAAAATGCAATACCTGGCGTAGTATATTGTTATACCATGCCCTATACCAACCAACTGTACCACACTGATCGGACATCAGTGTGGTACACTGAACCAAAACCTCCTTTCTAAGGAGAGGCCTATGCTTACCGGTGTAATGTTAAAGGCTGATTATGTAAAAGGCTTAACGGCCTCGTTGGTCTGGCGGTTGACCTATGCGACTGCCGATCAAGAGGTCTCGGGTTCAAATCCCGGGTCTGGCCAAAAGTGTTATTGAGTTTTTCTGATTATAGAAATATTTAATAACAACTCCGAGTTGGGGTTTTGAATCTCCGTGGCTCGTGTCGGTTAAACATCCCATCGGATTATGAGGGAGAGGGAACAGAGAGTGCACCTGTGTTTGCGCGCACACATTTGTGCACTATAATATCTCCTGCGTAGGTGGCTGGTCTCCGTTGAGACTGTAATCGGCTAGGAGAACATCGTCTGATGATGATGAGTACATTTTATACATAGTAAACTATAAATGTGGTATTATACACAATCATATTACCTATGTTTGTAAACATAAGTGTACAGTTCGTATTGTTTCTACGTTAATCAGTCATTTCATATATTTATAAACTACTATATATTACACTAGCTTTTACACGCAGTTTCGCTCGCGCAGACTTTCACCCCTTGATTTACCCACTTAGGGGTGGAATTTCGAGAATTGCTTTCTTAGTGCCACTTACGATATATAAAGAACCTACATGCAACATTTCAGGATTCTAGCTTCAGCGGTTTGGGCTGTGCGTTGATCTCTGGGTATGTCAGTCAGTCAGTCTGTCAGTCAGTCAGTCAGTCACCTTACTATTTTATATATATAGAAGATTATTTCATTTCCTACAAGGAAAGTAACAATAAATGACCATTAAGGCGTTTAAAACCGCGCGGCTCACCAGCTCACAGCTACTCTATGAACCTTAGAAAAAGTCGATATCATTATCTCTGGGCCATGTTTTTAAAATTAGAACATAATGAATAACTGTCATCAACGTTTTAATGGCTGCTTTTAAAAGATTTCACATCGCTAGTCAATCCAGTTCGTTTTCTAAATCATCAGGAATTTAATTAGACATTATGATATCCTGTTTACGAAACGAAAATGTTGTGTATTGCAGATTTTTAGCAATAATTTTATATTAAATACTCATTAGTAAAAAAATACTGTTATGTTTTGTAACAAGGTCATTTAATTTATAGATGTATTAAAAAATATATGATTTACTATTTGTTCGTAGCCTTTCAAAGATTTCAACGCGCGCAAAAGTGACATTTACATTTTTTCATATTCTTTGTAACTTGGGTATCTGTCTTAAAGTTGCTTATTCGGATATTAATATATATATTAATATACATTTATCATTGTTTTTATCGCTTTAAGTTAGGAAAAAATTAATGAGTAGATAGAATCGTACAAAAAGTACTGCATCTGTACCAAAAAACATTGATCTGAGTATCACTTATAAAAAATAATTAGAGTATATCGTAATAAAATCATAAATTAATTATTTAATCAAATCTAGTTACCTACTTTCTTAGTCAAGGCCGACATACCTACTTCAAATAGTTATAATAAATTATTATTTATGGCTACCGGACTAAAGCTTCGAGTTCACGATAAAATTAAAATTGAATCGAATATTATGAGACCACATTAGTTATAGTCTTATAACATATCGATGTCATCTACAATTGCCAAATACTATAATTAGTTTCCCGCGTATGTTAGTTGCATAACCATAGAATATCAGAGCACGTAATATATCATAGGCCGAATCTAATCGTTGCCCTTGTCTGTCGATGACAACTTTTTTTCTGTCTTTTAATTGACACTTCGTGGTGAAGTGATTATCCACTTCCGATGCGATTCAAACAAAATGTGTGAAAGTTTGAACTAAGATCGATGATTAGAAAAAGCTTTTTTTGGCACGTTTTTTTTTCATCACAAAAAATGTTGCCATTTTATTTTCCAATTACAGGTACAATCAGATATATATTATTTAATTTTTTACGTGTTATAATATGAAATATGTGCGATATCAGAAAAGAAGAAGAAAAACTTACCTTTAGCGTATTTGTGTATAAGGTATTTAGCTTTACATTTTTAAAGGAGATTTAATTATTATGAAGAACTTATTACTGAATCAATCAGTAATTTTACTAATCATTCTTACTTTATGACATCAAATTTAGTTTTCTACCTCCTACGTCTATCTTCTATTTAGTTATTATACGATAAACGATTTTATGAGCTAAATTTTCGCCATATAACTAAAACTACCTAATTGAATCACTAAAAACTCTAGTAATAGCAACCTATTAAGTTTTTTCCTTTACTGACTATACAGAGGACAGATCCTTTAGCGAAATTTGTTGAAACCTATTCACGCCTGAAAAAAATATCATAAGAATTTATACACACATACATACCACACCCGAAGACCCAACTCATTGGTGATACCTCATCCGAATTTCGACAGTGGTTACGTATTCATATATATACATACATACCTACATACACAAGCTCGTTTATACTTATAGAAAGTTGCTCCCAAATCAGCCTGCTTGTCAACATTACTCAATATCCCGACCAACTAAAAAACACTGTCAGGAACAATTTTTAAAACAATTTAAACCTTATTGCACTTCTAATACGAATCAAATGTAATTTTACACAGTGTAATTTTAACTTTGCTATTATACACCTTTGATTGGGACACTCGCGGTTTTTAGGATTTGATTTGAATATAATATAGTGCACAATAAGATTCGAGACGTTGATTAGAAATTTGATTTAATATTTGAGTTATGTTTTTTGTAATATGTAATTTGATCTGTATCATAAATGTGTGCGGGTTGTATTTAATAGTATTTTTTTAAGCAAATGGCGTCTCGTAAGGTGTTAAATACTAGTAGCATTTTTTTTTTATATTAAATCCTTACATATCAAATTGGCGTTTTGTCGCAATGGCCACTTTGATTTGAAATATGCTGCGTTACATTGCTCAAGGGCACAATAATGAAGGGATTTTAAATTGGGTCATTACCTGTGATGAAAAGTGGATCCTGTACGATAATTGAAAGCGCTCGTCGCAATGGCTGAGCCATGGAGAACCAGCCAAATTCTGCCCCAATCGAAAATTAACTTCAAAAACCTACTTGTGAGTGTTTGGTGAACTAGTACCGGTGTTGTTCACTATAGCTTTTTGAAATCTAGTCAAACGATTACGGCATATATCTATTGTCAACATCTGCAAACCATGATGGAAGAACTAGCTGCTTAACAACCGAAGCTCGTCAATCGCTCTTCTAGGCCACTGCTGCTTCAGAACAACGCTAGACCACACATTGCACAACAGACGGCCGCTAAACTAGAGGAGCTGGAATTGGAATGTCTGGAACCGATCCTGAGCTTCCCTCATTCAGTTGCTTCCCATGACCTTCGTCAGGTCCATAGGACAAGATATTACGGTCAAATATGTTACTATATCATTCTTTTCATTATAGGTATTGATGAAAAAATACTTACAAAGAATCAATAAGTTTAAGAACATATCTAAATACATTGGTATTTTTATTTGAAAAACTTTTGCCAACATAAAGATATACTACTACTGCTACTATCAATTTTAATCAAGATTTATCATAAGTCAAAAAGCAGGCCGTGTGTTTGCTATCAACTTGGATCAAAACAAAAAAAAAGTGGCCAAGTGCGAGTCGGACTCGCCCATGAAGGGTTCCATAGCAGCAAGTAACATAATATAAAAGTTCTTGTAGTTCGTTGTAACTTTGATCGATGTTTTATTAAGAGTGTATTTTTTGCGGTTTACGATTTATGACGTATTAAAAAAACTACTTACTAGATCTCGTTCAAACAAATTTTCGGTGGAAGTTTCCATGGTAATGTACATCATATATTTTTTTTAGTTTTATCATTCTCTTATTTTAGAAGTTACAGGGGGGGGACACATTTTACCACTTTGGTAGTATCACTCGCGCAAACTATTCAGTTTAGATAAAAATTACATTAAAAACATCAATATAATTTTTGGATACCCATCCATAGATACCACATGTCTCAGTTTGATGAAAAAAAATTTTTGAGATCCAGTTCTAAGTATGGGGAACCCCAAAATTTATTGTATTTTTTCTATTTTTGTGTGAAAATCTTAATGCGGTTCACAGAATACATCTACTTACCAAGTTTCAACAGTATAGTTCTTATAGTTTCGGAAAAAAGTGGCTGTGAGATACGGACGGACAGACAGACAAACATGACGAATCTATAAGGGTTCCGTTTTTGCCATATGGCTACGGAACCCTAACAAGAAATATTCTATAGTTTCAATTTTGTACCAATCTTAATTTTAGTCTTCATAAATCTTTTCTTTCCTGTCGTATCCTAATTAGTTTGGGATCGATTTTCCTTTATACTGCCATAGTCGATTTTCAATTAGTCGGAACAGACTTGTCGGGCGTGCTTTCATTCTATTAGTAAGTAGATAAACTCTGTAAATAATATATAGTAGTCATATCATGAATAATCTAGTCAACAAGTTCCATACTTGTTGACTAGACTAAAAGATGCAGAAGCATCACTAGGCCGCCATGGTGTGGGTCGCCATGCTGCATTGTCTGCATTCGCAATGAGTAGGTATGCTGACCACCACTCTTGGATTCTGCTGCTTTCCATCAGGCAGAGTAGAGTCATTTTGGCGGGCCATATATAAAAAAACCAGTGCTATTCAGATAGAGATGTTTTAAATTTACTTTAAATAATGAAACCTAGTGTCTCTTCCGTTTGTGAATGTGTATATGTGTGTGTGCTTGTATTTGCGTGTGTGTATGTCAATTTGACAGTGAAAAACAGACAGTCCATTCGAAGATTCTAAATAAAAGTACTTCTTTATTGATCTGAGATAAAAATAACATAATTATTTAAAGCCGGGTCTCCACCGAACAGAAGTTGTCAATTTTTGTGTTGTCAACACGTGTTGGTGACAAAGGTACTGTTATTTCCTTTTATTGGCAACAAAAATTAAAAAGGTAAACGTCAAAAGAATACACTTGTTGCAAATATTTATTGGCGCTATGGTGACGCTTAGTTCAAATGTTTTTCAAATTGCTGGCGACTCGGTGTAGTAGACACAATGGAAACAAAAGTTGGCGATTTTTTGAAGTGTTGCAAACAGTTGGAAACACTGAAATTGCCAACAATTTTGGTGGAGACGTGCCTTAACATGTCTTCTGCCACTGCAACCTACAACTTATACTTTAAGGGCGTTATCGGCATAAAATCACAGCAATGTTATGATTAATTAATTGCAAATGATTATTGTGATAATTACGTATTTATACGGGAATTAATTCAATCGCGCAATGAGTAGGTATTATGTACCTATAAACTAACATGACTTTTCGACCAGGTCACAGTGGAGGTGGAGCAGGTTTTGAACAGGCCTACCTATCTATCTATCTATCTACTGCTTATTACGTGACCACGTTAATTAGCATGTACTTACGTAATTAGTTAACCTACTTAATTTGAAAATCAACTGCATAATGAAGAATCAAAGACAAGAAGAGTTATCCACATTGTTTTCTTCTAAACACAGTTATTACGAAGTAAAATTTTTTGGCGCCATTTTTCTTAATAAATTTCCGTGACAGAATCAAATGCACCTCAGTGTTGAAATAGGAGTACAAAGTGTAAGTAATTTTCATACTTATCTACAGTCATGTTATATTGGTCAAGGTATGGCGTCGATCAAACAGCTGAGCACAATGGGCGGGCGTAAGGAATCAATCACGAACTTCCACGAACATAACGGTTGCAAGCGCGCGCCTTTTTACTTTCTTTATTGCGTTCCTTTTTCGAAATTTCGTAATTAAGATCTTTTTTGTAAACGAAAAATATTTTGTTAAGAACGCGTTTTATTTCCTCGGCTTGTTGATTTACTAAGCTATTTTTATAATACGTGCCCTTTCGGACATGGGAATTTTAATTACATAATTTTAGACGGGTTCGGGACTCAGGAGTGTCCTGCCCTTTTTATTATAATTTGTCGACCTAACGAGCCGTTATTGCTACCGAAACAACATTGTGGAGCAAAAAGAATGCTTTAAATACTTTTTATCTTGTTTACTTAGTTTGTCCACTTTAGTAGTATTTACTGCAAACACATCTATTACTTGTTCTTCTTGAAATTGAATAATAAAATCGTTCTAATGAGAAACTTAAGGTGTTGTGAATTTAATTTATCAAGCATTTCTAATTTTACAAAAAAATGGCTAAAATTATTCAAAAAGAATAATATTATTTTTAATAAAAAGTTATTGGACATAGATTTGAATTGCTAAGAGTATTAGACTAATAGAAATCATATTTCCGGTCGAAAGAGTGGCAACACTCGGCACCCCGCCATCATGCCTGAGGCGATATAGCCAATCGGCGTGCGTTCTTTATGCAAAAAAACTACTTTTATAACAATGCTTTTTCTACTTTTCTATGGATCCGACAGTTTCATTGTACTTAGTTTTAATTGGGAATTCATGCTTAAATTTTGTAGAGTACCTACGTGTTTTACTTTATGTATCTACTTAATTATTTTATATAACTTGAAAAACAATAATTTTTTAGACTGCATCTGTGGCATTGTGTTTCCATATGCGACGGTTGTGCTGCGCTCTCGGGTTTGATTCCCAGGTTGGACTAAATGTGATCTTCGGGGAATCTTTGTATGTAGCTTAAATGATGTCTATCGAAGTTTCCTTCACTGAAAAACATATTAGTGCCAGATTCTTTTCCTAATCCTTATTAATAATATATATTATACTATCTGACCTGGTGAACTTTGTACCGCCATTTTTTTTTTGTGGATATTTTCTAAATTTCCGAAATAGTTTTTTTAGTGTTTATGCCCACCCCAGCTTCTCATCTCCAGTGTACCTACAGTCAAAAATAAAAATATTACACTTCCGGTTTATTATTTTTAACCGACTTCAAAAAAAGGAGGAGGTTCTCAATTCGACTGTTTTTTTTTATGTTTGTTACCTCAAAACTTTTGCCTGGGTGAACCGATTTTGATTATTCTTTTTTTATTTGAAAACTGGTGCTTCCCGAATGGTCACATTTAAATTTGGTCCAGATAGAAGTCGGTTTTTTTTTTGTTAAAATTTGTAGGTAATTATCTGCTATACAAACCTATTTTCTTTTATAAAAATATATCCAATTTGGTGCAGTCGATCGGGAGTTATACGCGTACATACATTTCTGATTCATTTTTATTTATATCGAATTATCACGATAGGTAGATAGCTATTAACAATTTCAAAGACACCCAGTAATCAGTACTTTGATATTGCTGATAGAGCTTTAAACTAAAATGTTATAAACTTACATACTACAAAAAATACACAATAAAAAATATGTCACAAAAATACTCATATTATTACGTTACGGGTGCGTAGATAGCCCGAGGGATGAGGGCTTGGGGTCTGAGAAGGCACGTCCTATAGCGGATATTGGCAAAAGTTGCATAGAAAACTGTTTGATAAGTTAATATTTGAATATATGTACTTATATATATAAATACTAGCTTACCCAAGCAACCTCGTTTGCGTCGAAACTACCATCCCCCGTTTTAACCCCAAAAGGGGGTTGATTTCTAAAGATACATTATTAATACACCTCCACACCGTCTATAGAGTACACATTTTAAATTTTAAGTCTCTTACTTCAAAAACAGGACTTTCATACAAAGGCCCAACCCCCGTTTTACCCCCTTAGGAGTGGATTTTCGTAAAATCCGCTCTTAGCGGATGTCTACACGCTATAAGGAACCTACCTGCTAAATTCCAAGTTTGTAGGTGTTATAGTTTCTGAGATTTCGTGATTAATAAGTTAGTGGTATTTCGCTTTTATATATATAGATTTATGGGGGTTGCTTGTTTCAATAAACCTTTTTTGAAGTGAAAACTTCTTTGGACGTGTTGAGTACTATTTGAGTGAACTAAAATCATGGAACTCGCGTTATCGTTACCAAACGCTTTCCATGGGCGATATTTTTTACTTATTTTTATCTTGAACAATTTTTGTATGGAATAGGGGGCATACGAGCAGATGTATCACCTGATGGTAAGCGATTACCGCCGCCCATAGACATCCGCAACACCAGAGGCGTCACAAGTACGTTGCGTCACTATATTTAAATAGCGAAGAGGTTCATTTCAGGCCAACTTGAACAACTGTTTCTTTGGAGTTTTCACTTCTGTCGGCAGCTCGGCAGTCCTCATGACTGCTTTATGTTTTTTTTTTGTTGAAAATAGCTAACATTGTGGTATAGAAAACTGTGGAATTAATTCGTTGAGCATATAAAAAAGCTAATAAATAAATAAAAATTATATACAGAGAACATAACTATATTAATTTGTTATTTCTATGGTGTCTATAAAAGTAGATTTCTGCCTTTATACTTACTATAAAAAAAGATTCTAGCTGACGAAAAATATTCCCTAAACATCCTTTTTCAATTCCCATAAAGTACAAACTTTTCACAAGATAGAAATATGGTACTATTCGTAACAGCCACTATAACCCTCGATTACCCAGCGTGTGAAAGAATGTAATGAATTTTAATGGAAAAAATTAACCATTTTCGTTCATTGGACCCTTTGAAATGTAACAAATAATACATTAGCGTTAATAAACCGATTATAATGTACCAGTGAGTACATAAGGACGTAAGGATGTCGGCACACTCCGCTACACTCGAGTGATCGCCAATCGCGAGCGCGTACCTACCTACTAATTAATCGACTCGGGTGGGGCTAACTTACTAAGTGTTTTCGCACGAACGGAAAGTGAAAATTGTTCGAGGACGTCACTTTGGATTTTACTGTAGAAATACAAGCGTGTCGTTGAAATTGTTACATATGTGAATCATTTGTGTTTGAAGTCTTTACTCGTTCAAATCTAATAAATTATTCAAAATGTCAGTAAATGTAGCTTTTTGATATATTTATACATTAAAAAAATACATTTGTGGGATACTACTCAATGTTGCCCTCTAAAGTACAAAATCAGCCGCATAAAAAATTTGAATACCTACTCTCCATCGTCAAATTACCATATTAGGAAATAACAAGTAAATTAATGCAATCCAATATTTATAAACTTACAATATTTTAATTAATACCTTGTAATATCTTGTACCTACATGTAATCATAAAAGTGAAAGCATTGCAAATTCTTTCCGAATATTATTTTTTTACTAATGTCAGACTTTCGACATCTAAAGAATAAAACTCGAAGCAAAACTACACGTAGTAGCCATTATAATAACAAAAAGGGTCACAAATCGAATATCAATCGTAAAGTCGCGATCACATGGTTACCCCGAGGGCGGATCGCCCGCCCTCCGGCAGTCTGTGCCGAGCACGCGACGCGCGCGATCGTAAACCTAGTTTTACGATTTTTACTGATACATCGATTATAAAACCTCGATTACAAATCAATTATTGTGATAGATTTAAATACGTTTGATGTAAAAATACATTTCAATTCTCTGTCAATGAACATTACATTAATTACAACATCGATTCCGTAATTGGAATATCGTAAGTGTAGTTAGTAAACTAAATCGTAATGTCAATTTAAAAGGTAGATCCCGTTGTATATCGTTAAAAAGATTCATCAACTACTAGTTTCTCTATTTAACAGTAATTGTTTAAGCGTGCTAAATCTTTTTTAATCGGTTTTATTTGCAAACGAAATTAAAATTTAGTGATGGGCACGAGCTCAGATAGTAGTAATTAGTCGATAAACTTAATTGACTAAAATTAATTACTTGTACTGTATCAAAGTTGCTGGTATTATTAACAGTAATAATACGTTTATGACTTAGATTAATCGTAATAGGTTTTGATCACTGGGTAATAGTTATTGTCTATAGCGTGCGGCATTGTTTATCTTTTGTTATTACTATCGCAATCACAGTACCTACCAACAGATTGATTAATATGTTTCGTTAAAATAACATTAGGAACATTTTTCATCCAGATAAAGTTTAATATATTAGAATGTTGTGTTACTAGTTAATCCGGATGCATAAATTAATTCAAGAACGACGGCCTAGTTTCCAAATTAACATTGGTAAACTAAAAATATGTAGGCAGATATATAGTCAAACTACTAATGTAAATGTACCCCTTGTTAAGGCAATACACATAAGTCACACTTTGTTTTAACTTAATAAGGTAGTACATCATCTCTATCGATATAAATTCAACTCTAGGTAATAAATAAAAAAAAACCATCCAGTAGTCGGCATTCGGTCATCGAGCCTATGCGCAAAGCATCAATTTAAAAAGCAATCACTAACCAATTGTAGTCGGAATCGCCCGCCTTTTAAGGGACTGGTAATTATTGATACTTGAACATTTACATATCGATTTTTTGAAACATTCGCTTTCACTTTACTATTGGGGCAATAAATCGATTTTTGAGTGCGTATTGACTAAATTTTATAATCAACTTATAATCTGTCTCATGATTAAAATCAATTGCGTTATTTATAATATTAATTATTGTAGTTTCACACTTAACGTCTATGTTTATCATTGCTGAGATTAAATGTAGAATACTGTGCAATTATAATTCTTACTAAATCTATTAACATGTATTATTTATTTATTAAAAAATACTGCTGCAACTATAGCAACTGTCGTAGTAGATTAATACATAGTACCTTTAACAAGTTATTTATATTTGGTCAATGAAATGGAAACATTGCTTCGTATTTTTTAATGTAATTAAAAACAAAGAGGTCTTAAGTCATACCTGTTAAATTACTTTCAGGCATTCTGCCTATTTACATTTGTGTCTATCTAAACCCATATTCGTTGCATTTACTTAAACATGTTTAAATTACATTCATGAACTGTTTAAAATAGTTATAAAAAACTAGTTGCGGAAAAGAAAATCTATTTAAAATTTAACTCTTTTGAAATAACTATTTACTGTATTGAAAGGTCATCTATATCAGCAATTTAGACGTTACGATGAACGGAATTAACTATACTGCAAATAATAAACGTATTTAAGTTTAAAACATATAATTTAAATGGCCTTTGTCACAATTGATTCTCATTAGATCCATCATGAATCAGACCAATGGATTCTCTGAGAATAATTAAAAGATAATAATATGTTCGTGTAACAGTGACAGGTAGAGATTTGAAATGTTATAAAACATTGCCGCGTAAAATAGGTACCGATAAACTACTATCACCAAAGACTAAAAACCATAGACGAATACATTTCCATACATATATTATGTCTAAAAAGTATTTACATGACAACATTTAGTAAAGTGCTTACCAGTTATAAAAAAGAAAACATTTTTCTTGTGAAGTGTATTAAAAGCTTTGGCGCTGGCGTACGTGGATTTATCCAGTGTTATCGAGGTGCAGGTAATGTTCACTTTATAAATCTTTAATATTATTTTAATATCATGAGAGACCTATGCTTCGGCACGGGCCTAGTTCGAACTGAGTAATATCCAGGTCTCATATCGAACCAGTGTTAGGTAGTCTACTGTCCGTCCCTTGGGAGAGATTCGGCGAGTACCTGAAATTATATGGTCCGGGTCCTCTCAAAGAAGAGTGCTTGAGACTGGAGGTCGAGATGCTTTTTAGTGAAAACTGTCATACTCCTGGCTTTTGCGTACCCGAGGAGCTAGCGATCCAAAAAGATTTTCCAACCGTCAACAAAAAAAGGCAGTCCATTCGTACAGGAGTTCTTTCGTTCTGTCGTCGGGAGATACTGGATCATAAAGCTTCGGCCAAACCTAAGCGACCAAAGCGGCTGCGACGCGGGAGCGTCCGCCGCGCGGCGGACGCTGCCCATGCTTTCTTATGGCGCCGTCCACATCTACGCGACCACAAAGCGGGATTGCAGCGTCCGCAAAGCGGGACGCAGCTGGACGCACGCGTCTAGTGGTCAGACGTGTGTACGTGCAGGAAAGTTACCTTCCATATTACGAGTATTATTTCGTTTTCGTTCCACGATGACTACAACAGATGATAATATTTTAGAGATGTTCATTGAAAAAGTGAGAGGATATCCCATCATATATAATTTGAATAATAAAGATTAAATTATAAGAATTTACGCAAAAAGGACAAAATATGGGATTCGATCGGTCCGGAATTTCAAATGGATGGTAAGTAAATAATAGTAATTTAAGTGACTGTTGCATGAGAGGCAATTAAAACATGAGTGTGTATATACACGATACACATACCAAAACTAGCTGAGTCCCGCGGTGTTACCCGCGGTTATTGTCGTACCGCGGGTGACGCCGCGGGGCGAAGCTAGTCTAAAAAGTGCCCAAGTTACTCCTCACATCATAAGCTACCTATCAGTGAAAGTCCCGTCAAAATCGCTCTAGCCGTTCCAGAGCTTAGTCGAAACAAACAGACAGTTAAAAAAAAATAGGTATATGTACCGTGTATACATATGCATTTAGTAAAAAGCGGTTATTTTTATATTACAAACAGACACTCCAATTTTATTTATTGGTATGGTATATGTACCGTGTATACATACATATGCATTTATTTGTATGGATAATATTTTTTACAATTTTAGTTTGTCTGTCCGTTTGTTCCGGCCGGACCGATTTTAACGGGACTTTCACTGATAGGTGATAGGATGATAAAAGGAGTAACTTAGGCTACATTTTTAAAAGTAGCTTTGCCCCGCGGCGTTACCCGCGGTACGACAACAACCGCGGGACCCAGCTAGTACCAGATAAAGACGCGCAGCTTTAGTGACTGTTCACTAGCAAATGAAGTTAGCGGTTCGCGTCGCAGTCGCGCAGGTGTGCACGATAAGTTTCGCGTCGTGGACGCTCCCGCTTCGCGTCCCACGTCCCGCGTCGCTGACGCTTAAGTTTGAACGATCCTTAAATCCTTACTCCCGTCTAGCGTCTGTGGTGAAGGGCTCAAGGGCGGCATTCATGTAATTCTGTCTGTCTATCTACGTTTTCACGCCTCAAGCAAATTTTTGAGACCTATAGGGATAAACTCGACTTTAGGGAACGACATGGCCACTTTCTTCTTGAATTTTTAAAGGAAATTTAAAGAATGAAAAGTAAAGAGAGAGATCAATATGTTCTACAAAAATACTAGGATAACTTTGCCCCACGGCAAAAAAATCATACATTTAAATCTATATTTATATTATAGAAGATATTCGTGTTAGTTACATTATTTATAACTCAAGAACGGCTGAACCGGTTTGGCTGAAAATTGGTGGGGAGGTACGGAACCAGGAAACGGACGTAGAATAGGTACTTTTTACATATATCCTTTTTTTTACCTTGCCCCGCAGCGTTGGTTCTTGTTGTACCGCGGGTAACACCTCGGGGCTCAGCTAGTATCATATATTTTAACAATCTTTTATCCTATCCCATAGTTTATCTCTGGATCAAACTTTTTATTCAGCCGTTTTGACTAAGAGTGACAAACATATATTCATCTAATATGCAAATAAAATAAAAAATACTTTTAAACAAATAGTAAAATGAAAGTAATAATGTGAATAGATAAAAAAAATCTGCAACTAAATTTCAAAAAGAATCTCTCCGGCGGGGAATCGAACCCCGGTCTCCCGCGTGACAGGCGGGGATACTTACCACTATACTACCGAAGACTTGTTGGTAAGTGTCGAAATTTATGTTGTAATTCTAAGTAATTTAAATATTAATGATGCAATAATATCTCATTAAAATTGTGTTAATTATTTTGTTAAGGTTAAAATATAACATCAATCTAAATATATGCACATATATTAAATAATTAACGGTTGTATATAGATGTTTGCCATATGCCATAAAATTTTAATAGGATTTAAATAATTATATTGTAGTTAAATATTTAAAAGCAAATGCTATATTTATGTGAATTATAACATTAATAAGGTGGCAAACAACACCTGCTGCTAATGACTGCAATACAAATTCATCTTTACATGACGAACTCTAGAAGCTATGCTATAATATAATCTTTCTAATAACTTGAACGAGCAATTCTTATAAGTAATATAAATATATGTATAAATGTATACCTACTCGTAATCTGAAAGAAAATAGAAAACGGCTTCAACGATTTTCATGATTTTAGTATGCAGCGGGTTTCGCCGATACATCGACCTAGCTAAGATTAATTTTGAGAAAATTTTACCAAAAAAAAACGAGCAAAGCTCGGTCTTCCAGATACTGATAAATTAATTAATAAGCTTTGTTAATTGATAGTATTAAAAACTTAATTTAAAAACCGCCTTATTCATAAACCTTATTTAACTTTAAGCAACTGTTCTATACTATATTTAACTTATTGAACTTACAGTCTTAAAGAAAAAATAGCACAGAACCGTTGCTTGAAAATAAATAATGTTTATGAATAAGTCTTAAAAAAAACCGGCCAAGTGCGAGTCGGACTCGCGCACCGAGGGTTCCATACAAACCTGTAGGTATATTATAAGATGTAACTAATTTATGCTTTTCGCAAATTTTCCTTTATCTGTGCTATAAGACGTTGCTTCGTACCAAACTTCAAGATTCTTAGTTTTCGGGAAGTATCCTATAGGTTTTGATTCCCTTGCGAGTGTCGAAAATTTATAATAATAATAAATAAATAAATAATAATGCTAAATATTTAGGACATCTTACACACAACGCCATCTATCCAAGCTAAGGAGAGCTTCTGTTATGGGTACTAGACAACTGATATAAATACATTTATACTTTTTTTTGTACACATCAAAAGTGTCTAGGGATCAACATATATTTTTGCAATAACTTTTCTCCTGTTTGATATTAATTAAAATTTTCTTTAAGGATTCATCAAATAAAGTGTTTTCGTTTGTCACAGTAACGATAAACCAAGTCACCTTTGCATTAATAAAGAAATTTGCCATTTTCCTAATAAAGGGATTTTTGACATTTGAACCACTAACATTAAAGTTCGAAAAAAAGACTGAAATAACAGTTTTCTTTAAAATTTTATTAGGTAACTTAAACAATTAATAATCCGTGTTTCTACCGCGAACACTAACAACACAAGAACATCGGTTTGGCATACTCAAAATGAGTTCATCCACATCACGCTGTGGAATGGCCGCCCATGTTCGTTGCAACAACAAAAAAAGGTCTTCTTGCGACTGGATACCCTCCATATTCGGCAGAGCTCTTCTCTGTAGCATATCCCATGCATGCTCAATCGGGTTCAAGTCTGGCGACTGAGCAGGCCAGGGCAGGACATTGATGTTAGCTGCGGCGAGAGTCTGTCTTACAACTCTTGCGGTGTGCGGTCGTGCATTATCATGCATTAACTGAAATAAGGGACCGATTTGCACTTGTAGAGGAACGATGACGTCTGATACAATCGTCTCAGCATAAATTTGAGCGTTGAGGTTGCCTCTGATCCAAATCAACTCAGTTCTTCCGCCGATCCAAATACCCGCCCATACCATGATGGTTCCACCACTATAAGGATGGACTTCCTGGCAGGATTTTAATCGCTGTTGGCGTCCAGGGGTTCTCCAGTGTCGTATACGTCTTGTATCCGGTCTCATACCAAAACGAGACTCATCAGAAAAGCACACGAAACGCCATTGTTCTTCTGCCCAATTTCTGTGTTCAAGAGCCCATTGATTTCGAATCCTACGATTGTGCATTGCTATAGGTGGTACCCGTAGCGGTCTTCGGGAATGAAGGTTCACTTCATGCAAGCGGTTTCTGACTGTTTGGTCGCTAATTAAGTTCCCTGAAGAGTGATGAAGCCTCACGGCTAACATCATGGCGGTTATTGTTGGAGCTCTTCGAGTTAAGATTTGAATGTATCGGTCTTGTCTCCGTGTGGTGCAGCGATACCGTCCTCCATGGCGCTCAGCCACGGTACCAGTGCTTCGGTAACGTGTCCAAAGTCGACTGATAACACTCTGACTTGTATTCAGAGCTAAAGCCACAGTACGTTGCCGGGAACCAGCTTCTATCATTCCCACGGCTCTGAGCATTTCTTCCCTGCTTAAATGACGTCGCCGCTCCATAATAACGTTGGTTTTAATCAGTAGTAGGGAAACAGTAGCACTAATAATGTCTTCAATGCGTTGTATGTTTTTATAGGGAAAATATTGACAGCTGATTTTCATCTTTTACTCGAATTTGATTGACAGTTCCTGATTCAAATTATGAAATGCACCAAAAAGGATCCATATAAATTTATAAAATCATAAATTTATTACAAAGCCACATCTCAATCTCAAGAAATCCGCATAAAAATGCTTGATCCCTAGACACTTTTGATGTGTGTACATACCTACATATTTTACATAGAAAACACCCAAACTCCGAAACAAATATTTGCAGGTCGTACAAACATTGGGAATCGAACCCGAGACCTCAAGCACAGCAGTCGCATACGCTACCACTGCGCCACAGAGGCAGTCATTTGCAGCATAAACGGTTGTATCTTTTGATTGCGTTGGCTTAGAAGTTCACAGCTTCAAGGGACACTAGATATACCTGAGTATTTGATATGAATTTCAGCTTGATACCTGCACGCTTTCCTGAGAAAAGGGAGGGAGAGGGACACACTAAAGATATTTGGCTAATTATTTGGCTGTGACATGTACATGACATGTTTATATTGCATAAAGCATCATAGCTTTCTTAATTTCTTTAAGGTAAAGATCAGACCTTATTAGTTTTACTCGATACATGAATTTCTTATTCATGTATCGAATAAGTAAGTTAAAAAAACCGACGATGATTTATAACAAGAGACGCCAAAACAATAATATAATGATTGCAAGAGACCCATTTGGTATGTTAATGAGACACACAGACATACATACAACTCGATTAATTATCTATTGCATTCAGATAGAGACATCTAATACGCATTCCGGAGTTGATTGATGAGACTGATACCATGTAACAGTAAACTATTCGATTTGAAATACTTCATACGTCACTTATATCGATTAAAAAGTATTATGAAAACTTGTGACGATTGTGATCGTAGTTGTGCGTGAGAGAGTAGGTACCTAAGTATGGTTAAATACCTACTTGTGATGCGATCGTTATCGATACGCGAAAGAATATCGTGGTACAGGGTCTAGAGAAAGAAAAATGGCATTACCTGTCAGTTGTATTATGTACATACCTATAATTAAAGTATACTCAAGTCATTGACAAAAAGCATATCATTAATTTGAACAGGAAACTAGAAATAAATAAAAAATTAGCCTTCGTTTCATCAATTGGTATGGTAACTGTAACTTTCAATAAATATTTACTTTCTTCATAAAAGTATTTCAACTGTACAGTAAATTAACAACAAAATATATTTAAAAATAAATATTTTCTTGTAACAAGTATTCTCGGTATTACCAATAGATACTACGAAAACGCCATTCTAAAAACAAAATACAGTTACATCTAGCCATCAATTTATCATATTGTATATATTTTTATAACCCGTTGTCCATCAACAGCTACTAAGTAATGGCCGAAAAGCCGCTGTGTCAAACATCGAACACGCAGTGACCTACCGACCTGAGTAAACAATACCTTTGCCTTTCACCTCCATAGATACCATAAACAATATTAAGAACGTATTTATTTTTGTTTTATCAAGATTGGCTTAGATTTCACAATCGGTCTAATGAGAAATAAATAGATTGAGTTGAACCTACTATAGCTTTCTGCCAGTTTAATGTTTGTTATTGGCTCGTAGGGGAAATTAATAGTAGAAACTTTTTGTATATCATATAAAAACGTGTTTTTTTATTTGTTTCTTGTGTGTAAGAATTATAAACCAGGTAATCAGGAAACTTATAATCGTCACTATTAGTCTATTGCTGTCCTGTCTAAATATAATTCGAGGTCGGTGCTAGGTTTAATGTTGCATAGAGGTTTGTTAATTTTATTTACGAAAAATGGATAATACCAAAAACAGACTAATACTCAAAGTCCTAATTTTGAAAGTTCATGAGGACAGTGACGTAACTGCTTAAATTGGAAACACAACCAAAATAGGTAAATTTAGCCAATCACACATTTTCTACAAGCTGTTCTAACATGTTTATTCATACACTAACCTTAAGTTAATGATATTCTATGTTACATATAATCGGGTAATAAAATTAGTTTTAATAAGAAGTATTGCGTACAAACACGAGCGTGTAAATCAAGTGGACAAATTTAGATCACTTGCGACACGGTCAGAACCCTCGCAGGTGTGTAACGTCAGCAAACTCATTTCGGTGTCAGAGCAAATACCGCGAGAAAAAAGTTAAAACCATAACCAATCTTCAGAGTTTCAGAGCTTACTTTTAACCAACTTCAAAAAAAGGAGGAAGTTTCTCAATTCGACCGTATAATATTTTCTAGATGTTTTCTGCAATCGTTTTAAATAGGGACGGACGCTTGTAATAGAAAACGAGGCAGCGTTCGATATTTGATTTGACGAACGAATGGTTGTGGTGCTAGATGGGAAGTGACGTGTAATTACACTACTGTAAAGTTTAATCGTTTTTTGTGTTCTATTTTTAAACCTTTTAGTCTGCACCAAAAAGGTTTACCTGATGAACTTGTAGGTAAAAAAAAACAATATTATTTTATGATTTATTGCTTTAATAAATTTGATTTGATGTGGCTAATTATAAAAGATGGTTTCGCTTTTCATGTACTGCTGAAGTACCGTACCGGGTTTAACAGTTACTATTTTCTTGTAGAAATCTCTTTAAAAACTTGTTTTAACATTATAACCGTATTTAATAAAGATACATTGAGTACTATTGAAAAAGACACAAATGACACTGTCGGTGTTGCCAATATGTTGCAACCTATAATTAGTAATTAACGGGTATACCATTAAAAACTTTAATTACTTACAAATTACTATTAATTATTCTGCTACTACTACACACCATAAACAATTAAGTTTCGTAGCACCTATGTCATCACACGACACGACAAGTTTTCACCACATCCGGCACCCATGCATAAATTTAATATATACGATAAATAAAATAAAAAACTAGATCGAAATTAATCGATTAGGTGTCCAATGCCGTAACTCGATACGAATACCGTAAGTTTTGTAATTGATCTACATTACGAGTATATCGAGTATAATTTCAACCGAATAGGTTTCTCTATTGATTAGATGTTGGACAATATTCTATACGCGGTTTTTAGCTGCATCTCCAGTTCGAAATTTGAAACAGATATTTGTTGTCGATGGTAAATAAAAACTACAGTTTTTATTAATTGCTGTAGTCGATGGCTTGCGTAATTAGGTAGTGGTTATACTTCTTGAGATTACAAACGTATTTTAAAACTCATAACTAGACATCGGATTATATGCATTTGCATGTTTGCATATGCAAATGCATATAATTCTATTTTTTTAGTGTTATTGCATATTTTGATACTTTTTCATTGACAGTGCTTATTTTAGTAGTTATACGTGCTAGGCGTGTTGTATTTATATTCATAATTGTTGGAAAACTATTTAAAGAGCCCTCTACTCCCCATTTGGTTCCTTGCAAGGTCCTAGAAAAAACAAACAATTCAACTATCGCCCGGTTCATGAATGATTCCATCAGAACACTATTTCCCGATTTGTTTATAGACGAGAAAATATGTGTTTTGTTTCTGACGATGCGCCTTATATGATGAAAGCTGGTCAAGCTCTGAAAGTATTCTACCCAAAATTGCTTCACAATTACCTGTGACATTTTACGTTTTACATCCCACGGTTTACATCGAGTTGCGGAAGAGATCAGAAACGATTTCAAGATAGTCGATAAATTGATTTCTTGAACAAAAAAAAGTGTTTTTAAAATCACCATTGCGAATACAAGCCTATAAAGAGCAACTACCAAACGTAGCACTATCCCTCGAACCAACATAAACACGGTGGAATGGAAACCAATATTAATATTTTTTGTGCATATTTTGTGCATATTTCGCCTTTTTTTAGTGCATATTTGCATGCATATTTCGGCATTTGATAGTGCATATAATCCGATGTCTACTCATAACATACATGTATCTATACACAGATAGGTAATTATTCATCTGTTGTTTTGAATAAAAGCATGTATAAAATATGGCGTTATTAGATTTACGAAAATAATAATATATATGGTCTAAATTATAGAAATATATGACTAAGTTATAGTAGTATACCGTTATTGTTTGTTGGACATAATAAGCAGGGAGTCTTTCTATTTTAATAGCGTACATAAACCGAAATCGATTATGAATTCATCACAGCTATGATACGGTAAAGGACTGTCTTTACTCTAGTCTTCCTTTTATAGGGTCATCGTAAAAGTTTCTAGCAAAATATACCATGAACTTAAACTCTACATTCAATACCGCTACATTTAATTTTAAAGTATGTAAAAAAAAACTATCATTTAATTTATTACCTCTTTTTCTTAGTACTTCCCTCAATGCTGAGGATCGTGACTCTAATGTAGTCTACTGAGCGTCTCCGTCTGTCGCGATCAGCCGCCTCGCGTAGTGTAGCGCTGACTAGCTACACAGGCTACACTACTTTATCCAGTTGGTCGGATATTTGATCTGTCCAGTGCTTTGGACTCCGACCTCTGGGTCTTTTACCTTCCATCATCCCTATTACCATCAGCTGTTTTGGGTTATTGGTCTTTTTTCTTGCAATATGCGCTACAATCACATGGAGGACAGGCATTGAGCTTTGTGGATGTTGAGTTCCTTTAACCTCTTAATCTTTACGTAGTATAAAATGAAGTCGCTTCTGCTGTGTGTTCGCTCTTTCCCTCGCTCTTTCTTGAGTGGTTTTAAAGATCTCGCAGATCTTTAAAAGTACTTAATGGTATTCAATGCAGTTTTCACCAATAGATAGAGTTATTCAAGAGGAAGGTTTATATCTACATCTACACTATTATATAAAGAGGTAAAGTTTGTGTGTTTGTATATTTGTTAAATTGTAAGGTGTAATCTGGGGATCTACTGAACTGATTTTGAAAATTCTTTTAGCAATAGAAGGCTACGTTATTTGGGAGTGACATAGGCTATATAATAACCCGAAAAGTGTAAAGACTTTTTCGTGGTAGCTGAATTTGCAAAGTAAGTCGGAGAAAAAAATGTTTACCGCCCAACGAAGTGGGCACGGGTCAGCTAGTGTGTAATAAATACATAGTATAATAGAAGAAATTCGAGAAGTTCAAAGAATTCCGTGTGAAGCCGGACCGGGTCGCTATAGAGTACTTTTTCTTTTTCTCTGACTTCGCATCGCTAGTACTCAATAAATGATTTTAAAAACCATAAACAATCATTACTTTAAAAAAAAAAAGAGTAGATTAATGGGTTAAAAATAAAAAGCAATCTAGGTATAATATTTTCAGCCAGTAATTCGACATTCGAAATACGAATATGCGTCATTACATTCACATGTTGTTCAACTCATTAGATAGGACAAATTGATTACTAAATCCAATGAGCTTTGTTATTATAGGCGGCATCCATCATACGTTGATGTGCTAATCCATAGTTCGCGTGTGTCAAGTAATCATGCACCTATGATCATCATTGTCTATGCCATTGTAATACACCTGATCATGGGCATCACTATTTTGATTATTAGGGTTCGACTCCACCAAAAGCACTTATGTTCAGAAACGATTTAAAATATTTGTTGTTTATTGACCAGTTGTGAATTACATTGATCAAGATATCATGAATGAAAGTTACATCTCAAGTGATTAAAATACCTAACAATAAGTGGTATTCAACCGCGTTTAATACATTTTATAATTCGTTATTTCAAAAGTTAAAACTAGCTTCTCCATAAAGATAGCAAAAATAACTCCGTGTTGATGTTCGCAGGATGAATTTAGAATTAGATACCTGTAATATAAATGTATACTTCAAAGAATATTTTATCTTCCGTACAAAGATTATGTAACTTAACTAACAGAATCTCAAGTAGGTACTTACATAAAGTATCTATACAACATAAAAAATATGATTAATAAAATATATTGCCTTATACAATACACTCTTGCTCTAAAATCTACGATACATTGGGTACTTATAATAAATCGCTTTTGAAGGTAGTAGAGCCACGCTGATTTCAGCATGAATGGGCCGGCTCAACCGGGGCGGTACTACCCTCGCACAGGAAATCAACGTGAAATGACAGCATTCGTGCTGTCGTGTTTCGTTGGTGAGTGCGAGACCGGAGGCCCAAATAGTCTAGTCAACAAGTTCCATACTTGTTGACTAGACTAAAAGATGCAGTAGCATCACTAGGCCGCCATGCTGCATTGTCTGCATTCGCAGTGAGCATGGTGACCACCACTCTTGGATTCTGCTTATGCTTTCCATCAGGCAGAGTAGAGTCATTTTGGCGGGCCAAACATAAAAAAAAAAAAAAAAAAAAAAAAACTTAATCAAATCTAAAAAATATAACATGGCTTGTATTGGAATACATGCTTTATAGGATGACGTTTAATTTGCCCCATACAATAGTATTATTTAGTATGTGTATAGTGTTGTACCGATGATTCTATATAATTAGCAGTGTTAATTACTATTCGGTTTAATTCGATTCAAATGAAGATATGATTACTTTTATATCTCAATGATAAAAATGCATTGAAAGAACGATGAACAATATATTCTTTAATTCAAATATCGTATTCGAGTTTAATTGCGATTGACCTCTTACCTGCCAGTAATGATTAACCAATTAATTACATACTTTTCTAAGCACAATAATATAACTGCATAACTCTAACATTATTAAGTTTTTTAATTTACATTACGGCGCGGCGGCGTATTGCACAAAAAATCAATGACAATTACTTACTTGTGACATGTCGCGGTGACATATCAATCGACTTTCACATGTTGTGACTTAGCGACATAGACTTCATCATTCGACATTTACCTTGTACCCAATATTCAGAGTTGACATCGTCAAGTGCTATTGAGGGACACGAAAATCTCACGGGTCCATCAATAGCAGAGGCCATTTGTTAAGGGTCAAATATTGACACCTTAAAGGATTTGTAGATGATACAGAAGATATCGTGTGCAATTTCGTGAGATAACACTCACACTGCACATGCATACATTTACTATTATTAACACCAAAAACTTGTTCCTATATACACTCATTAACAACAATCGTGCACGATTCTCACATGTTCACAATCTATTCAATGTTATGAATTGGGGGGCCTGGAGATCTATAGCACAGGCCGCGGCTTAGTTTAGACTCCAGATGTCCCACAAATTACGAATTCCTTGTAAAACTAAAAAAAACTGTCAACTGTATACTGTATACATGATGTAATATTTTGTGGAGATAAAAATAAACGTTTAACTAATTTAATAACTGTTGCTTACAAATCTAGTTAACATCATATATTTAAAGTGGAAATAAGGTACCTATGCAACATATTCAAAGAAGATGTAGATGTACTAATTCCCGCAACATCGGATGAAGCTTCTAAATACCATGAATTAATATATTTTATAGTAGGTATTCTAGCCCGGCCGGCCGTAGCCCGGCTTCGCGCGGAACTCTTTGAATTTCTCGTATTTTCTCTACTATAATATACGTCATGTATTACAAATATAAACCTTCTTCTTGAATCACTCTATCTATTGCTGAAAATTGAATTAAAATCCGTTGAGCATCTTAAAAGATCTAAGCGAACAGATAGCGGATGCGATTTCAAGCAAGGAGGTCGATGACATATAAACTTTATTTTCTAACAAAAGCACTTTTCAATGTTTTTTATTATTTAATTTATCATTCGTTTTATTTTGTTCAGGAGCGGCTGGGCAGTGGTGGCCTAGGTCTCGGCGGCGGTGGCTTCCGCGGTGGCGGACAGCCTTCGCTTGCGGACTTCCAGCCGCCATACTTCCCACCCCCCTTCGCACCCGCACCGCACCCCGCCAGTCCTCATCACCAGCAACAAGTTAGTTTAATTATTAAAAATAACTCTCAGAATATTCATAAAAACATTAATTTTGATACATGTAAAACTCAGTCTTTTATAAATAACCAAGAAAATAAATATGATATTAAAAATAATCAGGAACGATTACTTTATGTGCTACGGTACTAATCACCCGTATGTTAAATCACTGAAATTTACATTAAGTCTTCATTTTATTATATTAAGGTTATGCGCTATTTCATTATTGATCTAACAATACACGTTGTCTCAATGCTAGAACATGTTCTCAAACTAACTTGTTCTTATGCAGCAAAGTCATGGCATGGACTATGGCGGAGGCGGCGGTGGCGGCGCGGAGTATGCCCAACACTATGCCCCGCAGCAGCTTCTGCCGCGTCATCACACTCACCACGAGCCCCATGCCCATTTACGGCATCACAGGGATCACCACGAGGCTATACATGCACATCATGTAAGTACTACCCTAAGTTAGATATCATAATATATTTTTTGTGGGCAGTCGCAGTGCTTAATAAGGCGTAGCTATTTGCTGCTAATACTGCTCTGAGTGGGTTTTATCACAGATACAACACTTTGTGTGATCCATAGCTCCTCAACACAAGATTCCTAGTGTCAAAATTATCTTTAAAAAAACAAAATCCAAGAACAATGATTTTTGAGCTTAGCGTATCTTATCTAATTTTAACACTGGGTACTTATTTTACCGTTTTATGGTGTGTTTTTATTTTATTAGTCAACTTTCAACTCCTACACTATCGACATTTCTATTGTATTCTTCGAGGAAGAATACAATTGTTTATTCTAAAAGTTTGGCATTGGCTAAACTTTTAAAATAAACAAGTAGGTACAATGAAAAACATGGCAAATAAATTGACTAACTTATGCTTGAAATCTTGTAATATTAAACTTCTTAACTACCACCTTAATTTATTGAATCCTATTTTCTAAATAAACATCTAAGTAAATCCACATGCACGCGTTATAAGGAAATATGCGTTAGCTTCCCCCGTGCACCCCTCTTGAAAGAATCCCGCATAGTTTGTTACCCCTCATGTTGTAACATAATTAAGATATTAATTTCCTATACAACTTCATACGATGTGTGTTGTATATGATGCGGATTCCACAAATAATAACAAATGACAGACAGTTTTTTTTAACCTAACATTTACTTGGAAGATTTCAACTTACAAAGTAATATTTAATTTTACGCCAAAACACGATACAGAAACTTGCAGTTAAATCTTTGTAACATAAAAATAAAAAAAGGACGGAATTCCAACTGTTAAAAGTAATTCCTATTTTAAACGCTATTTCTCAACTTTTTAATAAAACCGATTTTCGTAAAATAAATTCATCCAACAATACAGCATGGTTGAACGGTCGAATCCATAGGGCTGGGATCACTTTAACAGATTAGCCGTCTTAATGTTCCGGTTTTCTACAGTGTATAGGTTGCACATACAATGCGCCGTGGACGGGCCGGGAAATCGGATGACATTATACTCGATGAAATGGCAATTTATGAAAAAGGTTTACAGCAAACTTTTAGAAACATATTTTCACGATCGATGTTTTATTACACGACGTGGTTGATCACGTTAATAACCGACTTCAAAAATAGGAGAAGGTTCTCAATTCGAATGTTTTTTTTAGTTTTTTTTTATGTTTGTTACCTCATAACTTTCGACTGGGTGAACCGATTTTGATGATTCTTTTTTATTTGAAAGCTGGTGCTTCCCGTGGGGCCCCATTTAAATTTGGTCCAGATTGAATTCGGTTTTTGTCTGTTAAAATTTGTGATTATTAGGATATAATATGAATTATGGTATTCTGGAGGGAAATATAAATAAAAAGAATGCATTTGCTATTGTTTGCATAATATAATTTATTTACTTTAGGTACAGTTTTTCCCAAGTATACTGAAATACTATCACTTTTTGACATTTTATTTTACTCTCGACCATTTTCAAAAATCTGTCTTGTTAAATATGGAAATAGTCTATATATATTTTATTTTATTTTATTTCATAATGATTGATTCAACACCTATTGGTATGCAGGATCAGTTTTTTTAGAACAAATACTCTTTATAAGACAATTAAAAGCCGCTAAAACCAAAATGATACAACTCGAAAGAGCCCAACGAGCAGTTTTAAAAGTGATGCTACGAAAACCTTTCAGATTCCCAACAAACGACCTGTACAAAGAATGTAAAGTACTGAGAGTACGTCAAATTTTTATTTTGAAAATAATAAAATCTATGCATGAGGAAATTTTAAATACTCCTGCTATAAATAAAAAATTCGGTAAAAAATTCAATTCCCGAGAGGCAGTACAAAATGCCTTTGAAGAGTTTGTTGCCTCCCGTCCAGCTGATTTTTACAAGAAGGGCATCAATAAACTGCCAATGCGTTGGCAAAGATGCGTCGATTGCATGGGTGATTACTTCGAATAACAGAAATAAAAAAGTTTGAAAAAATAAGTACTTTCACTTATTGCATACAAAACGGCAATTTCATAGGTAAAGACCTATTATAATATCCTCTACTATACTGTACTTTAATTGAATACTATTTGCAATACACAAACTTATCTTAAGTTATTATTTAAGTTTTTAATTTGCCGACGAGGCAGACCCCGTAAAAGATGGCGCGACGATCTTGACGCCTATCGCAGAGACTGGCCGGAACTGGCCTTGGATAGAGGGAAGTGGCTTGTTGCAGGGGAGGCCTTTGTCCAGCAGTGGGACACAGCAGGCTCATAAAAAAAAAACTTATATTTATGTCGTAGTTATCGCACGGTGGATTCAGCTACGGTGGCGGTGAGAGACGGGCGGACTACGGCGCGAGGGAACAACACGAGCTCGCCCTTCACCATGCTTTACATTCAGCGGAAGAAACGCCGGTAAGATTATAATTACCAATTACCAACTTTAATAAACTTACACATAGTTTTTGTTATACAGCGGGACTTATTTGCGATAAATTATTTAAAAGGTTACGATGGCTTCTATTTCCCGACGTTATAACCCGTTTGAAACGGATCGTAACTTTTTATGTGTGCATATGTGTATAATTCGCGAAAGTCTAAAAGCAATTATTAAACTTGTTCTGCAATGTTTATAAGTTACTTAGTTAGATAGCCTACCAGTGACCACGTCGGGCCAAAAAGGACCAAATCGATATGCGTCCTGATTTGCGCATCCGCAGTAAATTAACGATTAAAAAGTACTAGTACAAAATGTACAAAAAACGTCTAGTAAATTCTTGATACATGCATATCGGAGTATATTAAAATACCAATTAAGTCCTTACATTTTATTTAAAAAATCACCCTCCATGCAAGCGTCATCGATATTTTGATGAAGATCCAATATCTTAGAAATATGTATGTTCGCAATAGGAATTTAATAATGTTACGCTAAATAAAAATGCTTAACCAACCGACTTGAATGTCGTAAAATTTACTTGTTTGTTTAGGGAAGATGACATGATTTTATAGGACCCGAGAAAACCGTGACATATTGTCGGACGATCGTCGTTCGATTAAATAGGTTAAACATTTTAGCGGGAATATAGCAGTTTTTTTTAATTAAGTTGCTTAAACGCGTGACAAAAAGTCTAGTTCTCAGAAATATTAATAATGTAACATAAACAAGAATTAATGCTGTATACAACTGAAATATTCCTGGACCTGAATAACCTGGATTTAAGGAAGTTTATTTGAAAATGATACCTTCATTATGCTAATTCCAGATATTTAATAACTTTTTACATTAATACGATTAATTTATTAATGCATTGAAAAGGTGTACCTCATTTTTTTTTAATAAATTAGTGTAGTACTTATCTTAAGCAGTTTCCTGTGCCTAAAGGTGGCATACGCAAATTAAATAAAGCTTGGTAAAGTCTAACTCTAATGGAAATTCTTTATTATATAATATAGAAACCTATGTACATAACCATAATAAAAAAAAAACAATAACAATATTTACATACAAGCCTCAAAAAACTCCACATCTTCGCCTACTGGTAACGTTCCCAAAAGACTGGCAACATTACCACGTTACTTTAATGGTATTTTCATATAGGTTTTTTTTTGACATCTTTAATATCTTCACAGAATGCCGGCATGGACGACACAACGGGGTTCATGACTGATCTTCCTTTATTAAAAAGTAAGTTACAATAATTTGATAAGCAAAAAAAAATTTCTCAATCAGTTGCAAGTAATTTAACGACTTTCGCTGCATCTGGTACAGTAGCGAAGTTGTTAGGTTAAAGATTGGCTCGATGCGGCGCGATCTATCTAGATTCCATAGCCCATGTAAAAAAAGTAACTATGAGATTAAAAAAAGAAAAAGTTTTTAATAGTATGGCCAATATAAATAATTGCAGAACATTTATTGGAAATTAATAGAGTATGAGAGTTAAACGCTATGATAGTTTTTGTTGGCCGATCGATAAAGTATAGCAATAATGATTAGAAGTAGACGTTGTAGAGTCGGCAAGCAAATTAAGTTAGTTTTAAGTTGAAGTAACGGTATATGCTTGTTTTATTTTACAGTAACGAATACATGTGTTAAACAAATTATGTGTTTTATTATTGTTAATCATATCTTACAATGAGGAATACTTAAACAGCTCTGCATATAAATGAACATCACTATGTTATCACGGCAAATACCTCATAAAAAGATCTCAATTTATTATCATTTATCATTACCTATGGATTGAACTTAAGAAGTGCCGTTTAATTTGCTGACCATACGGTTCGTATGTAATTTGAATCGCACGAATATATAATAAGTACATATTATTAACTTATCAAATATTTTTATTGTTACACGGAGATGACCCGCTATAGATAAAACTGTAATTAGACTTATCGGATGGGTGTATCAATTTTTCTAAGTAGATTGTAAAAAAATCATCTCATTCAAAAAACGAATGAATCAATATCAAATAAATAAAGGTATCGATCAATCATTCGATATTTGAATAGGTAGCATACTCCGCTCGGAAATGACTCTTTGATTCAACGTAGAGTATGTAGTGGTCTATAAAATCATACTGTTTGTGAATAAAAAGGTACAGTTAGGTACACGGCCAGCTTTCAAAAGTTAATAGACGACTATTTATCTTGGTTCTTTATTTAAAAATGAGGTTTTAAAAAAAAATACTATGGTCGATTAATTATAATAGTGAGGCAACGGAAGCATAATAGGTAGCTACCTCTACCAGTGTACAGCTTTCCGATCTTTAGAACTGGAATTGTATTTCTTTTACCCGACTACTGCAAAGCCAAAGGAGGGTTATAATATGTAAAATCTCTAGAGATTCCAGTAAGTAGATCCGATTTTGATAAACTTTTCTGGCAATTTTCCGATAAAAGTTTTGTTGTATAAGTGTTACGGTGATCGGATCAATACGATTTTTTATTTTATACTAGATAAATGGGCTATCTAACATTGAAAGAATTTTTAAAATCGGACCAGTAGCTCCTGAGATTAGCGCATTCAAACCAACAAATTCTTCAGCTTTATAATAAGGTCTTTACCTATGAAATTGCCGTTTTGTATGCAATAAGTGAAAGTACTTATTTTTTCAAACTTTTTTATTTCTGTTATTCGAAGTAGTCACCCATGCAATCGACGCATCTTTGCCAACGCATTGGCAGTTTGAGGGAGAGCTTCCAACCCCAGCTCTTGCAGCTTGGAGACTGTCTGTTGCGCAGTATGGGGTCGCGCGTTGTCGTGAAGCAGCTGCAAGAGCTGGGGTTGGAAGCTCTCCCTCATCCGCCATACTCGCCAGACCTTGCACCTACCGACTATTACTTTTTCCAAAATTTTGACAACTTTTTAATGGGTAAAAATTTCAATTCCCGAGAGGCAGTACAAAATGCCTTTGAAGAGTTTGTTGCCTCCCGTCCAGCTGATTTTTACAAGAAGGGCATCAATAAACTGCCAATGCGTTGGCAAAGATGCGTCGATTACATGGGTGATTACTTCGAATAACAGAAATAAAAAAGTTTGAAAAAATAAGTACTTTCACTTATTGCATACAAAACGGCAATTTCATAGGTAAAGACCTATTAATATTACCTAAGTATAGTTTTCATTCGAGGCCTAATCGTTTTGTTATTATTTAATGAATACGAATAGTTACTACTAACGGAAGTTTTCATTCCAATTTTATATGTAAGTGAAAAAAAAAAGTCATCACCGTCATGTCACTTTTTCAACATAATGTTGTGGAATGCCCCTGCCAATGCAATGGCATGCCAAAACATTACCAACCAAGACGTTAAATTTTCAATAAAAACTTTTTTGTGACAAATTCTCACGTCGCAAGTATTCGCGTGTAAAGTATAATTGGCCAGTAATAAGTGTGAGCCCCGATGTTTTTTTTTTCGTGAATAGAAGGCCCGGGTGCTAAATAGCCAGTATGGTGCAAATTTAATGACATAGTAATACTTATTGTATTAGGGTTGCCATAGTGAAATATTACAATGTAAATGGAGATCATGCTGAGCGTATGTTTGGGGCGTGGCCGTGATTGTTAGGCACCTATTGTTGATATTTGAAGCCGGAGATTTTGTAATCATTTCAATTTGTATTCGTTGTACGTGCTACATTATTTTTCTTATTTAGGGGCCGTTGTGGAATAACTTAGATTTAGGTACTTACTATAATAAAGGTGAGGAATCGTAAAGATGTAATAAGCTTAATCCTATCTCATATGATTAAAAGTTTGATACGTGCAATATCTACATTCTAAGCAGATGGTTTTAGTAGATTGGTAAATAAAAAACACGGTAGTCTTCTTAAATGGTAAATCTTGAACAAAAAAAACATAGTAAATAAAATATTATAAAACACTATCTTTTTCATCTTTAAACAATCAATTACATATCTACTTAGAATAAAGTTTAAATAACGATTGAGTCAAATTCGTTACACAACTCACATTTATTTTAAATAATTTCATTAACCGTAATAAGGATAAATATCTCAATCACATTGTATAAATACATACTCAATAATTAAACTGCACTTACGTAATAATAACTTAGCGATCATAGACAAAATATATGTAATCAATAACAAGCTAAATACAATTTCCTGTATTAAATCTAAACACAGGATGTAATCGATTTGTTACCAACTGTATCCATCAATCTACCGACTATGGTCGTTAGATTAATAGTCCTAAGTCACAAAATAGTAGGTAAGTGTGTATTTATCTTTGGAGTCAGTGATACCAACCTATTACTCTAAATTACTACCAAACGTGACTGGAAGAATAATTTGGCGCGAACGAAGACGTTTCCTTGCAGCTCTGTATTTTTTTAATCTGAACAGGTGATCCAAATCCAAATATTGCACTGCCTGTTTATGCATTATTTGGCTCTTGGATATTTCAATCCCTGTACATCTTATATAATAAGATTACACTATGAATCCATGTATTTATCTTTTAACCTTAGGTATTATATATTATAGTAACATTTATAGGTTACCTGTTTGTCTTTACACACTGCACACTTTCTTTGTGAAGGACTATAGACCAAGTCTTAATTGTTAGACTTCACTTTACGAGGCTCCCAATATTCATACATACATATCCACACGGTATACACTGCGTGTTAATAATTTAATAGTTAATTTTGTGTTTATTTCTGTATAGCAATGAAAGGACGAGACGGCCTAGGTGGAACGGGATCCTGTGCACCAAACGACGTATTCTGTTCAGTTCCGGGCAGATTGTCTCTGCTCTCATCTACCAGCAAGTACAAAGTCACAGTCGCGGAGGTGCAACGGAGGCTGTCACCGCCAGAGTGCCTTAATGCGTCACTACTAGGCGGTGTGTTAAGAAGGTAAGGATTTCTTTTAATTAGTAGTAATATAAAAATGAAGTAGTAAGTTATAAGGCAGGTACTTTACAAAGCTGTCTATTGTTAAAATAGTTATTAAAAAATCGCCTATGAATGAAGACCGAAGAAAAACCACCGACCAAGGGGTTTCCCAAAATTAAATTGATTATTTACATAGGTACTTATCCTTACGGTTTATGTTTTTGGATTTCGTCGGGATTTTATTTTTAAGAAATTCTTCTTATCAATAGTTTTTTCTTAGCCTCCTCGATCTAGGATTTCATGATTATAAATTATCGATATATCACATACCTCCATACTAATATAATAAATTCTAAAGTAATTCTGTCTGTCCATCTGTTACGCTTTCAGGGTTAAACCACTGCACCGATTTAATCGAAGTTTGTCATGGAGATGCTTTGATTCATGAAGAACATAAGCTATTCTTTCCCGCGATAAACGATATACCCGCGGGCGAAGGCGTAGGCAAAAGCTTTGTTTTTTTTTTATATTTCAGCCTGCCAAATTGACTCCACTCTGCCTGTTGTAAAGCATAAGCAGAATCCAAGAGTGATGGTCACCATACTCATTGTTAATGCAGACACTGCAACAATGCAGCATGGTGACCCAAACTATGGCGGCCTAGTGATGCTTCTGCATCATTGGGCCTCCGGTCTCGCAATCACCAACGAAACACGACAGCACGAATGCTGTCATTTTACGTTGATCTTCTGTGCGAGGGTAGTACCGCCCCGGTCGAGCCGGCCCGTTCGTGCTAAAATCAGCGTGGCTCTACTACCTGTAAAATCAGTAAAGCTATTTAGTCGTGAAAGCCCAACAGATCGATCTACAGAGATTTTATCATATTAGTATGAATTATCATGAAATTTGGCTGACAAATTGTCAGGCCAACAAAAAGGGCAACGGGTACTTTATAAAAAAAGTTATGATCCAAGGACAATTTTGGCGTTACGTGTATCAAATTTATGACGTCCTACTCCTATCCCATTGATATTTTATTTAGCATATCGTAACAAAAAAACTGACTGACTAAATTATACAGGTACCCGATAAATCCACATCAAAGTGATTAAAACAATTATTACTGTATGCATAATCAATATTAGGCGATTACAAGACGACATAAAAGTAACTGGGCACCGCCATATTGAATTTACGGATGAGAAGTGCTGTTAGTTATTTTTTACGACCTTCGCCAATCACAAAATATTTAAACATCATAGGTGTTATTACTATCATTTTTATTATATTTCTGAAGTTTAAGCTTCGCTTATAGAAATGAAGCGAACCCCTTAAAGATTTGAAAAGTACCTGGGTACTTTCAACATAATAAAGTGGTTCAGTTATTTCAAAATTGATCGAATTAAAAACAATGACGTTTCTTATTTATTACAAGAATGGTTCTAAAACAATGTTATTTGCATTAAAAAAACCTCAAATACATTACATAAATATATCCTGTGCCTTGTAATGACTTCACGTTTTTTTAATGAAATCCAACGATATATTATTACTGTCCTTTTAGTAATAACCTGATTCATAAACCTTAGGTTCTCTGTTATTTTCACCTTTAAGTCTGTAAGATTAAAGTTGAAAATAACACAGAACTTTATTACGTAAGAGTTGCATAAACGCTTGAGTTCCTTAAGCGAGTATGCTTAAATTTAAATAACGTTTATTAATAAGGGGGTTAGTGTTAGTCAATTCAGTTATTTGAAAGAGATGTGTTTTCTTTTTATTCAAGTTATGATGTAAGTATTCAGTATTACAAGGTTCTCATATTCAACATTGTTTCGTGTATTTATTAAATTAAACTACCAAGTATTATTTCGTAATATTTATAAATGTTGTCAGCCAGTATTATTCAGTAGATATACACCGCTAACTTAAGTACAAGCTACTTAAGCTTTTGCTCACTGGTTTGAGTTCGAAAAGATACAAGTTGCTTATTTATCAGTAATACTTTACAGTAGTACACTGCTCCTTAAATTCTAATACTCATATTTGACAAACATTCAATATAATGGAACTGTTTAGGTTTAATTATTTTTAAATATCGCTGATAACTAAAATAAAATGACTTGAAGGGTATCATAATTTTAAAAATAGAACTCTACATGAAAACTTACATCCGGTGTTGCCCATTAATGTACAATAATAGTGACAGCATATTCTTTTTTTAACTGTGGTTAACAAATAGTAACGTACAGAATTTAAAAAGTCTGTTAGAAAAAAGTTCTTATGTTTCCACAAAAAAACTGGTTGGTCATGATTTAATAAAAAATCCAATTATTCTACAAAGGGAAACTGTAATGACTATCTGTCCAACTTATGAGGTAATTTAAGCACATCCTAGTATGTACGTGATTGCCTTAATGTTAGGATACAATTTTACTTTTAAAAGCCCGTGCCACGGCACTTTTAGATATCCCATCTCTTTGTAGATCACAGTCGTTCTTATATTTCTATTAGTCACTTCTTTTAGATTGGCAGATGTATAATACCCGAATTTTTGTTCTGAGTCTGGGTAGAATTTGGGTTGGTTATGATGAATATTTGTAAACTCCCCCGTGACACAAGATAATAATATATTAAATACAACTCTGCACTAGGTTGTATTTCTAAATTTATAGAAAAATAGATTTTTTATTTACGTTTCACGCTTTAATTACTTGGCTGAGGTAAATTTTCTCGATTAATTTGAATTTAAAACACGATAAACAGCACATCTAGGACGATTTAATTGAAGCTATTAAATTGATGGCGACAACGACAACGCGACGACCGGTAGCTGTTATCAAAACTCAAAGGAGGATTGAGGCTTTAGGCTGTGTGCTGACTGAACGCAAACGAATGGGATCATAGACTTTAGTGACGGAAAGAGAAAAGTGAACATTTCAAACGAGTGAGAACTTCAGATATTTGTTTACAATATTATACTGCTTTCAGATAGTTTAAGGTTAGTCACAATATACCTATAACTTTTGGTATTGTCTTAAATTGATACTTTTAGATACGATAACGGAACTCGAAAACATCGATTACAGCAAAGTAAACTTTATGGACAGAGCTTTCAATGCAAACCTTATTTAAAAGATATTAGTTGAAAATCTTCCAAATTTTAAATTCCTCTCTTATAGAAATACCAATACGTAATACTGACACTGGCAATACCAATACCCAGAAACGAAGCCTTAAAATACTTGATATTTGAATAACGTTAAATATTGGCGGCAAAACGACAGCTGTCGCTTTCATTGTCTAACATATTTTACATTCTCAGCTTGGTGTCTCCTTACATGGTAATTATTGGTGTATTAAATACATCTTAGAGGAATGATAGACTTTGAAATTATTTTACATAACGTGTTGTTAGGAATAATGTATTTTTAATGAACATAGGCTATTTTCGTTTCTACTTGGCTTCTAAAATGGCGGATGCATAGCGGACCTATAATATCTACTTAACTGATGAAATCTCTTTAAACTAAATATTCGCTGACACGTAATCTTGGTTGTATAAATACTATAGGGGTAATGCTTAGCTGATTCCCGTAACTTCGTCTGCGTCTCCTATTGCCCGTAGCGAGATGTTATGAAGCGTGAAGTAATTGCAATACCATAAAAAGGTTATAGTGAGCTAATCTCAAAAGACATTGACAATAGACATTGCTGTTGCAGACTTTTTTTTAGATATTTTAAAAGGAAATAATTCATGCATACATTGTTTTTGTAAAACTTTAACAATGCATCCACACGCAATGGAAGTTTTCATAAGAATTAATTTTTTCCAGTTTTTGCAACATATTTTATTTATACTCTTTTCCTTCTAACACTGAAATATTTTTTCAAATCGTACCTACCAGTACTTCCTGAGATTAGCGCGTTCAACCATACAAACAAACTCCATAGCTTTGCAATATTAGTATATTATTGATTATACAGGACATGTTTATTCAGTTTTATTTACAACAATTTTATCATTGATGTTTTCAAGTTTGTCATACGAGTAATATTTTACTAATTATATCAAATATGTCAATTATTAGGAGGAGGCGCTCATAGCCCAGTTGCACTCGGTGATTAGAAACAATCACCGAGGGTAAGCAACGACGGCGTGGTCAGTACCTGGATGGGTGACCGACCGCTGGTGGCATGATACCATGAGCATCTCCGTGATTCGGAGGTCTAAGGTGACCTTCGAATCACAGCAGTCGGTCCCGGTTGTTATCCTAGAATAGCAGTCGTGAAGCTTAGTTGGAGGCCTTTGGGCGGCTTAGAAACATCTAACGGCACGATTACCTACGTAGCCACAACGTAGTCTTGGCAGTCCCCAACCCGCTCTTTTTTTTTTTTTTTTTTTTTTTTTTTTTTTTTTTTTTTTTTTTTTTTATATATTTTAGCTGCCAAAATGACTCTGCCCTGCCTGATGGAAAGCACAAGCAGAATCCAAGAGTGGTGGTCACCATCCTCAATGTGAACAAGGACAGTGCAGCATGGCGACCAGCACTATGGCGGCCTAGTGAGATGCTTTTTCACGCCCCGCTTAAAGGACCCGGGATCATAGTTGGACGGAAACACGTGCGCTGGTAGTGAGTTCCAGGTTTTAACCGATCGGCACAGGAAAGAAGAACCGAATCGATGAGTGCGAGAGCGTATGTCTTCCACTCTGAGGCGGTGACTTCTGAGGCTCGCACGTGTTGTCCTGTAGAGGAAGGGAGAAGGCGGGACTAGTTGGAAGAGCTCTTCAGAACACTCCCCATGATAAAGACGATAGAGGACTGCCATGGAGGCGATATCTCTACGCATCTGCAGAGGCTCAAGGGACTCGGTGGCTTCAGGACTGCCGACAATTCGGATTGCTCGCCGCTGCAACCGGTCGAGAGCGTCGAACAGATACTGCGCGGCACCATCGCAAAGGTGAGAACAGTATTCCACGCACGAGCGAACCTGGGTCTTATAAAGAAGACACAGGTGCTCCGGCGAGAAGAACCGTCTCACCTTGTTTAGAACACCTAACTTCCGCGAGGCCGCCTTAGTGACGCCCTCAACGTACTCGCGCGGGTTTAGGTCGCGGCAGATGCCCATGCCCAGGATATCGAGTCTGCCTTGTAGTGGCAGTTGAGTGTTCTGAAAAGTCGGAAGGGGAAGGAATGGAGATTTTTTGGCAGAAAACGCGCACACCTGTGTTTTCTTAGCGTTGAACTCGACCAGGTTCTCAGAGCCCCATTGAGAAATGCGGCACAGAATATGGTCGAGTTCAGCGACAAGCTCCTGTCGTTTTTCCTCAATATCTGCTGACTTTGCTGCAGGACGTCCGAAGTATCTCCCATGAACTGTGCTGTCGTCTGCATAGCAATGAATGTTGCCAAGGGCTAACATGTCATTGATATGCAGAAGAAACAGCGTGGGGGACAGGACGGAACCCTGTGGCACTCCGGCGTTAATCGACTGAAAGTCGGAGGCCGCACCGTCGCAAAGGACTCTGATGCGGCGCTGGTGCAGGAATGCGGCAACCCAGTTGCAAAGTTTGGGGGGCAGGCCGAAGGCCGGCAGTTTGGAGAGAAGCGAACGGTGCCAAACCCTATCAAAGGCCTTGGCCATGTCGAGGCTGATGGCCAAAGATTCTCCGTGCCTGTCAATAGCCTCGCTCCAAAGGTGTGTGACGTACGCTAGAAGATCACCCGTGGATCGTTTCGGTCTAAAACCATATTGCCGATCATTAAGTAGGGAGTGATCCTCCAGGTAGTGGATCAATTGTTTATTGATGATCCGCTCGAACACTTTGCAGATAATGGGGGTGACAGTTATCGGGCGGTAGTTGGCTGGGTTGGAGCGGTCGCCCTTTTTGGGGATGGGTTGAACATTCGCCTCTCTCCAGGCATCCGGAACAGTTCCCGAGGAATATGACAGGCGATACAGGCGCGTCAATACCGGAGACAACTCTGGTGCGCAGTTCTTAAGAACCACCGCTGGGATACCGTCGGGTCCACTAGCTTTCCGGACGTCGAGTGACCGAAGCTCCGCTCGGACATCACTCAGCCGGATGCGAATATCCCGCATTGTAGCGTCGCAGGCCGGAATGGTAGGCGGGTGCATGCCACGGTCATCGATTCGGGAGTTAGCCGCAAAGAGATCTACAAGCAGTTTCGCTTTCTCCTGCGGCTGGTGGGCAAGTGATCCGTCAGGATATTTCAGCGGTGGTAGCGAGGCCTGGCAGAAGTTGGACTGCACGGCTTTAGCCAATCGCCAGAACTTTCGGCTACCCGTAGGGTATGCGACGAGTTCTTGGCCAAGTCGTGCAATGCGCTGGGCATCCGCTGTTAGGTAGCCTTCTTGCATTCCCTGGTGGCTTTGTTAAACGCTGCTTTTAGTCGATCCACGTCGGGGTGGCCGTGAGCGCGGGCCCTGGTCCATGCGCGGTACGCCGATTGCTTTTGGGCAACAGCTTGAGCGCATTCGCGATTGAACCAGGGCCGGGTAGTTGCGCTGGCGACCTCACTGTAGGGAATATAGTATTCCATTCCTAGAGTGATTTCGCCAGCCACGGCGGCCGCACTTTGCGTCAGATCTCCATATTTAAAGCAGCGTTGTGCCCACGGGATGGATGCGAAATAGTCCCGCATTCCATCCCAGTCTGCTGACGAGTAGTGCCATAACCGTCTCTTAGCTGCCACTGGTCGTGGGGGGGCAACTAGAGGCACCGTGGTGGATACCAGGCAGTGATCGGAGGATCCCAGAGGGGCGAGCACCGATACACTGTACTGCACTGGGTGACTCGTCAGCAGAAGGTCCAGCAAGGAAGGCGCTTGACTCACTATATCTGGTATCCTGGTGGGCTGGAGTACCAACTGGGTGAGGTCATGCGTGAGAGCGAATGCGTGGACAGTCCGACCCGCGTGGTCTGTTCTGGAAGATCCCAACCAGGACTCATGGTGGGCATTAAAGTCTCCCAGAAACACCAGTTCGGCGGTCGGAAACTGTTCCTGCGCTTTGTCCGCTGCCTGACTGAGATGATCAAA
The DNA here is from genome assembly GCA_949125395.1 of Diaphora mendica. Classification (NCBI taxonomy): domain Eukaryota; kingdom Metazoa; phylum Arthropoda; class Insecta; order Lepidoptera; family Erebidae; genus Diaphora; species Diaphora mendica. The sequence goes on from OX421333.1 coordinate 8,153,710, forward strand.
AAGTCGAGTTGTCTCGGAGTCTCCAGAATGGGATCGGTATAGGCATACGTAGATTCGGCTCATAGAGCCAATATCCACGTGTAGCCAAATAGTGGAGAAGGATGGGTCCTCAAGGCAGCGTAATCGGTGACAACAAACATCCGCCCTAACGAAAAGACATACCCCAGCCTTCGCGAGGAAGCACTCCTCAAGCACGTAGCCGGGGTAGTGAAGATATGTCGTGTCGGCAGGGCGGCGTATTTGTGTCTCCGTTAGGAAAAGCATGGCCGGCCGAGCCGTCTCAAGATGCTGGTGGACGGCGTTGAGGTTTGCATGGAGTCCACGGATGTTAGTGAACTCCACCTCAAAAAGCGGGTTGGTGGGAGGATGGCGTGCCGCTGTTGAACGCTTATTCCTTTTTCTTACTGCCATGATTTAAAAGTGAGGGAGGGAAGTGGGGGCGTAAAAGGCGTGACAGTCATCGTGGCAGTGTAATACTGAGGCTCGGAATGCTGTGTCGCCATACAATAGTGAGGCATGACGGTGACCGAACCGTCGGACGGAAGGGCTCCCATACCCTCCCGGAAGTGGTCGCCTGGTCCCACCGTCCGGTCACCAACCGGCACGACGAGCCACTCCGTGGATTATGCGCGACCTGACGGGGCAGCCTCCCAGGGTGGTTAGCCGCGGTTGGGCCCCTCTCTATGCCGCGGGCGGCCAGCGGCACCACCGTTTCTACAGGTCTCCCTGGCCGACGGTTCGATCCACGTCATCCTCAACATGACTCTACGAGCATTCCACTGCTCACACACTTACCACGATAACTGTCACCCCTGCATCATTGGGCCTCCGGTCTCGCACTCACCAACGAAATACGACAGCATCAAAACTGTCATTTTAGGTTGGTCTTCTGTGCGAGGGTAGTACCGCCCCGGTCGAGCCGGCCCAGTTGTGCTGAAATCAGCGTGGCTCTACTACCTGTGAAATTAAACTACTTTACCAACAACAACACGTTAACTGCCTCGTTGGTCTCGCGGTTGGCGTGTGCGACTGCTGACCATGAGGTCTCGGGTTCGATTCCCGGGTCGGACCAAATGTTTGTATGATCTACAAATATTTGTTTCGGAGTTTGGGTGTTTTCTATGTATAATATGTATGTATTTACAAAAAAAAAAAGTATATATGTATTTGTATCAGTTGTCTAGTACCCATTTTTTTTTTTTTTTTTTTTACGTGTGGAAATCCCCTCGGACCGTCACCCGCGCCGGGGCTTGCGGCGGGGCGGTGTGTCGGACTCGAACCGACTAAAACCACACGGTGTGCCACTCTGCGCCTGTGAAGGGAGGAGTCCGGGAACTGCAGTTATTAACACATCCGGACCCCTCCCAGCGCCTGCCCGCACAGAAGCGGGCACCGTCTGCTGGTAGACTCTCAATTTGGCGACGTACGGCACACGCGTACGTCGCCCCATCGCGGGTGGCCACTAGAGCGGATGGAGGGGAAAGCCCGTCCCGACCATCCGCGGCCACACTCAGGGCGGCATGAGGCGCTGATAGGCGCGCCTCCGCCGCCCGGTTCGCCGGCGGCGGATAGGGTCCGAGTGGACATCGTCCTCCCGGGCCTTCTCCGCCACCTCCTTCTGCGAGATTACATCTTCGCAGAAGGTTGCGACCGCGGTAAAACTGCTATCGCTACCGGCCATGGAGCGTATGACGGCCGGTAGCGAGAGATCTCCTCCGATGACTGCAGAGAGGGCCCGACGCTGCGGCGCCCAAGCGGGGCAAACCGCCAGCGTGTGCTGGGCAGAGTCCTCACTGCAGTCGCAGTGGTGGCAGGCGGGACTCAATTCCCTCCTAGCGACCGAGTGCAGGTACTTCCCGAAGCAACCGTGCCCGGAAAGGACCTGCGTCAGTCGGAAGGAAAGGGTCCCGTGCTGCCGCCCTGCCCACTCGAGGATGACCGGCTGGAGGGCCTCCACGGCGGCAAAGCCAGCGCGTGGAGTCTCCAGCCGGAAAGACCATCTGTCCATAGTGGCTCGACGAGCGGCTTCACGCCATTCGCGTACCTCTTCGGGCGGAGGGCGAAAGCCACTTTCCGCCCGATATCCAGCCACCCGTCGATAAACTTCGGCGAGCACTTCCGCCTCCAAATCCCACGGGGGTGTTCCGGCCAAGGCGCACGCCGCCTCGGTCGACACCGTGCGGTATCCGCGTATGGCTCTGACTGCCAATACCCTCTGAGGCCGCCAGAGGCGAGCCTTGTTTAGGGCAGTCAGAGCCGCCACCCACACCGGTGCGCCATACAGCGCCATCGACCGGACAACCCCCGTGTACAGGAGTCTCGTTGCGATGCTGGCTCCACCCAAATTGGGCAAAAGTCGCCCAAGGGCGGAGGCAGCGTCGACCAGCCTGGGACCAAGCTGTCGGAAGTGCTCGTCGAAGAGCCACCTACCGTCGAGGATCAGGCCCAGATACCTCATCTGGGCCCGAACCGGTACGAGGACCGAGTTGACCTCTATGGAGGCGCCGGCGGGTGGACCACGACGGGGCCCATGGAACAATAGGGCCTCCGTCTTGTCCAGGGCCACCCGTAAGCCCAGCGCCTCGATGCGCCCGACCACCAGAGAAACACCCCTGGTGGCCAGGCACGCCGCCTCTTGGAAGTTCGCCGCCCGGGCTGTGACCAACGTGTCATCGGCGTAACAAATTACGCCCAGCCCGGGGGGCAGACGACTTCGAAGGACCCAGTCGTACCCCACGTTCCACAGGAGTGGTCCAAGGACAGACCCCTGCGGAACGCCGCACGACATGGGTCGCCGTCTCAAGACGCCCTCTCGGTCCTCGTACACGACGGTACGCTCCTCTAGATAGTCTGCCACTAGCCGCCTCAGGTACTCTGGCACCCCGTGGTAGTGGAGTGCTTCCCTGAGTTGTCTAGTACCCATAACACAAGCTCTGCTTAGCTTGGGACTAGATGGCGTTGTGTGTTAGAAGTCCGAAATATTTATTTATTTATATTATTCAAACTCAATGCAATCTATGTTTGATATCTTGATTGTGATAAATGTCTGCTTAAAATAATACAAAACATGTATGTACAAGCCCCTTAAAAACTTTCTTAAGTTAAATATGTAGTTAATCTAAATCTAAACAAAATTAATCACTCGTAAAAACTACTTATCCGTCTTCGTTTCCACAAAAGAATTGCTGTCAAAACATACTTATGTGGAGACGCCATTAATTCGAAATTCAAAAACTCATTGTGTACTAAGTAGGAGCGCCATTTTGATTTAATCAATCGCTTATTATTAATGAGTCTGCCGCTGTACGATTCGAGAGTTATTTTTATTATTTTTCATAGTGATGTGGTAATTGGAGACGTAACGATCTCACATTCATCGATACATTCTATCGGAATATTTCGGTGATACCTTAAGGTTTAAATTTCAATTACTCAGCAAGAAATTTGTTTTGTTCGAACATAGATATCTATACTTCTATAACATTTGATCCTAAAAAGCTTATACACTCTGGTCTTAGGGTTGGCAAGTAAGCGATTTAAAAGAAAAAAAAATGTTTCCTTGATAAACCCGTTTAGAGTTTTACCACCACAGACCGTCCGTCATTAAATATATGATTTTTTACAAAGAGTTCCGCAAGGGTGGACTTTCCTAAAACTGAAAAAGCGCATTCAAATTGGTTAAGCCACTTCTGAGATCAATACTCACCAGCAGAAAAACAAATAGACAAAGAGTCTAAAACTGTTTTTTCCAGTTCTGTTACTTGAATAAAGATTATTTTTTCCGTTGACCCGTTCATAGGTTTTTTTTTCAATATCTTCAATGTACAAACAATTACACCCAAATACTATATTTGTTGGACGGTGTCACCTGAAGAAATAAGAAACCGCATATGTAACAGAAATAGGCATGGTATCGAGTTATCGACTAACCCAAAAAGAAATGTTTGGTGATCGAGATCTTAGCATATATATATTTCCTGCGACATAAACTGTATTTGAAAGACAAGGAGATCGGACCTTTAACTCAGTTGACGGAACTCAAGACATACTCCAATTAGATTATCTTTTTGTAATCTTTGAAATCGTACGAAAGATACAGCTCTAGGTGAGTTGAAAGTCCCATGACCCTGCCAGTTTCACCAAGATCCGGTCTTGAATATTGAACTAAAGCATTTTAATAAAAACTCGTCTCCATCAACGATTATGCGTAACAATAGATATATGACGGGAAATCGGCCAACGGAAACTTTTATATTATCCTATAGGTACTTAAATGAAAGACGTTTGATTGGTAAATAATCTCTATAATCGGACATTCGAGTATTCGATACAAACACACTCGATGTTCGAATTATTCAAAGCCCATTAGTTCTCTATCTAATCTGACGATTCATTCAATTTAGTTTTCCATTGATTCTAAAATCAAATTAATTTAATGTATGGCTCGTTAGTGCATCTTTATTCTTTGTCGTTGGTTAAACGGACGTGTGAAAACTATGCTTCAATAAAGGTGGATCCACGCTATATCCGTCGGAAACTGGGATACATAGGAGTATGTATCCATGTATCCAATATCGTTTTTACCCGACTGCGTCAGAAGAAGGATAATGTTTTTCGAGCGTTTGTATGTATGTGGGTATATATCTGTCCATTTCTTTGGCACGCCCTAGAACCCAAACGGCTGTACGATTCTTGACATATGAGGTGAGTTGAATTCATCAAAATCGTGGTAGCGACATAGGCTATTTAAATTTTCAAAGAGTCGAACCTTGAAGTCGGTTTCATTTTTGTTAAAATTTTACTTGTTCTTTTAAAAAAACACTACTCCCGCTCTAGGAATATACTAGGGGGACTTTACAAACATAGTACATGAAATGGACACAAAGAACACCCAGACTTAGAACAACATTTTGTGGAACACACAGTGTTGTCCCATGTGGGATTTGAACCCACAACACGCTTAAATCGCTAGCCCAACCGTGGCCAACTAGGCTTTTATGTGGCCTTAAATAATATAAGAAGCGGCTTACCATCAAGTGATACGTCTGCTCGTTTGCCCCATATTCTATAAAAAAAAACATATCATCAGCCTTTAACAGACCACTGCTGGACATAGGCCTCTCCTGAGGAAGGAGGTTTTTGCCTGGTACACCACAATAGCCAGACAGTAGGTACAAGGTTTGTATCAAGTTTTACCTTGCCAATGATCTTTTTCCAAGTAAAGTAAAATTGATTTTGTTCGAATCACTTTTTTATCTAACAATATCTCTGGCTCCATCATAGTGTGGCTACACCTTAAAGTATTATTGCCCAATTACTTTCTTACCTAAGTACTTTCAACTCGCTATTGTAGCGGTAATCATTAATTGCTATATCAGTAAAGCTTAGAGTTTTTTAACGACCAATTAAATTGATATTTTCTAGAAATCCCATTTTATTTGTCAGTTAGATCAAAACTGTCTAATGATGTAGCGATACGGATTATAACAAACTAATCAGAAGAAATAAAATGTTTATTTCACCATAAAGCTGGTTTTTATTTTTTAGAGAAACTGGTTTTGATACTTTTAACTTTAACACGATTAGTTGCTTGCAGATTATAAAAATTACCGAATTGGGATTTAGCTTCTGTATTTAGGGATACAGATAATTTTCTGCAAGAAAATATTATGCTCATACAAGAAGTTTGCAAATTGTAAAGGCATATAATATTCATTTTCTATATTAGAATCTAGAAAATCCTACTAATATTATAAATGCGAAAGTTTGTAAGGATGTGTGTGTACTATTTGCCGCGATAATCGACATAAAAGCGTGCGGAGCCGCGGCCAACAGCTAGTGAATATCTATACTTACTCTATACTAATATTATAAACGCGAACGAAAGTTTGTAAGTATGGATGGATGGATGGATGTTTGTTACTCTTTCACGCACAAACTACTGAACGGATTTGGATGAAACTTTACAGTAATATAGCTTATACATCAGAATAACACATAGGCTACTATTTGCAGCGATAACCGACATACACGCGGTCGGAGCCGCGAGCAACAACTAACAATGTATATATTTACTAGCTGTTGCCCGCCTGCGCCACGCCGCTTGAGTGTAATTCAAAATACGTCTCCTTAGTACATTTTGTATGCAAAAGTTTTGAAGCGGCATCGTGCCTGCGCCGCGCCTTAACTCCTCGCCGTTTGTGTGTAGTTCGCGCCTTAGAGCGTTGTCATTTTCAACTGATTTAAAAAAAAACTTGTTTCCTCCCACATTTTTAGACCGATTTGATCTTTATTAACTAAAAAAAAAAAAAAAAAAAAAAATACATACAGTGGAACATATAACCTCCTCCGTTTTGGAAGTCGGTTAAAAATGACAATCAATTTTAATTCTTGACCTTTATTAGTTCTTAGAACTTTTTAAAATGTCAAATATATTTATCGATTTAAAACTCATTGCACTTGTGTGATAGTGCCTGATAAGGCACGGTGTCTATTCGGGGAGGACCTGATATAACATGGTCTGGGGCCTCCAGAGTACGGCGCCAGAGGCCGGTCGTCGGGGTATTTAGTCCTGCGTCCAAATTTGTCACCTCGTCAACAAAAAAAAGGGTTACAAAGATAAGTATTGATTTGTTATGATGGTGTTATTTTTTGTAGCTTTTCAAAAAAGTAAAATAGCCACACAAATGCATCCAAATATTTTCTTCCCTTCAATTCACCATTCTGGCAATTTTATAGAGTATGAATATCAGTAGAAATTCTTCTCATACGAGGGAGTAGAGAATATCTATTATAATTCGGAAGTATTTTAACATAAACTAATAATAATTCCTTGAAGGAATTCCCTCGCATTCCGGGCAGTCGCGAGGGGTGCCCCAAACCATCGTTTTACGAAATTAAACCTATTTACATCAACCCAGATTTAATGGTAGTTATACCTATCGGGAGTTGGAGAATTCATACAGAAAATGAATTGTTCCTTTATGTATGACCCTGCCAAAATGACTCTACTCTGCTTGATGGATAGCATAAGTAGAATCCAAGAGTGCTGGTCACCATACTCATTGTGAATGTAAACAATGCAGCATGGCGATGCAGCGATGGTGACCCACACTATGGCGGCCTAGTGATGCTTTTGCATCATTGGGCCTCCGGTCTCGCACTCACCAACGAAACAGCACAACGTAAAATGACAGCGTTCGTGCTGTCATTTTACGTTGTTTTTCTGTGCAAGTGTAGTACCGCCCCGGTAGCCGGCCCGTTCATGCTAAAATCAGCGTGGCTCTACTACCTCTTAAATGTATTACCTATGTTTTTTTTTTTTTTTTAATGAGGTCTGTTTGACCCCTCAGCTTTTCCCCGTCCATAGAAACGACAGGACCTTGGTATTCTGATTTCTATTTCCGTGTCGTTTGTTATATAAGTCGTTCGCACTACGTGCATCGTACCATATCATTCTTTTCCATTATTTTATTTGTTTGCTAAGGGATTATTTTTACGTATTGTTTATATCCTGTTATCTATTTTTTTATGTTGATTATCGTTTCCTTTTCCTTCATTCTTATACTTTCTGATGCTACTATTATTTTTATCATTTTTCATGTATTTTTATAGTATATTTGCCTTTTGCCAACTGCCTCTTTGGTCTCGCGGTTGGCGTGTGCGACTGCTGATCATGAGGTCTCGGGTTCGATTCCCAGGTCGGACCAAATGTTTGTATGATCTACAAATATTTGTTTCGGAGTTTGGGTGTTTTCTATGTATTATATGTATGTATTTACAAAAAAAAAAGTATATATGTATTTCTAATATTTCTATCAGTTGTCTAGTACCCATAACACAAGCTCTGCTTAGCTTGGGACTAGATGGCATTGTGTGTTAGATGTCCGAAATATTTATTTATTTATTTATTATTTTTTATCCAATATAATTTTTAACATAATATAATTTTTCATTGTTTCAATTTCTATCTATTATCTTATTCTTTATGTCTTTACTTTAATTTTGTGCTCCCTTCTAGTTGTACCAGTTGTAGTGTCTAATGTCCCCAGGGCGCCTCATCCAGCCACCAATCTCCAACACGTAGATCGTAATATTCATGACTTAGTGTATTTTGTTTTGTGTGCTTGTAGCGTTTTGTGTGCATGTTCTACTTTTCCTAATTCATACTTTCTTTTTACTATCTTCCTTGTTAACAATATCTATATATAAGTCCAAATATATACGATTGTTGCAGTCTCTGTTATGAATTATTCTTACCTATTTTTGTTTATTTACGTGTACGTGTCAATGTTTGTGTGCGTGTTTTGATATATTAGTATATAATTATTATATATTTCCTAGATCAAATGTGTACATGTGTGTGTTTCTGTGTCGTGTGTGTACCTGAGTGAGTAAGTCATAAATATGCCGTGTTGGATCTAGCCAGGTAGTCCCATTTCTGGCGGATTGGGCATTCGGCACTGAAGGCGTTGTGGCCGGCATCCCGCAGCCCAGAGTGCGAGCAGTTGCAGCACCGCGGTTCGCTGCCCGCAGTGTAGTCGGGGCATTCTCCACGCAAGTGCGGGCCTCCGCAGTGGCTGCACCTGTCCACACTGTCGGTGCAGAATTTGCGGCCATGGCCGAACGCGAGGCACTTCGTGCATTGGATGAGCGGAGACTGGTCCTCCACTCTGACCCTTTGCAGGTCCAGGTAGAGGACTCCAGCCTCCGTCATCCTCTGCCACACCCTTGGCCTCGCCTGGATAACGACGTGAGAGGTCCCTGGATTTAACGTTTCTTCGTCGTCGCTCTCCATATGGACATCCTTGAGGACGACTAATGGATCTTTATTCTTCATGGGCGCTACCACAAGCCCATCACCACGGCTCTCTGTCCTTTCCTTGACTTTAGCGATCTTCACCTCTGTGTCGCAGCCCAGGATTATTGTGCTGTTTTTGGCCTTCCTGGTTTTGCTTATTTTTGACCAGTACCCCTGGCGTCGACCGCCTTCTTCACCCTGGCGAGTACCTCATCGGCAGTCTCCTGATTGTCCTTTGAGGTCACCGCCACCGAATGAAGTGCCGGTGGGCGCCCGGGTCTGGTTGCTGCGACGTTGGCATACGTTTTGGGGACCAGGTCGCTCTCAGGTATTAGCCCTTTAAAGGTTGAGGTGATGTGCGTTTGGGTCTCAACTACTATGTCTTTGGCGACAGTCCCAACCAGGTCTTCGAGTTGGGACTGCGCACGCACTATCATGACCTCCGTCGCCTTGTCAATATCGACTTGGGTCTCCTCAACCTTCTCGCAGATCTTGTTTACGATTTCGACGCCCCGGTCTTCGCTCTTTTTGTGGATGCCCTGGATAATTCGCCTGTGCGTGTGATGGGACTCGCTCATCCAACCCTGGATTGAGTCCTTGATGTCATCTATCTTCGCCATCAGCCTTTCCTCCTGTGCAAGAGATACTGCTGCTGTGGCTGCATCCTCCTGTGCAGGAGTCACAGCCACGGCAGCCGCACCAGCAGCTCCGGACGCCTCCGCCTCCAAGCGCTTCACTCGCTTGCTCAGTTCAAACAGAATCCGGATACCCTTATCAGCTTGTACCTCCAGGTAGGTTTTGATATCACGCCTCATCTGAGGGTACTGTTGTAAGCCTTTGAGGGTATGTCCTCAAAGGTTTTCATTACCTCCTGGTCACTCGACTGCTCAGCGTAGGTGGATTGCTATTACCTAAGTATTAGACAGTATCATAAAACTCTTCTATTAAAATGTCAGCCAAGAGTCTAAACTCTAAACACAAAAATTGCAATTAACCGTCATACCTTCGGTCAATCACATATCATAACGAGAACTCGCATTCTTGAACTTTATTCAGAAACTCTTTTAAAGTTTACCGAAAACAATTTCGTTAACGAGCTTCCAGACTCAGTTAATACTGGTAGCCATTTTTAAAAATAAAACTTTCGACGTGCATGCATTGACACAATGTATTTCTACAGTCGGATTAACATATACCGTTCAATTAAAGGCCCTATTTCGTAGCAGTATGAAGAAAAATAATTTGCTTCATCCGAAAACGTTATTTCTCAACTACTTTCTATGCGTCAATCACGAATACTGACGGTAATCGATCGGTTATCGGTAGCTCGATCTAGCGGTCAGTAGCAATACTATTGACTGACATGGCGACCTCCTGTCAAGCGCAACAAAAGTGGTACTTTGGTTTTTTGTTGAACTTTTTTTTACTTTGTGAAGTGAGTGCCTTTAAGTAGGAAGTCAATAATACAATATGTTGAGACAAATAGATCTTTAAATAAGGGGTTCGGTTTTAAGTTCGTTTATATTAGAGAGTATTCCTTACTAAACGGACTACATTTTTAAGATACATAACTTTAAAAAATTACAGATAGTGTATTATTATAAAGTTAATAAATTAGTTGCTTAAATAATTCATTCCATGGGTGTTGTAACAGGCGAGAACAAAGTATGTAGGTCAACATGACTGCAAAAATAAGAAAACCTATTATATGATCAGAACTGGACCAAATTAAAATGGGACCACACGGGAAGCACCAGCTTTTAAATAAAATCGTCAAAATCGGTTCACCCAGTCAAAAGTTCTGAGGTAACAAACATAAAAAAATGCAGTCGAATTGATAACCTCCTCCTTTTTTGAAGTCGGTTAAAAATGGACAAAAAGTACACATGCTTTGATCATCATACCAGGGACGTCTTTAGGATAGACCGTGTAGGTGTCAGGTTCTATAGAGCAATTAAAAACTATTTTCAGAGCAAAGTAAAATTTTGACGACTATAAGTAAATCATAGGTCTTACTAATTATATCGGTTGCGTTGCTTCCCTGGTCAAACAACTAGATTTACTTCCTCACTTCCTCGTAGAGTCTCACAAGCACTTGTTATAATAGTGATGATGTGACATGGGACATGGGACTTCCCAATTCTGATAACCTTATATCGAAAATTGTCAAACTATGGGTTCTTAGGTCATTTAAAATTTTATATTTTTACTTTAAATGTAGGTACGGCTAAGAGACAGTTTTAGTATGTAACTATTTATAATCTGCATTATAACTGTTCAACTGTCTGTTTAAAGTCCAAAACCATTTAAGCAACTGTTTCAAAGTTCAAAGTAAAAGAATCTTAACAACTGGTGCTACAGAAACTGACTGTAATTGTAGCAGTTATGACTAAATAATTTGTTCTTAATGTCCTTAATAACGAAGTCTGAAATTAACCTTTTCTTTTCAGAGCAAAAAGTAAAAATGGCGGCAGATTACTTCGCGAGAAGTTGGAAAAGATTGGACTTAACTTACCGGCCGGTAGGCGGAAAGCTGCTAATGTTACGCTTCTGACTTCTTTAGTTGAAGGTAAGATACTTACCTATATATATATAAATGAATCGCCGAAATGTATGTACGCGCATAACTTCTGATCGGTTGAACCAAATTAAATAATTCTTTTTTTATGTATTCCTTATTGTTTGGACAAGGTTTGTGTACAAGAAAAATTCAAAGATGACGGCAAAGGTCATTTTTTCGTGTCCGCGACGGGACGCTGAGACAGATAAGTGCCTAAATATTGTGGTACAAAGTTCATCGGGACAGCTAGTTATATTACTAGGTGTCCCGCGCAAAGTAGTGCGCAAATAAGTAAATACAAATACTTGAAACAAACCCCATTCCAACCCGTCTGGCCAGCATGGTATGTCAATCTGCACGGTTGGCCTAGCGGTTTGAGCGGTCGCCACGCCGCTTTCCATTGCGCCAAGTGTTGTGAGTTCAAATCCCACATGGGACAACACTTTGTGTGATAAACAAAAAAAATGGTAGGCCAAATTACTAAGGACAGGTATGCCCAGCTGTGGACTGTTAAATGCTGTTGATGATTAATGTAGAACTACATATTTGTATAATACTACAATATTACACATATTGTATTCAGTACATAAGCCCTTTTAGGAGTCGATAACAACTACGAAGGATACTACCTAATAAAAGTACATTATTAGTGTTGTTTTGACTGCCTCGTTGGTCTAGTTGTTAGCGTAAGCGACTGCAGATCAAGAGGTCTCGGGTTCGATTCCCGGGTCGGACTGCTGTTGGGTTTTTCTTTCAAGAAATTCTTAATAGCAGCCCGGAGTATAGAAGATCGCGGTGTTTCCCGCCCGTGCCTCGGAGTGCACGTTAAGCCGTCGGTCCCGGTTGTCATGAACATCTATGGCAATCGTTATTGGGAAGTCAGTGCCCTCAAATATACTGACAACTGTTCAACCTTCGAATTCAGTTCACCCTCAGGATTGCGGAGGTCCGATGCCAGTCGCTCGGTGTAAATCTGATATTCAGGTAAAACCGGTTGAACTAGTAGCCAACCCCAAATCTTGGGAATAATAAAGGCAAGGAAGATGATGATGATATTAGTGTTGTTTAGACCATATACGAAATACTAATTAATATTTCGTCTATGCTATAATCATGTTCGCGACTGACATGATCTATTTATTTAGCCGTTTGCCAAACAAGCTTGTTCACACATAATTTTCTAAATTACAACCGTTATAATTTAATGGTACACAAAAATTTACTGCTAAGGATTTATGTGAGAAATGAAACACTTTGATTAGTTAACTAATATATACTGTATATAGAGAATGATTTGTTGCTAGGTGTTTGGATGTTCACGTAGGTGTTCAAGAAGAAGTTGTTTCAAGAGGTGCCAAACTGCATATTAATATACATTTTTATCTTTTTATTTTGACAACTTTACAGATACCTAAGGTTACTTACATTTTAGAAAGAACTTTAAAAAGTACTTTTTCTAATATATACCTACTAGCTGACCCGGCGAACTTCATACCGCCATATTTATTTTCGTGAATATTTTCTAAATTACCGAAACCGTCTCAACTTCTCGCAGGGACCATGTATAGGACTAAGCGGACTAAGAAAATATAACACCTCCGGTTTTCTTTAAATTTTCTTCTATACAAACCTTGTCCTGACAACAACAAACACATGAAAAAAAAACTATTTGGTGCAGTCGATCGAAAGTTATGCGCGTACATACATTTTTGTGATTAATTTTTATATATATATGATGTCTATTGCCTCTATCATGTGTAACTTTTTAATTAAATCTTAAATTTGATATTTTTCACCATAATGTTAAATTGTGATTATATTATCGAAGTTACTAAACTACAATGATGGAAGTCAGTCACTAAGCTTACAGCAGAAAAACGCCTACTTTTATTTGTAAATTGTAAAAACTTATTAGTAACACATTTATTTCTTTTGCAGCGGAAGCAGTACATTTGGCGCGTGACTTTGGCTACGTATGTGAGACGGAATTTCCGGCGAGGGCTTTAGCTGAATACTTGGCGAGGCAGTACGCGGAACATGACGCAAGACGCAGACGAGACTTACTGCAAGCTACCAAACAGGTATTAACTTTTTAAAATTTTCACACTTTTTTAAAAAACAAGAAAGTATTAATTATTTAAAAACAAGAAAGTATTTAAGTCGAATTACGGACTATTCTTGACACATTTAGACGTCTTTGTGTCTCAATTTAAATCGTGATCAGTATTTATTTAATATATCGAATCCTCTTCCTAGTTTTTATTATTCCCAAGATTATTTGAAGGTCGGCTACTAATTCAGTTGGTTTTAACTAAATATCAGTTTTTCCACGGATCGACTGGCGTCGAAGCACCGAAGGCGAACTGAATTCAAAGATTTGACGAAGACTCTCCGAGATACGGGCATAAAATATCGCTAATCGTTCATACTAAGAGCTGTTATTTAGAAATTTCTTGTAAGAAACCCCTAAAAACTCAATAGGTACAAAATTTGGAAAATTCAGATGGTCCACCTTTTTAACCGACGTCAAAAAAGGAGGAGGTTATCAAATTCGACTGTATTTTTTTTATATTAGTTACCTCATAACTTTCGACCGGATTTTGAGGACTCTTTTTTTTTTAAAAGCTGGTGCTTTCCGTGTGGTCCCATTTCAATTTGGTCCACTTCTTGAAGTCGTTTTTTTTTGTTAACATTTGTGATTATTTATTTGAGGCTTTGTGAAATCTCGGGCTTATGCGAATAAACCAGAAACAATTCCTGACCTCAAATCCGAGATCCTACGCGTCATTATAGAGATGCAGCCACATTCAGAGAAGTCATGAAAAATTTCATGAAAACAGTAATGGCTTCTCATCACAGCCGTGAGCCATTTGACGGATATTTTGTTCCATACTTATCGGAACATGTCTTCTTTACAATCCAATAAAAGAATCACAACTCCCTAAAAAACGTGCTTTTTACATGCATACATAAAAAACACAACATTTTTTGTGAGTTTTATGAGCGAATGCAGACAACGCAACAATGCAGCATGGTGACCCACACTATGGCGGCCTATTGATGCTTACGCATCCTCCAGTGATGCCTCCGGTCTCGCACTCACCAACGAAACACGACAGCACTGCTGCTGTCATTTTACATTGATCTTCTGTGCGAGGGTAGTACCGCCCCGGTCGAGCCGGCTCGACAGTGCTGAAATCAGCGTGACTCTACTACCCACATTTTTTTTTATTTTAATATAATAATTATAAAATAAAAATATAATAAGTAATTGTTTTTATGTTAAAATGAAAAAGTGCACCATAACTGGGACAAACTTTACATTTCGATCGACATAAGTGCTAGTGATCCGGATTGCTAAACTAGATAGATCCATAGAGGTTGGGGATCTGCAGCCATTTGTACTTTATCTAGGTGTAATTCAGTTAAAATTAGTAACAACAACAGTTGTACAAACAGTATTTAGAAATATATGTTTATCAGAATTATGTTCACCATAGTACGGGTTGAAGCCTGTCATGTGTGGGATGTGTGAAGATTAAAAAAATGCAGTCAGGCGGCCTACTTTCTAGCATTTTTCGACTATGTCACATTTAATATGTATTTAGCTATCCAGCACTAGTGATAAACTAAAAATAGATGCCATTTTATCTTTATCTATTTCCGCTTCATATAAGAAAGCTGTTATGTATAAATTTAACCAGCAATTAATTTTAATTTTTTTATAAATGTTTAGTGCTTTTAGAAACCCCCATCATATAAGTATGTTTAGTTCGAGTCTAAATAGTGCCGCTCACCGCTCCTAAAAATCGAATACCTATACGATTATACCTACGAGCAATTCTTGTACACAATATAATATATATGTAATACGAGTATATATATAATATGAATCTCGGAAACGGCTCCAACGATTTTCTTGAAATTTAGTATGCAGGGATTTCGGGGGCGATAAATCAATCTAGCTAGGATTCATTTTTAGAAAAGCGTTGTCATTTGTATTGCATTGTTGGAATAAACCCACAACACTCAATGCAGTACGAAACGGGACCACATCGTGGCGACTGCTTAAACCACTACGCTATCGGCCCGTGCAGTCAAAACTTTTAAATATTAAAAAAAAAAACTACTATTGCTAAAAACACAGATGAAACTGCAGGGAAATGCTAGTTTAGTTTAGTTTAGAAATAACAATAATATTTTTGTCTACAGGTAATAAAGGAACTGATGGATTTACTGAATCAAGATCGGTCACCGCTGTGTAACACGCGACCCCCTCACCTCCTGGAGCCGGCAATACAGCGCCACCTCACACATTTTTCACTCATATCCCATGGGTTTGGGGGTCCGGCCATTGTAGCTGCTCTGACTGCTATACAGGTAACTATAATATACTTAAAATTTATTTTAAATATTTCGCCTCAATCAGAAGCTTTAATATCTTAAAGTACCTAATTACAGCATAAGTTGATATTGGTATTTGTTTAAAAGTGAATGATTTCTTAAGTAGGCTTGGTTTCACGTACAGATCGTAGAAGCTCTACAACATTTGAAAACTAAGACTTTTTTACCTGATGCGTTAGCAAGTTTCGCTCTTGCCATATCTCCTTGTTTATATAATCTGAGGTTTCACGCATTATGTGAATCAGCTGGGCACCAAAAGTCATCAATGACTTTCTGGTGTATTCTCCAATGTATGCTTAGTATTACATACTACATTACGTAATACATACTAAACACTTAAAATGTCGTTATAGATCTAACAGCAATAAACAAATCATAGATATAACTTAAACAAGGTATACAAATAATCAGTAGTAGGTACCAAATTATATTTTCATTCCTTATGTACGTCACCGTTGCCTTACCTACTTTTGTTATCTTTGTTACAGAATTTTCTTAACGAATCTCTGAAGCACTTAGACAAATTATATCCTCAAAGTGGTATGGTATCATCGTCAATGGACAAAACAAAAATGGACCCAGACATCAAGAAGTAACACAAGAGCTACGACGCTGACGTCGGACTGTGCGGTAACTCTTCTTGTTCAACGAGAACATACCTCTTGCGTCACGCATCGAGAACGAACTTGTTGTGTCAAAAACTTTTAAAAAAATTGTCGGCAACGGTGCCAATTATTCAACCAATTAGAATAATAATAATGTATTTGAAATAAAACTGCCATTCACTTGTGTAAATTTATGAAGAAGATTGCGTATTTATTTTTATGATGATCTTCGAAAATGGCGACCCGCATATAAATAAAGTGCAATTATAATACTCATGATTGTAAGATCTGTACATATACCTAGTATAAAATCAACACATAGTATTAATTAAGCATTTATAGTAAATACTTTTCAGCTCAAACAGTGATTTTATAACTTCAAGACGTATATTTTTTAATAAAAAGTAAAATAGTAGGTACACATACACTGCAATAAAACACATATCAATATTGTAAATAGTAATATAGGTGTTTTATTATTTCACAAAAAAAGCTTTCGTATTGTTTTTAGATTTTAAAGTGAACCTCTTTAGTTTTTAATTATTATTAAATAGGTATAGTTTTGCTAGTGACTCAATGTGAAAGTGTGCCAATTAGTTTTAACTTGGGAAACTCCGATGTGCGAGTGTTCCCATTAATAGGTATTTAATATATTTATTGTGGCTTGTACATAATACTTATGACATTACTATTCACTTTCCTAATATTTAGTTTTTTTTCTAAAGTTATTCTAGTATTTGCACATCTATCTCTTACTCCAATCTTTTTTTAATAAGTGCTGAAGGCTGCGTCTTAATGTAGGGGTAGACAGCGGGTGGGTGGCAACAAATTCTCTCACGCTTTCGTCGCGTAGCCATTGCATTCCTCCCCCTCCCTCTGTCTGCCCGCAACCTTATTAACTGATTAAGCAGTACACCAGCTCGCTTTGGCACGGAACTGAAGACCAATGTACATATCAAACTAATAGTACAAATAAATCAAAACGCGACACGACTGTTATATTCTGTCAAGACGATGTCATCCTACTAGCTACTACTTTAGAATTTTAATACGTCATATACTATGCATATACTTTAATAAAACCAACTTTTTTGAACTACAACCAGCCATAGTGAACGGAAGGTCATGCTTGACCACATTAATACATAGTCAAATGACTTGATGCGTAAATCAGCATTTTAGTGTACCTATGCCAAGACGTTATGCATCTTTAGTGCCTTTCAGTCCTAGTTTAGTACTAATGGACAAAGATCGAAAAGCCCTTAAAATAATCTCAATATTTAATTTAAAAAGAATGCCATAATAATAAATAATTAGATTAATATTCGCAAACTTGAATTTAAAGTAAAACATAACACTTCTTACGATAGTGTTAGTGCACTTGCGACGAAAGTGTCTCAGCATGTAATACAATTGATTAAGTAAATATTTGGTTTGTGTTCAAAATTTTTAACATTAGGTATCTTAACTTATAATTTTAAATATGTACCCTCAAGAAATGCCCATCTTCCCTTTGTTATCAAAGTGTTTCGATATATTCCATTTGTTTCATATTTCAAAATTTGGAATTACCATTGTGTACTTTTTTCGTGGAGTAAAGAATGATGTTTAAATATTTTGTTTTATTACAATAATCTACCCATATTCCTTTCTAGATGCCTTAGACTATGGTCCTTAAAATTAAGGTAATTTTTAGGCTGAGATGAACTGTTTCAGAGATATGCTATGGCGAAAAAGATGCAACGGTGGTATAGGATAAGTTAGTAGTGACCAGAACCGAACTAAAGCGTTATTTGAAAAATTATGACCATCAATTTCTTCGTAACGTCTCAGAGAGAAAGGATAACAAAAATTTTGTCTGTCAGGTTGTCTATCTATCTGTTTGTTCCGTCTAATTTCCGGCTTTGCCGAAAACATCCAAATTGTCTATTGTCAGACCAAGACACGGTAAATATAATAATGAATAAACAGTATTGTGGCCGGCTCGGGCCTGCTTTGTGTATAAACTAAGTATCTACACCTGCGCCGTACGTAAACACGCAGTATTTTAATTTGGTGTACCTACCTACCAAATACTTCAGTTTTTTTACCCGACTACGGCAAATCCAAAGGAGGGTTATGATTTTGACAGGCTATGTATGTATGTATGTTCATTTGTTCCCTGATAGCTCCTTTACTACTGATTAGAACTGGACAAATGAGGTATTGTTAGAAGCGTTTTGATCGTCCGCTGGTTTAAGCTATATGACATGTCACTGAATCTAATGTGATGCCCTCTAGTTGACATAAAGTACGGTATTAAAAAAATAATTTTAGATAAATATGCCGTGTTTGGTATCATTGGAAAGGGCGGTACTTGTACATTTCAAATATATATATTATATATTAATAACGGCACCAAAACGTTTTAAATAAAAAAAGTAAAAACTAAAACCCACGACGAACGAACGACAAAAAACGACGCTGAAAAAGTATAAAACAAGTTTGAAAAGCCGTAGTCACACGTTGTTAGAGTGTTATGGTGAATTTCTATGTAACGTGTGACTACGGCTTTTCAAACTTGTTTTATACTTTTTCAGCGTCGTTTTTTGTCGTAGTTGGGTTTTAGTTTTTTTGTGATTGTAATTTGAAAAAATGAAATTTGTTGTGAATGAGAGAGATTTTTTTATGAGTAGAATTAAAAAATATAACAAGTGAGACGTACAAAATACTGTTTGTTTATAATACTATAGCCAGCTAATTTTTTTTATTATTATTATGACAACTCCCGCACCAGGAATAAATCCTGTGTCGCGGGGAACTTTACAAACATACATGAAACGGACACAAAGAACACCCAGACTCAGAACAACAATTTGTGGATCACACAAAGTGTTGTCCCATGTAGGATTTGAACCCTCAACACTTGGCGAAGTAGGACACGCCGTGGTGACCGCCAAACCACCAGACCAAACGTGCAGTCATATATTATCTCTAAAAAAAACCGAGTGTGCTTTAGACCACACACCACGACTGAAGTAAAACTTCTTTGAGAGAACGAAAGAAAGACAATGTGTGCTCGCCGTTCGTTCGCCTTATCACAATTTTCGAAACACTCGTCAGTCGTCACGCATAAACCAGCTTACTCCCCAAAAGTAAGAGTACGTAAAAAGTTTTACTTCAATAAAATAAGCTTGCGCGATAGAGACAGACACTACCCAAACTCAGTCTCTCTCTCTCTCTCTACTCCGATCACGCTTTCTGCCCGTTCGGCTGCCCCTCAGACATATATGCTCTAAGATGAAGACTGAATTTAAAAAAATATAATATTTAAAACATCTTTTTACCATTCTAAATTTCTCTGGTGCTGGCAACACTAATCGACTGTCAGTGTCATGTCACTAAAATAAAACCCGCCAAACCCGTTTATTTGTAATTTTGTGAAGTTAAATTCGGTGATAATTCCTTGATGTTGATATGTTAAAAACTGGTAGTTATTAATAATTAAATGCTCATAAACAAAAATGGATGCCATTTTCTTTGGTGATTTAATTGAAACAACTAAAAAGTGTGTCAAATGTGACGATCACGTTATTTGTAACTTAAACATAGCTTACAATGCAGTGAATACTACATTTGCACTATGGAATAAATTTCAAATGTTTCTTTATGAAGAACTCGAATTTGAGAGTGCATGTAAAACTATAATACCAGAGTTTCAAATACATAAAGTTATTACATCCAACAACTATATAATTTGTATGGACTATGATGGGAATGTACACACAACTCCGCTGAAGTTCAAGAATACCTCCCAAAAGAAAATTAAACATGGGTTTCACACTCGAGCTAATGGCATCGTTGCCTTTTCACTCTTAAATCAAGATCACGCCTTGTGTTTAAAATACGAATCGCTTGAGTATTTCCTAGATGTGCATAAAATCCACTCAGAATTTAGTTTAGTTAAGAGGGCTCTGCTTACATCTACTGATCGGTTTCTACTGCAACAGAGTCCAGAAAAATACCTTCTTAAGTCCTATCTGATTAATGGAAGGCACATAAATATTGTGAAAAAAGTTTTTAATACTGATTTGATTGATACTAACAATGATAGCATCGTCTTTATAAGCTTTGATAAATTAAGTGTTTATACTTGTTTATTTAATCATAGAACTAGTGAATCTGCAATAAAGCTAGTTAAACTATACACTTGTCCTGCACAAATAGCGAGTATAGACTTGGTTGAATCAGAAAACATGAATGTTATAGTTGCACTAACAATGGGCACAATAATTTGCCTTAATTTAAATCAAATAAAGTCTCCACAAATCATTCATTTGAATACTGCTATTCACAAACTATTAGCTTCCAATGACACAGTTTTTTATACAGACGGAATAACTATGTGGAAGGCTGAACAGATATTGGCTACCGATATAAAATTTTATCAACTGTTTGTAAGTGATGTAAAAGATTTTATTAAATTTGGTGATCAAATTCTCTGCACAACATTCAAGAATATGATATATATATTTTCCATTGATGATGAAAGTTGCTATCTAAAGCCACAATCTGTAGATGATTATTGTTCTGCAGAAATGGTATTGAGCAATTCGGAATATTTAGACCAAATTAGGACTGAACTAAACAAGAGTAAAGAACTGTTAACAAAGCAGACAATGCAACAAGAATATATTACCGCTCTATGCCTGACAAACAGACAAGATGTAATGGATCATATTATGGGACAAATAGTAGTTGTTTATAAAAGCTTTAAGGAAGCTATTTCAGAACACCCTGATTTAGTATTGACAAATCAGTTATCTGAATACTTTGAAACTGAAAGTTATTATTTTTTAGTCAAAATAACTGCATTAAGAGATCATAGGCTTAGCAGTTTCTTAACAGGTTCCATAGGGGACTTGAGAATTCATGTAACAATAATATCTAAAGGGAAAATAATAAAAACTACAACAGTGAAAATAACAGATGTTTTAAAAACTGAAATTTTTCTGATACCACTTCAATTAAAATTTATAATTCCAACAGAAATGAGGGTAGAAACAAAAGTTGTGACTATCATACCAGGAGCACTGGATCCCAAACAAAAAATTTGGGTAATACTTCATAGAAAGACGTTTCCACTGAGTTCAGATAATTTTATGAAGCTTAAAACTGAAGCTAAAGACATTAAATGCTTGAAAGATTCAAAGAAATCGTTAGAAAAACTGATATTACAAACAACTACGAAACAGTATGGCAGCCTATTTGATTTTACTGACATCACAGATAAGAGACAAGCACCAAAACTGTTTCCAGCTTATGTAAGATTGCCTTCGCAATATATAGAGTTATTTAATAATGCAGCGAGGCAACCGTCTAAGTATAATAAACATAACTATCTGCTACTGTTATTTACTGCAGAGAATTTTATAAAATACAAACAACACACATATCTGACTGTTGCTAAAGATCTAGTTAAACTAGAAATTATTAGCGATGGTTTCTCAATTCCAACTTTAAAGGTTTCGAGTGAAAATCCGAAAATTGTATTAGACATAAGGAATTTGTTATCAACATTGATTCTTAACATTAATCCTCACTGTGATCCAGGGAAACTATTCATTAGCCATACATTTTATAGAACAGTTGAAGTAAGTATAGTAAAAGTACTATTAAAAATATTTCTGCTATTTCTATTTGTGGTTAAAGGTACTCTAAAGAACCTCCTCCTTTTTCAAGTCGGTTAACAAGATTTTGTCAATCTTTGTAAAATTAAATTACCTATAAGGTTTTAAACCTGCTTAAAATATTTAAATTTGAACTGATATCTTGCATGGTGACTGGTGACAGATTAAGAAAACATAGCATCACCAGTCACCACCAGGGATATTCCGGTTAGGGTTAACCTAACCGAAATAATCTGTTATTAACCCTTTTGGAAATGGGTTAACCTAAATTTAGGATTAACATAAATAGATGTTACCGAATTATAACTGTTAACAGGAATAGTCTAATACAGGATAACTACGGTTAACCTTAACCGAATTGGATATAGGTTTCTGGATATTTGTAGGTCCGTGATTAATTTTTCGTTACAGTCGTCATTATTTGCGTGAGATGGGAAGAGGGGGATCTCGGCTAATAACAAGTAAATTTTTTTTCACAAGAGATCAAGTAAAACAGATTTTTTTCGAATTGCGTTAAGTCGCGTTACGTCGTAAAATAACCGAAATATTGGGTTAACTTCTATCATTTGGGTTAACAATTTCAAAAACATAAACCCTATAATTTGGGTTAACCCTTATTGTTTGGGTTAAAACAATAACATATACAATCTGTTAACCGAATCAATGAGTAACCCTTTGTAACGGTTACAGATTGATTCGGTAACTGTTTATAACGCATACCGTTATGCATGGGTTTTCCGATCCCTGGTCACCACCCCTATTTATTACATCGGTTCTCGTAAGGGACCAGACAACATCACTAAAAAAAAAAAAAAACTACATGGGATAGCACTTGGTGCGATCTACAAATTGTTGTTCTGAGTCTGGGTGCTCTTTGTGTCCGTTTTATGTATGTTTCTAAAGTAAGTCTCCAGCGACACAGGATGTATATTCCTAATGCGGGGGTTGTTATTGTGTTGTTTAGTAGACCAAAACCTCCTTTCTAGTTTCTAGAAAGGCCTTAGTCCAGCTGTAAATTATTAAAGGCTATTTATAATTTTTGAAGCTTAAACTTCTTTAGCCGCGTTGAACACTTTTTGGTAGGAGAAAATCTTATTAGTTCGCGTCACCGACATGCTAATGTTTGATGTTGATAATTTTAATTATAAACATTATGAAATTTCTAATTTTACACATTAATTTCACCAATAGCATTTTAAGTTGTAAGTTTTCACTTATTATGGTAAATCAATTTAAACTTTTTTTCTACAGAATCTTCAGAAAGTTATTAGACAATGCGTGACTAGTAATTCAGAAGAAATGATTTTCCCCTTGATTGATCAATTTGAAAAAGTAGTAATAGGCTCTTTACCTATTTAGAAGTACTTAAAGAAGAGACAATCAGGCAATATTACAAGACAAGGCAAGTTAAGAAGACCTAACATAGAAATAAAGTTTTTGATGAGATCAGAAACCAAAGATATTTGTGCCTTTCTGCAATTAAGGTAAAATAGCAAGACCTTAAAATAAAAATTTAAGGTCTTTGAGGGTAGGCAGGTTTTAATTATTTTTAGAATCTTCTAATATTAGCTTTTACGATCTTGTGAATCTGTGATTTAATTATTATTTTTCGATCATGTAATTTCAACTTATTAAGGCGGCGCGGCGTTATTTCTGTTTTAGAAACTATTACTCTGCAGGCAAATAGAGGTGTATAACACCCACTAGACAGTATGAGCGTTCCGTTTTGTATGCGACAGCTGTGCTGATGTCTCGGGTTCGATTCCCGAGTCGATCCAAATGTCTCTAATGTTTGTATGATATTTGTTTGAGATTTTTTTTTTTTTGTATATGTATTACAAAAGTATTCTTTAAGTCAATCTAGCTTTCATAATATGAGGATTGCTGGATTAGAAACTAGACGGCGTTGTGCCAAATGTCCTAAATATTATATATTTTTAAACCCTATTTGATAGGTACTTTAAGCTGGCTATAGAGATTTCGTGTTTTGGCGAGTCGTGCGAACGAACACGCTCCTACTATACTAAGATTATAAAAGCTAAAGAGTTTGTTTGTTTGAAGCGCTAATCTCATGAACCACTGGTCCGATTTGAAAAATTATTTCAGTGTTGGATAGTACATTTATCTAGGAAGGCCATAGGCTGTATATCATCACGCTAAGACCAATAGGAGTAGAGCAACAACGAAGATTGTTACAAAAAAAGGGGGAAAAATACGCTACGGGCAATAGAAGACGTAAAACGATGTTGCGTTGGTCAGCTTAGTGTTTTATAAATTATGGTTGAAAGTGATATAATTTTGTAACGCTTTAGAGTATTTTCTTTGTTATTTTATTGTAATTTACTTGTTATGTATTAAATACTGCATTCAAGAAAAACTTTCTTTCATTTAGCTACTATATACATACACACTATACCGGCGGCCTAGGGTCCGAGTTTTTACCGCGCGGGTTTTCCGCCGACATAGTTAAGACAGCCGAAGTTTAAAGATTTATTTATAGAAACTAGCGAATCCGACAACGTTCTGAATGGGGTAGTAGTGAATAGAATACTGTACCCTCGTCTACGCCATTTCGGAGGAATGCGATCATTCGCTTCTACTGTGTATCGCCTAGATCTTTTAAAGTACTCAATGGATTGTAATACATTTTTCAGTAAGTGAATTCGAGAAAAGACTGCGAAGCCAGGCCAGTGGTTCAACATATCGTGTATGATATTAGGGAGTAGATAAGAAAAAAACCCTGTAGTTATTATTATTATCTATTTAGCTTAGACCATTCTTCTGAGGAGCTCGTTGATCTTGTCCTCACGGTTTCCGAAGTCTCCGCCGTCAACGTAATGGATGGTCTTCTTGCGCCAGCCTGCGGTGGGGTTGTTCAGCTTGAAAGGCCACAGGAAGTTGCTGGCGTACTGTTGAATAAAATGAATAATAAGGCAAAATCATAGAATTAGATTGATTCAAAACAGATACTAACGAGAGGGATAATGATAAAAAGACAAAGATTATGTCGCAAGACTTTCTTTTACCAAACGGGTCATACCATTCACACCAAGTTATACTAGCATGAACTTATATGATAAGTTAATTACATGATAAGTGAGGCTTAATGGGCTTTAAAATACTTTTGTTCGGACAGAAAATAAGAGATAAATACTCACCTTGAAGTTCTCTCCTACACTGAAGATCTCGTGGATGAGGTCCTCAACACAGATGATGTTCCTCTTGCCGAGTTTTTGTTCGACGATGGTGTTGGAAGTCAATGGCACGCGCTGTCCATTAACTTTAGCGAAACCACGCTTGTATACCAGCTATAAACAGACATAAAATAATTATAGTATACAATAATTATTCAGGAGCTTGATGCGAGAAGCCGATATTGGATCGGAGTAGCGTGTAATAGGAAAGGCCTATGACATGTGCAATGGTAGATTCAGTAGATTACGATAGGCTGTTTGGTTGTGGTAAATTTTTTTTATAGACACAGTTGAGGTAATGTTGATGTAGTGCTGCAAATAGTCTTTAGGTGTCAGTTTTTTTTTATATGTATGTTTATTCATAATACCCTAGTCAATAACTCACCTCCCTAACACTCTTCAGGTTGGGGTATCCCCATGCGATGTAGGGTTCGGCAATACGCAGCATGTTGACTGTTGCTTTGTTCAGACGGATGAAGACGCCGTTGTTGATCTGACGCAATCTGAACAGCTGCAGTACTTTGCGAACCTACAAAAATTGTAATATAAACATTACAATCTTAAAATTATGTATTCATAATAATTTAAATGTCAAAAGTTATAAATTGTACATGAATTTATCTCTTGTTTCTTGTCTCAAATAATATTTCACAATCATATCAGTTTTCTGATTATTTTTTGATGTTATAAAACTGTATGGTAGAGGTAGCAGTAGATAATATAGGATTCCTAGCTGTTTTTTTTTATATGAGCCTGCCAGTGCCTCTTCTCTGCCTGATGGAAAGCATAAGCAGAATCCAAGAGTGGTGGTTACCATACTCACTGCGAATCCAGACAATGCAGCATGGTAACCCACCCTGTCAATTCCCTCTCATTAAGAACACATCTACCTCATCATGATCGAAAAACTCATGTATAATAAATGCACATACCTTGGGTGAAACCTGGTTGATACCACGGATACGGATGACGAATGCAAGCTTAGCTTCTCCGGGTACATAGTAGTTGCCGCGGTTACGTGCCTAAAACAAATTATACAATCAGAAAATATTGTTCCTACTTAAATAAATTAGTACCTGGATGACCGAGCTGCGTTCGGTATGATTTTTTTATAAATGGTTTTTTTGGCAACATTGGGACTATCCAAACGCCACGTTATTTTTCGTCCAATAGTTTAGTGGCGCCCTCTCTTGGTACGCCCTGATACTGTTTTTTCTGCAACTTATTCCAGTATAGTTTAATGTAGTTCGCTCGAGTTGCGATAGATGGCGCTAGATGTACATTCATTTTATATATTTGATTGTTAAAAACGCGAATAAAACGACATTTTCTAAAAATGAATCCTAGCTAGGTCGATTTATCGCCCCCGAAAACCCTTGCATACAAAATTTCATGAAAATCGTTGGAGCCGTTTCCGAGATTCAGATTATAAATATATATATATATACAAGAATTGCTCGTTTAATTAAAGGTATTAGATAACTACCTAACAAATTTTTTGTCACAATTTACAGTCATCAAATGATAATCTTTTAAAAGACGGCGAGTTAATTTCATTAGGCCTGTTCTTTTACATATGACGATATAAGGAGCTGCATGTCACACGAGATGAATATGTTGTGGTAGATGTGTGGAGTCACGCGGCAGGATCGTGTGAAGAACTTCTATAGTCCTTCATGTCCGTGACATGGCAGATCACCAGAGTGTCGCCTTCGATGTTATGTGCACATTTTGCGGCAAGCGCCGAGCTACGTGGGTCTCCGCCGGCCCCGGTAGGAAGGGAAACATGTGTTGACTAAAGGTCGTAAGCGATGATATATGTGCCAACGTTCTTACAAAGCGGGATTTTTAAGATTGTGTGATGTGGAGGAACACAAAGACGAAATGCAGACTCTGGGCGTGAAGAGATGAAACTGGGATTAACGTTCGGATGTTGAAAATTTTGTATGTAACTCATTATTTTCTACACAATTCAAAGCTCTTAGGCATTTTCTCATTAGAAAATGGCACTAGTGTTAGATAAAGTTTTTTAAATGTTTGCTCTTCATGTACAATAGCTTCGCAACTCTAATCCCTATAAGAAATGGGGGATATCAACTTTGTGCATAAGTTAGAATAGAAGTATATAGTTATAGTACAATGAAGAACAAAAAAACAAAGCAAGAACAATGAAAACTAAAGACTTGTGCAATTTTCAAATGTTTACCAAGCAACCATTAGCCAAGTGGAATATACCACTTTGAAATTATTTCAGGAACAGACTTCATAGTCTGTGCATTCATTTAGGTGCCAATGGTTAATCAATGCTATCTATACTTATAATAAAAATGTAACAGGTCCAATTCTGTACAAGATATTTTGATTTTTTTTTCTGTTTTATTGATACTGAAGCCAAAACATTTTTTTTTCATTTTTGTCTGTCTGTCCATCTGTCTGTGTGTATCTTGGCCGCGCATCACGCTGAAACTACTAAACGGATTCAAATAAAACTTGCCATGATTTGAGTTCATACTACGAGGTAGGACATAGGATACCTTTTATCCTGAAATTCAGCACGGTTTCCTGGAGAGAGGGGATGAAAGTCAAAATATCTACTTAGTTGTAATTCAATTACACATAGTCCGATTTCATTCATTCTTTTTTGCTAGAAATAAAAAATAAAAGATAACAGGAAAAGTGTTTTTTTAGTCTGCGACTGTACACTGCCTGTGGGAAGCTGATACAGATATGTAAATATGGCGGTACGAAGTTCGCCGGGTCAGCTAGTTATGTTGTTATATATATAATGTTCACTTAAGGGGCGCGTCCCTAAAAACGCGCGAAAAGGCACTTGCAGTTTTGCAAAACACAACTCAATTCATATTTGACACTAAAAAAAAAATCTCACTAGTTTAATAAATCAGTCTACCAATCTACCGAGTGACATTTATAAAATAATTCTTTATTTTTGTGAAAAAAAAGCCTTAACAAAGATCAAAATAATCGAAATCGACCTTTTTAATTAGCACAATCTGTCCTATTTCGTGCTCTATTTTAAATGTTTTTTTCTTATTTCGCGAGAAAAAAGTATGGAGAAAAGATTTACCGTTTTAGTTTTTTATTAATTCTCACCAAAAAGCCATAATCTAAGGCTAAACATCATTCATTTTTAGCGACAAAAGTTCCATACATTTTAGTACGTAGATATCGTCTCCCGTAAATTGCAATAAATAAGTTTTTTCGCGCTCAAAAAATTCAGTGCCCGCCGAATATTCAAGGTGACACCACGTCCGTTTGTAGTTCGCACTGAGCTCCTTAATACGTAAATGACAAGTTTTAGGGTGGGTTGCCAGTGAGTGTCGAATTGTAACTGTTAATTTGTATTCTTGAATTTAATTTAATTTTTTTTTAAAGAATAATTTCAAAGAAAAATATTAGTATTTTTATTAACACAGAACTTATTTTATGTTTTTTTTAACTTGCTATGTATGTATATATCTAACTATATTTGTTAAGACGGAATCTTGCAACTCAATTTTGCAGATATCTTCAACCGATTGTGTTGAATTTTTGTAGGCATATGTATATAGCGTGACAATGCTATATTATGATGACATGGAGCTGATCTGATGTTGAAGCTGGAAGGTGGTCATAGGAACTTTGTAACGACGGAACCCATCGAGTTTGGAGTCGTTTGATTTGTCTTGACGAGTTCTTTGAATACACTTTGATAGACCGAGACACTTTGAGAAATTGTTTTTAAAAAAGAAAAAATTTTTTTTTTAATGATTTCTGTTAGAATTGAATAACTACTACTGAAATAATGAAAGACCTTAAAATTACAGTTTTATTTTTGACTGCATGGTTGGTCTAGTGGTTTAAGCGGTTGCCTCGCCGCTTCCTACTGTATCAGGTGTTGTGGGTTCAAATCCCACATGGGACAACACTGTGTGATCCACGAATTGTTTTTCTGAGTCTGGGTGTCCATTGTGTCCGTTTCATGTATGTTTGTAAAGTCCCCCGCGACACAGGATTTATTGGATATATACGGAAGTTGTCTTTTTTGAAAAAAAAAACTAGCTGAGCCCCACGGTCTTACCCGCGATACTACACCAACCGCGGTTACTCCTTATATCATCAGCTACCTATCAGTAAAAATCCCGTCAAAATCGCTCCAGCCGTTCCAGAGATTAGCCGGCACAAACAAACAGACAGACAGACAAAAATTGTAAAAAAGGGTCCCATCTACACTTTACGTCATTTCCATTATTATTTCCTTTCCCTTTCCCTATTTCCATTTCCCATTATTATTCCCTTAAGTTCGAATTTAATCAATTGGTGAATTGTAAAACAATAGATGCCCTATCCCTTACATAAAGTAAAAAAGTGGGGCGTACATCTATGTAGTAAAATTTAGTCAATATGAGCAATAAAAGCGATAAAAAATTATATAAGAAACATTAACATTATGTTCCATTAATATAACATATATCATACAAATTTTATTTCATAACATAGCATTAAAATCCGTTGATTACTATAAAAGATCTAAGCTGACAGATAGCGCGAGTGACTTAATTTTATACTGTGTAAAAATATATTATTTGTCCATGAAATGAATTAAAAATGAATACACTTGAACCCCATTCTCGGCCGTTGACGAGTTACTTAAAGCCCGCGGGCTTTCCGATACGACTAAGATACATTGCGTGCTTTGTAGGACATTCTAAACATTCTTCAAAGGCGAACAGTTAATGGATATATAACTAGAAGAAAAAACCGAAAGTAAATTTATTAGTTGCCAGGGTTAGTATGCAACAGTGCCCGATGCGTTTGTGTGCATGTAAAATATGAATGTGGGTGTTCAATCACAAATTCCCACGCTCAAGGACTACAGTCTTAAAAATCTTTCAATAGAATTTATATTAGAAAATTTACAAAAATATTTTTCAACATTTCTAACTAAACTTGATCCCAATACTCCTTTTGAATTGAAAGCATATGTAAATAGTGTGTTATGTATACAACTTAGTATTGGTTTTCATACATCAGCATTTACTTTTAAATCCATTATGTTATGTGCAATCAATCAGTTAATATCTGCATATAATAACCACATCATATTTCTACAACACCTGAAGGTTGACTGGAAGAGAATGCCTCATAGTATTAAGTCAGCCGTTGTACAATTTGTGCAATAAGTTTATAAATTAAGAAATACTTACTTGTCTTGCCAGCCTGATCTCATCACGCTCCCTGATGCGGTATTCCTTAACATACTGTTCAGCTCTCTTGAAGATTTCCTTCCTCTTTTTGACGGCAGCTGAACGCCTCTTGAGAGTTACCTGATACACAATAGAAAAATATGTAAGTGTTTTTGTTCTATACTCATATAACTTTTTTAAGTATGGGTTAGCATCAGGAATCAAAATTAACAGCATCATTTTCAGATGAACTATGCCTTTAGTATGTGGAATCATCATAAAAACACTCCATATGAAACATTTCAATTGACATTATAAACACTAACAGAAAATTATTATAATGGCTAATACACAAACTATTATAAATGAGTCATTCAAATATTATAGAGTTAAATATTAAATCATATTAGAAGATACTTTGACAATATGAAGTTTCTATACTAATTATTCGAGATATTATTTTAATGAAATCTACAGCAAACAAGGAGGCTATATTAGAGATAGCCTAGTCACAAAAGAAGGTTAAACTCTCAATGGTAATACTTGGCTATTTAAATATTACAAAGAAAAGTAAATAGTGTACTAATTCCCATGCATAATCACTACTTGCAATAAACTGTATACACTTTTTACTTATTATATAAATAGATTACAATACAAAAAGGAAGTTTGGTTTTATTATTTTTGTTTTGTCATTGAATTGACTGTGGTATAGTTATGCAGCAATGCAAACAATCTTAACTGCATGTGAACTGCTGCTGCAAGCTTTTTACCTCTGTTGTGACGTTATGGTAGAAATTCACATGTATACATGATATAGCTATGTAGATAGATTAACAAAGATTCAAATTTATGTTACTTAATTAAATCATTAGTAGTCATAGTTTTAGACCTAATGTAGGCATTTTACCTGTAGGCGGCGAGTGCGGAGTGCGTCCCTCCTTTTGCGGTGCTTGAGCACTGATTCAGGGACAGCAGGAAGCTTCTTACTGTCCTCCTTACCCTTAACTGGCTTCTTTTCGGCCGCAGCCTTCTTATCTGTAGTCGCAACCATCGTGCTGTAATGAAATTTCGGGAGATATTGTATGTTTACAACGTGCGTTTTGCAATGTGTTTAAGACTTAGACGATCCCAATTGTTCTTGGGAATAATAAAGGCCAGGCAGATGAAAACTGAGCAAACCACATGAAAAATGATTGAAAAATTACGATATTAAACACAAAGCTGGGGTCCCTAGAAGAATGCTTGTTGTGGCATAATGGGACTGCCAAACCACCAATAATTTAAATCAGATTTTATAAAAGGCAGTATTAGAAAACAATTACAGAGTTGCACTGCATAAAATTCTGGATTTGAATGACAAAACTCACGCTGGTCAACTAATAAGTATTGAGGTTAGGATTGAACAAGGTAGATTTTAATTGTTATCAAGTAAATAAATTTCACTAATATTTCAGAATCTAGTAGACTAAGATTAAAATTTTGATATCTTAATTTATTTTAATGTAAAATTTATACGAAAAACAAGCATCGTTGGTGTGGCGGCATGCCAGAGCAGTACCGATAAAAGTTTTTTCACAATTCACAATAATCACAAAACATTTATATAATACTGACACTGTAATTAGATTTCTCTTAAAATAATGAACAAATGAGCACTAAATAACTAATAAAAATATATTTTCAATCAACCTGCGGGGCAAAACTCCACGCGGCACGTGTGTCAAATTATCAAAAGAAAGACAGAAAATACAGACTTCCGCCAGTCGCCATTGCACATTTTTTAAAATATTGCAACATTGAAACTCCCAAACTACATTTCAGCTTTTGTAGCAATTTTTACTATTTTCTCACTACATCTAATCAATTAGATTATTTCATTTTATATTATTTACATACTAAAAAACATATTTAGTCATGTATTTGACAAACTAAAGGTAGAATTTAAAAAAAAATTCTTTATAATTTGTTTTTAGAAGACAACTTTGTAGTCTTTAAAGTACTTAGAGCATTTATACATTAAGGGGCAGCTGAATTGGTTGTTGTATTTCCCTCCAAATCAGTCATGAAAATTGGTATGTGCGTCCACCAATCACAAGCTTCGTGAGAGAGACAGACTCTAACCAAACTCAATCTCTCTCTTTCTACTGCGATCACGCTTTCCGCCCGTTCAGCTACCCTTCTATATTTAAATATATATATATATATGCTCTAAGGTAAAGTAGCCGAGAACGAGGTTAGGCGAATGCGATAGTGTGGTGAGGCTACTACGATTTCGTACAACCTCGGCTCGCCTCGGGCAACTTCCATTTGTTGTCGGTTTTTGCGGCCAAGTCAAAGGATTCGAAGTAACGCGAATGTGTTCTTCGCGAATAGAAGTTGAACGAGTGTGTGTCGACGTACTTTGGACTGCGGTCAACTTTCCCGAGTACTATGTCGAGTAACTTCGCAAGTAGTCTGGAAGAGCCAATAACAATTTCAGACATTTCTGTCCCATGTATTTCTGAACATAATGGAATTTACAATCTGTTTAGATTTCTTAAGTGCATTAAATTGTAGAATTCTGTCCTAGGAGAACCAGAAATGTTACCATAGAGAGAACAAAAAATGATTTATAGCATGGTCTAAGAAAACAAGGTCTCGCATTCCGAGAGCGACTCGATGTGACGTCACTATCCAGTTACCACTTTATAGCAACTTAACACGAAATGATAGAAACATTTTCAGTCACCATTCTATTAAAAATATTACATGCATTTAAATTGTTGTTTTGTGTGTATAATCAAACAAAATATTTTAATTTAAATATATGATAACGTAAAACTTTATTATTCTATCGAATTCACAAAGGTAATAATGGTAGGTAGTTGGGGAGTTTGAGAATCAGCGATAGCGGTAATGACGTAGCTCGTGACACCCACGTGATCACTGTGTCTCGGAATACTATACCTGGCAAGTATATATATTGTATTAGCATGATTTTTAGGAAGTAAACAAAACTAACATTTTTACATAGGGAAACACCATCACTTCGTCTTTTCCGGTAGCGCCGGATTACAAAAATCAAAGAGATATCCAAACACTAAATAAATATCGAAGTAACGTTGCTATAGTTACAATTAATACTAAGAATACGTTCCCTTTGCTATTTAATTTAACTATTTTATTTCGCTAATACAATGGTGGAAAAAGATCCTCAACTTAGCGCCCTAGATATAGGGGAGCTAGATATATTTGTGGAAAGCATGGAGCCGTGGCGCATCGAATCAATTGGAAACCAGGCGTAAGTTGAAAAACATAACTTTAGATAGAAAAGTGCAGATCACCACTTATGAGCCTCCTTCAAGATCTGACTCATAATAAAAAAGATTGAAGTAGGCGGGTCCTCCCCAGAGTAGACTTCAGACTCTACTCTGGAAAGGCCTAGTTTTTAATAGAAATACCATATAATCATATAACCTGTCTTCTACTGACTTCTCTTGTGTCTCTAAGCAGCCTTGTGATCCGACGTGATTTGCACCCCGTCATCAAAAAAAGCCCTCTTCATTGAAATAAAATTAAACATGTTTATCACAAATGTTGTCTTTTTAGATGGATAGACTGGCACGTAAGATTGCAAAAACTGAATCAACAAGCGGTTTTAGAAGCATCTTCTATGCAGGAGGAACTTACAAAAGAAACCCTCATCTCTTGTGGAAAGGTTCACAGTTTAATTATCTACCTACTATTATGTAACTAGGTGTAAAAGTCTTATACACAGGTTTATCACGACGAGCATCTTCAACTCTGACTGCTTAACCGGAGGTCGTAGCTTCGATTCCCACCTAGTACAAAACGATCAGTTCTGTGTCTAGGTGTGATTTCTTTAACATCATCATCAGCCTATCGCAGTTAACTGCTGGACATAGGCCTCTCCAATTGCAGGCCTCTTAGTTCGATCTTCGGCTTCTCGCATCCACTCCACCTTGCTTGTGGAAGTCCTACTCTCCACTTTGATTTCTTCTGACTGCCTCGTTGGTCTCGCGGTTATCGTGTGCGACTGCTGATTATGAGGTCTTCAGTTCGATTCCCGGGTCGGACCAAATGTTTGTATGATCTACAAATATTTGTTTCGGAGTTTGGGTGTTTTCTATGTATAATATGTATGTATTTACAAAAAAAAGTATATAATGTATTTGTATCAGTTGTATAGTAGGTACCCATAACACAAGCTCTGCTTAGCTTGGGACTAGATGGCGTTGTGTGATAGATGTCCGAAATATTTATTTATTTATTCTTTATAATATAATATAGTAGCCGATCCGGCAAACGTTGTTTTGCCATAAAAAAAAGAAAATGGGGTATAAAAAAATAGATGCTGGTCGATTCTCAGACCTACCCGATATGCACACCAAATTTCATCGGTCCCGCCGTTTTAGAGGAGTATGGTCACTAACATTGTGACACGAGAATTTTATATAAAAGATTAGCTTTTGCCTTTAGCCCACGTGTATGTCCGTTATCGGCTGTGTACACAGTACATGACTATAGAGATAGTTCATGTATTGTACACAGCCCTAATGAATATGTAGGTAAATAAGAAAGTTATCTTACTTATTTATTTTTTACTTAAATTTTCAGTTACCAGTGTTGGTGTACGAAGTAATATGCATCCAAGTATGGCGTTTAAAAATTTACCCTCAAATAATGAAACTAGAGCCTGCTCCTGCAAATACTTTCGGCATTTATATGGTGGTAAGTACTAAATGAAATCAATGCATTCATATTTTTATACTCAGTTCAACCTTTTTTACCTGAACGTGGCTTAGTGGGAAATATAAACTGACTCCAATAATGCCCTACCTAAAATCACATAGTTCATACTTGTAAAAATAATAGCGTAATATATTTAAAAAAATATAATAAGTTAATGTGTAGGTACCGTACACAGGACGAAACAGAATTAGATGTCAAAATAGATTTCAAAAGTTTCTGATGATGATGATGTTGAAATTAAAAATATATGTAACAACCGTCCCTATTCTACAGTTGTACCACGAGGCAGCAGCCGTAGGACTTCTGGAAACTGTATTGTTCCACGAGGACGGTGCTAACTGCATCAGTGACGTCGTGGTAGATCTACTCAACTATGTAGCAGACCAGCTAACCACTCTTTTGGCTCTTATCAAGTAAGTGCGAAAGGGAAAACTAATTTCTGGGATGTTTCATTATGTATGAAGTCTCCTTGTTGACCCTGCGAAACGATAGCTACATAAAGTTAGGTAATAGTCTATGTGTGATCTTCGAAAACAATTGCTATTTGTACGCCAAAACCATGACGTCACAGCTAGGTCACCTAACTCTGACGTGAAAAATTTATCTTATGTCACCTAAGCTAGCTGTAGCGTCATAATTTTGCACTATGAATAATATTGGGTAGGTGGCGAAATATTTTTGTGCAAAGAGAAAGTGTAACTAGTCGCCTTTATTGATTAGTACTTGTTTAAACTTACATAGGTACCTTTTGAATCATTAATTACTTTAATTTTCTGACTGCTATTCTCTATGCAATGAATGCAATCGACTCGCATTACAAACAGTCACAACGCATTATACCGTGGGAGAGCCACGCTTCGGCATGAATGGGCAGGCTCGACCGGAGTGATACCACGGCCTCACAGAAAACCGGTGTGAAATAGTACTTGCGCTGTGTTTCACCGAGTGAGTGAGGATACCGGAGGCCCATAACCCCATCCCTACCTCCCCCCACCCCATCCCCAAAAGGTCGGCAACGCACTTGTGACGCTTCTGGTGTTGCATGTGTCCATGGGCGACGGTAATCGCTTACCATCAGGCGATACGTCTGCTCGTTTGCCCGCCTATTCCTTAAAAAAAAAGTCAGAGGTCAATTCATAAGTCAGACATAAAACTGTTATTTGCAGCAACGACTACTTAAAAATGCCTTCAGTCAAAGAAGTGGATTCTGAGACTGCGGTTGAGGAACTGGAACGCCAAAAGCGTGACTTACAATTTGATATCAGCATGA
Source organism: Diaphora mendica (assembly GCA_949125395.1). Lineage (NCBI taxonomy): Eukaryota > Metazoa > Arthropoda > Insecta > Lepidoptera > Erebidae > Diaphora > Diaphora mendica. The sequence goes on from OX421333.1 coordinate 8,190,150, forward strand.
GATGCATCTCTATCGTTCGGTGAGTCTCAATATATTAATACAAAATACCTAATTAATAGGTACAAGATTTTACACAACGAAACTAATTGAAATTGTTTATGATTTTTGTGCAAATTAGAACATACATTTATTACTTAACACATCTCACACACACGATACACAAACTGTCTGACTGACCACAAGAAAGACAGACATCTGGACAGATCCTGTTCTATGGTAACATTCCATGTATGTTATGTTTGTAAGGTCCTCGCGTCACTGAATGAATAAACAATATATTCCTAATGCTGGAGTTGTCTTTTTATACAAAAAACATTCTTATATTTTTCTAACAGAGCAAGACCACCACTACAAGGATTTCTAGCCTTTCAGATATACCGTTACGTTACCGGGGGGTTCAGTAGCCAGACACAGAACAAAAATGGTCGTGCTCATCACATCATCATATAACATTCTCCTCATGACTAGTAATTCAACTCACGACAAACGGCAGACCGATCGAGCGATCTTAGCAGTGGTCTAGTGGCTAACAGCTCAACAGGTGCATACAATAAATATTTGTCTATCCTGTACAGTTACATAGCGGAACACATGGAGATAACCGGCGCTGCTGCTTCTATCGCCACCAACTTGTACAAGACACACGATGTACCATCATTATTGAGCCACCTGATTCTACATGAGCCGTGGAAAAGGATTGATGAGAAGAATGAACTCTTGACATTCAATTGTAAGGAATAACAATTATTTACTTAAAAAAGTACAAACTTTTCTTTAGCAATACTTTTTATGATATTGGTGAGATCAGAACGAATATTTATTATGGCAAGAAAAGCTTAAAAACCTATAACCCAACCATGTAAAAACATTTGATAAAATTTATATAGCATTAAAATAAATTGTTTTAATGATAATATGTGAAATATACAATAAATAGACTGCCAAAACTATTATCCTTCTTTTTGGCTTCGACGTGGTTGAGTAAAAATTAACCTTCTATTTGACCAAACAGAAGGTAAATTTACGACACTATAAACATCACATAATGTTTATAGTGTGGTAAGGGAATCACTTCTACTATTTTTCTAAGTATTTGCAGATTTTCTGTAGTTTGCAAAAAATTACAATAGCAATAATAACCAATCTCTCTTCTTGAAATTTACTTTTATTACGTAGTTGGTCGTTGGACCAAGCCATCAGCAGAGGAGCTAAATCAGCTTCACCGCAGTGAGGCTCAACTTTGGCTGTGCTTACGGCAGTTACTGCTGGAACCGCGACTTGCTCATTACTACAACATCGATGAGTGTAGACGTAACGCATTTTGCAGAGTAAGTAGAATACCTCCTCGCCTCTTATATATAAAAAATTGTGTCAGGTGGCTCGAAGGACCAATGAGGCTAGAACTTAAAAAATATTGGAATAGCTTTTTACTTATGACTAAGCAAGGGAGGAAGATATGTCCCTGATCAGACGTTGAGACAAAATGTGGGTACAATTGATCAGCGTCGTCCAATGCAGATTGCAAAAGCTCTTTTGTGGAATGAGTTTTGTACTGTTTAGTGGTGCCATGACTGGGATATCGCTTACCTAAATATTCTTGTAATATAAACATTATTTTATATTTCAATCATTTGTATTAAATCGGCTGATTTGGTCCTCAGACACAAAACACAACAACTTTTAATTAAGCTTTAAGTTTGAGTTAAAAATTCCTTAAATATACATTTTTCTGTAATCGTTATCTTTTAAACGAGTAAAACTTCATGTAAACTAGTTGCAAGCAAAAATGACCCCACCTGTCTTGGATCAAATTCCTCCGCTGGGTGATCTGAAGATGTTCCTGTGTCGCTTGTCCGTGGGTGATCACTCGAGTGTGAATGGTCGAGTTAATGGAAAGAATCCAGGGTGTACGCTCATTGAACTAGTGCCGCAGGTAAGAGTACCTACACGTTTTTGAAAATTTAAGATTCACTTGATCTTTCTATTTATTGCTTGCATGAATAAAGTTATTTGGGTAAGAATTTCAAGATATTATTTATTCGGTAGGTACTTACTAAATTTACGTTAAAAATTCTATAAAATGAACTCAAATAAAACAAAGGATTCTAAAAAAGGACGAAGCAAGAAAATAATTTAGATAGAAATCCTGAAATGTATTGATGGATACCTGTAAGCATAGTTGCAGAGATTGCAAGCTTAATTTCCACTCCCAAAAAAATAATTATGTATGAGCACATTGTCATGTTCTGCGTCAAAAATGTTCAAGGTAGAGCCGTGATCACACCAAATGTAGGTACCTATCGTGTTTCTGGACCCACATAGTAATCATAGCACTTTATTCATATTCTTTAAGTAGGTAACATCAATTATCCGCAATACTTTTAAAAATAAATTTTTAACAGCATTTGCAACTATTAAGCTATTGCCTATTGCATAGCTTGTATCGCGGGCTTTGAGCGCGGCGACCGAATCAAGAAATTCCGTAACGAAAATAAAACCTGACACCAGAAGCTCGCACGGGTCGAGACGAGCTGCTCCGAAATCTGTCTGTCTCTGTCACGCATGAAGTACGTGACAGAGACAGACAGACAAAACAGTCTATGTTTGAGAAAGTATATAGGTGTATAGGTATCTATCATATCTTTATAATGCCACACTCACCGCATGTGCGCCCCGTAAGTATACCTACATGTTGAAAGAACAAAAATACTGCATAAATAAAAAATAAATAAATAATTATAATTACATAAGTTGATAAAAAATGCTATGCAATAGCTTTGCCGCGGCAGTCCCCGAGTGCCACACGTATTTTTATTTATTTTGTTAACTATAGAATTAAGATTTCTTACGAAGTAGTTATATTTACATCCGGAAAATATCTACCTTCTCTAATCTACTTTTTAGATTAAAGATGCCTATTTTAAGCAAGTCCACAAGCGGACAAAGACAATTGCCAAAGCCCAACTGGACTCTTTCCGTATGGATGGGTCAGAAGAATCCAGGAACTTAGCCAAGAAACTGCTGGAGTCGTATACAAGTGACACTGCGTTGGCGTTGGATAGTGGAGGGGCGAAGTGCGCTAAATGCGGGGATAAAGCTACTAAAAAGTGTTCGAGGTGTAAGACTGAGTGGTATTGTGGGAGGTAAGTAATAAGCACTCCAATATGCAGCCAGTGGTAGACTGAAATATAAACATACATACAGATTCGTCATTAATATCGTAAAATTATTTTGATTTGCCGCAGTCTGATTAAGATTTTGTTATAAGCTAGAACAACTTGAATGGTTCTTAACTAGAATATGATAATTTAGAATTATTGTTTTACAGGGAATGTCAGGTGCAACAATGGCCGAAGCACAAGGAAATATGTGACCAGTTTGCCAATGTTTGCATGTAATTCTTAATATTAGATGAATTTACCATGTTCATGCAATATATAGATTTATTGTCATATTCTTCTTAATTTATTTATCACTAGCGACCCGCCCCGGCTTCGCACGGGTGGATTTCAGACGCCCCCGCCGACGACACGATTCGTGCATTTTAATCTGTAATATATTCATTTAAATTAGATACTGTAAAGGGCCATTTTGATCTATATTAAATGCACAGTGTATTTAATTGACTTAATTGTATAAGGATTCATTTTGTATTGCTTATAATCACTTCGTAAATAAGCCATTATTTCTCGTAAAAAGAAAGGAATAAAAAATGGTTGTTATGGGTTATCCCTAAGAGATAGACATATACCGTCGCGGACTTTTTTGTAGTACTTTTTAAGGTGTACATTACTGTAGTACATTATTTTGATCTATCTCGTAGGGTGCAACCAGCGTTTGCAATGTAAGCGCAAAAAAACGTGTTATTTGCTACATCACATTAGAAAACTCGAAAATTAACAGTGTTCCCATACTATATTATGCATTTATTATACATAAAAACCTTCCTCTTGAATCACTCTATCTATTAAAGAAACCCGCATCAAAATCCGTTGCGTAGTTTTAAAGATTTAAGCACACAAAGGGACATAGGGACAGAAAAAGCGACTTTGTTTTGTACTATGTAGTGATATATTTAATTATACTATTTAAAGTAGGTACTTAGTTCGTCACATATAGGATTAGAATTAAAGGTAGATTAATTTTTAACCGACTTCAAAAAGGGAGGTTCCTATTCGTTTTTTTATGTGTGTTCGCGGGATAACTTCGTCGTTTATGAACCGATTTTGATTATTCTTTTTTAATTGGAAAGGAGATATCCCAACGGTGGTACCATGATAAGGACACTAAGATCTGATGGTGGCATCCAAGAGACATCGAGGGGAACCTTCGAAATTCGTAGGGGCGACTAGTGCATTCGTTAATTTTTGGGGTTCCGTGCCAAAGGCTTATAGATTCGTCAAGTCTGTCTGTCCTTCCGTATGTCACGGCCTGCACTTTTTTCCGAAACATAAGAACTATACTGTTGAAACTTGGTAAGTAGATGTATTCTGTGAACCGCATTAATATTTTCACACAAAATAAATAAAAAATTGGGGTAATATAATAATTTCGAACTGTAACGCAAAAAATTTTTTTTGCGTCTAACCCGTACTTGTCTATCTCTGGATAGGTCTTTAAAAATGATATTGGGGTTTCTAATATCATTTTTTCTAAACTGAATAGTTTGCGCGAGAGACACTTCCAAAGTGGGAAAATGTGTTCCCCCCCTTGTAACTTCTAAAATAAGAGAATAATAAAACTAAAAAAATATATGATGTACATTACCATGCAAACTTCCACCGAAAATTGGTTTGAACGAGATCTAGTAAGTAGTTTTTTTTAATACGTCATAAATCGTAAACCGCAATTTATCAAACAAAGTTACAACAAACTACAAGAACTTTTATACGTATTATGTTACTTGCTGCTACGGAACTTTTTCTTCTACGGAACTTCTTGGCCGCTTTTTAATTTAATTTGAAAGCTGGTGCTTTCCCATTTCAATTTGTTCGTTCTTGATTTCTTTTTTTTTGTTAAAATTTTCCTTGTAAGTCGGCATAATCACAAACTAGCTGACCCGCGCAACGACGTTTATGGTGTGCGTGTGAACTGAGGGACCATAGTGATATTTTTGTTTGAAATTTTTATAAGATTTAGTAGTAGGCTCAAAACAATTGTAGAACAAATATGAGAATTTGTAAAAAGATATGTTAAAAACTACAGCCCTTTAAGTGTGGTCCCTCAATCCTCACATACCATCAGCCAGATCTCGGCAAGTATGTAAAAAAATAAGGTATTGTGACTGCAGACATTTAGTAGAGAATTTGTAAAGATATATACTAAATAACTGAGTTATAATATAATAATATGATGACTACAATATACAATAATACTACCTATTATTTTGTAGAAACTTTTTACAAAAAGTTTAATACACTACACTTTGTGATACTTTAGTCGTCTAGCAGCTAGACTTGCAAGTATGTTTGAGAACGTGAGGATTGAGGGACCAGCTTTAATTATATATATCTTCAAAGTGCGTCGATATTTTTTTAATATTTATTTTTTACAAATTGCTATAAGACTTGTTCTAAAACATTATGTAAGAAAATAAAGATTTAATTCCGTTGATGTGATAATATTCAGTATAACAAAATCTTTCGTGTGTGGACTGAGGGACCACAGTATAGTCGTTGTATTTTTTTAATCGTTGATGATTTGTGCTCAGTTATTTAGTATATATCTTTACAAATTCTCTACTAAATGTCTGCAGTCACAATACCTTATTTTTTTACATACTTGCCGAGATCTGGCTGATGGTATGTGAGGATTGAGGGACCACACTTAAAGGGCTGTAGTTTTTAACATATCTTTTTACAAATTCTCATATTTGTTCTACAATTGTTTTGAGCTTACTACTAAATCTTATAAAAATTTCAAACAAAAATATCACTATGGTCCCTCAGTTCACACGCACACCGTTTATGACTCCTATTGCCCGTGGCATAATAAAAAATCCCCCGTTTTTGTAACATTATTCATAAACGGTTGCGGTTCCTGAGATTAGCGCGTTCAAACAAACAAACTCTTCAGCTTTATAATATTAGTATAGATTGAATCAACATGTTTGTTAACGCAGATGAATTCTCTCTGTACTCATTGTGCCGGTGCAAATCAAGATATTTTATTCAATTCAGATTACATTCATCTCGGTATTTTTACCGATATAGAATCGAAGCTATAGTGCAAGGTATTCACGACAAGTTGTTTTCTTGCTCTCGACAGCGAGCGTGCGTTCGTTGTTGTGATTGGCCCGAACTCTCAGTGCTCACCAATCACATAGCCGAACCGTTGAGAGCGACTTGATTTCTATTAAATTTTAGTTAATATAGCTAGACCTACTGGACACTAAGGAGATGACAGATGGTGAAGATTGTAAGGTTGGAAACGAAAAGAATCTTTAGTTTTTTTGGGTGTTTATTTTTAAACTTATTTTACACTAGATGATTAGCTCGAAGTCTTCAGATAGTCTTTGAGCACGTCCAGCGCTGGCGTCTCCTCACCGAAATCCTAGAGCAAAACAAAAATGATATTAAAAAAATGTTTATACGCTTTTTCACTTCGTGTAGCTGTTTAAAAAGTAATTTCAACCTATATAAACTGTACTGCCTAAGTGTAAAATAAGTCAGTGTGGTATATAGGGTAAAAGTTCCTTTTTTAGGCTGTTAATGATGATGTTGTAATATGGATGTATGAGTGATAGGAAAGTTGCCTGTGCAGTGGCACGACACCATAGGGTCACTCAAGTTTATATAGCGCCGTTATTTCGTCACTAGCAATGATTGATATTGATAGTGTTCGTGCTTAGCGCAAAAGTACTATTAACAAAATAATTATATTAATCTATAACTAACTGTGCTGTATACCTACTAGGAAAGAATAAGTTTGTAATTCAGTCCAATAGAAATTATTCCAATAACAGCTTAAAACATGTTAGATGGTAACAAAATACCTAATATCTACTAAGATGGCGGCACCCAATACATTATAACTAAAATGATTTTTTTCTTCAAAAAAGTACAAGGATACTTTTTTTAACGCCCGAAGCAAAAAGGGCTTATAAGTTTGACGTCGTTGTCTGTCTGTGGCATCATAAGCTCTCGAAACGGATGGACCGATTTCGATGCGGTTTTTTTTCCAGCCAGTTTCCTTGCGGTGGTTCTTAGCTATGTTTGTTTCTATAGGTCCAGCAGTGTAAGAGTATCAGCTCTTTTCCAAAATTATGTAAGGCATTTTTTCCAAGCCCAGCCCTGAGAGGAAAGGACGACACAAACTCAGCTATTATGTCTCTTTTGAAGTCAATTCTGCCATTTGTTTGCTGGATATTGAGCTTGTCCAAGACTACTTACTTTGATAACAACGCATGAGCATCCAACAATCTTTCTAGCTTTGCCATCTTTGTCGATTTTGCAAAGACCAGCCCATTCACCCAATTTCTTGTTGTTGTCAACCTGCAAACATCATCAAAAAATTGTATTTATTTACACAATTTTTGTATTGATTTGGTAACAAAGACTATAATGTTTGTATAAATGTCCGGTTGCTAGGAAAGTTGACTCAGCATGTTGAGAGTCACCATAGGGGCAGACGGTTTACTGTTCGCTCATAATGTGCGGGACAGGCATATACATTGGCCTGGCCTGCTCGTGCAGAGCGTATGAGTTTAGTTTGACAAATTATTTTAAATGATAAATACATTGTTTTTCTCAGATGAATGTAAATGTTAATTGTCTTGGTCAGAATAAATAAGATTTTTTCACACCAATTCATAAGTCCTCTCCTTTATAATTAGAGATAAGGAAGTTTAAGCTCCATAGTTGTTGATAATGAAAAGCAAGTAGACAATGGTTGTTTGAGGTTGTTGTGTCAATGAGGTTAAACCATGGTTTTATTGTTTCCATTTGGAATTTTAATTAATGAAAATTTTACATCTAAAAAATAAATACACACATCAAAAGTGTCTAGGGATCAAGCATTTTTATGCGGATTTCTTGAGATTGAGATGTGGCTTTGTAATAAATTTATGATTTTATAAATTTATATGGATCCTTTTTGGTGCATTTCATAATTTGAATCAGGAACTGTCAATCAAATTCGAGTAAAAGATGAAAATCAGCTGTCAATATTTTCCCTATAAAAACATACAACGCATTGAAGACATTATTAGTGCTACTGTTTCCCTACTACTGATTAAAACCAACGTTATTATGGAGCGGCGACGTCATTTAAGCAGGGAAGAAATGCTCAGAGCCGTGGGAATGATAGAAGCTGGTTCCCGGCAACGTACTGTGGCTTTAGCTCTGAATACAAGTCAGAGTGTTATCAGTCGACTTTGGACACGTTACCGAAGCACTGGTACCGTGGCTGAGCGCCATGGAGGACGGTATCGCTGCACCACACGGAGACAAGACCGATACATTCAAATCTTAACTCGAAGAGCTCCAACAATAACCGCCATGATGTTAGCCGTGAGGCTTCATCACTCTTCAGGGAACTTAATTAGCGACCAAACAGTCAGAAACCGCTTGCATGAAGTGAACCTTCATTCCCGAAGACCGCTACGGGTACCACCTATAGCAATGCACAATCGTAGGATTCGATATCAATGGGCTCTTGAACACAGAAATTGGGCAGAAGAACAATGGCGATTCTGATGAGTCTCGTTTTGGTATGAGACCGGATACAAGACGTATACGACACTGGAGAACCCCTGGACGCCAACAGCGATTAAAATCCTGCCAGGAAGTCCATCCTTATAGTGGTGGAACCATCATGGTATGGGCGGGTATTTGGATCGGCGGAAGAACTGAGTTGATTTGGATCAGAGGCAACCTCAACGCTCAAATTTATGCTGAGACGATTGTATCAGACGTCATCGTTCCTCTACAAGTGCAAATCGGTCCCTTATTTCAGTTAATGCATGATAATGCACGACCGCACACCGCAAGAGTTGTAAGACAGACTCTCGCCGCAGCTAACATCAATGTCCTGCCCTGGCCTGTTCAGTCGCCAGACTTGAACCCGATTGAGCATGCATGGGATATGCTACAGAGAAGAGCTCTGCCGAATATGGAGGGTATCCAGTCGCAAGAAGACCTTTTTTTGTTGTTGCAACGAACATGGGCGGCCATTCCACAGCGTGATTTGGATGAACTCATTTTGAGTATGCCAAACCGATGTTCTTGTGTTGTTAGTGTTCGCGGTAGAAACACGGATTATTAATTGTTTAAGTTACCTAATAAAATTTTAAAGAAAACTGTTATTTCAGTCTTTTTTTCGAACTTTAATGTTAGTGGTTCAAATGTCAAAAATCCCTTTATTAGGAAAATGGCAAATTTCTTTATTAATGCAAAGGTGACTTGGTTTATCGTTACTGTGACAAACGAAAACACTTTATTTGATGAATCCTTAAAGAAAATTTTAATTAATATCAATCAGGAGAAAAGTTATTGCAAAAATATATGTTGATCCCTAGACACTTTTGATGTGTGTAGATAAACATTTTCTATTTAATTTTTCTGTGCCTTATGAAGTTTTAATGTTTTCTTAGTATTTCTTTCAGTCATGTGTATGGTTTATGCAAATGCAACATTATTATCTAAAGCCGGGTCTCCACCAAACAAAAGTTGTCAATTTTTGTGTTGCCAACACATGTTGGTGACAAAAGTTTCTGTAATTCCTTGTGTTGGCTGAAATGTTGAGATTGAGAAGTGTTTCCGTTTTTGGCGGTAAACGTCAAAAGAATACGCTTGTTGCAAATATTTATTGGCTCTATGGTGACGCTTAGAATGTTTTTCAAATTGTTTGCGACTCAGTGTAGACACAATGGAAACAAAAGTAGGAGATTTTCTGAAGTGTTGCAAACAGTTGGAAACACTGAAAGTGCCAACAATTTTGGTAGAGACGCGCCTTAAGAAAGCATCGAGTAATGCTAACTGCAGAAAAAAGTCTAGTAAGTAGTTTTAGTTACCTTGACAAGTGGGATCTGGTGTTCATTGCACAGAGCCTGTACCAGCTTCTTGTATGATACTTCATCACAGTTCTCAGCTAGCACGCAAAGGACTGCTTGCCTCCTGGTGAATATAGCCAAATTTATGAATAATAAAGCTAAATAAATTGTAAAGCTAAATAAATTGATTATGTGTAGGTAAAAAACATTATTGTAGTCATTTAATAAATTTATTCATAACTAGCTATTACACGTGGTTGCACCCGCGTGTATTTCGGTTGTCGTTTTAAAGAGTAGCTTATGATTGATTTTGATGCCCAATTTCAGTGAAATAGGTGCAGCAGTTTAGACGTGAAAGTGAAACAGACAAGAGTTGCTTTCGAATTAATAATGTTACAAAATTTAAGATACTCTCAAAATGTCTTTCCTCGAGGATCAAAGTAGATACCTCCACACCAAATTTCATTAAAATCTGTACCGAGGATTGGCCATGAAAGAGTAATATTAGTATGCATATTTTTAAAATAATGTATATGTAGCACATATGGGAGGCCACAATGCCGAATGATCAGAAATGTGGTACTATGAGTGTGCGTCAATATCTGCATTGGAATGTAACGCATACAGCATTATGCTGCATATGATATTTCCACTCAGCCTGTGACTAGAACAGCCACAAGCTGAGCAAATATTTGATTGAAAATCCCATGCAAAATATGTAACAAGAGTTTTAAAAACAATAACTGTACTATGTGAAAACATTTGATAAAATTATATAGCCTGTGTCACCCTGACCATTATTACGAACTAGTTGTTGCCCGGGGCTCCGCCCGCGTATATGTCGGTTATCGGTAATTTTAATTGGGCGTAGAGAGTTGAGGTTCACACGCACCTAACATTGGACATCATTGAATTCTCTTATGAGAAATCTAATTAAATAGGCCTACATACTGTTACAGGGGCTTTAAAACATACATGAAACAGACAAAGAACACACTAACTCGGACCATCAATTTAGAATCATTTAAAGTGTTGTCCTTAAGTCAGGACCAATTTTATTAACTAGTTTGTTCCTGAATTTAAGTCATAACATATTTCTTAAAATGGTTTAACACACCACAACAAATGCTAATAGATGTAAATAAATACATTCTAAAATTTCTGTTGGTCAACCGAGTGTTACAGAGCAATATAATAGCTGTTAGTGGTACATTATGCACCTAATCAATAATAATAACTCACAAATATAAATCAGTCAGTGATAAGTACTTAGGGAGTGTTTTAGATTAAGATAAAACAACTACTTACTTGTCTAGGGCCTTGGCAGCCTCATGAAGTCCGTGGACTAGACCACCGTGGATGAGAGCGGTCTTTAAGACTTCTTGTAAAGCTGTATTCACATCCATAGCACCACCGCTCAACACGGGGTTCGGGGCAACTTCGCTGAAAAACGAAATATGAATTATTCATTCTGTACCTACATATAAACAAGTAATACGCGAGACTATCAACATTAATCCCTATAAACCAAAAATTGAAGTCAGTTTATTGAAATAATGAAGTTCAACATTGAGGTTATGTTGACAACATGTTTACAATTTTCAAAATCATGTTTGAATTCAACAACGTTCAACATTTTATTATTTACTTATTACATTGCTTTTTCATGATATTTTTTACGAATACAGTGTATCTAAACCAGGTAAACAATAGTACTTACACATCTACATCAGCCATGGTTTCTTGTGATTCGACGACCTGAAATACCAAATATTAAATAGTGAGTAATACTGCCACATAATTAAGAATTAACTGCAGTGAGAAAATGCTGTAAGATTGTAAAAATATTTCAAGATTCAGATAGATCAAGCACAAAACGTTTGACAATTTACCTTGCGTACAGCAAAAGAACTAGAGCCGTCAAAAACATTTCAATCAAAGGAGTGAGTGTGACCAACATACGTCATAAATAATTGACAAAAATCGACTAAAAATAAAGAACTTTTTTGATTTTAGTCATTGAAAGGAACAACAAAACTGAGGTTCCCAAATATTATTAAATTAATTGAAATAGGATCCCAACAGTCATTTATGTGGTGTTACTAGTGTTACTGTAAGTTCTGGTAACATAAAGAAAGAACATCTATCTATCTATTTATATTTATAATAATAAAAGAGTAAGGTGACTGACTGACTGACATACCCAGAGATCAACGCACAGCCCAAACCGCTGAAGCTAGAATCCTGAAATTTTGCATGTAGGTTTTTTATTTATCGTAAGTGAGCACTAAGAAAGGAATTTTCGAAATTCCAACCCTAAGGGGGTAAATCAGGGGATGCTTTCTGCGTGAGCGAAGCTGTGTGTAAAAGCTAGTCCAATATATAAATTTTAAATAACAATACACAATACAACAATAACAAATAACAGTTTTTCACTAGCAGTAATAATATACTAACCATAACGAAATGAACTGGCAATAAATAAAAATATGTACAAGTCATAGCGATTTAAAACAAATGAGTCTCAGTGGCAAAGTCATTTTAGTTTTGTATAATTTTATTTTAGTAAATTTTATTTTTAAAAATGTGTTTGTGTTAGGAAATCGTAGTGTTTAGTGCCTAATTGAAACAAACTGTATATTGTAGTTGTGAAGAAGCATTATTATTGAAGATGTATGATGTGTATCAGTTAGTTTAAGTATCATAATTTGGTATGATGAATCGAAGTACTGATGTACTGTTTATGGCTGAATATATAAAAAATGTTTTATATTTTGCTACAGTAAGGCAAGGGAAGACTCTTAAAAATACAAGTGATATACATTATTTTTGTATAGATAACGAATTAGTCTATGAAAATTATTATTCAGATTTCGGACCTTTAAATCTTGGTTGTATATACAGATACTGTAAGCTATTGAATGAAAAAATAAAACAATATTTGAGTCACCAGATTGTTGTACATTATACGTCCATTGACCCCAAGAAGAAAGCGAATGCTGCATTTCTTTTAGGATGTTACGGAGTCCTGTATCTGAGTTTGAGTCCAAGAGATGCTTTGAAGCCACTACAAATACACGGTCAAAACTACAGGTATTTTAGTCAATGACAATACTTATATGTGATTAAGTTAACTGTAGGTACGTAATAATGTAATCATCCTGTTAAAAAGGGGAAACCATCATTGTAGTTGTTGAAATTGTTTTGCGAGACATTGACGAGAGTTGTAGGGAAATTGAAAATGACTCATACATAAACATCATCATCCTATGTGACACATGAACTATTTTCATTGCTGCACTGTTCAAACACCATGTTCGTAACAGGTGCGATCGCAGCCTGAAATTTTGGGGAGTGTGGGCAAACGAGCAGACGAACTCTAGATGATTTTCCACTGAGAATAAATAACTATCATCGTCCTGCACACCTGTAAATTAAGAGTCACAAGTGTGTTGCCGTAACTTTTGTAATGTTTACACAAAAGTAAAAACTTAAATGTGAGACCTTTATTATGTTGAATAAAAAAAAATTAACACCACGATAGAAAAATCTTTTGATGAAAATCTAATCACATTATATTAATAATCATCAACATCTTAAAGCCATCGCAGTTTACTGCACGACATGGAAAACAATTACTGAATGACATGAATGATTAAGCTTGTTGATTTTTAGAAGAAAAAAAAATTGCTGTCAGCACATGAAACACGAAGAGTTTTTACCTAGTAGGACACAAAGGTCTCCCCCCAAGGTTATACACAACAACTGGTCCTGTGCTATTATTGTAGTAGTATTTTAAAACCGTTACGTATCTTAGGAAAATGGAATTCATATTGTGTAAAAGCGAAATGTAGACTTCAATAGCGTACTAGTAGTCGGAGTATCAACTGCGCGGACTGCGCCTAACCTCTACATGCCTACGCTGTTTCAGAACAGAAAAATCTTAGGAACTTCCTTTGTGCTACCATTGTCATTCCTCTTTTTATTTCACCTTACAAAATTATTTTAACTTTTAGACCATTTCAAGATGCAACACAAGGTGACTCGAGTTATACAATATCGTTGCTGGATTGTCTACAAGCAATAAAAAAAGCTAGAGAGTTAGGGTTGTTTAACTTTCAAGATTTTAATTATGAGGAATACGAAAGATTGGACAAAATACAAGGCGGAGATCTAAATTGGATTGTTCCTGGTATGAATTAGACTGTTGTTAAAACATCGAAACTTTTTTAGACTTTTGTCTATCACTTGGGTTTGATTTAATAATAGAACACTCTTAAAAATAATTTTAATGAGTCGGCAACAAACAGGAAACTGAAAAAAGTTTATACCTCATTTGTAGTTAAACTAGCTTTTTTTGTGAGAAGATTTCATATCACAGTGAAGGGAAAAGGTTTCAGATTCTTAGTTGTTTATGATACGTGCTCATTATATAGAAAGTAATAATAATTTTTATTACCACCTACTAAAATACACACAAATGGAGGAGTAGAAAGTAATTAAATGAACTTAATTTAAGAAGTGAAATTCAAAATCTCAACTGTTATTTTCCAGGAAAATTTCTAGCATTTATTGGGCCAGTTGACTACAGTATTTCTTTGTATCATCCACCAGAAATGTATATTGATTACTTCTTAGAGAACAATGTGAAAATCGTAATACGTTTGAACAAAAGATTATATGATGCAAATGTGTAAGTCCACTAACCGTTTGAGTAGCTATGTAAATGCTTTAAGTATTCTGTATTACCTAATGGGGTTATCTGTTGCCAGATTCAATAATGTTGGGATAGTACACTATGACTTATTTTTCATCGATGGTTCGTGCCCCTCTCGAACAATTTTATTCAAATTTCTTCAGATTAGCGAAGAGGCCGACTGTGCTATCGCTGTGCATTGCAAGGTTACGAATTTACTCTATTGATTGTTCCATTTTTAAATATCTGTTTCCGGTTTCTGACAAAGAAATTGTTCAGGCAGGTTTAGGGCGCACGGGCTCGTTGATTGGATGTTACCTTATCAAGCATTACAAAATGACATCCCGTGAAGCAATTGGGTGGATGAGAATATGTAGACCAGGTTCAGTTATTGGACATCAACAGGTAGATCTTTTAGTCAAATATCGAAGTAGTACAGCTAACTAATTATTATAGTTTGCTGATTGGTTCAAAATAGTGGTGATAAATATGTTTGAAATAAACGAAATAATAAGTCTTTACCTATGAAATTGCCGTTTTTTATGCAATAAGTGAAAGTACTTATTTTTTCAAACTATTTTATTTCTGTTATTCGAAGTAATGACCCATGCAATCGACGCATCTTTGCCAACGTATTGGCAGTTTATTGATGCCCTTGTAAAAATCAGCTGGACGGGAGGCAACAAACTCTTCAAAAGCATTTTGTACTGCCTCTCAGGAATTGAATTTTTTACCCACTAAAAAGTTGTCTAAATTTTGGAAAAAGTAATAGTCGGTAGGTGCAAGGTCTGGTGAGTATGGCGGATGAGGGAGAGCTTCCAACCCCAGCTCTTGCAACTTGGAGACTGTCTGTTGCGCAGTATGGGGTCGCGCGTTGTCGTGAAGCAGCTGCAGGAGCTGGGGTTGGAAGCTCTCCCTTATCCGCCATACTCACCAGACCTTGCACCTACCGACTATTACTTTTTCCCGAGAGGCAGTACAAAATGCCTTTGAAGAGTTTGTTGCCTCCCGTCCAGCATATTTTTTACAAGAAGGGCATCAATAAACTGCCAATGCGTTGGCAAAGATGCGTCGATTGCATGGGTGATTACTTCGAATAACAGAAATAAAAAAGTTTGAAAAAATAAGTACTTTCACTTATTGCATACAAAACGGCAATTTCATAGGTAAAGACCTAATATTAATATTTGTCGATGAAATAACAAGCTAAATAACGGACTACAATATTTTACTGCAAATAACAATTTAGATTTTACTACCTATATTTACTTTCCCGAAAGGTCTATCAGGTAGTAACACGAAATTTTTCTCTCTATGTATTAGGGCTGGTTGGAGCAACTAGAGCCGTGGTTAATCAAGCAGGGGAACATTTATAGGTAAACAGCTATTTAAACACCCAGAATTTATAATCAAACAACATTCATGGCTAGTTTATCTGAAGGTGGGTAAATACAAACTGAAATTAATAAAGCTTGTGACAGGCGACACTCGTGTCATAACCCAGACAAGTTGCCGTACCATGAGTTTGGTATCTACTCGATAGCTGAACAGAGCCAGAAGCAACGACCCTTGGTGTTGAAGAAATCGCCGTCACCGCCTCCACCGCTACTGAAACCGAACAAACGGCCAAGCGACACACTCTCTCCAGTAAGACCACAGAATTCGCGGATCAAAGAAGGTTATCAATAATGATTTTTTAAAATAAAATTGTATTTACTCAAACAGTGCTATTTTGTCGCTTACAGATATATATATATATGATTATTTTTTGTATTGTATGTAATCCTCAAAACCTTTAACAAAGATAATTATGTTGCAAAGACTTTTATAATTACTGCCTGCTTAAAGTAACACTGTTTGACCACATTTCTTTACAGCAAAAGCTTACGCACGCACCGTCAACTTTAAACTGAAAAAAAAACAGTGTTATTTTGAACATGGTATAAGTTCAAAGGTTTCGAATTTGAGAAATCTCTCTAGATATATTCATCTATTTATCTAGATAAACCAGACACAGAGGATGAAGAAAATCAAGAGAAATATGTAGCCTCGTGTGACTTGACGGAACAGTCCGCTGGATCAACGCAACAACTGAAGGGATGTGTAATAAAACATATTAACGAGGATATCACTGAAAACGACTTGTTTGAGGAAAGAGAAAGAAAATCGGTGTGGAAAAAATACTTGTGCTGTCGGCCATGTTTAAAAACAGTAAATGACAGTTTATTTATGTTGGCGGTGCGTTGCACAAGCATTACTCCGAAGAAATGTTACTCAAACGCGTTATGCAGTTTATTAGATTGGGTTTGTAATATTATTCCTACTCCGACAGTTGGTTTTTATATTGGAGTACCTATAAGTACCTACTTATTTTAACCATCTTCCTTTATAGCTATTAACAAAGCGGCGGAAAAGGAGCGTGACTGGCGCATGAAATGGAAAAGTTTTAGTAGTAATCAAAAGATACCTTTTAAAGGGTAAGTCGATGATGAATGATGAGTAATGTAGATCAAGTATTTTTATTGCACTTGTTCTTGCTAATAAACAGCAAGCCAGCAGCATCTTAACATTATCATAAACTGCTATTTGTTATTAGGGAGTCGAGAGAACAATTCGATGCCCAAGATGCTAAATCACAACATAGTAGTGGCGGTGGGGATCCAAAAGTTGGTCGGGGGGCACCTCAAGGCTCGCAATCGCACTATGATTCTGCAAAATCGAATGTCAGTCAAGTCAGTCGGAATGTAAGTGTAACAACTTTCAAAAGTTAAATTGGTTTCTGCTGTTAGTTTAATTAGTTTAAACGGGTATTGTAAAAAGAAAATCCCTTGTCGGCTAAACTCCCTGATAATACAACGAAAGAAAGTAACTTGCATCTCTCTTATGTGAGATTAAAAAAAGACTCGAATACATTATCATTAGACCATTTCGTAATGTTTTAGTATTTTGATCTTGGGAAGTGGGAATTTCGAGGAATTGTGTACGGTGTACAAAACTACTAAATTGTAAAATCTACACTTTCCATTCGCATTTTTTAGGTGTCACCTATTACAACATTTCGTACAAGCCAAGCACCTTTAATAAAAAGCGTCAATGATGCTAAAGTAAGTACTTTTACATAAACAGCTTATTTAGTACTAGCTTTCACCCGTGGCTGCACCCACTTGGTCTCGGCTATAGCGGTAAAGAGTAGCCATGTCCTTCCTCAAGAATCAGTGTATCTATCTCCATGCTCAATTTCCTTGAAATCGTACAGCTGTTTAGATGTGAAGTGTAACAGACAGACAGGCATAGTTACTGTTGAATTTTTATTATTAGTATGGTACAGTAGCTTATTTAAATATTTGTTCATTTTGCTTTCTATCTGTTTTTTTAATTATAATTCCAGAACTACTTAATGCGCAGCAGTATTTATAATCGAGACAGAGATAAACTTCTGAATTCAAGCATCACAGTCACTTCTCCAGCACGGTTATCACACAACACGGCTACAAAACCTTGTAGTGTTAGCGTTGCACCGATGACAAGGCCAACAGCAGGTACTTTTTACACACGCGGAAATAGCTTTCTATAGCTGAACATTTTTTATTACATTGCTTTGCTTTAAAACACAACTATTTTACGAGTTACCAAAGTTCTAAAACAAATTTTTAGGCTTTTTTTTTAAGTTAACTAGTTGCTTCTTCGCAGTAAAAACAGCATTATAATATCCAGTGCGGACTTTGTTGTAGATCTTTTTAGAAACTTGCATAGTTAAAAGTTAAATAAAAACTTTTATTTTAAATAATTTTCTGTTTATTAGCACCTAAACTGTCACCATTGCAAAGTTATCGAAGACGTTTGGGGCGCAGTCCGAGCCCACAGCCCAGGTCAACTCAAGAGCAAACTAGAGCAACAAACACGCCTTCGACAACCGATTTTTTTTTGCCTAAGTCCTCAATAAAAGATGTTTTATCAAGATTAAAATGTAAGTTTGTGCCTTAATTGTATTTATTGTAACAAACCAAAATTTGGCATAAATAATATTTCGTTACTATTAAAACATTTGTATTACTAAACTAATATTACGTACAGTAGGTATAATGTCGTAGGTAAAAAGTCAGATTTGGCTTTTTCGGTTTATCATTAAACGTTTAAATGCGTTATGAAGGCAAGCCAGAGACGTGGTACAACAATCAAGTGGCTAAGTGCGGAATAGCCCGGCAAAACAAAACCAACATAAAACGTTGCGAGAGTAATCACGAGAACCTCTAAAAAAACTAAAATCTTGAAGAAAATTTGCAAAATGTAAATCATTTAATATTGCTAAAGTAACGGATTATTCCGCTGGTATGCAAAGAACGAATTCTGATTTTAGATTACATTAGGAGCAAATACGTTACTTTTTACTCATCGTACAGCCAGTAGCTAAATCCAGGTTTCCTGCTACACTTTTTTTTATGTTTTCTAACACCTAACGTCAAACATCTAAAAAAAATATGGGCGTGGCCTGTTTTGTTATTTCTAACAAGCAAATACTTTATCCGAAGCGGACGGAAAACATCCCCGTGTTCGCCTGCAGGGCGGAAGGGTAATTATTTCATTTGCTAACATTTATTGTGCATTTACCACATAACATTCTTAATTTTAATCGTTGCTTAGGTAAAGATTGATCGTTTTGATTTACAAATCAGATGTTATCGATTTGCTAACCAGTGATCGTTTTCATTATAATTAAGTAGCTGATACTTATTCATACATTTTTTTACTTTAATTTTATGCTTCTCGTATAATGAAACTGAACTGAACTAACATTAATACTAATATTACTCATATTTATTCTATAAGGACAATTTAAATAATATTAAAAGGTTGCCTAGCATCAGCATTTTGAGCCATTTAATTATTTCCAAAATTAAATAACTGGATTTGAGGTCTTTCCCTTTCGATACCGATACTTTTGTACCCGATACTTTTATTCAATGAGTACTTTTGTTCAGGTATCGTATCGATTAAGAAATTAAGTTTTAAATGGGTAGATAATCTTTAAAACTTGCGACCTTACGTCACGCACGGTACGACATTTGTTTTTATGTCCTGTTCTGTTAAGGAATGATTTTCCAACCCGTCAATCAAACCACTTTTGGTTGACGAACCAAAAAAAAACTCGCCATTAGGCCTCGGTAAGAAAAACATTCGATACTTGGAAGTATCATTACTTTTATGCTGGGGCTATACTAAGGAGTAACGCCGTTGTATGTAGTAGTAGTTCCCAGTAGTATGGCCCCAGCATTATGAGTACGATACTTTTTTTTTTTATGCTACTCATGAGTACAGTATCGAATATCGATACTTTATATTCGATACCGTGTCCCTTGACGTTCCGTTCGTTTAAAAGTCGCAGTCAGGAGACTGCAATGGTTTGTTAGCACGTTTTGTTAGTTTTTTTGGTTATTTTAGGAGCAGGAATTATGGCTTACGGCTCGGGCTGCATTTTACCGAAGTTGTAATCTCGATAGACTTTAATAGAGAAAAAAAGCCTTGTTATTTTACTGTTACTATTTTTTCTAACATTTTGTGTGTTACTATTTTCTTTCTAACCGTTTCTAAGGTAAGGTAGTAATCGTCTCACTAATACTGCACACTGAAAAGATTCAAACTCAAATGTCAAACTCCCCTTTCAATTGTCAAACACTACTGTCAATAGTGTCAAATAATGAAAAACTAACCTCTCCGATTGTTATGATTGCATCATTTATCAACTTTAATTAAACGTAAATAATGTTGAGCACGTTGATTTCGCTTGTGTAATTAATTTGTCATTGTGCTATCGCCACCTGAGATGGGTGCTTTGGCAACGAAAGCTGTAAGACCGATCAAATCTTTTAACATCGAGAATCGCGCTCATCGCGTGATCTCTAAAGAAAAACCGACTCCAGCCCCAAGATATCCTACTAATATTGAAGATTTGAAGAGAGCACTTGAATCTGATCCCGATTTAGATGAAAAATTAAATACAAAAGATGAAAAATTGGATAATAGATTGAAGGAAGTTTATGTAACCTCTATGGGGATACCAGAGGACGATATTACTCGCGAAAAGAAAAGCCAGAGTACGACGCGACCTTTGCCTAAGGATAGAAAAATGCCCCCGCAGTACGAGTTTGGTTTCAAAGAATCTGAAAGAGTACCTTATGGCAGAACAACATTGAGAGATGCTATTAACTTTATATCCGCTAACCAAATGGATCCTAAGCAAGTGACAGCTACTGAAATAGCTTTAAAGTATAAACTGAGGGAAGATGATGTAGTAAACATACTTAAATATTTTAAGACATATGAGGTTTATTTGCCAGAGACAAAGACAAGCAAGGCTACATTCGCTGGACCAGCAACAATGAGAAAAGAGTTATACAAACAAGATGTTAAAGAAATAAGCAGTAATGAAAGTGACAATGTAGTCAAAGAAAATACAACAATAAAAAACTGATGTGATACACTTTGTCTCAAATATCATTTGATAAATCTTTCAAGAGGGTACAGTACTTATAAAGATACTGGTTAATACCTGAATACTGGTATTGTGCTTAGGTTTGAGTCATTTGTATTCATTGTTTAATTCATGTGGCTCTGTCAAATTGCTGTAACCATGGTTTATGATGGCTTGTCTACCCAACATGCTGACACTCATTAGTACAGCCATTGAATTTCTTATTAAATTCTTATAAAATAATCTGAATTACTGTCCTTTGTTTTTGACTTTTCTCTTCATTTTGTGAGACTAAAGGTTCCGTTTCCTTTAGTACGGCATTTAAAAAAAAAAAACTTCTGGTTTTAAATGATGGAATTTTCCAATTGGAGATACATGGTGAATGTTCTTCAAAATAATTTTAATTTATTAAAATACTTGTATAGTACAATGTGTTTAGATTTTCAAATTGTACACTAATGTGATTTAGATTTAGAACAAATAAAATGTTATATTGTTATAATGTATTCTTTTATTTATGAAAGACAGTTACATTATGTTAAGGATGATTTCACAAATGTTATTGCCAAATCTATACAAATAAATAAAATGGAAGAGTCTCTGATTTCAAATTATTGGCTTTCACTAAAAGCAAAAAAAGTATATTCAGTACATACATGAAAAATTCAATTTTAATTATTTTTTGTCTTTTTTATGGCTCATCTCTAAAATGGCTGGATTGATTTTACCGGATTTTCACTGGCATATAGCTGATGTTGTAAAGAGTAACATGGACTATAAGTTTAGAAACAAATAGGGTTAATTGAATAGAAAATAATAACAAATAAAATAGTGAAACATACAATTCAAAAGTAGCAAAAGTTGTGGAGCGCAGCTAGTTCCAAATAAAAAATATATGATGTCTATGATCTATATATATATATAATATATAGTATAAACATAATATTGTATGATATATACATATTGAATGTGACTGTACAAATGTTGTTCATAACAAAGATCCTAATTTTATCGGCATTCATACAGCAGGTACTTGCGAAGGCTCTCTGGGTGCTGCTTCCCTAGGAGCTAACCGCGACGCTCCTCTGCCTCGCATGACATCTAGTGTACGATCTGATGAGCGACCCCTCGCCACGCAAGGGGATATGCTTAACAGTATTAAGGTATAGTGACTTATTAGCGTCGAAAATTCGAAATGAACCATACTAGAAATAGTTGCTCCTTAATTTAGGCGATATTTTTAACCGGTTCTCAATTCGAGTTTTTTTTTTATATGTTTGTTACCTCATAACTTTTGACTGGGTAAACCGATTTTGATAATTCTTTTTTATTTGAAAGCTGGTGCTTCCCGAATGGTCCCATTTAAATTTGGTCCAGATTGAAGTCGGTTTATTTTTTGTTAAAATTTGTAGGTGAGGTTTACTCATTATTTTTCTTAGAGATTCCGAGGAATTGAGAAATTAGAAATTTAGAACTTCAAGTCGGTTATTGAAAGACAACACCGACACTAGGAATAAATCCTGTATCCGGGAAACTTCATAAAAATACATGAAACTGGTTGTTATTTGTGTTCAATCAACACCCAGACTCTGATTAACAGTTTGTGGATTACACAAAGCACCTTTCGTACTATTTGGGGAGTGAACCCAGAGCACTCAGCGCAGTATGAACCAGCGAGGTGACCACTACGCCCTACGAGCAGTCGAAATGACAGAACTTTTATCAGATTCTACTCAAATTGGCCGAGGAAGATACCCTACATTTATTTCAATTTTATTCATCCTTTTCTGTAGATATATATATTTACAATTAAAGTTAATATGCATTGTTACCATTTCAGTTCGAAAGAAGATTCCGCGAAGCTATGCTATCAGAAAGACCTGCTTTTGAGAAAAACTGGTAAATTAATTATTTTACACATCTCTCCCGTAAAGACTTCAAATTACTACATAGTAACTTATTCGTTAATTTTTAGGAAGCCTGGCATAAATAATGTTAGCTCGAGAACAAGCAACGTGAACCCTAAATTGAGCAATTTGAACGTGAAACGGAATAATGTGAACAAACCTCATTTACTACAGAGTCCAAACCCAGTTGGGTTAGTAAACTGTACTTAGGGCTCCCACACATAACTGCTATGCGATGCGGCTTGAAGTTCTTGCTGTGCATTCGTGCGAGATCGCAGATATTTGCGATGCGTTGCGAATTCGCAGTCATGTGTGGGAGCCCTTACTATGGGCACCAGCCTACAGGGCGAAGTTTTAGCTTCTCTATTTAAGATGGTTCAGTGGTATCCGAATATCTTAACACAACTGTTCCCGAAGCCCTCGTAAGTATTTCAGATATTGTTTTTCAATTCCGAGACACCTTAAAAGCACACTGGCCTATAGGGGTTTTGATTTTTTTTTAACCTATACTAACTTCAGTGAGCAGGGTTATTGGAGTCTTGAAATTTTCTAATATATCTAATTTAATTTTATTATGATCTGTAATCCAGAACGTAACTATGGAAACTGGAAATATTATTTCAAAACATTTAATATGCACGTTCCAACCACGAAGCAAATACAAAGAGGAGATGGCATAAGCGCATAGGTCCCGTGACAAAATACAGGTCCCGACGTCATCGCAGTTATCGCGACTTACAAATTAGACTGTCAACGTCAATGTTCTAGAACTTTATCGAAAAATCGCAATCCTTGAATATTCTCGGATTATTCCTTATAAAAGATGAAGTGTTGTGTTTTATCTTGTACAAATAACTTGGATAGACGTTCTGGTGCCATGAATGGCATAATATTTTATTTGTAAGTAATTTTATACTTAATTTCTTAAAATAGTTCTAGAAAAATCTCTCAGTGTTGTTGAAATATAGTTAAATCTATTCGCCACTAGATGGAAAAACTTTGTGTGATGGGAAATAAAAATACAAAGGTTCGTAGAGCTGAGTATTTATAAAGTAAATCATAAAAAAATATTGAAATATGTTCTGCATTCTTACCTAAATAATTTTTAATCGAAAAAGTATTATTTTTTGTACTTTTTGTAATCAGTTTGTGAACACTGACGTCTATCGTCAACTAGGAAAACAAACATCAACAGAATAAAGAGACAGGGCCGTAATTAGAATTAATTTTTTTATCTATATTCAAATTATATCTATATTAATCTAGAATTTAAAGTACTTGAAAATGAAACAAATTTTACTTATACTGATTATTTGATAGGTTTTCTAACTAACTAAAATTCTATCCCAGGAATCCCAGGAAAATTAAACTTTACACCACAACGAAATTAATCAAACGAAAACTGAAGAATTTGAAAATATAATAAATGAAAAACTAATTTGTAGAAACATTTTTTTTTTGTATTATACTCCTACTTGTATGTTATTGTTCTCTTTATTGTATGTGTTTGTTGTTGTACTATATTTCTTTGTTTTTGTTCTCTCTCTTTAATATATATATGTTACCGTCAGATTGTCAAAACCGTTTGATTGTAATCTATCTCGCGAGATTGTAAAATGGTATCTACGAATCGCAAGTCGCGCGCTGATTGGTTGAACAGCATATGTCCTCGCGCCGCCATATTTGTTTGTTAATTTGTCTTTGATGCCAAATGTAAAGTATTTCTGTGATTGTAAATTGATTTCATGTTGAAAATACCTCACAGCTTTAGGATTAGTTATATAAAGTTGCTGTGGCAGAAAAAATAATTTGTGATTAATCAAAGAAGTAATAACCTAAACTATCTCTATGGGCATTGATCTGCCTACTATAAAACCGAACAATCAGGGAAAGTTGACAATTTGACGCGCGTAAGTAGTATATCACATCGATAGTTGGCAATTTCGCTAGGTAGATTATAATCTCACGGTTTTTATAATCTTACGGTGACATATTTAAATAAGTAATAAATCAAATACATCACCAAGGTTACGGGGAAGATATAAAGAACACACAAACTTTCACTTTTATACTATACTAGCTGACCCACGCAACTTCGTTTACGTCTCCTATTTCCCGTAGCGTAATCATTTTCCCCCGTTTTCGCAACATTCTTCATTGGTGCTCCACTCCTATTGGTCTAAGCGTGATGATATATAGCCTATAGCCTTCCTCGATAAATGGGCTATCTAACACTGAAACATTAAAAAAAAAAAAAAACATTTTTTTTTCAAATCGGACCAGTAGTTCCTGTGTTTAGCGCGTTCAAACAAACATACTCTTACGTTTCATATATTAGTATAGATGTTATGTACGATGTTTCTTACTAATAATATTTTTGCGATACATGCATCAAAATGATTTACAAAATTGACTTTAAAAATATAACTACCTGATAAGAAAATTCTGAGTTCGTCCCTGTATGTCCCTTACATCATCGTACGCTTAGTGTCAAATAGCTAAACTACATAGCAACATCAACATGTAACGATGCAAGTAGTTTTGCTATTGATTGGTAGATGGCAAAGTAACCCCCCCCCCCTCACCCCCGCAAATTGTCACGCATTGTTTCATACAAAAATTTCATTAGGGCATCTCCTCTTAGTATTTGCTTCGTGGTTCCAACTGTCGATATATTGTTTCGTCAATCTTAAGTATTTTGGTTCACATATTTAAATTGAGTTTAGGTAAATAAACATTATCTATCGTGTTTTTTTACTGTTAGTTTTTGTGACGAAAAATAGTGAGGTCAAAACTTGATTTTCTCACTTACTCTTCGATCTAATTTTCATCAACTTTTCATCAACTTTTCAAGAAGATAGCTTAGCTTATATCTTTGTCCATTGTCAAGGGAACCTAATTCACACGACGAAATTCCAAAAGCTGATAGAGATCGATGTGAACTGCCGAGCAAAACTAAGGAGCGACCGACTATAGATTTACGAGGGAGCAGCCCCCTTAGCTAAGTTGCATTCTAATTACTATTACTAGCGCATTCGAGAAACATCTCGTACATACAGGGTCATTCACTGTACCAAGGACGCACCGCCGGCGAGATCGCTGGAAGTAACAATAAACGTTAATAGAAAACTAACAAATGTATGGTAATGGCATCATCTCAATGCTGAGTCACGTTTTTCACACTTGCAACTTGGCTAAGGGAGCAGAATAGACACGACACTGGCTCTACATTAAAATTTTAACGAAAAAAATACCATAAACGTTTTAGAAAGAACTTATTAAAAACTTTATAACCGACTTCGTAAAAAGAAAGGTTCTCAATTCAACTATTTTTTTTTTTAAATATATTTGTTACCTCATAACTTTCGACTGAGTGAACCAATTTTGATGATTATTTTTTTATTTGAAAGCTGGTGCTTCCCGTGTGGTCCTATTTAAATTTGGTCTAGATTGAAGTCGGTTTTTTTTTTGGTAAAATTTGTGATTATTTTAAAGTCTAAGTGTTTATTGGTTCTAATTTATTAAACATTTGTCTACAGCAGTAGAGACGACAAGTCCCGAACACGAAGTTTCTTCAGCCCATCGCGTCCTATGTCTCCAAAAGGGCGGCGGAACACTCAGGCCTCTAGTCATTGATTTTTGTTGATTCATTCTGTTGCATATTGCTATACTATTCGACCACAAGATGCACCTAAATCTTATCTATTGTTACGTAAATCTCGAGTTTTTTTTTTATATGGTTTAGGTAATTATCCTAATGTTTAGTACCATAATGACTAGATTACATTATCGACAACTTGTACGATACTGACGAAAAGTAGCGTAGTTTCTTAGTATGTGTGTGCGTTAACGCGTGTGTTTACCTGGAACTACGCTACTTTTTTTGCTTCAACAAGAACAAGGCTGTGCGTTATCTACCTTTTTTTATTTGATCTGAGTTACTAGCTATTGCCCGCCAGCATAATATGTCGGTTAAAACATTAAAAGTAGTAAGCCTATCTAAGTCCTTCTCCAAGGTTCAATCTATCTCTATACTCAAATTCATCCAAATCGGTTCGGCCGTGAAAGCGTGACAGACAAGTTACATCTGAATTTATAATATTATGGATAGAATATATTATGCAATCATCATGATCAAAGCTCTTCTTAGAAAGGAACAAATAAAGACTATCTAACACAAGAAATTTAACCTCAGTTGTAGTGTAGTAAAAAGAAATTCTCAAGTGGCATTGCAAGGCTCTGATGAAGGGTGGTTCAGGACTTCAGGTAAAACTTCGTGGGTTAATGGATATTTCTGTAGTTGTATTTGTAGATGCATAAAACATGTTATAAATTACAAATGTGTTTTATTTACAGAACAGTTATATAACTTTCACACACATCGGGCTTGTTTCTGACATATATTATGTACTATTTCAGTTACTCCTGCGATACAGAATAAAGTGAAACGTTAAAACTTGAGACACAGATCAAATGAGAAACATCGAAATAATTTAGTAGAAATCATATGTTGAAAGGATAGCTAATAATTGAAAATAATAATTACTATGGCATCACGTCACAGTTTTAAATCAGAATGTAAGTTGCCTGTGACGTGATTTTAGGATTCCTACTAGTTAGAAAGTTTAAAATAATGCGAGTTTCAAGGGATGAATAGCTGTACATTTTCTATGAGTTGAAAATAAATTGTGCGTTATTGATTGATTTCATCCAAAGAAAATACGTAAATAGAATTATCAAAGATACTCGGTCTTATAAATATTAATGTACACTTACTGACACAAAATGATCATAGTGTTTGCACGCTTCTGTAGTCTATGATATGGGGTTCATAAATCTTTATACATATATAGTTATTTTCTGCACCATTGATGAAACATGATCTACATTCCAGTCAACTTCTACGAAGATACTAATTACTTAGTCCAAATTCACTTAAGTCCCAACTCATTTAGTCCAGTTTCACTTAAGTCACTTACACTACACTTTCCAAATTTTCGTTTATAAATTCACAGACACTGTCTATATAAGAGCACAATGTATTACTGACAAGAGCAGCTACTCTTGAGTGCCAGGCTGTCCCTGTCCAACGCAGCGAGGCGCTAGGCGAGCCCCGGGTCTGGGGGCGGAGGCGCCATGCAGTTACCGTCGGGGTAGCGCTTCTTGAACGCACAGATGAGGTCTGGGTCGACCAGACGTACACCGTCTACTTGATTGCCGAGTGTTATCCTGTTGAATAGTTTGTTTTTAAGACCACTTTCTTATTAAGAACGTAACCTGTGTTGAAGGGGACACAAAGAATACTCGGGCTCAATTTGTTTATCACATAACCGCATAACGTGTTGTCACTCAGTGCAGTAGGAAGCGTGAAGTACGAAACCAGTCATTCTTCAGGTACGGTGTTTAATATACACCATGGTTTAAGAAAACAAGGTCTCGCATTCCGAGAGCTCCCCGAGGTGACGTCACTATCCAGTTACCACGTGATAACAACATGACACGAAATTAACCAATCAGAGCCAGCGAATAGCAACATAACACGAAAGAAACCAACCAGCGACAGCGATGATGACGTCATGTCGTTCGTCGGAATGCCATACCTGGCGTAGTATATTGTTATACCATGATAATACACTATGTCGTCTTGTCTACCTACATCTTATACAGAATTAGAAGTAAAAGAAATGTAATAGGGACAACCTAGAAAAAACTCAAACATCGAACACACCCAGTTTCGGGACTCTTTGAAAATCCTACAAATAACTATGTTTGTAAAATCTGATGTAGAAATAAAAGCACAGTTTGGGACTCGGGAACGGCCATTGCATTTATTTAAATAATAAACTGAAGTGATTGTACAGTTTACTTTGGATCTGGCTGTTACTGGAATTTTAAATAATGACAAAAAATACGCCCAAAACGGCAAGACTAAAATTAATTATTGTATATTATATTTGTATATTACAAATAACTTACCAATTAGGTTGTACGTTGTGCGGACGCCCAAATAGTTCTATTTTCCTAGTACCAGGACTTAACCGCTCTGAAAATATCAAATTATCTAAATGTACTTTAGTAAAATGAGTTAAAAATAATGAGAATTTAAATTAATTAGTCAAGTCAGTTTAGTTAATTGTTATTTATTTATCAATCATTTCCTATACTACTAATATTATGAATGTGAAAGGTTGGATGGATGTTTGTTGCTCTTTTACGCAAAAAAGGGCTGAACGAATCTATATGAAATTTAGCACAGCAGTAGAATACAGTCTCAAACAGCATATAGATGAGCAAGGTACCAACAACCGCGGTTAACACTACGGGGCGGAGCTCGGGTTCTATGGTCTTCCTTGGGAGAGACCTATTTCCAGCAGTGGATTGCAACGATCTGATGATGGTGAGATTATCTTACCAATAATGCCGTATATCTCGTCAGGTTTGTGAGAAGTGGCCCTGACTTCGGCCACGATGACGTCACAGTCCAGGCCGCGGTTCAAGTTCTCCGGATTGCCTTTCATACCCACCTAAAATGGAAAAGAGGAAATACAAATAAAGTTTTTTTATATGTATGGCCCTGCCAAAATGAATCTACTCTGCCTGATGGAAAGCATAAGCTGAATCCAAGAGTGGTGGTCACCATACTCACAGACAATGCAACAATGCAGCATGGTGACCCACACCATGACGAGCTTCTGCACCATCTTTGAACCATCAAAGTCACAAAGAGAATAATTTTCTCTTATGTAAATAAGAGAAAATTATTCTCTAATATAATTTAATGACGTCATAAATTGTTTATTAAAAAAATAATAAAAGAATTAACTATATAGTTTAACTAACTTTTCGTAACAAAGTCCTTCTATGAATAAAGAGAAAAAAAAGTAACTTTTCATAAACTTGCACATATAACACTTGATTTCAATTAAATCGGACAATCTTTAAAGTAAATATAACACTCTTTACAGAAATAATCAAAGTGTTGTTCATACCAAACAGTGTTCCTTGCCATGGTTGAGCCAATGTCCAGTCCGGCCAGTACGTATAATCCTCTGCAGCTGGTTGGTCTTCACCCAGATCAACTCGTCCACTCGCTCGTAACCCCACAGCTTGAGACATTCGCGACCTAACTCCATAGCTCTGAAAGATGGAAAGAGTATATCAGAGATATTGGCAGGAATTGTAAGAAGAAAAAAAGTGTGCCGTCACAGGACGCCTGGCAGATATGAAACAGAGTTTTTTTTTTTTTTTATGTATGGCCCGCCATAATGACTCTACTCTGCCTGATGGAAAGCATAAGCAGAATCCAAGAGTGGTGGTCACCATACTCACTGCGAATGCAGACAATGCAGTATGGCGACCCACACCATGGCGGCCTAGTGATGCTGCTGCATCTTTTACTAGACTAAAAGTATGGAACAAGTATGGAACTTGTTGACTAGACTATTGGGGCCTCCGGTCTCGCACTCACCAACGAAACACGACAGCACTGCTGCTGTCATTTTACGTTGATTTTCTGTGCGAGGGTAGTACCGCCCCGGTCGAGCCGGCCCATTCGTGCTGAAATCAGCGTGGCTCTACTATCTACAAGCCTACCTACATTGTTTTGTAAAAGTTACATAATAATGAAAAAAATAAAAAAAATGTGACTGTTTATTACATTAATATTCATTTTTATTAAATACAAAACTTTAAAATTTATTTCAAAACGCGACAACTCAATTATTTTCATCAGTGACTTCGGTAAGGCGAAGCGGCGAGCGTCGCCACGGCAAAAATCAGGTTTACCCGCGCCCATAGATGTTTACATCAATAATGCAATGGTGGTAGACGTAATATCCTGGTTTGCTATGTGAACAATGTGGAACATGAATCGTTTTTGCCCTTTCGAGACGGGAATAGGATGTAAAGCAACACTTCAAACTGAGCTCTTTTACCAATACGCATATTAACTTAAACTTCTAATATGTATAGTAATTAAAAACTATGTCTACTAGTATTTAAATTATTAACGTATAATGTGGTCCGTTTTCGGTGGACGATATTATAATTTGAAGTCAACCTTATGATAAACATTAAGAGATAGTTAATATGACATGAATGGTAATGTGAAATAATAATTTGTATGCTTGTTCTGTGTCTGTATGATAATTCAATGAACACAATGACAGGAAATGGGTCTTGTATCAAGAGTTGAGGACAGCGCCATCTAGTGCCAAGTAGCGCAGGACTGTGGAGATTACGACAGATAATTCCAATATTCTCAACACAAGATGGCGCTGCAAGTAACTGTAGAACAATCTATTTGGTCCAGAATGTTATGTCGAACATTCTGGACCTAGAGATTTCAAAGCCCTATATAAGCGGCGCGTGTTAGCCGTACGGGCGAGTATTGATTCACGATACAGCGGATTAACATCGAAGCGATCTTCTAGCGCGACTAACGAGTGAATTAGTAAATTATTGTTGTAAAAAGTGTCATTAACAAATATTGTGTTATTTTTTTGGTAATCAACCGACTACCTTTATTTATTTAATACCCGGCTCGTAACAATATTGTGGCGACTTCCACATACAGCGCAACAAGAAAACATATGACAGCGCCATCTACCGAAGATACACTGAACTACGAAGTAACGCACAACACGAAGTAACTACGAATCCTGAATCGCGCAATAAAAATTCTCACTCCGATAATCATATATACAACATACCAACATCAACCGTTGGGCAGTTGGCCCGCCAGGCATGATCACCTCGCCTGGTCGGAGGATCCTCCCTTTGTGTTGGAGGGACATCACACCCGTTCCTCTACAATATGTATGTGCATGAAAATATCACAAGTTACTGTGAGACTGCACTGATGACCTTTCATTGCGCTGTACCACCTACATAGATTTTTAATTAATATTAGTTAAGATTATATACCTGCCAGTGACCCATAAGAATATGAGTCCGCTGTCCTGAAGCTGTGGTACACCGAGACATCTCATCTCGTCATCCGACATTGTACCGTACGGCAACTCCATGTGGATATCCCATGGTGGGTCGGCCATTATTACTGCGAATTTTCCTGCAGAAACAATTTGAAAACATTTACTTAAGGTCAAAAACCTTACGTAAAACGTGATTAACATTTATTTTATTTACTACTAGTGGTTGCTCGCGGCTCCGCCCGCGTATATGACAGTTATCGCGGTAAATAGTAACCTATGTGTTATTCTGATGTATAAGCTATATTACTGTAAAGTTTTATCCAAATCCGTTCAGTAGTTTTTGCGTGAAAGAGTAACAAACATCCATCCTTCCATCTATCCATCCATCCATACTTACAAACTTTCGCGTTTATAATATTAGTATAGATATAGATCACGGTAAGGATAAATTAGTTTAAAATGTCAAAGAATGTGAGTTAGACCTTGGAGCGTTGAACGACTGCCAATCAAAAGAGATATGAGTTGCAGTTGTTTTCAAAAAAAAAAAAAAACATAATTCAGTTTAACATATTATTCTAACATCTGGGCTTAGCATCTGATAAATTCGGAGGAAGAGTAAAATAACATTTCGGTTACCGTATAAAACAACATTCTAGAGGCATTTGGACCAAAATAAATATATTTACAGCCTGACCTCGAAAGCCTAAATTGCTATCGAGAATATCAGGAAGATAAACTTCATAAATTGATTTAAAAACTTACCTAAAAATGTCATATCCAGGTACCTAAGATCGCATTGTATCCATTGTGGAGAAGTGAGAGTTAGCACACCGTCTGGCTTTGTCACCACATTCGCTCCTAATTACATAAAAGCAGAAGATTGATAAATTAATTGATTTCTAATAATAAACATGAAGTAGGCAGGCGCGGTTTCAGGGGGGGGGGGGGGGGTTGGGCACGCCGTTATTGCGGCGGTAAGACCCGTTATGGAGGATTGGCTCGAGAGGCATCACGGGAGCCTCTCATACCGGCTGACGCAGGTGCTCACTGGAAAAGGATGCTTCGGAGAGCACCTGTGTCTTATCCGCAAGGAGCCAACGCCTGAGTGCCACCATTGCGATGGCCAGACTGTGGACACGGCATTCCACACGCTGGCAGAATGTCCGGCGTGGGGCGAGCCGAGGCGTGATCTCGTGGCGGCCATCGGAGTGGGGCTCCTCTCGCTCGGTAACATGATTGCGGCCATGTTACGGAGCGAGAGCGCGTGGAACTCTGCCGTCTCTTTCTGCGAGCAAGTTATGCTTGCGAAGGAGATGGCGGAGCGGGACCGGGAGAGGTTTAGAACTCTCCCTGTCCGCCAGGCCCGGGAACGGGCCAGGTACCGCAGACGACTCGGGCGTTGGAGATCGCTAAACGATCTCCGTCCTCCATAAGCGCAAGCCTGAGGGTGACAGGTGAGGCCACCAGCCACCCTAGCAGAAGCAGGCCGGGGCGGCGGCGCGAGCTCTATAACGTGCTCGCGCCTTATTCCAAATAGAAGTGTTAGGGTTCCTACACAGGAGGGGGCCACCTACAAATAGTGGGTGGTCCGAGGTACGTCGGGGTTCCAGGGATTTTCTTTTCGAGGGTGCACCTGGTTCCCCGGCTTCTAGTACCCGAGATGGTGTGCGGTTTTTAGTCGGTTCGAGTCCGACATCACCACCGAGGGGATTTCCGCACAAAAAAAAAAAAAAAAAAAGGGGGGGGGGTCACAGGGGACATGACCGCCCCCCCACAAACTCGTACCTTGTTCGTTAAAAAAGACAACCCATGTACCCATTACCCATGTAACTTTTTCCCTGCTACTAGAACCTGATTACCAAATCTCTAGGGCGTGCCAAAGAAATATACATACATACATACACTCGAAAAACATAACCCTCCCCCCCATAAAAAACAAAATATATCTATTTGTTTTTAATGTGTGCAATAAAATTGTTTATTGTGCAATAAAGTCTAATATACTCGACTTAAATTGATTTTATATTAGTGACCCCCCAGAATTTCAAGCTGCGACCGCTCCTGGAAGTAGGTATAACGATTTGATGGTATATAACAAAAACCGACTTCAAGGTTCGACTCGATTTCTCTTGGATGCCATCATCAGATCTTAGTGTCCTTATCATGGTACCACCATTGGGACATCTCCTTTCCATTAAAAAAATAATCATCAAAATCGGTTCATAAACGACGAAATTATCCGCGAAAACACATTAAAAAAAACGGTCGAATCGGTTAAAAATAAGGCGTATTTTTTTCCATCTGCATTACGTACCATTATGTGTTCCTTTAGAAACAATGTCAGTAGATTTTGCTGTCGCATTTGGATCTGTGTTATCAACCTCATAGTGGACGTACCTGGAAATTTGAGACACAATGAACTATTGCTATTGGTGACGAGCAGATTTCCCTAGTGGCCGTTTGCGGAACTAACGTAAGACAGATACTTCTACCTGACAGTTTAATATACAGAGCGAGTGCATTGTTATTTTAAATTCTTTCTACAATGATTTCATTGAATGACGTCTACGGAGTAGTAAAAAATACATTAAGACCACTTCGTGAGGGTGATCAGTATTTTTAAAGTGGAATGTTAACGTGTATTGGTGACGAGCAGATTTCCCTAGTGGCCGTTTGCGGAACTAACGTAAGGCAGATACTTCTACCTGACAGTTTAATATACAGAGCGAGTGCATTGTTATTTTAAATTCTTTCTACAATGATTTCATTGATATACGTCTACGGAGTAGTAAAAAATACTATAAGACCACTTCGTGAGGGTGATCAGTATTTTAAAAGTGGAATGTTAACGTGTATACGTATTTTTATCTGTCATACGTTAGTTCTGCGACTTGCCGCTAGGGAATCTGCTCGTCACCAATAAGTGTTGATATTTATGGAATGCATTCTACAAATACTGTAGTCATTAGCATCTTCTTTTCTTTTTATCGAAATTTGTTTGGGTACTTTATTTTATTTTATATTGAATATACGAACAGACGTATCGCCTGATGGTAAGCGATTACCCCCGCCCATGGACACCTGCAACACCAGAAGCGTCACAAGTGCGTTGCCGGCCTTCGGGGGATGGGAGGGGTTTGGGTATGGGCTCAGCACAGCGCAAGCTCTATTTCTCACCGGTTTTCTGTGATTTCTAAATTGGTCTAAGTTTACTTTATTTGGTGTTCTTCTATCCCTTCTCTCAATTTCCATACAAAAAACTCCCTCTACCACATTTATTTTATCTTTTAAATATAAATCATCATTATCATGTCAGCTCATAGCTGAAAATAAAATTCCTCCAAGGAGTATATCTATACTAATATTATAAACGCGAAAGTTTGTAAGTATGGATGGATGTTTGTTACTCTTTCACGCAAAAACTACTGAATAGATTTGGATGAAACTTTACAGTAATATAGCTTACACATCAGAATAACACATAGGCTACTATTTGCCGCGATAACCGACATATACGCGGGCGGAGCCGTGGGCAACAACTAGTCTCATATATAACATTCTCGTGTCGTGGTCTTTGTTACCAAACTCCTCCGAAACGGCTGAACCGATTTTCATGAAATTTTGTGTGCATATCGAGTAGGTCTGAGAATCTCAACATCTATTTTTCATACCCCTAAATGATAAAGGTCACTCTTATTATTTAGGGGTATGTAGCCCTTTTTTTTTGAAGGCAAAATCACGTTTGCCAGGTCAGCTAGTTAATCTATAAAGTTAAAAGTGGCAAAAATTTAATCAAAATAAAACATACTTGCAGCTGTCCATGTGAAAGCACGTGTTGAGAAAGGAACAGTCCCCGAGGGACTCATCGGTGTGACCTTGGATGATCTTCTTGAAGTGTAGCTTCTTACACGGGTCACTTTGAGGAGATGCTGCCTGCAGAGCGCGAGCACACTCAGCCCGAGTCCCGTGCGGACAGAACTCCATCACTTGCGCACCTGACAATATACCATACAACATATATGTATTCATGTTATACACTCATAGCCCAGTTACACTCGGTGTTTAGAAACAATCACCGAGGGTAAGCAACGACGGCGCGGTCAGTAAATGGATGGGTGACCGCTGGTGGCATGATACCATGAGCGTCTCCGTGATTCGGAGGTCACGTTAAGCAGTCAGTCCCGGTTGTTATCATAAGATAACAGTCGTGAAGCTTAGTTGGAGGCCTTTAGGCGGCTTAAAAACATCCAACGGCAAGATTACGTAGCCACAACGTTGTCTTGCCAGTTTCCAACCCGCACTCGGCCAGCGTGGGGACGTATGGCCTTAACCCTCTTCTGAGAGGAGACCCGAGGCCAGCAGTGGGACATTATGGGTTGTTGATGATAATTAAATTAACATCGGACTTGGAAGAGTGAAATACCAGGGACCTCGCTCGTAATAGTGACACTTTTAGTGGTGACCGTTGGTAATAAGTGTGATAGTGTGTGTAATTGTGGTTGCAAATCTATACAAATAAATAAAATTGGAGTCTGTTTGTAATATTAAAATAACGGCTTTTTGATAAATGCATACGTATGTATGCACGGTACATGTACCAAAATAACGTTGTTTACAATTTTTGCCTGTCTGTCTGTTTATTCCGGCTGATCTCTGTAACAGCTGGACCGATTTCGACGGGACTTTCACTGATAGGTAACTGATGATAAGGAGTAACTTAGGCTACTTTTTTTTAGACTAGCTTCGCCTCGCGGCGTCCCCCGCGGTACGACAATAACCGCGGGTAACACCGTAGGACTCAGCTAGTTAACTAAAAAATAAATGATGTAGGCGTATAGAACAAGCGAGCGACTTACCTCCCTGACTTTTAAACTTGTCAGCAAGTGACTTTTCTTTTGCGGTAGGTTTACTTAGCAAGTCCATGATTTCTTCGCCTACCCTCTTCACAGCTTTCTCTCTGCTCGATGGCATCGCCAGCAAAGACTAGAGTGAACAAAAATACCGTTTTTGTTAGTTTGGAACCCGTTCTTCAAAAAAAAATTATCGAGGCATTTTAGGAAAAAAGGAGGACTTTTCCCAGCTGAAAAAGATAAGCTCGACTGGCGCAACAAGCCCAATGACAATATTATAGCGTTAACTTTAGTGTAGTTTAAAAGACATTTATGAGCTTACCATAAGATCTGTGTCATTTTTGGCAGTTTTCTTCTCATCTGCAACTGTTTTGGCTACCTTTGGATTAGAACTGTCATCGTTCACGCTTTCACCTGTAAGAAGGAAAAAAAGAACAGTTTTATAAAAGTCGCAAAAGGATCAAAATAAGGCAAAAAAGTGGACGTAAGCATGATTTTAAATTCCCATCTCACAAAGGCCGGCAACGCACTTGTGACGCCTCTGATGTTGCGAGTGTCCATGGGCGGCGGTAATCGCATACTATCAGGTGATGCGATTGCTCATTTGCCCTATTCCATACAAAAAGAAAAATGTGCTGCAAATATTGACACTCACGAAAAATTGAGAAACAACAGTTTAGTGTAGTATAGGCAGGACGAAAAACAACGGTGGATGTCTTTCGGCTGAGATTATGAGGCAGGAGGGATGTGCAATGAATTTCATGCTTGGTGGCTGATGTATAAAAAAATAACAAAGAAAATATGGATTACAGAAGACATTGTTAAAATGGACTAAGTAGTGAACTGAAAATTGGCAGGTACCTATATATTACACAGACATTTAAAAAACGAGTGTGTCTCGGGATGCCTGACAGAAGTGATAACTTAAACTAATCTAAGTTGAACTATTTACAGCTGGCACTGTGGGTTAGAGCAGTGTTCCACAAAGGGTGTGCCGTGGTCATCTGTTGGTGTGCCTCTGAAAAATACGGTTATCCCACAAACCTAAATAGACGGCCTAAGGAAAATATTTAGGTACACAGATGTTAATTACGCGTTTTGTTTCGTTCATCTCTACTAAGTGTGGGTTTGTCAAGAGAGTTATCGTTATTCTAGGTGTAGTCTACTGCCTGTCCTGCTATTAACTACTTCTCCGAAGAACCGAGTTCAAAAACACTATTAGTTAGAATGATATCAATTGTCATTTCTCATTCATAACTACGCCGGATCTTTAAACTAAGTATCCCCCTGTTGACTCATTTGAATTTTCTTTATTGTCTTTTGAGGACATCAAAAAATTATCCTATCTATACGCTTTAATGCTGTGGAGCATGATGGCAGTAGCGTAAGGCCTACGTCATCCCTCTTCCCAAAAAGAGTAGTCCCTCACTTCCTGAACATTTTCGCCCTATTTCTATTCTATACTTCCTGATTATTGTCGCTCTATTTCTATTTTACCCTTCCTGAATGTTTTCGCTCTATTTCTATTCTTCCCTTCTTGAACATTTTCGCCCTATTTCTATTCTGCTTTTCCTGAACATTTTCGCCCCATTTCTATTCTTCCCTTCCTGAACATTTCGCCCTATTTCTATTCTTCCCTTCCTGAACATTTTCACCCTATTTCTATTCTACCCTTCCTGAATAATTTCGCTCCATTTCTATTTTTCCCTTCATGAAATTTTTTACCCTATTCCTATTCTTCCCTTCCTGAACATTTTCGCCCTATTTCTATTCTACCCTTTAATGAATATTTTCGCTTTATTTATATTCTTCCCTTCCTGCACATTTTCGCCCTATTTCTATTCTTCCTTTCCTGACTATTTTCACTCTATTTCTATTCTTCCCTTCTTGAACATTTTCGCCCTATTCTTATTCTTCCCTTCCTGAAAATTTTCGCCCTATTTCTATTATTCCCTTCCTATACAAAATGCTTGAGTTCGGTGCATATAAGCAGCTTTCAGAATTTATTTATTTATTTATAACTTTATGCACTTTTGTACATCGGCGGACTTAATGCCCAGGGCATTCTCTACCAGTCAACCTTAGGGTGGTGTAGAAATCTTGTGAGGTAGGCGCACATAGGTTATACAATTTCGGATCTAAGATAAATACATAAATATACAGCAACATACATACATAAATATATATATAAAACATACATATCAATTTACATTCTATTTATACACTATGGACTTGACAGATTTGGTTGGCGTGTTATCCTTTTGATAATTCTGACATATCTTTTAGAAAGAGCTCATGTACCTTCTTTTTAAATGCAAAACGGTTAGTGGACTTCCTGATTTCAAGTGGGAGCGCATTCCAGAGTAGTACTGCTTGGACGAAGAACGAAGAGTTCACGAAGTCTGAGTTGTGGGAGGGACATGAGAGAAGCAGATTGTTTTCTGAGCGAAGAATTCTGTCGTGATTGGAAGACAGGATTCACTTACAGAAAAGTCTGTTCTGATTTCCGAGGACTTTTTATTTTTTTATTCTGTAATTTCTGAGAGCTTTTTATTTTGTCTGTGTCTCTTGTGTGTAGTGAGTATGGTGACCGCCACTCTTGGATTCTGCTTATGCTTTCCATCAGGCAGAGTAGAGTCATTTTGGCGGGCCATACATTAAAAAAAAAAAAACCTATTTATGTGAATTAGGATTTTTAACTCTTACCCCAATAAAATACAAAAATGGGAACACCTCAAGATGATCGACCAAGAGATGAGAATCAGATAGTCTATGCTCAATTAAACTGTAAAATAAAAATATGCTTTAGTTGACTAATAAGAAACATTGTTTATTACTTAAAAAATATTTTTTAATTTATGGTGTACCTCCAAAATTGTTTGTCTTCCTAGATGTACCTTGAACCCAAAAAGTTTGCGGAACACTGGGTTAGAGTGACAGAGGAGAAGCCTGCCTACCACTACCGTATGCGTGTAAGACAGGGAAACCAGACAGACTGGGGCCATAACGCATTTATCATATCATAAGCGGTTTACCCTCCCATAAGAAGTTATCCCTTCAAAAATTAACAGATTTTGTGATATTGCGATACCTTTTCTCTTGTGAGGTGTCTTCTCTCCTGCAGCCTGCTCTTCCATTAAAGCTGTGAGTACAGCTCCAAGTCTTATAGACTCTGCACTGACCACTTCTATGCTGGCATCTGTAGTACTCTCAGTTCTTTCTTTGATACTGAAAAAAGGATGAAGTATTTAAGACATTGTTTTGTTTTATCTTTAGCTTCAGTTGTTGTAAAAATTAGCATCAACTACCATTTACACTAGTAACCACTAGTACTAACTAGTGGTTGAACTGAAGTGGGCTAAAAGGCTTAATTAGAAGTAAAAAAACTAAAGGTTTTCAGAAATTTTGAAAATATTTACTAAAGAAAAATATAGCAGTACAAAGTTTGCCAGGTCAGCTAGTACACTATAAATTTAAAAGTAAATGTCTATCTGTTACATTTTCATAGGTAAACCACTTCACCAATTTCAATGAAATTTGGCATGACAGATACTCTGATTCTTGAGGAAGGACATGAGCTACTCTTTACTGCAATAACCGACCTACACACGGGCGGAGACGCAGGTAAAATCGAGTAAGTATATATTTCTTATGGCATTTATATATTGAGGAGTTGTACTTACGTAATTAACTTCTGTGTAGCAAATTTTTGTAGTAAACTCGCTATGATGCCAGTATCAACATCACCCAATCCAGGGAGCAGAGAACTGGCAGTTGCTGGTAATTGTAATTGCATATCTGAAAGGACTTGTAGCAATCGCACTTCTAAGGAGGCTGATGGTATTGGCAACTTTGGCTTCTCTGGCAATTGAGCTGGTAACATTAAAAAATGTGTTACTTTAGATTATAATTACAAAAACTATATCAGTAGGAAATTTACATATTAAATTCAAGATTCAAAGTTTGCAGCAAGTCGTTTACGAATTATTTACAGTAGTCCCTGGCACTACTGCATATTTAAATGTATAAAATCTAAATTTAATGTAAGCAACAAAAATGTGAGAAATTACTTGTATAAGCTTGATAGACTTTGGTTACAAAATGTAAAAAGTATAAAGTATATGTAAGTATCCATACCCGAATTTCTATAATGAACTTGGCATATTATGGAAATTTGGCTTTATACTACATTACTTTATATTTTACTATATTAAAAATAGTACCATCACTTTTTTGTGAAGCTGGACTGGCAGCGGAACGCTCTTTCCCGCCGCCTGGTGAACCTTCCGACTTCTCATTACCAACCAAGTTAGCATTGGTGCTTAGTATGATTTGCCGCTCTTTCTTACGCTTTTCTAACTTCTCTCGCAGACTATTTCTCTTACTCTTAACAGCTTGAATTTCTTCCCAAGCGTCAGACATTGCTGGTAGTTTCTAACCGGACATTTATGAATAATGTTTTGAAAACAAGTATTATTTCTAATATAAAACAGTGATTGCAAAAAGAATTGTTTTGGTCATTTTATGTTA
Organism: Diaphora mendica; assembly: GCA_949125395.1. Classification (NCBI taxonomy): domain Eukaryota; kingdom Metazoa; phylum Arthropoda; class Insecta; order Lepidoptera; family Erebidae; genus Diaphora; species Diaphora mendica. The sequence goes on from OX421333.1 coordinate 8,231,526, forward strand.
TTAAACTGGGATATAAATACCTATCACGAGTTTATAAAGAGCAAGAAGTAAAAGTAATTTATTAAGAATACCGCTAGCAATATTTTTGTCTGTACCAAACTGTCAGTGTATTTAAATGTCACTAAATGTCACAAAAACACTAACACACAAAAAAACGGGCGGCGAGCACAGAATTTGGTAGAATCCGTCTCTCGGAAGAAGTCCCGCAGACGCGCAGTTTATTTCTCGAGCAACCCTTTTACAACTTTAGGTATAAAAATTCGACAAACGGTAATAAACATAATATCAAAATTTGTTAACAAGAAACATGGCCAACCAACAACAAAATTAATGCGATTAAACTAAATCTCATTTTTTTCATTTCACATCAGTTTTATTTTTAACTAATTAAAATTATCATTATGTACAATGCGTGGTGTTGAGCAGAGCAGTACAGCCAAGGGGCTCATGTTTTTTTCAGTTTGACAAGAAGGTGGATCTATTGAACTGACATTATTTCTTACAAGTTTTTATTCTTCTTACAAATGAGATACATAAAATTTAATTAACTTCATTTGCTAATTCTTGGCTTTTCGTTATATTTCGACTTTTCGAAAGTTTTCATTGATTATACTATTTTTGCCACTTTCGAAGAAATACAATTGATATGATACTCAACCTCCTTCAGTGCTGCATGCATCGCAGGCAGTAGACAACGTGATTTACCTCATTGTGTCAAAACTTGACATTGCTATAATTCAATGTCTGTATTACAAATACGTTTAATTTTATGTTGAATAAAACCTAACTTCCCTAGGTTTTGCTCTCTTATTTCAATGTATTCAACATAATGGAGAAGTATCTAAGACCCGAGAGGTTCGACGGGGATCCCACGGTAAAGTGTACGGCAAAGGAGTGGAGCCATTGGAAACAAACTTTCTAAAACTTTTTGGCAGCTCAACAAACTGCTCCCGCTGCAACTAAATCCAAGGATGCACTATCCCTAGACATCGGTGACAAAATCAAACTGCAGTTGCTAATTAATCACATTTCACCACGAGTGTACGCCTACGTAAGTGATTGCAAGACCTACGTAGATTCTATAAGGGCTCTCGACAAAATCTTTATCAAAGAGTCTAATATCATCCACGCCCGTTACATGCTTACTACTAGACATCAACAAGCAGACGAGACGGTGGTCGCTTACATACAGTCTCTGAAACAGCTGGCAAAGGACTGTAGTTTTACTGATGTAGATGCCGAAACCAATAAAAATTATACAATACGAGGAGCTTTCATAGCTGGCTTGACATCATCCAAGATCCGATCTAGACTGTTAGAAAATTGGACGTTGACATTAGACACTGCGTATAACACTGCTATTTCAATGGAAATGTCAGAGCTTAACTCTCAAGCTTACTCTAATCAACAACCAACTATCAGCGCAGTACCCGGCATATCTAAATCTGAATCGACACACACCCCTGTGGATGCCGAAAGAATCAACGCGGCGGCTGCCAGTAACTCATCCTCTGGCTCATCAAGACATTTAGGACGCAAGTGTTTCTTCTGCGGCGGTTCATTACACCCAAGGAAGAATTGCCCAGCCCGTGAGGTTATTTGCAAATCCTGTGACAAGAAAGGCCATTATGCAAAGGTTTGTCGTTCCAAGAACACTAGTGCGTCTTCTAATGTATCTGAAGGCTGCAATCATTGCACAGCCTGCATAATTGCTGCTATGCCTACTTCACTGCGCAAAGCCATCGTCCCTGCGTTCGTCAAAGGCGTCCGTGCTGAAGCTCTCATTGATACTGGGAGTTCTGTCAGTTTTATTAATGAAGATTTCGCTAACTTATGTAACCTCAAGAGAGAGCCTAGCACACAGATTGTTTTCATGGCTTCTCTATCACATACCTCTCAAGTAAAAAGTCTTACCCGCCAGAACATTAAAATAGGTAATCACTCTTATGCCAACACTACCTTGCTGATAGTCAAAAATCTCTGTGCTGACATTATAGTTGGCCATGATGTCCTACGTAACCACTCGAGTCTGGAATTCGCTTTCGGAGGACCTAAAGAGGTATTTAAGGTATGCAGTGTTGCTGAAGCCTCCGTTCCTGCCGTCCCATTATTTTCAAATCTCTCTATGGACTGTAAACCAATCGCGATAAAGTCACGCAGACACAGTGCCGAAGAACAGATTTTTATTCAAAATGAAGTCAAGAAGCTGCTCGAAGAAGGAACTATCGAAGAAAGTCAATCTCCTTGGAGGGCGCAGGTACTCGTCAGGAAAAGCGAGACTCACAAGAAACGCCTTGTTATTGATTACTCCCAGACGATCAATAGGTTCACCCAACTCAACGCCAATCCTCTCCCAAATATTGAAGAAACGGTGTCCAAAGTATCGCAATACTCTGTCTTCAGTGCGATAGATCTACAGAGTGCATACCATCAGGTTCCTATACTTCCCCACGAAAAGACTTACACAGCTTTTGAAGCGGCTGGGAACCTATACCAGTTTCGTCGCATCCCGTTCGGCGTAACAAATGGCGTGGCCAGCTTCCAGCGTACGGTTGACTGGCTCATACGCACAGAAAACCTGTAAGGAACATTCGCCTATCTTGATGACATAACTGTTTGTGGTAAAACGAAGAGTGAACATGATGACAATCTTGAGAATTTTCTTAGAGCTGCCAACAAGTACAACTTGACCCTTAATGAATCGAAAAGCAAATTCAACCAAACAATAATAAACTTGCTGGGTTACACAATAGGACCAGATCATGTCATCAAGCCTGACGCTGACAGATTACAACCCCTGCTGAAGGTGCCGCTCCCAAATGATAATGCATCGCTCAGACGGATACCAGGTATGTTTGCTCATTACGCGAAATGGATACCTAACTTTTCTGAAAGAATCCATGCACTAGCTCATGTTGACAGATTTCCATTAAACGAATCAGCTACACCGTGTTTCGAAAATCTAAAAGCTACTATCGCAAAGTCATCTGTTCATGCTATCGATGAAAACGTGCCTTTAGTAGTAGAGACTGACGCTTCTGAACATTCGATTGCCGCAACCTTATGCCAAAATTCTAGGCCCGTGGCCTTTTTCTCAAGATCTTTGAATTCCAGCTAACTGAATCATTCTGCTGTCAAAAAAGAAGCGTACGCCATCCTTAAAAAAGTGGCGCCATTTTCTGATAGGAAAGCCATTCACAGTCATCATTGACCAAAAATCCGTCACATTTATGTTCGACACCAAGCATTCAAGTAAGATCAAAAATGAAAAAATACAAATATGGCGACTGGAATTAGCACCGTACAAGTTCGACATAGTGTACCGCCCCGGAAAAGACAACCAAGCGGCGGATGCTTTATCACGCGTATGCTCCTGCGCTACAACGAATGCTACGGGAGCCGCTAGACTAAAATCGCTACATACAGCTCTTTGACATCCAGGAGTTACACGGATGTTCCACTGGATAAAATCTAAAAACTTGCCCTACTCTCTTGACGACGTAAAATCCATGACTCGTGAATGTCAGATATGTGCTAAAATCAAGCCGAGATACTATAAAAATGATGAGCCTTTGCCTAAGCTTATAAAGGCTACGACAGCCTTCGAACCTCTTAGCATTGACTTTAAGGGACCAGTACCCTCGAACACTAATAACCGATACATACTTACAGTAATAGATGAATATTCTCGATTCCCTTGCGCATTCCCATGCAGTGAAATGAGTGCCAAAACGGTGATCAAGAACCTCAATAATATTTTCATGATGTTTGGAATGCCCGCATACGTCCATTCGGATAGAGGAACTCAGTTTCTATCTGCAGAAGTTAAAGAGTTTCTCAACTCCAGGGGCATCGCAACTACTTGGCTCTCGAGCCCCGACTGAGAGGGTTGTTCAGCGCATGTTTCGAGAAAAGCCAGTTTCCAAAATTGTGGAAGACGGGGAAACTGGTCCCCATCCAAAAGGAGGGGCGTCCGGTGAACTCACCATCCGCCTATCGGCCCATAGTGTTGCTTGACGAGGTGTGCAAACTCTTTGAAAGAGTGATTGCACGGCGCCTCGTCAAGCATCTCTTCAGGATGGGGCCGGATCTGGCGGACAACCAATATGGGTTCCGTCAGGGACGATCATGTGCGTGAGGGCCTTGGCGGAGGAAGCAGTTTCCCGGGGCGAAGTAGTGTTGGCGGTGTCTTTAGACATCGCCAACGCGTTCAACACTTTGCCCTGGAGTTGCATCGGGGAGGCACTAGTGTATCACCGAGTGCCTCTCTACCTCCGCCGCATAGTCGGGGCATATTTGTCAGAGAGAGCCGTTGTTTACCCAAGTAGAACCGGTCTCGGTCGACGTGAAATGTCATGCGGTGTTCCGCAGGGGTCGGTCTTAGGGCCGCTCCTGTGGAACATTGGCTACGACTGGGTGCTTCGTGGTGCGTTCGTAGATGGTGTCGCCGTCACGTGTTACGCGGACGACACGCTTGTGACGGCGTGTGGCAAGACGCATCATGAGGCAACCCTGAGGGCCACGGCCGGGGTTGCCCAAGTGGTGGAGCGAATCCGGCAGCTGGGTCTCGAGGTGGCTTTACACAAATCCGAGGCCTTGTTCTTTCATGGGCCTCGGAGGAAGCCGCCTGATGGACTCAGCCTTATAGTAGGAGGAACTCGCATCGGCATCGAGCCCTCTATGAGATATCTGGGGCTCGTACTCGACGGCCGATGGGACTTCGGATACCACTTCCGAAGTCTGGTCCCCAAGCTGGTTGGCGCAGCGCGTGCATTATCACGGTTGCTGCCAAATATGGGGGGGCCCGATGACTCCTGCAGGAGACTATACGCAGGGGTTGTGCGGTCCATGGCCCTTTATGGGGCCCCAGTATGGGCGGAGGTTCTGAAGGCCAGCAATATTGCGTTATTGCGACGACCGCAACGGGTGCTGGCCATCAGGATCATAAGGGGGTACCGCACGATCTCCTTCGAGGCGGCAAGTCTCCTGGCCGGAACTCCACCATGGGACCTGGAGGCGAGAGCCCTTGCGGCTCTTTATCAGTGGCGCAAGGAGGCGCGGGAGTTGGGTAGGAGTCCTGAGATTCGAGAAATCGAAGACCAGAAATCGCAACTCCGCCAGGTCCTCGTGGAGGAATGGAAGCAACGACTTGGGCAACCGAGTGCTGGGCACGCCGTTATTGCGGCGGTAAGACCCGTTATGGAGGATTGGCTCGAGAGGCATTACGGGAGCCTCTCATACCGGCTGACGCAGGTGCTCACTGGAAAAGGATGCTTCGGAGAGCACCTGTGTCTTATCCGCAAGGAGCCAACGCCTGAGTGCCACCATTGCGATGGCCAGACTGTGGACACGGCATTCCACACGCTGGCAGAATGTCGGGCGTGGGGCGAGCCGAGGCGTGATCTCGTGGCGGCCATCGGAGTGGGGCTCCTCTCGCTCGGTAACATGATTGCGGCCATGTTACGGAGCGAGAGCGCGTGGAACTCTGCCGTCTCTTTCTGCGAGCAAGTTATGCTTGCGAAGGAGATGGCGGAGCGGGACCGGGAGAGGTTTAGAACTCTCCCTGTCCGCCAGGCCCGGGAACGGGCCAGGTACCGCAGACGACTCGGGCATCGGAGATCGCTAAACGATCTCCGTCCTCCATAAACGCAAGCCTGAGGGTGACAGGTGAGGCCACCAGCCACCCTAGCAGAAGCAGGCCGGGGCGGCGGCGCGAGCTCTATAACGTGCTCGCGCCTTATTCCGAATAGAAGTGTTAGGGTTCCTACACAGGAGGGGGCCACCTACAAATAGTGGGTGGTCCGAGGTACGTCGGGGTTCCAGGGATTTTCCTTTCGAGGGTGCACCTGGTTCCCCGGCTTCTAGTACCCGAGATGGTGTGCGGTTTTTAGTCGGTTCGAGTCCGACATAACCACCAGCCGGTGGTATCCGAGGGGATTTCCGCACAAAAAAAAAATCGCAACTAGCAGAACTACCGCGTACAATCCTCAAGGAAATGGTCAAGTAGAAAAGCTAAACTCGACAGTCTGGAAAGCTCTACAACTGGCCTGTGAGTCCCACGAAGCGCCTATTGAAACATGGGAACAATATTTACCGGTAGCTCTACATTCCATTCGATCATTGCTATGCACTGCGACTAACTGTACTCCTCATGAAAGAATGTTCTTACCCACACGCCGATCTCCAAACGGCAATACGATAATCTCTTGGCTAACTGAATCAGGCCACGTTTTGATGAAACGGTTCGATCGGAAGAATAAGTACCAGCCGCTAGTAGAGGAAGTGGAAATATTGCAAACCAACCCTAATTATTCGTTTGTTAAACTCAAAGATGGTAGGGAGACCACCGTATCCAATCGACATCTCGCCCCAATTGGACAAGAAGAAGGAGAGATACTGGATCTTCCTGGCCAAGACTCAGTGCTTGAAGAAGAGCCGTTTTCAGGCCTTAATGATTCCTCGTCGAACTACACGACTCCACCGGATACTCCGCCTCGTGATAACCCTCCGATCTCACGTCCACAGTCACTGAGAGACGCATCACCTCGTGGAGAACCTACAACCTCCTCTCCTTCATCTCGTCGACACCCGTCACGGCCGCCACCTCCATTAGAGGATGTTCCCCGTAGATCCGAGAGAGCTCGACGCTTACCCCGCTACCTTGAAGATTACAGTGTGGGAGAATGATATGATATTCAACCTCCTTCAGTGCTGCATGCATCGCAGGCAGTAGACAACGTGATTTATCTCATTGTGTCAAAACTTGACATTGCTATAATTCAATGTCGTATTACAAATACGTTTAATTTTATGTTGAATAAAACGTAACTTCCCTAGGTTTTGCTCTCTTATTTCAACAATAATAATTGATTTATTTCGAGAATTATTAGAAATCGTTAAAAATAATATACCTATAGGTTTCAAGACGTTTTCATAAAACTACTAGCTGACCCGTGCCCACTTCGTTGGAAATGTGATAAATGAGGAACCGCTCGACCGATTTTGTGCAAACTTCACATAATCCATCTACTAAATAGTCCGAACAAAGCCTTAACATAATTTGGTTTGGATAGGTGAGCCCGTTATTGAGTTTATATGCCTATATTATATAGTACTGTATAGTCATTTTATAACTCAACTGAGTTATAAAATGACAACGAAAAGTGGCATTGATTTTTATATATATTGATGATAATAATTATGACATACAAATCCCATCCTATTTTAATACACTGATCCTATTCCATCTTCATCTAAATTCCGTTTTACCTGTTTCAATAATTCCATTCGTTTCCCTACCTATTAAAATAAATTATATTAAACTCGACATTGGCTGAACGCACAAATCGTACGAAGCCAGAGAAGAAAAAAAAAAAGACATGCAAACCTGACAACCCTGACAGGAAAATAGTGTTGCCATATTGCAGTTATGCAAAAAAATCGTGGACATCTTTCGCTGACCAGATTCTATTTATTTACTAATCTGTAGACATCAAAAATGTATTGAGAACCTTTGAGAACGCATGTCTCTGTCCTATAGACCTATAGACCTACATGCTTGCCTTTATTTTTACGTTTTCTATTCAACTGACGTAACCTGTCAAAACTAGTACAAAAGAGATAAACTTATTTTTTATTTACAAGCTCACGTTTAAATTAATTAAAAATGGCGTTTTGTCCTGAATTACGAACTCATTCTCAGAAAGTATGCAGTTTGTATAAAAGGGCCATGCGAACCATCGAGTCTTATTATGTTGTCAGGTATCTTTATAACTTCTTACTTTTGTATAACATTCGTATCCATTACAACCATCGACATTCCTTTTAACCGGAATGGATGGAGTTCATTGGTCCAATTTGATTATCATGAAAGCTACTGCATCTTTCTTAAGCCGGGTCTCCTGCGATACTTTTTTATGTTTTCAAACACCGAACCTCAAATATCTGTCAAAACATGGGCATGGCCTAACTGTTTAGATAATTCTAACAAGCAAACGCGTTAACCGAAGCGGACGGAAAATAATAATATTTATTTATTTAAAAACTTTACGCACTACATTTGTACATCGGCGGACTTAATGCCCAGGGCATTCTCTTCCAGTCAACCTTCGGGTGGTGTAGATATTTTGTAAGGTAGGTGCATAGAGGTTACATACCTATAAGACGTATAGTTCACAATATATTTAAACGTATACATACACACATACATATATAAATATACATAAATATAGATTAACATATACATAAATACTATATTTGTTTACACACTATGAAACCCTGTAACGTGAGGTATGCTATGGATTTGATCGTTCTGCCAGTTCATTTAGAAGGAGTTCATGTACTTTCCTTTTGAACGTAAATCGGTTGGTGGACATCCTGACTTCGAGCGGGAGCGCATTCCACAGCAGCACTGCTTGGACAAAGACCGAACAGTTCACGAAGTCGGAATTGTGGGAGGGACATGAGAGAAGCAGATTATTAACTGAACGAAGATTTCTGTCGTGATTAGAGCACAGGTATCGGAAATACGGAGCGAGGTAGGTAACGATGGAGATTTGAGAAATGAAAATAGGGAGGTAAGCGCTCGCTGATTGCGCCGTAGGCGTATCGGTAACCATCTTAACTGGGAACGCAGAGCAGATACGTGATCATATTTACGGAGATTAAAAATGTATCGAATGCAGTTATTGAGAAGACGGTTAGCTTGAAGCTTATTAAGGAGATCTGCATTCAGGTCGAAGTAACACACATCACCATAGTCGATTGTAGGAATTATTAAGGACTGCATGAGTGTAATTTTAGTTTTAGAAGGCAGGAAGTTTTTGAGACGGTATAATGTTCGCAGATTTCCAATTACTTTCTGGCTAACACTAGTAACTTGAGCTCGCCAATCCAGAGTTGAGTCGATAAGTAAACCAAGGTCTTTTACTACCGGGCTATATGGAATAACTAATCTATTGAAAACGATTGGTGGGATTGAGGCGGTATCCAATCTGCTCATTAAACGTTTGCTACCTACTATGATTGCCTGGCATATAGCCGGATTAACAGACTTCCAAATCTCATTGACCAGGAATTTATGAACTCTAGGTCCCTGTTGACCTTGTCGATAGCCTGCGTCTTCATGTAATGTGTAATATCCCCGTATTCGCCTGCAAGGGGGGGGTGGGGAGGGCGATTTCATTTGCTAACATAGGGTTGTGCATTTACCACATAACATTCTTCATTTTAGTCGTTGTGGAGGTAAAGATTACTCGTTTTGGTTTACAAATCGGATGTTATCGACTTGCTAACCAGTGATCATTTTCGTTATAATTATGTAGCTGATTTATTCATATTTTTTTTATTTTCATTTTATGCTTCTCGTATAATGAAACTGAACTGAACTTACATTAATACTAATATTATTCATATTTATATAGTATAAAAATAATAATATAAAGGACAATTTAAATAATATTAAAAGGTTACCTAACATCAGCATTATGAGCCATTCAATTTTGGTAAGAAATAAAAATAAGTTATGGAATTTTCTAGATAAGAAAAGTACTCAATACTTTGAAGTATCGATACTTCCGTTTCAATACTTTTATGGAGTACGATAGGTACTTTTTCGTGTTCGAAAAACGTGTGTTCGTGTGTGACGTCCGTTTAAAGTCGTAGAAGACGGTAAAGCCGGGTCTCCCCGACACTGTTTTATGTTTTTAAACACCAAGCGTCAAATATTTATCAAAATATGGGCGTGGCCTAACTGTTTTGTTAATTTTAACAAGCAAACATGTTATCCAAAGCGGACTGAAAACATTCCAGCGTATACTTCTCGTATAATGAAACTGAACTTAACTAATATTAATACTTATATTTTTCATATTTATACTATAAAAGTAAGTAAGTAAGTGTACTATAAGTCATTTTGTCGAGTAGATAAAAGATTTTTGCTTTTCGTGTAATAGTGTTTGATGTTCGTTTAAAAGTCCGTCTCCTGCGACTTTTCGCTAACATGTTTAGTTATCAAGTTTTGTTAATTTGTTTTGTTAATTTTAGCCGCAGGAGACACTCCTTAATGGTGTGCTAACATGGTTTGCAAAAACATTTCGTTAGTTTGTTTTCATATTTTTAGGAGCAGGAGACACGCCTTTAGAGTTTGCATTTTTGTAGATCAGAACTTCATCAGGGGTGCTGTAACTGTTGCTTACTTTTTAACATTTTTTTAAATTTATTGAATTATATTTTTTAGGCACGTCATTCGCTACCACCAAGTTCATTTGAGAAGTGAATTCGATAAAAACAAATGCGTTAAAGATCCCAAGGAGCAGCGTCGTCTATTGTGGGTGGGACAACATGAGCTATACATGAAGCAGAACCCTTTAATGTCAGCTAAATGTAAGAGTAAATTCTATTCAGTATTCTTTCAGTACTATTTGTTTTCATTCCACGATGTTTTACATAGTCTAGAAAATAGACATCGTCTCGTCGCCTTGATCTTATAGAGTGTAGAGCCAATGTAAGTAGGAAATTGCTTTAAATAACATCTTTTAAAAATATATACGTAATATATATTTTTATAATATAATGACTCGGCTCTACCTGATGGAAAGCATGAACAGATTCCAGGTGGTCACCATCACCATCCTCAATGCGAGTAAGGACATTGCATCATGGTGAATGGTGAACCACACTATGGCCGCCTAGTGAGATGCTTTTTTACGCCCCGCTTAAAGGACACGGGATCATAGTGGGAGGGAAACACGTGCGCTTGAAGTGAGTTCCAGGTTTTGACCGCTCGGTACATAAAGGAGGAACCGAAGCGATGAGTACGAAATCGTATGACTACCACTCTGAAGCGGTGATTTCCAAGGCCAGCACGTGTTGTCCTGTAGAGGAAGGGGGAAGGGGGGACCAGTTGGAAGAGTTCTTCAGAATACTCTCCGTGATACAAGCGATAGAGAACTGCCATAGAGGCCACATGTCTACGCAACTGCAGGGGCTCAAGGGATTCGGTGGCTTCGGGACTGTTGACAGTGCGGATTGCTCGCCGCTGCAACCGGTCGAGAGCGTCAAACAGGTACTGTGTGGCACCATCGCAAAGTTGAAAACAGTACTCCACGCACGAGCGAACCTGGGTCTTGTAAAGAAGACACAGATGCCCGGGCGAGAAGAACCGTCTCACCTTGTTTAAAACACCTAGCTTCGGCGAAGCCGCTTTAGTGACACTCTCAACGTATATCGCGTTCGCGTTCCTCCCAGAGAACACGCACCCCTGTGTTTTCTTTGCGTTGAACTTGACCAGATTCTCACAGCCCCATTGAGGAATGCATAATAATTAATTCGACATCGCAAAATTAAAGGTGTCTCATTGACACTGACTTGTGATTTTCTATAGTAGACTAACTTGTTTGTATTATAATGTTTATACAACAGGAGGTGTTTGTTATTCACATTTTTTGTAACATTATTTTGGAGATCTTTTTGTCTATTGCATAGCCTAGCATAGCATTAGTTTTTACGAAAAATGATGACCGAAATTAAAATGAGGACACCAGTATATATACGTGGAAGCTATTGCTTAAAGTAACGTAGTAATAATAACTGTAGAAGTACTTACTACATCACTACGCACATAAGCATGCAAGTGGAAATTTACCTTATTAGAAGAAAATAAGGTTGTACTACGTACAATGGCCCAATCAAGAGGCTAAGTGTGGAAACAGCCCGGGAAAACCAAAACCAAGGGTGTATTCAGCAATATTGTAAGGGGCGCTTAGGATTTATTATACGTTGAATCCTGTGGACGAATTAGCATATAAATCTTTAAGTGTGCATCAAGGCGACTGTAGAGGAACGGTTTCTAGGTCCCTCTAACACAAAGGGAGGATCCTCCGAAAAGGCGAGGTGATCATGCCTGGCGGGCCAACTGCCCAACGGTTGATGTTGGGATGTTGTAAATATGATTATCAGCGCGAGAACTGTTATTGCGCGATGCAGGATTGGTAGTTTCTTTGTATTGTATGTTACTCCGTAGTTCAGTGTATCTTCTGTAGATGGTGCTGTCGTATGTTTTTCTTGATGCGCTGTATGTGGAAGTCGCCTCACGACACAGAATATCTTCGGATTTACCGTTGATTTCTAATGTTTATTTATTTGTTCTGTCTTAAATAGTAAACATATTCTAATTATTTTGATGATTCCAGTTCCTAAATCAATTGGTATATGTACTGGAGTTGCACCTGAGCGCGTTGTCACACCTCCAGACTGGATTCTTGATTATTGGCATCCTCTAGAAAAAGCTCATTTCCCCGATTACTTTGAGCGGCGTGAGCAAAGAAAATGTGAATATATCCAACTGTGGCACAAGGGCGTGTTACGATAATGTTTTACTACGTAATTTTTTATTATAATACTATAAATTTGCAGAAATATATTGAAGTGCATTAGAACATTTTGTTAATTAATTTTATTTGGTATATTTAATTTACATTATGCGCTTATATTACAATCTAATTACTCGTATGTTTTTTTATGCCATGCCATACACGTAAAATTTTAAAAGTTAGACGTACCTATTTAAATTAAAAAATAATATAATATACACACATCAAAAGTGTCTAGGGATCAACATATGTGTCTAGGGATCAACATATATTTTTGCAATAACTTTTCTCCTGATTGATATTAATTAAAATTTTCTTTAAGGATTCATCAAATAAAGTGTTTTCGTTTGTCACAGTAACGATAAACCAAGTCAACTTTGCATTAATAAAGAAATTTGCCATTTTCCTAATAAAGGGAATTTCGACATTTGAACCACTAACATTAAAGTTCGAAAAAAAGACTGAAATAACAGTTTTCTTTAAAATTTTATTAGGTAACTTAAACAATTAATAATCCGTGTTTCTACCGCGAACACTAACACAAGAACATCGGTTTGGCATACTCAAAATGAGTTCATCCAAATCACGCTGTGGAATGGCCGCCCATGTTCGTTGCAACAACAAAAAAAGGTCTTCTTGCGACTGGATACCCTCCATATTCAGCAGAGCTCTTCCCTGTAGCATATCCCATGCATGCTCAATCGGGTTCAAGTCTGGCGACTGAGCAGGCCAGGGCCAAAGCCACATCTCAATCTCAAGAAATCCGCATAAAAATGCTTGATCCCTAGACACTTTTGATGTGTGTATATATATATAAATATAAAAAAGCAACGTATTATTAAAGTTTCTTTTATAATAGAGTGTTTAATTTGTTTGTTATTACTTGTTTTATTAACCGTTTTACATGTTCTAATGTAATGATTAGATTTTTTTCCCACTAGTTATACGAAATCGTTAGTCAGGCCATACCTCTGAAATTTTATGTTTTAGCCTTGTTCTGATTTTTACATCACAACGGTAAGTTTTATTCACTAATTATTTTACATACTGGAATCTAGTTAGAGTAATGTTTATAAAGGAATCCACATATTTGTTATTCCACTTCAAATTAAACTATATTAAATTCTATTCTATGTAGTCGAAAACTCGGTAAGGTTTTTTTGTCAAATAATCATGCATGACGTGTATCAAGGTTGACTATAAAACAAATATGCATAAGGCCATGTTCAGATGACGAGCGTTCAACGCGCGTTTTGCTAACGCGCGTTAATAACTCCATGTAAAAACGCGCGTTAGCATGTGTACGCCTAGAACAAATTACATGTAGTTGTAAACGCGCGTTAGCAAAACGCGCGTTGAACGCTCGTCATCTGAACATTTGCTAAATCTTAGTAGATTTAGCCCATGTTCAGATGACGAGCGTTCAACGCGCTTGACGCGCGTATACATAGTTGTATATGTAAATAATGATCTACTATATACAATTTCATGAAACGAAATATGTAAGTAGTTTACTTTTTCATAATGCGTGTATAATTGAAATGTTATAATAATATCACAAAATTATCGTGTTATTTAAAATATTTATAACATCTTGTACCAGTTTGATCTAGCAAATCATCCTGGCCAAAACAATAAGAATGTTTCAAATACCGGAGTATGTAATCTAAAGTTTTAGATTTACCAACTTTATAATTAAATCTTATATAACTAAGTTAAAGTTATTTAAATCTATCTAAGTTAAGATACCGAATTAGTGTCGAAGTCATGATAAACCTAACACTATCAGCGCTGACTGGTAGTAATAAAACGAAGCTGGTTTAGTTAATAAAACATACTTGTTTATGAGCTATTACGCCGATAAAATTGTAAGGTGATTTTTTTTAATAAAATTGCATTTAGTCAAGAAACAGTAAACCGTATGAAAATGTTTAGCTTCTCTGAATCATTATTCAATAACGGTATTACATTTCTGTTCTTTTTTGTATTATAATTACGTATTAGGGTGTTAGAAAACTAAAAACACCAACAACAACCATTAAATACGCAAGTGTTTGTTTTAAGAGCACTTTGAAGTAGCGTGATCCACACGGTACATTTTTGACACATTTACCCGAGGACAATTTGATAGCTACTCTTAGTCCAAGATCCCAGAGCCGTAAGACACAACTTATTTTCTAAAGCATATAACTTTCGGTTCTCAGTAGTCTCTTGTGTACTTTTTAATACCTGAAGGTTTGTGGAGCTTGCCCGGTGACACCTACGCAGGTACCAGGTGAGAAAGGTAACTAAAAATCAGAGTTACTTGACCTAAATTTTTATGACTGATTTTTATATATATTTGTAAAATATTACTCTGAAGTCATATAAAAAAAATCAGACGCTCCAAAAAAAATCCATGGGCCAAAACTTTTATCAGACGCTTTAAAGAAAAATAAATGAACTTAATTTATTTTTAAATGTCTGATTTTTTATATGTTATTAAGATAACTATTACAATGTTATATTTAATCAGTCAGACAAATTGCAATGACTAAACATCCCCTAAACACAAACATTACTCAATCATGAGTAGGATAATGGAGGATAGGATAATGCATCCTATCATTCTACGCAACTTGACAAGGCTCCGACGATGGCAAACAAAAAAGCCTAGAGCAAGATATAATAGAGTGGCTCATAAACAAGGACGTAAATGCCGACATGACAAACTCTAAGCATGACAATGCTCAAGTGCGAACTATTTGGCATGGTGGCCACACACACAAACCGAGGGAGCCAGTATATTTACTGGACAAAGCAGCAAAGCAACGCGGTCACACAGTGATTAGATTGCCACCCTATCATTGTCAATATAATGCCATAGAGCTGATATGTGCACAAATCAAAGGTCAGTAAAAAAATCTTTTTTCTTGATAAATTCATTAACATCTATTTCATTAATAGTATTATTTTAACAATCACTTATTTCATTCACAGGAAACGCAGCACGTACCAATACATCTCCTCCCTTCACCGCAAACAAAATGCTCCGTTCGTTGGAAGAAGCTTGTGGTCAAGTGGGCGAAAACTGGGCGAATGTAGTACGACACGTCAAAGAAGCAATATTAACTGACTGGATGCGCGACGGCAACTTCGAAAATTTTATTAAACACGAAATAATAATTGAAGTTCGAGATGATGACACAAGCTCCGACGACTCTGGTGATGCTGATCTTGCCTGTGCTCCTCTTCCTTAATAAAACCTTTAGTAGTAGGTAGAGGTACCTTTAGAGTAGGTAGTAGAGCCACGCTGAATTCAGCATGAATGGGCCGGCTCGACCGGGGCGGTACTACCCTCGCACAGAAAATCAACGTAAAATGACAGCGTTCGTGCTGTCGTGTTTCGTTGGTGAGTGCGAGACCGGAGGCCCAATTAGTCTAGTCAACAAGTTCCAAACTTGTTGACTAGACTAAAAGATGCAGCAGCATCACTAGGCCGCCATGGTGTGGGTCGCCATACTGCATTGTCTGCATTCGCAGTGAGTATGGTGACCGCCACTCTTGGATTCTGCTTATGCTTTCCATCAGGCAGAGTAGAGTCATTTTGGCAGGCCATACATAAAAAAAAAAAAAAAAAAAAAAAAACCTGTTTGAAAGATAAAACTATTTTATTTTTAAACTTAATTTTTACATACAGGTATTATTTTTGGACCTCCCGCAAAATTTAAATATGTGGTTCAGACCATGAATCTAAACAACTTTTCCGAAGAAACATGTGTCGAAAAATAAAAAAATAAAAATTCGACCCTTCCTAAGAAAACTGCTCAATCACGTTGTCGATTTCGTTATTTTTTGGTCTACTAGATATTTTCTGTTTCCCATCCGTCCCATGCCCGTCTGTCAAAAAGATCAAGATAGATCTTGTACAGGGTATATTGATCTCTACTGTCACCCCTTAGGCCGAGGCCGCACTACGGCTAAAACGCCGCGGTTTTTAACAGCCTGATTTTGTGACAAAAGGAAATGTATGGAAGCGGCCACACTGGCGGTTTTTTACCGCGACTGATTTAAAAACCGCGATAACCGCGGGCGGTTCTGTACAGTGTTGCCAGAAGGTTACTTTTGTAACGTTTCAGGTGATTTTTCATCTCTTGGTTACTTGTAACGTTACACAAATAAGATTTTTTTTAATACACTCCCCTATCTGCCTCTGCCAAATTGGAATACTTGGTGTCGACATATCGAGCGAAGTCCAGTTCAGGTAATTGCATTCTTGCAGATTCCTCAGTAGAGACGTTACTGAAATGAGGGCCCTATACTCGTATTATGCCGCCATAAATCTGTAATGTCGTATTCTAAAGTTTTAGGATTTTCATAAAACTTTTAAGAAATTCTTAAATAAATTCTTATATAATAAGTAGAGATGAAAAGGATATTCGGTAACTATCCGGTAACCGGCCTATCCGGCTCAAATTTTAAATCCGGCCGAATACCGGATAAGAAACAAGTATCCGGCCGGATACCGGATTTCAAATAAATACGACATAAAGATTGAAGGCACTTTATTTAACATAAAGAATCCTGATTTTTACCTAAAAAAATACTCAAACTGCACTAAGGGCAAATTGTGATAAATAAATACCAATTTCTCTGCGTTAAAAGGTAACAGACGGTTTTGCTTGTCCTCTTATATAAGGCCAGCTCCCGAAAAAAAAATTCGCTATATTTATTTATTTAAAAACTTTACGCACTACATTTGTACATCGGCGGACTTAATGCCCAGGGCATTCTCTTCCAGTCAACCTTCGGGTGGTGTAGATATTTTGTAAGGTAGGTGCATAGAGGTTACATACCTATAAGACGTATAGTTCACAATATATCTAAACACATACATATTTATATATAGATTAAATAGATTAACATATACATAAATACTATATTTGTTTACACACTATGAAACCCTGTAACGTGAGGTATGCTATGGATTTGATCGTTCTGCCAGTTCATTTAGAAGGAGTTCATGTACTTTCCTTTTGAACGTAAATCGGTTGGTGGACATCCTGACATCGAGCGGGAGCGCATTCCACAGCAGCACTGCTTGGACAAAGAACGAACAGTTCACGAAGTCGGAATTGTGGGAGGGACATGAGAGAAGCAGATTATTAACTGAACGAAGATTTCTGTCGTGATTAGAGCACAGGTATCGGAAATACGGAGCGAGGTAGGTAGGTAACGATGTAGATTTGAGAAATGAAAATAAAGAGGCAAGTGCTCGCTGATTGCGCCGTAGGCGTATCGGTAACCATCTTAACTGGGAACGCAAAGCAGATACGTGATCATATTTACGGAGATTAAAAATGTATCGAATGCAGTTATTGAGAAGACGGTCAAGCTTATTAAGGAGATCTGCATTCAGGTCGAAGTAACACACATCACCATAGTCGATTGTAGGAATTATTATGGACTGCATGAGTGTAATTTTAGTTTTAGGAGGCAGGAAGTTTTTGAGACGGTATAATGTTCGCAGATTTCCAGTGACTTTCTGGCTAACACTAGTAACTTGAGCTCGCCAATCCAGAGTTGAGTCGATAAGTAAACCAAGGTCTTTTACTACCGGGCTATATGGAATAACTAATCTATTGAAAACGATTGGTGGGATTGAGGCGGTATCCAATCTGCTCATTAAACGTTTGCTACCTACTATGATTGCCTGGCATTTAGTCGGATTAACAGACAGTCCAAATCTCATTGACCAGGAATTTATGAACTCTAGGTCTCTGTTGACCTCGTCGATAGCCTGCGTTACATCTTCCACCCCTGCCTGTGAATATAGCTGCAGATCATCAGCATACAAGTGATACGCACATTGAAGATGTTGAGTTATGAGGTTGATAAATATCGAAAATAAGAGAGGAGATAGAATTCCGCCTTGTGGGACGCCGGCGTTGAGGTCGCACCAACTTGATGACAAGTCATCAACACGAACACACTGCTGTCGCCCACGAAGATAATTCGAGAACCATTCCAGCGTCTCAGAAGAAACCATAAGATATGAGAGGATAGATAACAGGATTTCGTGACTGACGGTATTAAAGGCGTTAGAAAAGTCAACTAATACTAAAACAGTTACCTTTGTGTCTATCATGCCTTTCCTAATATCGCCAGTCACTTTAAGGAGAGCAGTAACTGTACTGTGACCAGGCCTGAAGCCTGATTGTAAAGGGCTTAAAAGTTTGTTTCTGTATACAAACTGTGAGAGTTGTTTATATACACAGGCCTCGAGTACTTTAGAGAGGAAGGGAAGAATAGAAATAGGTCGAAAGTGTTCAGGAAGTGAAGGGCTATTATTTTTTGGAAGAGGAATGATGTAAGCCTTACGCCACAAAGAGGGGAAAGTACCGGAATCGAGAGAGAAGTTAATAATGTGAGTAATTACAGGGAGAATACAGTCAAGGATGGTGGTAATCATGCGATGGCTAACGCCGTTACATCCCACAGCATTTGAACGGATTGATAGGATAATCTTCTTGATATCATCAGGAGACACTGGAGAAAATTCAAAAGAGTCAGTAGTGGGACTGGTAAGACCAGACACATAATGTAGCGTTTGACACTTAGTTTGAAGATCCAGTTCAGTTGTGGATGAGAAATGACGGTTGATATCATTCAAACCAATTTTATGATTGAAAACTTGATGTTGTCGCTTACCTATTCCTAGAGTATTAAGAAACTTCCAGATATTGGATGAAGAAGAAGACTCTATGTTTTGAAGTATATGCTATATACACTGCCACAGGGCGCTGAAAGGTAAACTCTAGTAAACTTCGTAATTTTTTATTTTAGTTCAGGTTGGATATTGTACAGCATTAGCTGACCACCAAATATAAGGATCACGATCGCGACCAATGCGTACTGAATTCAGATAAGAATCAATTTTACACGCAATGGCGTTTTTTCCTTGATCGTGACATTGACTTGTGTCGTTTTCTGTCGCTACGTCATTTAAGCAATACTTAAAGTCGTATAGAAGGAAATAGGAGAAACTGTCGCCTGCGGTATTCCCGGATATACGACCTTCAAACCTTCAAGAAAAGAGCGTACTCCTTTTTAAAAGGCCGGCAACGCACTTGTGACGCCTCTGGTGTTGTGAGTGTCATATGGGCGGCGGTAATCGCTTAACATCAGGTGATACGTCTGCTCGTTTGCCCCTTAATCCATAAAAATAAATAAAACTTTTTCTTTGGTAAATACCTGCCTTCTTTCCTTCCCCACTACGAGAAATTTTAACATTACATACCTAACGAACAAGTAGCAAACTTTTAATCGTCACTTTTATATCAAAATATTTCCATACAGGTGATCTTTTATTTATCAAAGACATTTTGCTTCAGTACCTAAGTTTAGGTTTATAGAAACAAAAACATTAATAAAACTACCACAAACTCAAACAACAACAACAAAAGGTTTTCTCATAACTTCTTAAGATCGTATTTGCAATCAATTCAAGAACACAATACACTGAATCCACCCGATCGCTTAGTGATTCACTCGTGGAACGCGTCGCCATTCGACTATGTTCGGCCGGATATTCGGCTATCCGGCTTCAAGGTTGGCCGGATATTCGGTATTCGGTATCCGGCAAAACATTTATCCGTTTCATCTCTAATAATAAGCATTGACCTAGAGAAAGGGCCATCTCAAAAATTTAGAAACCAGGACAACAAGCGTAAAATCCCCGGATATTTGCGGTCATAATCCGAACACTTTTAAATTTTTTTATTTTATTTAGTCGAAATAAAAAGAATACATAGTTCAATTAGTCGAAATAGTTCTTTTATTTATTTTCATAGGTATTCAGTTTAATTAAATTTAGTTATTTTTCATCGAAATCAGTGATAGAAAAGTAAAATCTCACAGTTGTGAAAATGCTTTTCAAACAGTAGTATATTTTTGACAACCTTTTTTTTTAAACCAGATTAATTTGACAAAAATATATTTAAGTTGAAACTCATATCATTCCAGTATTTAAGCTCTAAGTTTTTTAGTCTTATCTTCTTATTATATAAAAATCAATTGCTGTTCGTTTGTCTCGCTAAAATTCGAGAACGGCTGGGCTGATTTAGCTGTTTTTGAAATGTTTGTCGTAGTCCAGGAAAGGTTTAAACTGTAAAAAATTTAAAATAACTTGAAAATCCAAATCTCACGTGTACGAATTAGCGGGCACAGCTAGTAACAAATAAAAAAATATCTGCTTAAAGTTTTCATCAGCAGTCTTATTAAGTTTTTTTTTGTGATTTCATCTTCTTTATTTAAAATATGTACTCTGAACATTCAATGGCATGAAACTTTCTCTATTTCGATCATCCAAGCTTTTTGAAATGGTTGCAAGTAGGTATCCTTCTGGTTTTAAATACTGAATTATATTTTTTTTCTAATGCTTTTATTTTTGAGTAAATGATGTGCATAATTGAATGCATGAAAAACAGGTATGCCTCTGATTTAAAAAAAAAAATCTGGTCAGGGGGCTTTTTTAAGCTTTTGAAATAATCCACATTCAGGACTCACTCGATAGCTGGAAACAGATTTCGCCAACGCGTCTTTGAATGATAGAGAAGCTGTTTAGACTCAACCTCGACTGTGTCAGAGAGTTCTTTAAGAACTTTTTAGACTGTAGCCTTTATTATTCCCAATTTTATTTGGAGTCGGCTTGTTTAAGTGGCAAAAACTTTTTTTTTTGATGTTGTTGAATCAATGCGTGGTGCAGTGCGTTATTGATAATGTGCGCAGAGCATCCCACACCAACTATTTTCGAATTCAGATTTTGTTTTAACTTATGGAATTATAAAACATTGTTGGTTCCATGGCGCTCTATTCCACCGAAGTTCGTATTACAATTATCTCCAGAAAATGCAACACATTTAGTTAAAAGATCATGCTGTTGAAGTTGCTTTCTTATAAGCTCAGTAATTATCTCAGATCTGTCATTTCATTTCAATTTGGTTTTCTGGTGGTTTTAAAACTTCAATCTAAAGGAGAGCTAGTTTATCTGTTGGCAACACTGTTCGCGGTTTTACCGTAGTATGTGCGCTTCGGGCGGTTTTGCGGTTTGGCGGTTTAACCGCTGGCTGGAAAAAACCGTAGTGCGGCCTCAGCCTTAAAGGGATTAATAATACATGTTACCAGTAACCCTGTATATATATATATATATGGAGAGGCAACTAAACGGGCGGAAAGCGTGATCGGAGTAGAGAGAGAGACTGAGTTTAGTTAGAGTCCGTATCTCTCACGCAAGCTTCTGATTGGTTGGTGTATTTCCTGCCATTTCCATTCAGCAGCCTCTTCATATATGTATGCTCTAAGTTCCAATTAAATTTCAACGACTGGCTTAAAAGGGCTAGAACCCAAAGCCGTAAATTATATTAATAAAAAAATCTAAGTTTTTAAGGTTTTGTTGTTTGTTTTTAGGTTATTCCTATTCATAACCTTTATGTAAAAAAAAACTGGTTATTTTTGTTGTTTTAATGTACTTATTATTGATAAATAATTTTTTTATTATAATAATACTGTTTAGTGATTTATATAGTTTATATTAATTGAATAACATAGCTGTGTATAGCTTATTTTAGAAAATCAAAGAATATTTTATGAAAATGTCTGAAGGAACGCAAAAGGAACTTAAAAACCCCATGACGGACGATGAAAGGGTTGCATTATGTCAGAAACTGGATAAAGAATTGGATGATTTTATTGATAGCTTAGAACAAAAGAGATATACAGAAGGATGGCCAGAAGATCGCTGGGAGGTAACGTTTTACTTTACTATGACCACTTCACGTAGAAACAATTTATTAATTTAACACTTTTTATCACTAAAAAAATTGTCTGCTCGTTTGCTCCTTATTCCGTAAAAAAGAAATAAAAAAAGAAACCAGTAGATGGACTAATAGGGTAGACTTCTTTCAGCGGTGAATGACAATAGGTTGATAAGAATATTTATCTATTTAACCGACTTCATTAGTAAGTCAATTTTATTTAAAAGGCTGTAGATATTTATTGTACGTATACATATTGCATGCTATTTGTACGCTAATTACGTAGGCTGGAGCCGGAGGTTGTGAAGAAAACCCAGTACCTCTTAAATTTAGTTTAATATTTAAATGTTACAAAATCAACTATAACTAGGATATAAGACCTATTTCTTAGCGTTCCATGGAATCACCGTGCGGGTGCCGGGTCCATCGCGTGATAGATGGGGGCAACACATGCGACTTCGACAGTGCCTGGGAATTGCGACCCAGGTTTAGGTTTAAGGAGCACTCCTTACGACGCGTCAACGCTCACCTCCACTGTCCGCCGTGTTACCCCCTCTACCTAACCATATTTGAAATGAGCCTAGCAATGCCGCTTTGGATATTCGTTCAAGAAAAGAGCTAACTGAAGCTCTTGGCAATCCAAGGTCTTTAAGTAGGTTATAGAGGGATTTAGCTGATATACCCCTCGCACCCACTTCCACGGCATACAGCGCAACGACATAACCATTTTTAGTTATTTCGTTGGTTAAGTCAAAGTACTTGTTTCTTTTTAAAGCGTGGTCTTTAGGGACGTTCGTTTCCCATGGCACTGTGAGTTCTACTAGTACTACACGCTTAATTGACATTGCTTAAATAAATATGTCTGGTCTGGACGCCAAGGCACAGATATCCTCCGGTATTCTGTAGTGATTTTCATACGTGTCCACTAATAATGTCCAGTCACTGGCGGTATTTATAATTGAGTACGGCTTTTGTGTGAGTGAAGTCTTTTTTGTTGGGCCTTCCTTTACAAATGCGATGTTAGTTTTTATGTTTGTTGTTATTCATTTTTTCGCTCTCGCCAGTGATAAACGCATAGCTTCGCATATGATGTGTAATTCCTTATCATGGCGACGTGAATAATGACCCCGGTCTAATAGCGCCTTACAACCTGTCAGTAGGTGCCTGGCTGTACCTATTGCCGCATTGCACATTATACAAGCCTTTTCTGTAGCTTTTCCCCACCTTACTAGGTTGCTTTGATCGGGGAGAGTTAATTGAAAGGCGTTGAGGTAGAATTTTAACAGGGCGGGTGACCAATCATATAAAACTATACACCTATACACCATGGCATAGTAGTTAGAATCCCCCCTGTAGACTGTAGTGTAACACGCTAAGGATATTTAGTGAGTTTCTGAAATATATATGCTATATTTGTTTGATATTGATTTCCTTTTAGTTGCCATTATTATTTTAACATCATTATCACATCATCAACAGCCTTTAATGGTCCGTTACTTGAGGCCTCTCTTTAGGAAGGGGGTTTTGGTCTACTGTGCCACACTGACCACACTGGCCATAGAGTTTGTGTCAAGTTTTCATTTATCTTTACAATGATGTTATCGTTTACCCCTTTAATTGCCTCTTATAACGTGTTATAAGGGGTGGTAAACATTTAATTTTTTTTCCCTCACTACATGGAACTTAATTTAGCAAGTTTTAGGCTATAAATAGTTTCTGCATAACATGGTCATTACTAGCGACCTAGCAGCCTGGCTTTGCATGGAATTTGTTGAAACTCTTGAACTTTTTCTACTATAATATTCATGTATTCCACATATAAACCTTCCTCTTAAATCACTCTATCTATTGCATACTCTATATATTAAATAGTGCATTAAAATTTGTTGAGTATTTTTTAAAAGATCTAAGTGAACAGACAGTGAAAGCAACTTTATTTTATACTATGTAAAGTTATTATAAAATTTTATTTCTTTTAACTTTTCAGGCCCACAGCCAGCGATAGTGGCTTACCCCCTTTATTAAAGCAATGTAAAATGGAAATGATTTGTGAAATAATTGTTATTTTAGTTAAACCAAATTGTAACTTGCTTATTTTGTAGGAGGAAATGGACAAGCATCCATTTTTTATGAAAAGTACATCAGATGATGGTGAACTGTCTCCACTGGCCGAAGGACTTGCTAAGTTAAAATATGATCCAGAAGAGAACACTCCTGTTGAACTGGCAACCAACTATAAGGAGGATGGCAATTTTAATTTTAAACACAAAAATTATAGGCTGGCTATTTTAGGGTTAGTAGATATAGTTCTTGATTTGTCAATGGTGCTAATTCTGTTGTTGCGTCACTGAACTAAAATTTCTCTAAAACTATATTCTATTCTCTTATCTTAATGTATAATTCAAAACGAAAACAAATTAGAGAACGTCTATTTTTTGTGTTAGATCTCTAATTTTAGTCAATTCTTGACATCAAGAATTATTGACTAACTATTGACAGGAAAAAACCCACTTTTACTGATTTTAAGTTAAGTATAAAGAGTTTCTGAACAACAAAATTAGCACCAATATCTACAAAATATGAATCTACTAGTTGTTGCCCGCGGCTCCGCTCTCGCGTATGTCGGTTATCGCTGCAAATAGTAGCCTATGTGTTATTCTGATGAATAAGCTATATTACTGTAAAGTTTCATCCAAATCCGTACAGTAGTTTTTGCGTGAAAGAGTAACAAACATCCATCCATACTTACAAACTGTCGCGTTTATAATATTAGTATAGATAAATCAATTTGAGATATGTCTTGGTGTACGTAAGTCTGCCGTTTTCTTTGTGAATTAAACATTAGTAAACACCAGCTTAAACATGGAAGGAATATTAAATTTTAAAAGATTGCTGATATGGCAATACTTAATTTTGAACTGTGTAGACAACCAACAAACTCACACTCACATTTTTAATAAAATAAAAAATAATCATATTTCCCTTGTTCACGGCATCTCACTTGTAGTAATTTCTCTGGCTGAAGTAATTTCTCTAAATTTATTTTTTATTTTTCGGACATCTTCCTGACACACAACGCCATCCAGTCCTAAACTAAGCTCTAGCTTAGTTTAGGACTGGATGGTTTTCATAACAGCTGTCTAGTACCCATAGTTCAAGCTCTAGCTTATGAAAACATATATATATATATTTTTATTAATATATACATAGAAAACACCCAAACTTCGAAACAAATGTTTGTAGTCCATGCAAACATTTGGTCTGACCCTGGAGTCGAACCCGAGACCTAAAGCACAGCAATTGCATACACTACCACTGCGCCACCGAGGCAGTCAATTCCTTTAATATTGGATGACCTATTTAGATAGATAGATAGATAGATAACTCTTTATTGTACATAAACACAAAGATACATTTACAGTTTGTAAAATTACAATTTAAAAGAACATAAAAAAGTTGTACAAATGGCGGCCTTATCGCGGGCTGCGATCTCTTCCAGGCCTATTTATCTCGGAAGGTGATAGATTATAAAACATAATGCTAAGATCAATAGGAGCGGATTATATAAACAACTAGCTGAGCCCCGCGGTGGTATCGCCGCGGGGCAAAGCTAGTCTAAAAAAGTAGCCTAAGTTAGTCCTTGTATCATCAGCTATCTACCAGTGAAAGTCCTGTCAAAATCGGTCCAGCCGTTCCATAGATCAGCCGGAACAAACAGAGACAAAAATTGTAAAAACTGTTATTTTGGTATTAGGTTATTTTAATATTAAAAACAGACACTCCAATTTTATTTATTTGTATAGATTAAAAATGTTACAAGAATGGGGAAAATGTATTCCTTTTGAGAGACGCATACGAAGTTGCGTGGGGAAGGTAGTTTTTATATTCATAAGATTTTTTTATTTCAGTTACACTGAAGGCATCAAGCAGAGATGTAATGATGCAGAAATTAATGCGAGTCTATACAACAATAGAGCTGCCTCTCACTGGCATTTAAAGAATTACCGATCAGCTTTGTATGACAGTGAGAAAGCATTATCTTTTAATCCAAGCCACACAAAAGCCCGCCTGCGAGCAGCGAAATCAGCACTTGAAGCATCAAAGTTCGACACTTGTATAGAACATTGTCAGAAGTTATTAAAAACTCAACCAAAAGACAAGGAAATTACAGACCTCTTCAATACAGCAAAGAGGAAAAAGTTAGTTCAGGAACGCGATCAGAGGAAGAAAGAAAGAAAAAATGAAAAGGCAGATGAACATAAGGACTTAGTAATAAAAGCTATTATTGAAAGAGGAATCAAAATTTCAAAATGTGATGATGAAGATGACATTGATCTGTCTAAACTAGAACCTAGTTTGCCTGGAGCGCAAGACGCAATAGTGCATATTAATAATGGGATTTTAGAATGGCCTGTATTGTTTTTATACCCAGAATATCAAATGACGGATTTCATCAAAGCATGTCCTGAGAATGTGCCTTTGTTGAATCAATTGGAACAGCTTTTCCCAGCCCCTTGGGACGATAATAATAAATATAGCTGTGATAGAGTTAATGTCTACTTTGAAGGTTATGACAAGATGCCACACGTGATCAATGCAGCGAAAAATCTTGGCGAATTACTAGTTACAAAATATTTTGAGTTAAAAGCGGGTACACCAGCATTCTTTGTGTTGCCGCGTGGAACTAGTATTGAACAAGAACGCAGATTTTTAGAAAGTTATATTTAAGAATATATTTACACTGTATAGTTATTTACTATTATCTACAATAAATTAAGTTTTAATCTTGGCTAATTATTTCTATTTGGTTTACCTTAAGTATAAAGGAACATAATCAATGCTAATTTCATCAATAGGAAGGAAGCGAACATATATCAATAACTTTATAATCAAAATGGCTTACCGTTTTTTTTGTCATTCTACCCTACGTGCTTGAAAAAAATATGTTTCTATACCCAGTATAATACTGAATGGGACAGTCGGAAATAAAAAAAGGGTTGTCTTTAAAATTATATTTATTCAACATCCTGTTCTTCAAATTCGTATGGTTGTTGGTGCGGATAGAAGGCACCTGGTCGTTCAAAATGGTCTTTATCATCGCCGATAAGTGAAAATGGTTGACGTGGAACAGCACCCATCCATTGGGGATACCAATATAGACCTTGCTGGAAAAGAAAATTGTAGTGGGTAAAAATATAAGATTAAATTATTATTGTATTTGTGGAAGAACGGGTGTCATTTCCCTTCAATAAAAAGGGAGGATCCTCCGAAAATGAGGTGATCATGCCTAGCGGGCCTCTACCCAACGGTTGATGTTAAGGATTTGTAGGTTTATATGTAATAATGTTCTCCTAGCCGATAACGGCCACGGCGGCCAGTCTCAACGGAAACCAGCCAACTACGCAGGAGATATTATAGTGCACAAGTGTGAGCGCAAACACAGGTGCACTCTCTGTTCCCTCTCTCTCAGAATCCGATGGGACGGTTAACAACACGACCGGGGAGAGATCAGGCGCAGGACCGACAGCTTTACGTGCTCTCCGAGGCACGGGGGTTCAGACCCCAACTTTCAAACTCCGAGTTGTTATTAAATATTTCTCTAATCAGAAAAACTCAATAACACTTTTGGCCCGACCCGGGATTCGGACACGAGACCTCTTGATTGGCAGTTGCATACGTCAACCGCTAGACCAACGAGGCAGTTCAAGGTTTATATATCTACTAATCGGCGGGAGAATGATTCTAATCGCGATGCAGGATTAGCAGTTACTCTGGAGGTAGTTCGGTTTGTCTTCTTAAGATGCCACTGTAATGTTTCTGCTGTACTGTATGTAGAAATCGTGTTAGCGCAAATTCTTCCTCATTAAATCTCAGATAGTTATTACTATTTTATAGATGTAAGTTGCTGAATATTATGTTTATCTGATTTATGTATGTTTATCGAACTCCAACATATGTGAAACCGAAACCTGTTGTTTAACTGGCAGATAAATTCAGGGACTTCATTAATAAATGGTGAACCTGACCTTTAAGGTAAGAAACATCTACTTACCTTATTCCCTCCAGCAGCGTTGCAAGTAAATCTGTCGTCATGGAGATCAATGGCATCTAGGTAGCTCTTGCCAGCGATTGAGCCATAGTTCGGTGGATACATGAACAGGCACCCATCGAGGATATCTATTGGTGAAAATCCATTAGTTATTCCATCACATATAATAATAATAAATACTTTCGGACATCTTAACACGCAACGCCATCTAGTCCCAAACTAAGCAGAGCTTGTATTATGAATAGGTACTAGGCTACTGATATAAATACACTTACTTTTTTTTTGTAAATACATACATAATATACATAGAAAAACACCCAAACTCCGAAACAAATATTTGCAGATCATATCTACAAACATTTGGTCCGACCCGGGAATCTCGAACCCGAGACCTGACATTACACAGGCACAGCAGTCGCATACGCTACCACTGCGCCAACGAGGCATTTATCTGTAAAAAAATATTGGCCTGTCGCTGTCAAATAGAAAAATAAATAACTGTTGTTTTTACAATTTTCCGCCCAATTTTTACGTTATTTCTCTCCCTAAGAACCTCCTCTGTGCCTTAACGAAAACATAAAAAAAAACACCGAATTGGTACAGTGGTACTCGAGTTTTGCGCTTAGCATCAAATTTGGCGATTAATTTGTATTTAAATAGTTTACAATATTATGCTAAACACATCTCATCTTTTTTTTTTTTTATGGAATAGACCGGCAAAAGAGCAGACGTATCGCCTGATGGTAAGCGATTACCGCCGCCCATGGACACCCGCAACACCAGAGGCGTCACAAGTGCGTTACCGGGCTTTGGGGGATGGGGGGGGGATATAGGGGGAGGGGTTGGGGTATGGGCCTGCGGTATCCTCACTCACTCGGTGAAACACAACATAAGCACTATTTCACACCGGTTTTCTGTGAGGCCGTGGTATCACTCCGGTCGAGCCGGCCCATTCATGCCGAAGCGTGGCTCTCCCACGGTGAATATGAATATCTGATATTTAAATTCGAAATGACCATTTTTCGAACGAAGCCACATCCTTCTAATAAACTTACAGGGAACAGTTATGTTGTCGTCATCGCCGCTCCCGTCTGGCTTTGGCGTGGGCTCGATATATGGTGGCACTGGGTCTATGCCTGTACCAGGATCACCAGGGATCAGGAAAGGACCTGCAATGTAAAAGAGCGATTCAGAATTTAGTAGGCAATCTCCGTGTTCTGACAGAGTAAGAATACGGAATATCACCACCCAGACCATCCCGGCGTATGTCGTAGTCGTAAGAACCAACTATAGGAGAAAATTATCCTAAACAACAGAACTGCAAAGAAAAGGAAAACTTGAACCAAACCCGATACCATATACCATGTGGCCAGCGTAGTAGTAGGTCAACCAACCTCCTTTCTAAGAAGAGGTCTATGTTAATTTTAGACCTTATTTCGCTATATTTAAAACTCAAAATTGAATAAAATTTTTCGCAGGTGGCATTGGCACTGTTCTTTTTTCAGGCCGTTAATGATGATGAAATCTTGACAACACTTCCCATTATCCTAGAATTTATTTTCGTCTCGGTCCAAGTAGGTTCGGTAACATTTTCCCGCTCTATTTCGAATCATCATTTTACAATATCTTACCTCCATAATGATTGGTGTAGTTCCACTCGCACACGTGATGGTCACAGACGAGAGGCGAGCGAGGCTCTTTCGTGTAATATGTGTTACCGTTTGGCATAGTCTGAAAAAAAGAAGCTGTATTACTAACATTTTAAATAATCAAACACAATTTATATGAAGTACAGTCACAAGTTTTTTTTTTCTCCTCAATTTTTGTAGGTGGTTGGTTTTTGAAATCCTAACTAAATGCGTCATCTTTTAAAGCCACTTGCTAGATCAACTTGATATATTTTGGTTAATGTAATTTTCGTCACTTGGACTATAATTCGTAGCCGGTATGACGTTGAAATTTGAGACAGCCTGTATATTTCTAAGTTATTTACTATAAAATTACGATCACACAGTAGTGAATATTAACTATTCTTACCAGTAAATAATCGTAGTGTCTATATCTAACACCCTGTATGTTGAAGTCGAGTATGAATGAGCCGGAGGTGATGATACAGGAGGCGGCGGTGAGAGGAGGCAGCTTGTACATCTCTGTGCCACACTTCACTATGGCTTTCGGAAGGGTTGACACATCGCGGACCTTTTGTAGGATCTTCTTGAAAGGGAATCTTTAAGGCATAAATTTAAAAAAAAATATTATAAAAACCTTTAATTAAGACATGCGTACATAACTCAAAAAAATACAAACGAAGAAAACAGGGGTGTAATAAATTCCCACTTTATTTTGACTACACTCTTAGTCTCATCTATGGGCCATTGCTTTCCCCATCCTGAGACCTTGATATATTATTTAATCTTGAAATGAAAAAAATAAATTGATTTTCCCAAAACTATTAACTTGAAATGAGTTGCTTTAAATGTCTTTTTACAATGAGAATCTGATATTCGAAATGTTTGGCTGTAGGTACCTAAGTGTCTCTCAATTATCATAAGTCGTATTGTAATATGTTTGTTTGTATTATACCTACTTATAAACCTTCCTCTTGAATCCTCTTTTTACTTGTGAAAACCGCATTAAAATCCGTTGCGTAGTTTAAAAGATCTAAGCGTACAAGAACAAAAAGGGACTCAGTTTATACCATTTAAAGATTAGGTACATTATATATTTGTATTTTATACCGGAAAATGCAAATCCCAATATGGCACTCCAAGCCGTGTAAGTAGTTATCAGTAGGGAAGGATATGCTTGGATCGTCCAATAGATAATACTTCTGTTCGTCATGGAAGTGAAGGAATCCTAGGAAGACGAAGGATCTGTCCTTGCAGTACGGCGCTACCCCTCGTCCCATACTATAAATATCACTGTATAACTCTGATACGAAGATATATACGTTTTTGCCGCAGTAAAACTCTGAAAATAATGTAAAGTATAAAATTATTTATTTATTTATTAACTTTATGCACAAAACGTACAATGGCGGACTTAATGCCTAAGGCATTCTCTACCAGTCTACCGTTGGGTGGTGCGGAAATGAGTGAGAAGGTGCACTACACTTTTGTTATAACAGTTAGATAGATTAATCCACAATAAACTGACAATAAACAGAAGAGAATCGGATATTATAATATTTCTACACAATACTACAAGAATACATACATACACATAAACACATAACTATACTATTCGATATACATACACATATACATATACTACAATAAATACAGTATCAAATTTGTGAGGAATCTGCTGCATTTTGGGTAAGGAGAGCTCGTACCTTGACCTTGAACGAGTTACGACTGGGTGCCATTCTGACTTCCTGAGGAAGAGCATTCCAGAGAAGGACAGATTGGATGAGGAAGGAAGAATGAACACACGCAGAAGTGTGGGAGGGGCATGACAGTAAGAGATTATATTTAGAACGAAGGTTTCTATTGTGATTGGAACACAGAAGCTGGAAGGAAGAAGTCAGGTAAGTAGGTGAGTTAGGAGAGTTGAGAATAGTGTAGAGAGTGGTCAGGGTGCGGAGGTGACGACGCTGACGAATAGGAAGCCAATTCAATTTGATACGAAAAGAAGAAACATGATCATATTTACGAAGATTAAAAACGAATCGAATGCAGTTGTCTAGAAGCCGGTCGTATTTGTTGAGAAGATCTGCATTCAGGTCATAGTAGCACACATCGCCATAATCAATAATGGGCAGGATTAAGGTTTGCACCAACATCGTTTTTGTTTCGGGTGGCAAAAAGTTCTTTAGTCGGTATAACGTCCGCAGGGTTCCTGTTACTTTCTGACTGACACTAGTAACCTGGGATTGCCAGCTAAGGTTGCTGTCGATGAACAGGCCCAAATTTTTCACGCTAGAGCTAAGTGGTATAATTACACGATTATATAATATAGGTGGCAAATTATCTACATCTAGCTTTCTGGTCATACGTTGACTACCCAAGATTATAGTCTGACATTTTGTAGGGTTCACAGTCAAACCGAACCGCTCGGACCAGTTGCTGATGGTATCTAGATCACCGTTAATCTTAGTAATAGCCTCTGTTATGTTATCTACATCAGCATGGTAATAGATTTGTAAGTCATCGGCATAAAGATGGTGCGCACACTGAAGATTCTTAGTGATGAGATTAATAAAAATAGAAAATAATAGTGGAGAGAGAATGCCGCCTTGGGGGACACCAGAGTCAAGATCACACCATATGGAGGTGGATTCGTCAACACGGACGGACTGTTGGCGCCCTCGAAGATATGAAGAGAACCATTCCAGTTCACCAGGCGATATCATATGATAGGAAAGGATAGACAGGAGGATATCGTGACTGACAGTGTTGAAAGCGTTTGAAAAATCAATCAAAGCCAACACGGTTACTTTGGAGTTCTCAATTCCTGTCCGAATGTCACTAGTCACTTTCAGGAGAGCAGAAGTTGTGCTGTGCCCAGGCCTGAAACCCAATTGAAAAGGGCTTAGTAAGTTATTCCGGTACATAAATTGTGACAACTGTTGATGAACACATTTCTCGAGCACTTTGGATAAGAAGGGAAGTATGGAAATTGGGCGCAAATGAATAGTAAGGGTAGGATTAGGGACTTTAGGGAGGGGAATAACAAACGCGTTACGCCACAGTGAAGGGAACGTTCCTGAATCGAGTGAAAAATTCACTATATGCGTAAGCGCAGGAAGAAGATGGTCAAGGATAGGAGTGATCATGCGACGGTTAATGTTGTCACAACCCATTGCGTTGGACTTAGTGGAGAGGACTATCTTTTTGATATCGTCTGACATTTTATAAAGATAGATAGAAAATTATTAGTTATTACTCCCCTTTCTGTGAAATTTCCTCAACAAGAAAAAGTTTCAAAATTTATAGTTGCCCGGGCCATTACTAGGAGTGAATTGACACCTCATTCATTATTTTTTTATAGTCATTACAATCAGTTTTGCAGTTTAGGCGGTACGTTGGAACATATCAACATATAGACCGCTAAAAATATTACCCTTCCTTTTGGATATGCCGTAGTCGGTGACAAGTGCTACAAAAAAAACTCTGTATTCTTAAATAACTTCTGAAGTATTATCAAACCTTTATCACTCTGTATAGTAGCATAGCCATCTGTACAAATTCATTCTTTATGCAGATCATATTTTCAAATCATAGAGATAGTAATTTGGTTTCAAGACGATTTGGGCAACCAGCATTCCAAAGAATACCGCTTTATTAGCAGATAATAATATAGTCGGGCGGACCTGTGACGTCTGTACATAAGACATACAGTACAGCTGTCGACTTATGTGGTACGACCTCGCTACATAGGTCAGATAAAGAAGGAAAATCTAGAAATATGACGTCACTGTTTACGTCACCCATTAGAGTAGGCAGTTATACAAATGTTACGTGACTCTATAAGTCCATAGAATGAAGAATAGTTTCTTACCTTGACTAAGGTAAAATTCCATGGGTACCGGCCCCCCTGTGTAGCTAGCTTTTCGCTCTGCTGCGACCGCATTGTGATTATCGTACATCGTCAACATATTGTCTAATACATCGTCTAATGTTATTAATAAAACCTAGGTGACAAATCGAGAACATAATCATTTCGCTATAGGAATATAGTACCTATGCCTACTTATGTTTTAATGACAATGAATTTTATAGGAACACACTTAGGTTCTTTAAGACACTGATATTGAATATTTATGTTAACTAGTGGTCGCCTGGTGGTCGGTATTCGACCATAATTCATTTTTTATATATTTTTTCTTGTATGGATAAAGTTTATACGAAGAAGGAGTGCATACTGCACTCCTGATGTTAAATACAAAAAAATATCATACTTTTTTACAGGTTTTAGTTCACAGTTAAATCAGTTTATCCCAGTTTCAAAAAATATAAATAACTACACACTTTACTAAAAAATTAGAATTTCCGAGTCTCCATTTTGTAAGTTGTGATTGACAAGGGCTCTAGAGCAATTAAATTTAAGAATTTTGCTTTAGAGATAGCTGGAATCTTTAACTTTTCTCTTTTAGAATGAAGAAATGAATTCAAAAAGTATCAGCTAAAATATCATAAAAGTATTACATAAAAGTACAAAAAAAAATGAACACTTGGCCTTAGATTCGCATCTAGACTTCTCTAGACATTTAGAATTCCTAGGAGTCTGATCGATGTTACTAAAATTTTTGCATGAAACTACGAGTAGGTATACCTTTAGTTCCTGAATGTGTAGTTTGACAAACCGACCCAAATGATCAGTGGCTATGTGGATTCTCTCATTGATCATATACTGGAAACACAAATAATATTATAGGTAGATACACGAATAATAATCTCGTGTCACGGTTTTTGTGGTCGAAATTGATGAGATTATTTTGTAAATTTGGTAGGTTTGAGAATAAGTCGTAAAGTATTTTAGTAGTCAAAATAAAGTTTACCGGGTCAGCTGGTATCTAAATATTTTTGAGATGGTTAGTTGATAGGTAGAATTATATCTCTATACCTAATAGGTAAACTCTGACAACTGCGCCTGCCGGGTAGGCCACTAGTTCAACCAGTTTCACCTGAATATCATATTTCCACGGAACGAATGCCATCGGACTTCCGCAGCCAGGTATCAGTACCTATATTTGTGAGTCATAGAATATCTGAGGGCTAACTTCCCATATAACGATGTTCACGACAACCGTGACCGGTATCGGCTTATCGTGCTCTCCGTGACACGGGCGTGAACACCAACAAACTTCCAACCAGGCTGTTATTAAGAATTTTGTGTAAGAAAAACCTAGCAACACTTTTGACCAGACCCGGGAATCGATCTCGAGACCTCTCGATCAGCAGCCGCATACTGCTGCAGCTATACGAACTAAAAAGAACATAATTGAAACAAATTGTTGTTTTTAATTACCTGGTCTTCAGCAGTTTTAATTCTTAACATTTCATTTTGGTATAGCCACAGGTTGTCGAGTTTGTCAGTGGGGTCATGGCCGTAGATCTCGAACGCGTCGATGATCATCGCCAGCGTCAAGTTCTCGTTGGGTTCCAGACAACATGGGTGATTGCGGATGTTGTAGGGTAGCTACGCGATTCGGGGGCATTGTTTATTAAGAATTATTAAATGTATACATTATGTGGTACTATTCGTTTGTGTGATATGTTATAATGTTCTGTAATAAAAATGTGTCTTATATCCTCTTATTATGGATAGATATTAAGTGCCGATTAACACTAAATCTAAAAAAAAACCGACTTCCAAAAACATCCAACGAAAACTCTCTGTCAAAAAACACTTAAAAGCGTAAAATAAACTGGTTCTTCATAAATTGCCTATACCTAATTCTTTATTCATTTAAATAGTAGTATTATAATGGGTGCTAGGTACCTAAAATCTGTTTGAAGTCGAAGTACTATTTAAATGAATAAAGAATTAGGTATAGGCAATTTATGAAGAACCAGTTTATTTTACGCTTTTAAGTGTTTTTTGACAGAGAGTTTCGTTGGATGTTTTTGGAAGTCGTTTTTTTTTTTTATAAAAAGTTTTTATTTTACAGTTTTTAGTGCAAACAATCGTCTCTCTAATCCCTAACTGTTGAAGAGTTTAATCTTCTATCATCAGCTCACCTAAATAGCTTGAAAGTATACGACTGAAGGTCTTTAGATACGTATGAAATTGAAAAAATTATTCTCCAACTCCTAACCGTTGAGGAGTTGTACCTTCCACCTTCCATCATCAGCTTACTTAAATAATTTGTAAGAATACGACTAAAGGTAACTTATATGCATATGATATTTAAAGATTTATCCTCCAACTCCTAACCGTTAAGGAGTGGTGCCTTACATCATCAGCTCATCATCATAAAATGATGACTACCAGACGCAAATACCGGTGTAACTTCAGAAAATATACGAAAAACATAGTATGTGCCTATAAAAAATGAGGGTTTCCCTCGATTTCCCTGGGATCCCATAATCAGATCCTGATATGCTGGCAATAGGACCACCACGGAAGCATACCCTGTCGAATACAAAAAAAAATTTCAAAATCGGTCCACAACTGACGGAGTAATCAGGTAACATACATAAAAAAAAAAAAAAAGAAAAAAAAAATACATACAGTGGAACATAGAACCTCCTCCTTCTTGGAAGTCGGTTAAAAATAGTAGGTATAGTTAGCACTGATAAAGAAATAAAAATCGTGGTAAAACCTGAAAAAATACTCTGTTGTCCGGTTGTTTAGATACCTATACATCGGTGGGGAAGTGATTATTTCTTATTTCGTGTTTCTAACTCAGTAAACGCCGAACTGCTACACGAAACTAAAAGTTTGAAACTCAGTAGTCTAGGCTATATTACTAGGTTGAGGCATCAATCGGTTAATCGGGATGAATAATTTTAAATGCGTAGATTGACTTGTAAAGTAACTTAAGCGCTGAAAATGGTATTTATATAGTTACTTACCGTTATCTGTACAAATAGTAGACATATTGCAAACAATACGCATGAGTGAATGCGCGCGACCATTTTGTAAGCATGGCGGCCAAGGAGAGCGCGCGAAATAACCAATTAAATAAATTGGCAATTTATAAAAAATGTTATCGCATTTATTATTAGCTTCATGGCTTTTATGACCCAAATACATCATATTAACAGCAAGGTAGGTTGTTTGATGATTGATGATGATGATTGTTGTGATGCCTGAATCTGAAATATCATTATCATCATCAACGATCTTAATTTGTGCACTGCTGAACATAGGCCTCTCCTTAGAAAGATTGGCTTATGTGATCACTGCGAAAGGATGCTTCAGAAATCACTTGTGTCTGATCCAAAAAGAACCAACGCCTGATGGCTGGTCCGTGGACACGGCTTTCCGCACGCTGGTAGAATGGGCTCGGCATGGGCATGATCGTGGCTATGGTACGGAGAGAGAGCGTGTGGAACGCCGCCGTCTACTTCTGCGAGCAAGTTATGCTTGAAAATAGATTATAGTAGAGCGGGACTGGGAGAGATTTGGAACTCTACCGGTTTACCAGGCCCGGGAACAGACACGGTACCGCAAACGACGGCATCGGAGATCACAGAACGATTGCGGTCCTCTATTAGACCATCTGTCACCTACGAGCAGTAAATGGCTCGAGGTACGTTGGGATTTTAAGGTTTTCCTTTCCTTTTACACCTAGTTCCCCTTCCCCTAGGTTTTCCTTTCACACCTAGTTCCCCAGCTACTGTCGTGTTTCGTGCAGATGCAGAAGCATCACTAGGCCGCCATAGTGTGGGTCACCATGCTGCATTGTTGCATTTTCTGTATTCACAATGAGTACCTATGGTGACCACCACTCTTGGATTCTGCTTATGCTTTCCATCAGGTAGAGTTGAGTTAATTTGGCAGGGTCATACACAAATAAACAAGTGATTAATTTAAAAAGTTTTTAAATAAAACAAGCTTTTATTAATTGTTAATAAAAAAAAATAACTTTAAGCCCTTTCATTTGATACCCGAATTGGGTGGGTTGTTTAGAAATATGTACGCCGCTATTTTGGATTAATAATAATACAGATTATATATAATTGTATTGTCATCAGAACTAAAGGAATATTTAAAATTTCAGCTCAATCAGGAAGTGGATCAAATTTAACTTGCAAGATTTGATTACAGACAAACATCGGGACAGGTGAAACTAAATAAAAGCTTGTAATAAATACTAGTAGGTACCCGAGACTGCGTGCGGTTTATGGTTGGTTCGAGTTCGACATTATCTAAAAATAGGTGGTGTCCGGGATTTCCGCACAGACAAGAAAAAAGGCCTCCTCTTAGAAATGAGGATTTCGCCTCTCTACATTGCTGGCCAGACGCGTTTTAGGTTTCTTTTAAATTTTCCTTCTCTTGACGACACCCATGACGATTAGGGGTGGATACACTCCATATTCTTAAAATATACAATTTGTTAACTTATTGTATCTGAAATACAGTCATCGCATCGCATTTTTGGACCTCGTCTATAAGGAAAGTTTGTGAAAGGAAGTTGAAAAATAAAACAAAAATCGCATAACATTTTATATTATTTAAAATACACACCTAGAATTGTTCATTTCATCGCAATACATATTATTAAGTATATTTATACAACATTATTGCACTTGGTTACATTTCTAAAGTTTATGTGGATACAAGTATGGATATTTAGTCAAAACGTAATTCAAAGGCGTTATCGAAGATAAGCATCGTTATTTATATAGGTTTAATCGCCAAAATGGAAGCCCAATGATTAATTAGGTATACAGACGATTTCTTAGGTTAATATACTACTAAATAGAATTCTTCACAAAATGTGTTAAAAGAACTGATTCGTTTCCGAGCAATATGTTAATTATGAGGTTTAAATTTGATGGTATTTAAAAAATGGTTCATATTGTAGGTACTTTCCTGTTCTTTTTAATAAAGCAGTTATTTCGAAATTATCTTCATTTACATCTCGTCATCAAAATCTCCCATTTAAACCTCATCCTACATGGTCTGAACTTAATAAAGTATCAAAAGAAGTTGATGCTTATAACTGTATTAATTTCAAAGGTTTATGTGACATTATTTGCATATTTTTTATCTGTACCTAATGATTTCAGCGTACTTGGGTACATTAAGATTTATATTAAAATTGATAATAGTTTTGATTAAAATAATAATTTATTTCAAAACACCTGTATACCTAAAGTTTTTAAACGTGAGGGTATCATAATAATCACATGATCTTTATTATCTCAGTGTAACGTAACTAGCTAGTCTATTCAACATGTATAATTTATTACAACTCTATTTATATAATCAACAACAATTATACTTAAAATGGAAGACTTTTGGATTTACTTATTAGATTTTTATATATATCATATTTTAGGGCCTGTTTCACCACTGGTTAATTATATAAATTTGTATTGAATTACTTAATCACAAGATGTCCTAGAATTTTTTGAACCAAACGTTTTACGGTGTTTAGAAGCCTACCAAATGTAATTATGGTGAATAGGTTTGCGTACCTGGTCTTCTTTGTAGGCTAAGGAAAACATCATAGAATGTTCTCATTTATCATCTGTTTACATTTATTTTGATTGAATTTGACCAATATGTTTGTTACTGTAAGATAACGATAATTTACTAAAATAAAAAAATACATTATTTTTAAGTTTGTTTATGTTGTATTCTTTTTATTTTTTTTTATTTTCTTTATTTGGAACAAAAAACAGTTACATGCTAAAATCTTAACTAAATACAATTAATTAAATATTCGAGGTAATAAACATGTAACCCACACTATTGTTCACAGATTAACAATAATAAAATTGAGACGAAACAGGTCATTTTGTTACAGTGATACACAAATATAAAAGCATGCAAGTAAGTGATACAAAATTATAAAGAATAACGAATAACTTATTCTGTTGGCAAAGCGGATAATAATTTAATGACATAACTCTTGTAGAGGCTATTAGATAAAGCAAATATGTCAACATCACTGAAATATTTGTTATATGTATCCACAAGGCGTCGTAGAGGTATGCGGACACCAGCATTAGTCCTACAAGATGGTGTGTGAAAAAGTTGGTATTGATGTGCCTTTCGCCGATAGACTGTTCTTGGTACTATATAACAAATTTCATTTGTGATAACAGAGCAATCAAATCTATTATTGCATAAACCGTGCAACATCATGGCATCGAGAAGTAGACGTCTAGACGCCAAGCTTAAAAGATTAAAATAATTTAACAACTCAGAATAAGGTAGTCTAGATCCCGTACCTTTGTAATAAGCCGAGCGTAAGAATTTTTTTTGCACTAATTCTAGTCTGTAAGAATATTTCGTGTAGATAGGGTTCCAAACAGGTATAGCAAATTCCAGTTGAGAACGTATGAGTGTTTTATACAACAACAATTGTGTGGAGGGTCGCACAAAGTCAGCGGAGGATCGTACGACAAAGCCATACATACGATAAGCTTTGTTTATTATATTATCAATGTGCTTGTCAAAGTGCAGACAGGGATCCAATAAGACCCCCAGATCGCGAACCAAATCCACCTTGTTTAATGGGGTATTATTAATTGAATATAAGAAGTCAAGTTTATGTTTTTTTTTGGTAAATGAAATAGTGTGGCATTTAGGGAGACTAAGAAATAGCTTATTCCGGATACAGTAATTATGTAATCTACACAGGTCTTACTGAAGAAGCTGACAATCTTGTATATCTTTGCATGACTTGTAAATTTTAATATCGTCAGCGTACATCAAAAAATTAGAGTGCTCAAAACATACTTTTATGTCATTGACAAAAATTATAAAAAGCAATGGGCCCAAAATCGACCCCTGGGGAACTCCAGAACTGGCCACAATGGAGTCCGAATAGTGTCCATTAATAACAACTCTTTGTGTTCGGTTAAAAATATATGACATAAACCAGCGAAGCAAATTCCCACGTATACCATTGAAAGCAATTTTTTCTAATAACAGTGAATGATCCACTTTATCAAATGCCTTCTTAAAATCCGTGTAAACGGCGTCAACTTGTACTTGCTTGTCCATGTTTGAAAATATATATCCAACAAAGGTCATAAGGTTAGTACAAGTAGAGCGCCGCTTGACAAAACCATGTTGCTCAGGTAAAATTAGTTGATGGATATGAGGATAAACTGCATCGTGAATGAGTCTCTCAAAGACCTTTGACAGTATAGATAAAATTGAGATCGGTCGATAATTCTCCACGTTATTCTTATCCCCGTTCTTGTAAATTGGTGTTATAAATGCTTGTTTCCACACGGATGGAAATACAGACTCAAGTAGGCATTTATTGAATATAATTTCCAAGGCTTGAGAAATAGTGTTTACCGTTCTTAAAAAGAAGTATGGTGGTATCCCATCAGGACCGGCACCTTTGGAGGAGTCTAACGATTTGAGAGCTTTCTGAATAGAGGTCTCTGACAGATATACATCGGATAAACACGAGGAAAGCTCAGTACATTGATCAGAAGGTTGCCAATTTAGTGGGTCGAGAGTAGAATGCTCATAGACAGAACAAAAGAAAGAAGAAAACAGGTTGCAAATATCTGTAGCATTGTCTGATGAAACATTATTATAATACATTGTATTAGGAAAGTTAGCTTTATTATTTTTATTCGAAATGTAAGACCAAAAATATTTTATATTACTACGTATGCTCTCTTCTACTGTTTTTATGTATGCACGAAAACAATTGACCATTTCTCTATGAAATAGCTTGCGGTAGTTGGAAAAGTGTTCATAGTCAAAAGTATTTCTGTATATTTTCCATTTATTCCAGGCGCGATCTTTTTTTTTAAATATTCGAATTAGATTGGGAGAGAACCAAATAGGAAAACGTGAACTCTTTGACTGAGTCAAAGGAACATGCATTCTAATCACACTATACAGGATTTCATAAAATGTATCAACGGCTTGTTCAGCAGCAAGATGTGATAGTGTTGCTTTCCAGTCCATTTTAGCAAGTACCTCATTAATGTGGTCGTAATTAGCTTTGAAATATTTATGAGTGAACAATATCTGACGTTTCATGGCTACAAACTCAGCATTCAAACTAGTATAGATAGAAAAAGGTGGATGATGAGGGACAGTGTTCAGAATGGCACTACAAGTTACGGCCTCACAATCGATATTCGAGAAAACAATTTAGACCGAATACTTGATCTGTATATCAGATCAAGTATTCGGTCTAAATTGTTTTTAAATGTGTTGTACTGAGTACCATTTATCATTGACAAAAAATTAATTAATGTTTGTCTAGGTGAGCTAAATGTTGACGAAACTAAATTGGGAAAAACATGATTATCTTGAAATTGCCAGTCAATGTCGGGGCGATTAAAGTCTCCAGTAATAAAATAAGATTCTACAGATGGGTCATTGACAACATTTTGTAACATATTTAAATATTCAATATACACTGCGTCGCTAGACCGTGGTGGAATGTATACAGCACTAATAATGTGGCGAGTATTTGGTTGAGATGCTGGAAGCTCTAAAATAATGTGCTCAATAGCTGAACTATCGAACTGTGTAATTAATTTATTTGGACTTAGTTCTTTTAAAGAAGAGTTTCTATTTTTTGACAGAAATCATAAGCTTCCGGGACCTACGCTTGTAATTGAAGACATAGACAAGAAATAATCTAAAATCATAGCGTTAAATACCTCGTACCTATATGTATTTTACAAAAATAAATCTTTGTCAGTTTTGAAACAGGTCCTCCTTGAATATACCTAGTATACTCCACCAGCTTTAATTTTGTAAAATCAACTGTAAATACAATATATATAATTTTGTGTGCTTAATTCATAATGTACCTATATATTTCTATAAAGGTTTTTTGATTTAGTTCAAATAACTCAGAACATATTAATTTTACTACAACACTAAATATTTATGTAAAGTCTAATTAAATACGTAATTTACCTATATGTAGGTATTAATTTATACCTAAACACGTAATATAAATAAATAGCTTGTTTATGTAATACAATCATTATTACTGGAAGACTTCGTTGTAATATACATCAAAAACATAATGTATAACGTCTGGAAGACTTTGGATATTAATATAATTATATAATAAAATCTGGGTTCATTTATAACTATGTACATAATTATTTTGAGTTCAACACTTGTGAAGGAATAAAGTCTACGATTTTATGTTAATATAAATAAATATAATAAATTGCGTATACAATCCTTCATGAATATCTTTGTATAAATTTAAAATTTTAGTTTGTATAAACAACTGTATTCAGATTAAAGGACATAAACTTTTGAAGGAGTTAAAAATTATTGAGTGTGTTCTATAATATAATAATCTATAATAAGGATAAATTGATAACAAATTATTTCGTTCAGTTTACTTTTTGATCTGAATTTTTCATCTTCAAATATTTAATACCATACTCCTAAATTAGTCAATGATGATGCTCGTGACTAAATTATTTCCGTACCTACTACTTTTTCATGGTAATTATTTTCCAGTGGAGAAAAGTAGGAAATTATGTCTATCAATTATTTGGTACACAAAACACAATATGTATACCTATATAGGTAGCTACTGCCTATATAAAGAAATAAATATCAGCTAAACAGTAGATCGTGTCGTAGTCAAAACCTTATTTGTCAGTGCACTAAATTCACCTAAAATACAAA
This sequence comes from Diaphora mendica, assembly GCA_949125395.1. NCBI lineage: Eukaryota > Metazoa > Arthropoda > Insecta > Lepidoptera > Erebidae > Diaphora > Diaphora mendica. Next base: position 8,275,007 of record OX421333.1, read on the forward strand.
ACTTATTACATCGTCCGTCTATTTAGAGTCACGTTCCACATTTAAGCATTATATAGCCTTAAAATCATCATTATATCAGGCATGTAATTTAGTTTATTTTATTGCCTATTGAACGTTTGGCCCTAAGCCGCACAGTAGCGACAAAATATAATTTACGATGTAGTACTAAGTCTAAAAACACTTCAACAATAAATGTCTAGTACGACAGATTAGAACGGCAGACCTATCTTGAAAGCCTTAATAAGGGCCGAACCGGAATCGTACATACCTATAACACCAAAAAGTACACCAAGGCCTATTATAAAATAATCATACGCAATTCTTGTACTCTCTATCTGATTTCCTTTCAATTTCAGATGGAAGTACGCTGGCCAGATAAAACTTAACATAGTTCCCGTGAAACTGCCTATAAAACCCATCAGAATAGCGAAGTGGGGAATGAAAATTGCCATGAGAATGGTAAAAACTATCACACCCAATCTCCAAGCTAACCCCCACACTTTCAATTCTCCATCAAGAGCGTAAATTACAGGGAAAATGGTTTTTGGTTTACCTCTAAAAAGAGCACGTTCGAGTAAATCACACGCTGCGTAATAAGGTAACGGGTAACTCAGCACTGCCTTGATAACTAGGAAGAAATTAACAAGTCCTTTGAATCCAGCTGAACGTAGATTGTTTGTAATAACCTGTTGAGTGTCATTTTGAAATGTCAGAAAGCATAAATATCCAAAAATGGACTTAAATGCCGCAGCTGCAATATGCGACCAATCCAACATCCATTCGAATTTCGACCGATCTTCCATGTTGCCTTCCAACGTAGGCAAGAATATCTGTGAGGTATAGGAGAATACAATAACGCCCAGACTGATGGGGAAGTTCTCGAAATCTAAAGTCCATTTAACTTGTCCCCAGCCCCAGTCTCCGATGTTGAGGATACAGTATCCCAAAACAATGGCGTTAATTATCAAGTGGCTCATAGTGCACCAAAATGAAAGCATGCTTACGCTTTTGAGAGATTTCAAAAAGGCCAACGGTAGAAGGAATATTCCAATCAACATCATCCAAGAGCGACCGTCAATAGACCCATCTGGGAATGTACCAATCATTAGATCTCCACATACGACAACATACAAGATACATGTCATGAGTAGTTCAATGATTTGAGCGATATTAACAATTCTAGCACCATATTTTCTACCAAAACATTCCTTCGCGATGCCTACGTAAGAGTCACGCACTCTTACACGTTGGCCTGATACTGGATCATCTTCGTACAAGCATTCAACTAGAATCTTACCAGTGTAGCAGCATATGTGGGCAATGCCTATCATTGCCGCAATGGCCCAGTAACCACCTTGGAGGACTGCAAACGGCAATGACACCACAAACATGCCCTGTAAAAGATGATACAAAGTTTTTCAATGCATCTTTAAAAGCATTTTTGTAAAGTATAGTGTAATCTATATATACAGTTACCTGAATGGCGTTAGTGACGTTCCATGCTGCTTGGTACTCATTAATCTTCATACCTGGTTTTCCACCACCTTCTTCAAATCCGCCTTCTTCGGATGAAGCATAAAAGTCAACGCTTTGCATGCTTTGGGTTCTGGAAAAATATTTAGGTATTTTGAATACTATATTCGAATGAAGTTTTTGTATATTTGTGAGCAGCTGTTTAATTGTTTACCTGGGTGCTTGACCATCTTGTTGAGGATATGTATTTTGATAGCTGGTGAATGAATCTTCAGCTTGCAATGCGCCGCTCAGGAACGGATTAGTAGGGTTCGTAGACTGATAGGTCGGTGATGTAGTTTCGTTCATCGTTGAAAGTTCACAACTTTCACCCATGTTATCTACAAGTCATGGACATATATTTTCAAAACTGGCTGAATATCATTATCTTATCCTGTGTGTTATTATATAAGTCTTGGCTCAAAGACATAATAATAGACAGTCACTTAACGACCGAGGAACTTAGTAGGAAGGGTCACTACACGTTTTTTATATAATAGATGCCAAAATTACTCTAAACTAGCTCGTACAACTTACAAGTATATTTAGCGAGATATCTTAATAATAGACAGTTTGAGAAAAGGTGCTGGAGTGGTTTAAAGGCCCAAACAACTAAGAGATGATTAGAAAAAATCTTTGTAATTTTTTTTATAACTATCAATGTTTAGTTAAAATATCTCTTGAATAAAAAAAGACCGATAATAATAAATAATGTAAAAGTTTTAGTTTTCAAAAGACAGGAACTCAGGGCATAGGACATAAAGACTTTAACTTATAATGTTAGGGTACGTCTTATTGTTATGTTCTGTAGATCTAAATTTCTCTTTATAGGAATTGATGTTACCTAACAACACTTTAATGAAAATAAAAGTTCACATATTGATTCACCTGTAGTGACCTTTTGCTTTAAAAGCTTACCTAAGTTCGCGAATCTGACGTTCTGTGGCGGGCGAGGCGATGGGCCAGGCTTCTCAGGTATCTGCTGCCGTACCGTCTGCATTGTCACGTCCAGTACATTCTTGAAGGGGGGTAACTTGAAACGACTCAAATTTATCATCTTGAAAATTTATTTTTTAACTCCTTCGCTCAAAATTTGTCAGAGTCGTATCAGTCTCGATTTATTTTAATCAAGATGTGTTATTATATTAAATTTTTCCTTTGAAATATAAATACTCTTACGTCAATAATTTTCAATTAACATCAACTGGAAGACATTGATTTTCAACATTAAAATAGTTATATTTACTTTCTACACTAGTTTATACTTAGCACTAATTTGGAAGACTTCGTTACACTACACTATTTTATGTTGTAATTACATTATTGTTTTATAGTGCCTGTGATTTTATGAGCAGCCATTTTCAGTTTAATTTTTACGGTTTCAATTTCATTATTTGAGTAAAAGCTTATAGTTAATAATCAACAAAACACTTAAGTGTAGTTATCACTGATGTATTTTAAGTGTGTAACTGTTGGTTTCTGTTGCTTTTAATCATTTTTATTAAAGTTTTTCGTTGATACAATGGCTGCTCGGCACTGTGACTCGCTTAGTGGGGTAGGGGTTTCATTCCTTCGGCGCGGGGTTGATGCGCGGTGTGGCGATCGATAGATCGAGTACAGGAAAATATTTCTCACGGGACAAAACTTGATTTCTGTTTGAATGTCGAGTTTATTATCTTACACCTGCGATATTGACGGATGGTGCATGTTATTGATTTTCAACATATCTTTTACAATCTATACAAATAAATGAAATTGGAGTGTCTGTTTGTAATATTAAAATCACCGCTTTTTAATGAAGCATATGTAGGTATACACGGTACATGTACCCAGATTTTTTTTACAAATTTTGTCTGTCTGTACGACTGTGTGACTGCCTGTTTGTTCCGGCTAATCTCTGGAACGGCTATACCGATTTTGACGGGACTTTCACTGGCAGATAGCTGATGATATAAGGAGTAACTTAGGCTACTTTTTTAGACTAGGTTTGCCCCGCGGCGTTACCCGTGGTTGTTGTTGTACGGCGGGTAACACCGCGGGGCTCAGCTAGTATAAAATACTTTAGAAGTTAGATATTTGATTGGACTTTAAGAGTTTTTCTATAAGAACTTACACATCAATCACAATTATACTTATAATATATATGTTTACTTACAATTATCCTATTTGGAATTGGTCATATTACTCATATTTCAGAGATCTGATAAGATAAATTACCATTTTACAAACGTGATTGTCCTGTACAATCACAATTCTTAGAGGAATTCCTTATCCCTCTAAGAAGTCCACTTGTGCATTCAGTCTTTTAAGGCAGTCTTATAATTCTTATAAGGCATAAACACTCGTGCATACATCTGTTTGTTTTCTCTAAATCTTGAATTCGACATTCCCAAATCATTCACAAATATTAATTTCTGTAACGATAGGAACTTATCAGTTATCAAATAAACGAACTTGTTGACAGATTTTTACAGTTTAGCTGATCCGGCAAACGTCGTTTTGCCCTAAAAAATGGGGTATAAAAATAGATGTTGGTCGATTCTCAGACCTACCCGATATGCACACCAAATTTCATAAAAATCTGTCTAGCCGTTTCAGGGGAGTATGGTAACTAACATTGTGACATGAGAATTTTATTTAGAAGATTATGATACCTATAGATTATCTCCAAAATTATAATATGCCTAAAATTCCGAAAAAAAATTACAGGAATACCTATCGGCGAAAGATTAGCTATTGAATCATTCCCTATTGTTTTTTTTTCTTTCATTCGTTTCATTTTCAGTCTTAACTGCGTTTTTCTGATAAAATTTAATTTAGGGACCACAGACAAAATTAGGTCAGATTATAATACATTTTGTTGTAATTTCATAGTACGGAACCCTCTATACGCGAAATTATATTGCGTTTAGACGATTTTTAGGGTTCCGTGCCAAAGGCAAAAAACGGAACCCTTATAGATTCGTCATGTCTGTCTGTCTGTCTGTCTGTCTGTCCGTCCGTCTGTCTGTCCGTCCGTATGTCACAGCCACTTTTTTCCGAAACTATAAGACCTATAATGTTGAAACTTGGTAAGTAGATGTATTCAGTGAACCGCATTAAGATTATCACACAAAAAAAACCTATTCATTGGTTTGAAGTCAGTGCCAAGCCAAATGTAATATTAGGTACCACACTCGCTATATTTCGACGTCACCGACGCTTCGGTTGTTTTGTTCAACGCGAAGAGCAGCAATCCCGCTCAAGGTCACGCGCGGCGAGTGCGGTACTTACTATTACATTTCGGCTTGGCACCGACTTCAAACCTATGAATAGGTAGCACATACAAATTAAGTTATTTTATACTTTTTAGTTTTTGAAGTCAGTTTTTTTAAACGAAGTTTTTTTTTAATTTTCGCTTTTTAGTCTTTCTCAAGTCTCTCATCATCATTTCATTTAAAATTAAATTATGTCTACAGAATATGAAGGCATGCAGACAATTGCTCTTAACTTCATTGCAGGCGCTCACGGAAATTTGAGGGTTTCTTTCGATTTCCTTGGGATCCCATTATCAGATCCTGATATGGTGGCCATGGGACCACATGGGGAGCATACCCTTTCGAATACAAAAAGAATTTTCAAAATCGGTCCACAATTGACGGAGTAATCGATATGTACATACATAAAAAAATCGATGAAATTGAGAACCTCCTCCTTTTGGAAGTCGGTTAGAAAATAGAAAAAAAACAAAAAAATTTGGGGGTCCCCCCACTTAGAACTGAAACTCAAAAAATTTTTTTTCATCAAACTCATACGTGTACCTATGGATAGGTCTTCGAAAATGAAATTGAGGTTTCTATTATCATTTTTTTCTAAACTGAATAGATTGCGCGAGAGACACTTCCAAAGTGGTAAAATGTGTGTCCCCCCCCCTGTAACTTCTAAAATAAGAGAATGATAAATCTAAAAAAAATATATGATGTACATTACCATGCAAACTTCCAACGAAAATTGGTTTGAACGAAATCTAGTAAGTAGTTTTTTTTAATACGTCATAAATCGTAAACTGCAATTTACCTTTCATTCAATCAACACAAATATAAAATAAAATAAAAATTATATTAAGTTACTTGCTGCTGCGGAACCCTTCATGGGCGACTCCGACTCGCACTTGGCCGCTTTCTTTTTAAATTATAACGAACAACCAATTTGATTACATAGCATGTGATTTTGTAAATAATAAAAAATGTAATTAACAATTTTCTTAATTGATTGTTAAAGGCGTAGTGTCCCGAAGTAACGCAGGGTTGGCTGGTCGGCAGTCGGCGGTATGGCTTGCCAATGTACTGTGTTATTTTTTACACTTGTTTTAACATGCCACTTTATAATGACAGTAAGTAAATAATATATATAATAACCTACAGTTACTGAACCTCCTTTTTGATGTGGTAATTGTTGGCCTTATCGTCGTTTTGAAAGTTCATTTTCTAGACAAAGAAGAATTTCTAGCGATTGACGTAGCGATAATTTAAGTTTACATTAATTAGTACAAATAACAAGACGTTTCGTACCATTTTTCCGTCTGTTTTTACTCTATGCAATAAATTGACAATGCAGTCTATAGTTTTGTTTTAAAGCTGCAAGATTAGTGGCAGATACAGCCTTGGTCGCTCTAAGCCCCAGGCCGTGTATCACCCATCATATAGTCTAGGCACATAATCAATTTATTTTACAACCAACTTTTATCAAAAACGATTCAGCAATTTGAATTTTCTGTTAAGATTTGCCGCTTAGTTCTTTATTACATAAAAATACAGCCATATTGTTTACAATATGATCATTTCACAACAGTAAGGACATCTAGAAATTTCGAGATAAAATGAGATATGTACTAAAATATACTGGTATTGGAAACAAATAGATACTAGTTAAGCAATAGCGCTAGAAATGTTAAGTCTCGAGGTAATGCCCTGCCATGCCGTCTTCGAAAACAAATGATATCTGATAGCCCTAAGCCGGCAATCCGCATGTTTTTATCATTAACTATTGGAATTTAAAGAGTTTGAAGATTCCCAAGATTTGCACATTGCGTCTAAAATTAGACGATAACACTTTTACTGATTTTAAACAATTTACAGTACACCTATATAATAGCAAACCATCCTTGCTGTGTGGAGCCAAGCGAGAACCTAACGCTAGCGATGGTTATAGACGCGTTCGAAATCTATGGCCACGATCCCACAGACAAGCTGGACCATCTTGCCCACTATCAGATACAAATGATGAAGATCAAACATGCACCTGATCAGGTAATTTAAAGATTAAAATTACCAAGTAAAGTGTTCAGACCAACCAAATTAAATCAGACCTTAAATTCAGCTTCAAAAAGTTTAGATTGAACTTTGAACTAGTTTTCTAGCTAAAGCTTTTTTTTTTCAAGAAAACCTTGTGTCTGAACGGTTATTACTAAAGTTGGCCGCGGGCCATTTTATAAGACCTTCCTTGTATAGTTATATAAACATTTGAAAAATCTATAAAGGAGATTATGGCCATGTTATCGAGCTGATTGATGATTCAAGTCTAGGAAATCTTAAAGTTGGAAACCTATTTGGATTATTCTTTGGAAAACGACTCTTATATGAATTAAAAATGCAGTTAAAATATATGCTTATTACATAATTAACGTTTTTGAAGAATTTGAAGTATCCCCGACTTCAATGCACATACATTTGAATTGTATAAATCGTTTTCTTCATATCTTAAATTATCATGCTTCAAGTTTGTGTTTTCCTTTAAATTTGAATGAGATCGAATGGGTCAAATAAAATCTTTAGCGCATTTTCCAAGTCGTTTCATAACTAGAGGAGCTTAAAGGTACCTACTTACAGTGGGAGAGCCACGCTTCGGCATGAATGGGCCGGTTCGACCGGAGTGATACCACGGCCTCACAGAAAACCGGTGTGAAATAGTGCTTGCGCTGTGTTTCACCGAGTGAGTGAGGATACCGGAGGCCCATACCCCAACCCCCTCCCCCCATCCCCCAAAGGCCGGTAACGCACTTGTGACGCCTCAGTGTTGCGTCCGGGTGTCCATGGGCGGCGGTAATCGCTTACCATCAGGCGATACGTCTGCTCGTTTGCCGGCATATTCCATAAAAAAAAAAAAACAAAAAAAAAAAAAAAAAAAAAAACTTAATAAAAACTACACCCGAATTGAGCACCTCCTCCTTTTTTAGAAGAAAAACAGCAGCTTATCAACATAAAATTTTAATTCTGTGACGTTCTTAATTTATATTACTTACTAGATATATAGAGATGATGGGAAATTAGCTTACTCTTATTATACTTACGTAATTTCATTTTGTTTACAGTACATTATCAACGAATTGGTACACATAGCCACTGATCATTTAGCAAGATTTATACACATGCATGTTAAAGAGTTAAAGGTTTGTATAAACAAGATATTACGGCAAATGTCATATTAGATTCGAGTTTCTTTATCCTTACTTATTAAAAGAATATAATTTTGAAATTCTCTGAAAGACAATATTACTAACTTTTAAACTTTCGCGTTCCATGATGTAATAATTATTATTTTTACAGGAATTAACGCGATCACTTATTTCAAGGTATTACATACCTCTGTTATGCCTGACGTTTCGTGCAACCTGGTCGAAACGTAAATTATTAGTAATATGGGTAGATTCGGCAGTGTAATGGGAGAATTATGTGTATCAGTAAAGTACCTATATTTGCCTGGGGATAATTAGGTACCTATCGCGTACCTACAGCCACTAGGCTAGGAAGCTATTTAAATCGAACAAATCCCAAAGCATGTGTATTTAGAGAGATTCTTGGATACTTTTATCAATGTAGAAAATATTAATACTGTCTGTGTGCGTATTACGTAGCTACATAATTTGGCTCAGATGACGATGAAGTTAATGATTGTTAAAAAAAACTTCACATGCATTTGGCTAAATGAGCCAAGAAATTCTAATATCTAAATTCTAGGTACAGTACGCCCTAGAATCTTTTTTCCAGTGCCTTCTTTGACTTGTAGGTTTTACTAATAGCTTTAGAAGATGCAATAGACAACATGCTGACGATGTACGACAACCACAACGCTATTAAAACTGAAAGGGTGGCTACATACAACAGTATGGCGGGAGGCGCGGTACCTGCTGAGTTTTATATGAGTCAAGGTATGCTTCTGTTTATCTGCTTTGACCACTGGAGTATTTTAATGAAATTAACAAAAAATCTGACAGATAAATAGTCAAAACAGTTTTTTAACACAAAGTCACAACGACCAATCACTGGTGTCGAAAATAACAGGAATTTTTTGCGTTCTATTGCTCCGTATTTCTTAAGCCATATATGGCAATGATCCCTTTTTCACAAATATCTATGGCAACAGTACTTGGGATATCAGAACTGATAACTAGTTCGACCTTCGAATTTAGTTAGTCCTCAGCTCAGGGTTATGGAGGTCTGATACCAGTCGCTCCGCGGAAAACTGATATGTAGGTAAAAAACCGGTTGGATTATTAGCCGACCTCAAATAATGTTGGGAATAATAAGGCTAGGAAGAGTTGGGGGTAATTTGAGTCCCAAGTGCGTTGAGGTACGGCTCTTTTCTTCAACTTTTCTTCACGAAAAATATTTTTTATCTAAAACATCTCGAAGTAATCGAATAGCTTGTTACAGAGTTTTATTGCGGCAGAAACGTGTACATATTCATATCGGAGTTATACAGCGATATATACAACATGGGGCGCAGCGTAACTCCGTACTGCAAGGGGAGGGCCTTTTATTTTTTGGGATTCATACACTTTATGGACGAAAAGAGATACTTTCTTGCGGAGGATCCAAATGTAGTGTTTTCAACGGACAATTTTATTCACGGACTGGAGTGTAACAATGAAGTTTGTATCTTCAGGTAAATTTTTAATTTTGATCAAAGCTAAAGGCTGATTATGATGACGATGATATTAAAGTTGAAATATTAAACGTGTAGCTTCCATGAGATTCCTAAAAGTCCTTAAAATATACATACGCATATGAACACATACACAATATATGTGTTCAAAACACTAGCCTAGGGTACCGTGCCTCAAAATAAAAAATAAGTATTTTTATCACTTTGTTGTCAGTCTGTCTGTCTGTCAAGACCCTATTTCTCAGGAACGCGTGGAGGTTTCTAGCTGAAATTCACATCAAATACTCAGGTCTACTGGTCCCTAGGAGCTGTGAAAAAATCAAACTTCTAAGCCAACGCAATCAAAGGATACAGCCGTTTGTGCTACAAATTTTCGACACTCGCAAGGGATGAAAACCTACAGGATACTTCCCGTGAACTCAGAATCTTGAAATTTGGTGCGAAGCAACGTCTTATAGCACAGATAAAGGAAAAATTACGAAAAGCATAAATTTTTACTGACCTCTTATAATACTTACAGGTTTGTACGAGTCCGACTCGCACTTAACCGGTTTTATTTTTATTTTAAAGACAATATCACAAAATATTTGTTCCAACCCGAGAATCGAACCTGAGACTTCAAGAACAGCATTCGCATACCAATGCACCACCGAGGCAGTCAGTCACATTTCCATAAATTTTAATTTTGAAAATTGATAGAAAAACTTACCATTTTAAAATTTTTAGGTTTCCTTTCAAGAAGAGTTTGCAACACCTCCGTGATGTATCGACTCTTCCGAAAGCCATAGTGAAGTGTGGCACAGAGATGTACAAGCTGCCGCCTCTCACCGCCGCCTCCTGTATCATCACCTCCGGCTCATTCATACTCGACTTTAACATACAGGGTGTTAGATTTCGACATCATGACTATTTACTGGTAAATATTCTTCTATTTTTAAGATTATGTAACTGCCTTTACCATAGTACCATTGCCGATGGAACTTTAGATTGAACAAATGGCGTAGGGGTTGAAGCGGTCGCATTACACCGAGTCTTGTGAGTTCAATACCCCACATGGACATTACTTTCTGTGATCCACAAATTGTTGTTCTGTGTCTGTGCGTTTTTTGTGTCCTTTTGACATGTATGTTTGTAGTTTCCCGCGACACTGGTAATATGTATTAATAATGCAGGAATTGTCTTGAAAAAACAAGTCCCTTGCATACAATTTACCGTCAGTTTTTAAGTGAGCTGTATGGAGGCAATGCAATAATAACAAAACAAACAATTAAAATACAGGTTGGAATTTTTGCTTGGTTTGTGTTATGAAATATAAATTTTGCAGTTTATGTCCAACGGCCACGCTTACTACACCAAAGAAAAGTATTCGCCACTAGTTTGTGATCATCACGTATGCGAGTGGAACTACACGAACTTCTATGGAGGTGAGGAAACTGCTTTCATTTATTTCTTTTTAGTGTAAGTACTAAAGTCTGTGAACAGTAAATGCAATTAAACTTTTTTTTGGGTAGGGTGATGAAAATAATAAACGTGTGTAAAGTATATGTTTCGACACATAATGTGCTGTCTCGGCCGGAATGATACCTCTGCTTCACCAAAAAGCAGTAAGCAATTCTCTCTTTGCTTTTCCTCTAGCCCTTGCCCTCAAAGAGTTGCAGGCAGCACAGGATTGGTTGTTCCCGTGACACTTGTTGGAAGCCTAGGACCTAAACCTCAGCAGAAGATGTCTTACGGATGACATGATGATGATTTTGGGTCAGCGTAATAAGTTTTCTTCATCTATTCTTTCTACCACTCGTCAGAATCAAAAGAACAAATATATTAAATTGTTCACGTAAAACCGTGAGCAGCTATTCATTTACCATGTTTTTCTCCAGGTCCATTTATAATCCCAGGCGATCCAGGCACCGGCTTGTCGCCTGTGCCTCCATTCATCGAGCAGACAACACAGACGTTTAATCTGATGGCCACAGACAATCCTGATGACTCGATGTCGAACATTACTTGTAAGTTTAATATTAAATTACTACTTCTACAGTTCAGGAGAGGGGCTGGAGGTGTACACTGATTTTTAGCTTCAAAATCAAATAGATTTTATTACAAATATGCCTTTTCAGGCACTTTCGAAACATTTATGACTCGGTTGCTCGAAGTTCCTATGAAGAAGAAGACCGGCAAGAAGAGTTTTTTCCCTTGCCCTTCCAAAATGACTACTCTGCCTGATGGAAAGCATAAGCAGAATTGAAGAGTGGTGGTCACCATACTCATTGCGAATGCAGACAATGCAATAATTCAGCATGGTGGCCCACACCATGGCGGCCTAGTAATGCTTCTGCATCATTGGGCATCCAGTCTCGCACTCACCAACGAAACACGACAGCACGAACACTGTCATTTTACGTTGACTTTTTGTGCGAGGGTAGTACCGCCCCGGTCGAGCCGACCCGTTCTTGCTGAAATCAGCGTGGCTCTACTACCTTGAGAAGAATCATCATCATCAGCCTATCGCAGTCCACTGCTGGATATAAGCCTCTCCAATTGCACGCGACTTGGTTCGATCCTCGGCTTCTCGCATCCAGCTCCTGCCAGCCGTCTTGCGCAAATCATCACTCCACCTGGCCTGTGGACGCCACTACGTTTGCCAAGACGCGGTCTCCACTCAAGAACCCGTTTACCCCAACGGTAATCAGTTCTACGGCTAATATGGCGAGCCCACTGCCACTTCAGCTTGCTAATTCTGTGAGCTATGTCGATGACTTTGGTTTTCTGCCGGATTACCTAATTCCTGATGCGATCCCTCAGAGGAACGCCGAGCATAGCCCTCTCCATAGCAAGCTGAGCGACTTTGAACTTGTGGACCAGCCGTAAGTGTCCACGTTTCTGCTCCGTATGTCATGACGGGTAGGATGCACTGATTGAAGACTTTCGTCTTTAGGCACTGTGGGATCGACGATGAAAAGTCTCGACGAAGTTTCCCAAACACCCACCCAGCTGAATTCTCCTGTTCACCTCGTCTTCGAAATTGCTTCTACCTAACTGCAAAGTCTGCCCCAGGTACACTTATTTTTGAACAACTTCGAGAACGGCACCATGTACCGCGACCGGTTCCGGTAGGACATGTTCATTGGACATGATCTTGGTTTTGTCCAAGATCATCCGTAGGCCGATGCGCACAGAAGAGTCAGCCAGGTCGTTCAGCATCTGTTGTAGGTTCTGCAGCGTCTCTGCCATGATGACGATGTCGTCCGGTAATCGCAAGTGAGAGATGTATTCACCATTGATATTTATGCCACAACCTTTCCAGTTATAGTAGGTAGTAGAGCCACGCTGATTTCAGCACGAATGGGCCGGCTCGACCGGGGCGGTACTACCCTCGCACAGAAAATCAACGTAAAATGACAGCGATCGTGCTGTCGTGTTTCGTTGATGAGTGCGAGACCGGAGGTCCAAATAGTCTAGTCAACAAGTTCCATACTTGTTGACTAGACTAAAAGATGCAGAAGCATCACTAGGCCGCCATGGTGTGGGTCGCCATACTGCATTGTCTGCATTCGCAATGAGTATGGTGACAACTCTTGGATTCTGCTTATGCTTTCCATCAGGCAGAGTAGAGTCATTATGGCGGGCCATACAAAAAAAAAAAAAAAATCCTTTCCAGTGCACTTGGATGTATCGCCAGTCCACTTGGCAACGCTGCAGGGACTCCAGAACAGGCCAGATCTCAATTGACTCAAAGGCCTTCTCATAGTCCACGAAAACTAGACACAGGGGCTGATTATATTCTGCCGTCTTCTATATAATCTGCCGCACTGTGTGGATGTGGTCTATGGTGCCATATTCACTCCGAAATTCAGCTTGCTCCTGTGGTTGGAATTCGTCGAATCTTCGCGCAAGACGGTTCGTGATGACTCTTGAGAACAGCAACAGAAGTGGAGGGCCCTCGATATGTCATCGAACATATCCTCCACTTCATCGTCCGAGTGGGCCGAGGTCGGTGCGTACACTTGTACTACCTTGAGGCTATACCTCTCGGTAAGCCTAAGTATGAGGTACGCATACGCTACCCTATTCGACACACTGGTCATTTCCACAACGTTGTCAGAAAGAGACTTTAACAAGTCTCTTTCTGACCAGAAACCCCACGCCACCTTGCACAGTATACAATAACAAGTCTCTTTCTGACCAGAAACCCCACGCCACCTTGCACAGTATACAATTGTATAATGTGCAAGGGGTTTCTGGTCAGAAAGAGACTTGTTAAAGTCTCTTTGAAAACGGACATTTACTATTCGTTTCATAGATTGAGAGGGCTTTGTATAAAAAGAGTCCGAGTAAAACTGCCGCGTGCCAATATGGTCTAGTTCCAGAGAAATTAAGTACCAAAGTTTACCTTCTTTTGCGGTGTCGCAAACAGAAAAAAAACAATTTCTTTCAAATCAACGAATTAAATGTAGTTTCGTATTTATTAATCAATGAGTGCATAAGAAGCGCATATTATATGCTCATTCACGTTATTAGAAAGCCCATAGTTTAGCGTAAAAAAAAAATTTGTTAATTTTCTTTTTCATTTTTTTTCTTGGGAACATCAGCATTGGGACACCTAAATTTTATTTTAAATTAAACTTTAAGCTATCCACAATCCATACAAAATGGGCTGTCCATTCAGATTCCCAGGTCGGATCAAATGTTTGTATGACCTGCAAATATTTGTTTCGGAGTTTGGGTGTTTTCTATGTATAATATGTATGTATTTACAAAAAAAAGTATATATATGTATTTATATCAGTTGTCTAGTACTCATAATACAAGCTCGACTTAGTTTGGGACTAGATGGAGATGTGTGAAAAAAAATGTTTTAGTACAATTTTTCAAAGGAATGATACGATATATCTACTTAATAATAATTGACAAACGGCAGGCGTCACATATATTTTTGAAAGACACAACCCTTGAACAAAACTTAAAATTCAATTTATTCAAATACACCACGGAATGGGCATCCGATTTTTTTAACATGAACTGTGGATAGGTTTAAGTATATTTTGAAAAAAAAATTAGGTGCCCCAATGCTGATGTTCCCGAGAAAAAGAATTAAATGGAAAATTAACAAAAAAAATGTTTTACGCTAAACTATGGACTTTTTAATAACGTGAATAAGCATATAATATGCGCTTTTTATGCACTCATTGATTAATAAATACGAAACTACATTTCGTTCGCAAATTCGTTAATTTCGAAGAAATTATTATTTTTTGTTTTCGAAACCGCAAAAAAGGTAAACTTTGGTACTTAATTTTTCTGGAACTAGACCATATTAGCACGCGGCAGTTTTACTCGGACTCTTCTTATACAAAGCCCTCTAAATCTATGGAACGAACAGTAAATGTCCGTTTTCACCGTCATATTGTATACTGTGCCTTGGGATTGTTGGTTTACCTCGCGGAAGTACATCAGGTGGCCTGAGTGGGTTATGGTATCCTCCCCTTCTCTTCGGATTTCACATAATCCTAAGATATGCCACCTAATCTTCCCAAGCTCCACCTCAAATTGTGCCAGATTCGAGTCTAGCCGTAACGTGCGGGCATTATAAGTTGCCAGGGTCAGTCGTTTGTGGTGGCCTCCCGTAACCCAGTGATTCTTAGCACCCAGTAACAGCCGTTACCGTGGTCGCCACCATGACCAGGAATAGCGGGACTGCCGGGAACTGGGTGCCGTGGCTTTTGGCTTCTCATGGAGGTTAATGCCCATAATCACCACGCTGGGCAGGCTGGTTAGTGATCGCAGGACGTAGCTTGTTGCACCGGTGACGCTACTGCCCGTCACCGGCCTATTGTATTTAGTTACGCCTCTTTGGATGGATATACCGCCATCGCTAGGTCGCCAGAGCCTCGTTCGTCGATCAGCAGGGTGCACCGCGTGCAGGTGAGGTTGGCTGGGAGCGAAAGATTGTGGTTCGCACCTTTACACACTTGAGAAGAATAGTGGTTATATTTTCAAACATAGTAAATTTGAGCTCATGACACACGAGGTTTAGTTCGATTCTCATGTTTCAGACACACTTGATGGATGTTGGTACATGTTCCCGCCTAACTACGGATCAATTGCTGGCATTAGCTATCTCGATCCGCTTACTGTCAACGAGTATCGCTTCACTTGTCAAGGATCGGGCAACAAGGTAGTTTTTATTACGTTGTTTCATTAACAGGATTTTTCTGCTAAACATAGGCCTCCTTAGAAAGTAGGTTAGAATAATAGTAATAACATTTTATTTGCGTAAATGTGGTACAGAAAGATGGTAAAAAATTAAAAATAGGCACGATACTCATTTCGCCAGTAGGTAATAGGCATGCAATGCAAATATAGTGTTGCAGTCTTTCGTACAATAGTCACTAAATTGCTAAAACTTAATTAATTGCTAATTAAAAATAAATAATTAGTTAATTATTTATTTTTAATTATGATTTAGTTAAATCATAATTAATTTAAAAAAATACATTTAACACTTTTAAAATACGTACAAAAACTACCTTATAAATTCAATACACCTACAATGCATTTCTAAAATGTTAAGACGGTCAAGAATGTTTTTGTAGGAATTCCCTAATCGGAATAATAACTATTTTCTACAAACCATTTTCTAAGAACAACACAAAACTTCTTGAGTGTTATACTTACTGTACTACGCTGGCCAGGCTGGTTTGGTATGGAGTTTTTTTCAAGCTTTCCTTCCCTCCGCAATGGTGTTGTCCCGCTTAGTATTTATGTCACCCATCTAATATATAAAAGAGTAAGGTGACTGACCCATACCCAGAGATCAACGCACAGCCCAAACTGCTGAAGCTAGAATCCTGAAATTTTGCATGTAGGTCCTTTATATAGGTAACGTAAGTGAGCACTAAGAGAGGAATTTTTGAAATTCCACCCCTAAGGGGGTAAATCAGGGGATGAAAGTCTGCGTGAGTGAAGCCGCGTGTAAAAGCTATTTATAAATAACAGTGATGACATTTCCGTATTCTTAATCAACACGGAAAGAGAACTTTGTTAAATTCAGTTATATTATTATCGGTTTAAACCTATTTTGCCAATAAATCAGAACATGGGAGAGTAATAAGGAAAATCTGCCTAATTAAAGAATCTCGTTATATCAGTCTGGTATCAGATGTCGGCCAAAGTCTACCACGGTTATCCAGGAGCTTCTTCCAAGGATAACATAGGTATGTGGCGACTTCCACATACGCAACAAAAACATATGACAGCGCCATCTACCGAAGATACACTGAACTACGGAGTAACATACAATACGAAGAAACTACCAATCCTGCATCGCGCAATAGAAGTTCTCGCGCCGATAATCATATATACAACATCCCAACATCAACCACTGGGCAGTTGGCCCGCCAGGCATGATCACCTCGCCTGGTCGGAGGATCCTCCCTTTGTGTTTGTGAGAGACATGACACCCGTCCCTCCACAGGTACAATAAAACTATTTGAAACGGAACGCCGAATGGTCTTAGCCTGTTCGATTACGATAGTTTACTTTCATTCTCAACCGACGACTTAAAACGAATGCTTTTTTATCGATACAAATAAATAATTGAAGTATCTGTTTGTAATTTCAAACTATCAAAATTTACTAAATGCATATGAAAGTATATACCTACGGTACTTACTTACAACAAAACATTCATTTTTTAATTTTTTGTCAGTTTGTTTCGGCTAATCTTTGGAATGGCTAGACCGATTTTGACGAGAATTTCACTGGCAGATACCTGATGATATAAGGAGTAACTTAGTCTACTTTTATTTTAGACTAACTTCGCCCCGCGGTGTTAGTTGTGGTTATTGTTGTAAAGGTACAACAGCAACCACGGGTAACACCGCGCAGCAAAATAAATTCATTGTCCATTTTGTAGGTTAAATTCTAATGCAGATCTTTTATATCCCACAGGGGCTATACTGGTATCCTCAATGGATGGGAGCACCTCCTCATCATCCGTATCCTCAGTCCGGCGACGGCTCCGCCAATTTGGGTCACCCTGCGGAACCTATATTCTATCCTCACCAACAAGTACAACCACCCTCACTTATGCCACATAAAAAATAAATACATATTTCTTATTTTTTCGTGTTTTATTGACAATACTCTTTATTACTTATTATGGATCTTTATTACTTACTTAATTATACTCTTTATTTATGGATTTTTTTCTTTATAAAAGACAACTCCCGCACTAGGAATAAATCCTGTGCCGCGGGGGACTTTACAAACATACATGAAACGGACACAAAGAACACCCAGACTCAGAACAACAATTTGTGGATCACACAAAGTGTTGTCCTACGTGGGATTTGAACCCACGACACTTGGCGAAGTAAGAAACGGCGTGGTGACCGTTAAATTACTAGGCCAAACGTGCAGTCGCTTATTTTTTATTGGGTTTAATGCAAGAGCTTAACCGCTAAATTAACCTGATACCTAACTTGATAGAAACGAAACCTCGGGAAATAGAAGGTATCGTAACTTTCTAAAGTATTTTGTGTATATTTTTAACTTTAAACTGACAGGTTTCAAGTTCAAATTAACACAAAACCGCATATCGAAGTTAAATAATCTCACTTTCTGGGAATTTATCAGCAAGTTGTGAAACTGGCCTGTCCAGTAGTAAATCGACATCAAACTATTTAACCATTCAATTTAATTATTCATTTTTATATTTACACTAGCTGTCCCACGCAACCTCATTTGCGTGCCCGTAGCGTAATAATTTTCCCCCGTTTTTGAAACATTTTTCATTGGTGCTCCGCTCCTATTGGTCGTAGCGTGATGATATATAGCCTTCCTCGATAAATGGGCTATCTAACACTGAAATAATTTTTCAAATCGGACCAGTAGTTCCTGAGATTAGCGCGTTCAAACAAACAAACTCTTCAGCTTTCGAAGTCGGTTAAAAATGATGTAGCTTTTTGTTCTTGTTCGCTTAGATCTTCCAAAGTCCCCCACGGATTTTAATATAGTTGTCAGCAAAAGAAAGAGTGAATGAAGAGGAAGGTTTATATGTATAACACATGCCTATTGGCTATTATAGTAGAGAAAAATGCAGAATTTCAAAGATTGCTGTGCATATCCAGTATGGTTCGATAGTACGTATTAATAATAATAAATATTTCAGACATTTAACCATCTAATCCCAAGCTAAGCAGAGTTTGTGTTATGGGTACTGTTTTTTTGTAAATACATACATATTATACATAGAAAACACCCAAACTCCGAAACAAATATTTGCAGATCATACAAACATAGGGTCCGACCCGGGAATCGAATTAGGTATATACACTAGCTTCCGTATGCGGCTATCGTGTGGTAAAGGGTAGCTTATGTCCTTCCTCAAGAATCAAAATATCTCCAAACCAAATTTCATTGAAATCGGTGCAGCGGTTTAGCCGTGAAAGAAGCAATCAGACAGAGTTATTTTCGAATATATATTATTAGTATAGAATATTTACTGGTTTTAACATTGAATTAAACAAAAACATACAATTTTTTATAACTTTTATTCATATTCATAATAATCATAATTTACACAAACATAACGGTATCTAGTGTTAACTCGTGGGAGTTTACAACCCAACTATATTTTAAATAAATGTCAAGTTACAGGACAACTTTATTGCACTTAATTTAATATTTACTGAACCAAAGGTTTAAAATATGGTTTTCCCGCGAAAAGTCTTGCCTATTTTTATAAAGTTAAAGTAGTATTGCCAACAATCAATAAAATACATTTTAAAAATCACAAATATTAAAAAAAAACTAACATCTTTTGAAAAAAGTGGTAATTAGCAGCCACTATTAAACATTTCTGATAAAACAATATAATCTAAGCGTAATAACTAAATATATAATTAACTATGTAGTTATCGCAATATGAGGATATACAAAAGGTTACCTATAATTTAGCAAATAAAGTAGACAACCACATATTCAATTTATGCCAGCAATCAAACCCATAACACAAACTATTTTAATTTTTTTTTATATGGCAGCACTTGTCTACGCCAATGTTGCTAGCATTCAAAATTATCACTATTAACTACTTACATCTATGTTAGTCCTATTTAGTGGGCTATCATCACACTTCGATTATTATTGTACAACTAGCAAAATTTGTAAGCATTTTCATCAATACATACAATAATTTTTTGTATACTCGCCTACAATGTAATGAAATACATATTTTTATCCGTTTTGAAGTATAAGTTTGGGTGTAAAAGCGTTATTTAACTTTGTATACAAAATATGAACTGTAAATACGTCTTTTTTAAGGTAAACACTTTTATTTAGTAAATTCATAACATAGGTTTTATGGGATATTAAAGTACTGTAAATGTATTGAATATATAAAGAGACATTAGGTTGTCTATACAAATTAACAAGTTTCAGAATAATATTGAACAGTGATCTTGTTTTAAGCGGAGGATAATTATAACCTTCTGGTTTTCGAAGGGTTATTTTTGAGTCATGACGAAGCTGTATAGTAATAAATCAACTTATAAAACGGTGTTTATAAAGATCAGTATTTACCCACATGACAGCAGTATAACTTTAATAAAAACGATAACCATTATTCTACATAAAACAAGAACTATGAACAATATGTCGAAATTTCATTGTAGGAATTATATAAAATTATAACAAGATGGTTGCTCAGATGTTATTATAGGCAAGTTTAACGTATTTAAGGATAGAATTAACAGTAAACGCATGTTAGTGAAACGTACAAATACATCACACTACCAAAGAATAACTTTTCATCGTCTAACTTGACTATTCTTTGATAATGCGACTGCTTTCTTTAAGTAAATGCAATACAGGAGAGAGAAGGTTGGTTTTATAACAAAACCAAATAAATGTGCACTTAAACTAATGTTTATAATAGAATACACTCGCAATATAACGTGACAATATTTATATAACGATTCAAAAGAGGCGGCATTTATAAATTGACCAAGTAACAATTTCAATCGGCCTAACTACGGCAACAATAGTAAAAGCGGGCAACACTGCTTGAACACACATTCAAATTATTAAAAAAATCCACTAGCGATTATTATTCATCGGATAGGTGCTACCTTGATCAAAATGGCGGAGTTTAAAAAAAAGATTGCCACTCATATATATCTTATAAAATGTGTACAATCCTTACTTAAAATATATATTTATATCTCATTATATATCATGTTCAGTCGTCACACTAAGGACTTACAAGCCGAATATAATTTTAAGGCAATCGTTAAACAATCTTGCATTAAAATTGAACAAGCAAGATGAGATAAAACATTGCTCATATCTTGCATCCAAACCTAATGCAACCAATTGACGATTGCATATCTTGCTTTATAATTCAGTATAACAAATATACACGTCTTGTTATTATGTAATTTAACATGGCATGAACGTCAACATGGTTATAGTTTAGATGGCCTCGGTTTATTAACTATCATACAGTCATATGTCCTCTTTATTTTTTTAATAAGTAATAGGTTAGTAGAAACAGATTAGAATGCGACTTAAGTCGGATTCTGATTGAATATATTTGTTGACCATACGCTTTTGACTTTTTTCTTGTATGTGCATGTATTAGTGCAATTTTAGGATATTTGAGCAATTATTTTAATACTGGACCATCGTAACAATACATAGAAGAGTTTTAAATTTCTTTTATGCACTTGTTTGAACAAATAGTCTACATGACAGACACTAAACAACGAGATTTGATGTGTTTTTTGTAGCGAATTTTACTGAAGTTGACAAACTTCAAAAATAAATTAATGTAATGTATAAATTGTTTTATAGTATTTTTTAGAAATCTTTACCATTTGAGGTATAACACATACTTAGGGAGCTCATGAGGTGCATAAGGACAGAAGCAATTGAAAATTGTTATAGTATAGTCTCTGCATACTTTCAGAGTTAAATGATATAAAAAAAAATTGAGAATTGTATAAGCATTTGAAGATACGCAATAGATAAGGTATAAGAGAATGGTTTTCGGTTGAATTTCCAAAATTAGGCATTGAAAACTGGTCTTTTGGTGATAGTTTATAGTAAAAAAAAATGAATGTATGACAACAAATAACGGGGCCACCTAGCAAAGCTAAACATGTGCGCAATTAGCTTGATGGTAACATTGTGCAGTTCTAACTTCAACGAACACACTTAAATCAACTTTTGAATAAGCTCTGCATGTTTGTTTGTGGTTTCATTTTTACATATATATTAGTAACACATAACATTTTTTATATAATACAGATTATTGGATGACATAAACATTTTTCAAGATGGCAACTCGCACAATGTACCACAACGAAATTATTTTAATAAATCTATGGCCGGATTCGTTCATGCTTTCTGTGGGGCGTCCTCAAATTCAAATTCCTTCTCCCAGCTTTCGTCTGAATTCGCACTAGCATCGTCTTTCACTTCTTTTTCACCAAAATAGTCCTCAACTAAATTGTTACCGCAAACGTCAGATTTTGGCGCGTTTTTTGGCGAGCGGCCATTTTTATTTTTCTTATTGTTCATTTTGTCTCTGGTTTGCAAAGTTTTTTCGCTATCTGTGCTGGTGGTTTGGTCTGAATTGTTGTTGGCTAAGTCCCGTGAGGAGGTCTGTTTGGTCATTTTCTTGGTGGCGATCTCCCTCTCGTATTCTTCTAGAAGTAGTATTTGTTGTTCTTCTGTGAGTTCCACGTCGTCTGCGAAGTCTTCTGTACAGAGTGGTTACATAGAGTAAAACAATATAAAGAAAGTCATTTGTTGTGGTTACTAACAATAAAAAACAATATTAACTAAATAATAAAATATATGGTGTATTAAATTTGAGAGAATTCCTTAGATAGGAGATCATCCACTTTCTAAGTCAGTTACGTCTACTAACACATTTTTGTACTACTCCTTGAGTAGGTTTAATGGAGTGAGCGCTGAACGAGGCAAAGCGTGATCGGAGTAGAGAGAGAGAGAGAGACCGAGTCTAGGCAGAGTCTATCTCTCTCACGCAAGCTTCCACAAGATAACCCTCAGCGCATGCGCAATGCACCAACCAATCACGGAGACTGCGTGCGAGAGATAGACTCTGCTTAGACTCGGTCTTCCTCTCTATACTCAGATCACGCTTTCCGCTATTTATGTATGCTCTAAGGTAGGTAATCGTTTTGCATGTAATTCTAATGTACTCTATTCTATATATGTCCTTGTAGCCTTTATTATAATAAAGGCTCTTTTTATAGAAAATTATTTTACATATTTATGGCTATTATTACCATCACTAAACTGCCAACTCATTAGTAGTAAGATCTTATTAGTCATAAGTTTCTTTACTATTATTTTCAAACTAAAAACAGGTTACTATCGGTGTAGAATAAGAATGTCTACTTCTTCTATTAGACATACACAACGTATCAAAAAACGATAGGAAATAAATATACTTAGAAAGTGGATTATATCATATACACATACACAATCATGACTGGATGATTATGATACTGAAAATATATTTTAATAAGTATTTAATATACACTTGGTATGTATCTACCATTATGTTCTAACGCAATTCATCTATTTTGCAAAATGCTGTAACTAATTCATTATTGATACATGTCTATGCGTCAAATTGTCTATGGAAAATTATTTGGGAATATGAAAACAACTATTTCAAAAATACATTTTATTTAAGAATATAAGTATTACATGTGCTTTAATAACTAAAAATCAGCAAATACAATCTATATTAGTTTTAATAATATTTTCGTATTCTATTATTATTGAAATATCGATATTAGGTAATAAAATATATCTATATTAGTATATTCGAATACCTGTTCCACATAACTATATACTATGGCCGAATTATCGATTATGGTTACATATGTATGTAAGCCATAGTAAAATGTAATAGCTAGGTATAATAATAATAATCATAAAAGTGGAAATTATTAATGTAAGACCTTGCAAGAGTTGCATCCCATTGAGCTAAGTTTATGCGATCAATTATATACACCACTTTAAACAATATATCTATGATTAGTTAGGTACTTTGAGAAATTATTAAGAGTATTTTTCTCAATCCCGGTAATAAAGTGATTTCAAATGTAACAAACTCAAACAGATTAACAATAATTCTTGTTCATAAGAGATTTGACTCAATCAATAAGTATTATCTACCGGTACAAGCTGAATGCCATCAATGCAACCTGGCCGAAACGTCAGGTAAATTAATTAAATAACAGATAATTATTGATCCGTTGATTCCCGTATAAATATTAATATACACTATATAGTAGGAAAAAAAGTAGGCAAAAGTTAAACTCACATTAATTAGTGTAGTTTTCTATTTGGATTGTTAATTTTATTACCGATAACGGACTGTAAAATAAAGATACATACAACAGTTATACATAGTTCAATGAGATTCAACCTTCAATCGATTTTATCACTGCGTAATCGAGTACGTAAAATATCGATATTCAGTATTTACGGCACACGATTTTCTACCCTATTCACTTACCGTCTTCCCAAGTGACAGCGTTGTCTATGTCTGGGGTTTCGACAGGCTTCTCGTTGTCTATGCCCGACAGAACTTTCTTAGGACTCCTGAAAAAAAGTTTAATATTACACTTGTGGTATAAGTGATTGTGTGTATGATTTGTCTGCACATATAGTGTAGTGGTTTAGTCATGTTGTTTTGATACGTGACGTGTAGTTTTTTTTTTTTTTTGTGTATGGGCCTGCCAAAATGACTGCGTAATGGAAAACATAAGTAGAATCCAAGAGTGGTGGTCACCATACTCCTTGCGAATACAATGCAACAATGCAGCATGGTGACCCACACCATGGCGGGCTAGTGATGCTTCTGCATCATTGGGCCTCCGGTCTCGCACTGACCAACGAAACACGACAGCACGAATGCTGTTATTTTAGGTTGATCTTCTGTGAGAGGGTAGTACCGCCCGGTCAAGCAAGCCCGTTCGTGCTTAAATCAGCGTGTCTCTACTACCTCTTACACTACGTTTTAAGATAATTATGGTCATTAGATAGAGTGCAATAATTGGTGGTATTAAAACAATTTATCTTATACTTACTGTAAAATAGGTTCTTGTGGTGTTTGCATGGGTAGGTGAGCGATCACAGGGTCCTGCGTGGGCGACTCTTCCATAGGCTGTTTGCGAGACGCTGCAGCCAAACGATCTTGTAACAACGCCACGCGGAACAGATATCTAGACACAACACAATTATCAGTTAGTTTTATCACAACAACCCATAACGTACCACTGTTGGGCTCGGGTCTCCTCTCAGAATAGGGTTAAGGCCATACGTCCCCATGCTGGCCAAGTGCGGGTTGGGGATTGGCAACATTACGTTGTGGCTACGTAATCTTGCCGTTGGATGATTTCAAGCCGTACAAAGGCCTCCAACTAAGCTTCCCGACTGTTATCTTATGATAACAACCGGGACCGACGCTCATGGTAACATGCCACTAGCGGTCACTCATCCAGGTACTGACCGCGCCGTCGTTACTTACCCTCGGTGATTGTTTTTAATCACCGAGTGCAACTGGGCTATGAGCGCCTCAGTTTTAGTACTACACAGTAAAAAAAGCAACATTTTTTATGTTGGCAACACTTCTCTGTCAATAACGTTCTGGTAACTTTATACAACAGTATACATCATCTTACCTGCCACTTTATATAATTATTTATTCTGCGATCACGCTGGTTTAGTTCGCTATGAATATTACTGAAATTGTCACATAAACAGGTCAAGGTATGAGAAAACCCCATTTTATTTTACCATTACAGTTAGTGGGTCCTACCACTACTGAGGTACTTTTTTTAAATAGTTCTTTTTACTTAGTTTATAAATGCTGGCTCTTGGGTGTGCTTAATTATTAAAATGTCTGAATTATAATAATTACTGTTTGAAGCGAATTCAAGGGACAGCGCTGCCATGTTGTTAAGACGCTTAGGTAGGTAGGCGTACATTATTTATTGTTTTTTTTTATTTCATCATTTTTTCTTCTTTTTAACCGACTTCAAAAAAGAAGGAAGTTCTCAATTCGACCGTATTTATGTTTTTTTATGTGTTTTCGCGGATAACTTCATCGTTTATAACCCGATTTTGATGTATCTTTTTTTAATGGATAGGAGATATCCCAACGGTCGAGTCGATTCTTGAAGTCGGTTATTGTTCTTTACTTGTATCCTATCAACATACCTCTCCCAAAACTCGTCATGCGACGCAGCATCCGGCACGAGCTTGTCGTACTGAGATCTCAGCAGTGGACTGGCCTCAAGTCGTCGACCCGCAGCCTGCAAAGTGATGACTCCAGCCTCTGTATTCTCGAGGCTCGCACGCCAGGCCTCAAATTCAGGACTGTACGCTGGCACGATGAAAGTAGCATCCACACGTTGTAGAGCTTCTAATTCTTTCTGTAAAATAAAACCCAGTTACAAATTACATACAATTTTTTACAATTTTTGCTACAAAACAGTACAACATAAAATATAGTAACACGTAAAAAATGGTTTTTGTAGGTTATCCCTAAGAGATAGACATATACCGTCGCGGACTTTTTTAACCGACTTCCAAAAAGGAGGAGGTTCTATGTTCCACTGTATGTATTTTTTTTATGTATGTTCACCGATTACTCCGTCAATTGTGGACCGATTTTGAAAATTAATTTAGATAGAAAAGATCCTTAAACACCGTTTTAAGTTTTTAACTTTAATTCCTCGGCCCATCGTGCTGAAGGTCTACACTATGTTTGCCTGATTGCGGTTTCCACTTAATTTTTTTTATTAGTTCCATTGGAATGCGGATTGCTCAAGACCTTAGTGCCATAGACTGATGATGAAGCTTTTTTAAACTTTTTACTATTCATATTTGCATTTTTATTTTTTATTTACGTTTAAGGTACTACATCTATATACCATGTGTCCCAAAATTCAACGATAAACGGGCGCCAAAAGGTAGACCTGCTCATGAGTACATAAGGAAAAAAAATAAAAAAAATATACCTAGTTTTTTTTTAGTTACAAGAAAAATTTAGAATTTCTTTGAGAATTTACACCCTTCATTTTTTTTATTTATTTATTACGTAGTGGTGTCCATACTTTTTTTTTACAAGACCATGAGTCAAAGTACACTAAGAGTAAAAATATTTCAAAATTGTAGGGAAAAAAATTATTTTGAACGTTTTTTGTGTAAAAACTGCGGGCAATTTGGTGTTTTTAAGAGTTGTGGTGATAGTAGCAATATCATGAAAGGTATAAATTTTCAAAGAAATTCTAAATTTTTCTTGTAACTAAAAAAAACTAGGTATATTTTTTATTTTATTTTCCTCATGTACTCATTAGCAGGTCTACCTTTAGGCGTCCGCTTATCGTTGAATTTTGGGACACCTGTATATATATTATATATTTACCTATAAATGAATCGCTGAAATGTATGTACGCGCATAACTTCCGATCGGATGCACCAAATTAAACGTTTGTATGTAAGAAAAATTAAAAGATAACGGAAAAGTAATTTTTTTGTACGCGACTGTCCACCGCCTGTGGGAAGTTGTGACAGATATGTAAATATGGCGGTACGGAGTTCGCCGGGTCAGCTAGTAACTATATAAAGTAAATATGTAATATGCGAGATTCCAAGCGAACTTACCTTGTATGTGGAAAGCATGGTGGTGTCCCCTGAAGACAGGATAACTTCCGTATCATCCTCATCATCTGGTTCAGGGTTTAGCACTGTGCTTACCTGACCTGAAGATTAAAACACGTTAATACACATATACATTTTAACTGCCTTGGTCGTGCAGTGGTGGTTATATTAATATGGTATAGGTGCTAAATGTTTGTATGATCTTTTAATATTTGTTTCGAAGTTTGGATGTTTACCATGTATACAATGTATGTTTTTAGAAAACAAATTTTACAAAAAAAAAAAACAAATTGGAATGGGACCACACGGCAAGCTTCAAATTAAAAATAGAGTCATCAAAATCAGTTCACGCAGTCGAAAGTTATAAGGTAACATACGTAACAAGAAAATTACAGTCGAATTGATAACCACCTCCTTTTTTGAAGTCGGTTAAAAAGGACATGTTTTTATGTCAGGTGTCTAGTACCCACAGTACAAGATCTGGTTAGTTTAGGGCTAGATGTCGTTGTGTGTCAAATGTCCGACATTTTTTTTTAAATAACACCCGTGATAATGTATTGATTAAGATTCTTGAAAATCAATTAAAATCATATTTTACCTATGAAAGTGCTAAGACTCTTTTTCATAACATTTGCTGGCGATTCTGGCTCATCCAACTGCAAAAGAAAATAATAGGTTATAGTATTAATCTACTAATAATACTACATAATCATTCTAGCCATTAGCCATGACTCTCAAAGATTAATGTCTCGTGTTGATATGTACCTTGAATGTCTTCCCGATGACATTGGATGTGGTGGAGAAGACATGACTAGCCTCGCTCTTGACAGCGGTGCCGATCTCATCTAAGTCCTTCTTCACCATAGTGTACACCTCCGCTGACTGTAATAGAAATATAACATTACTAGCTTTTGCACGCGGCTTTGCTCACGTAGAATTTCATCCCCTGATTTACCCCCTTAGGGGTGTAATTTCAAAAATTCCTTTCTTAATGCTCACTTACGTTGTATAAAGAACCTACATGCAAAATTTCAGGATTCTAGGTTCAGCGGTTTGGGTTGTGCGTTGATCTCTGGGTATGTCAGTCACCTTCCTCTTTGATTGATGACAAATATCATCTATCTATACTAATATTACAAACGCGAAAGTTTGTAAGTATGGATGGATGGATGTTTGTTATTCTTTCACGCAAAAACTACTGAACGGATTTGGATGAAACTTTACAGTAATATAGCTTATACATCAGAATAACACATAGGCTACTATTTGCCGCGATAACCGACATATACGCGGGCGGAGCCGCGGGCAACCACTGGTACATTAATACGTGAAGCAAAAACTTTGTACCTGTACCAATTTTTACGAAAATTATGCGAATGGATGAGTATGAAATTTGGCACAGTTAAAGTTTGTATAGAGCCCTCCTCTATACAAACTTTAACTGTGCCAGAAAGTTAAAAAAAAAAATACAAAATTTTAACAACAAAAAACCGACTTCAAGAACTTTACCAAATTGAAATAGGTCCACACGGGAAGCACCAGCTTTCAAATAAAAAAGAAGTATCTACAACTTGTACGATACTGACGAAAAGTAGCGTAGTTTCTTAGCATGTGTGTGCGTTAACGCGTGTGTTTACTTCTTCAACAAGCACAAGGCCGTGCGTTATCTACCTTTTTAACCGACTTAAAAAAAGGAGGTTTCTCAATTCGACCGTTTTATTTTATGTGTGTTCGTGAATAACTTCGTCGTTTATAAACCGATTTTGATGATTCTTTTTTTAATGGAAAGGAGATATCCCAACGGTGGTACCATGCTAAGGACACTAAGATCTGATAATGGCATCCAGGAGAAATCGAGTCGAACCTTGAAGTCTGTTTTTATTTTGTTAAAATTTTACATGTTTCATTTGATTTGAGACTGAGGTATATAAAGGAGAAAGTTAGTATTGGCTAAGCCCAGTACATGAAAATATAAAAATAACATTTATCTACGACATTGCTGGTAATGTAAGTTTTATCAAGACATGATATTTTTATCTCAAAATATATATTGTAAATACGTATATAATATATATAGATAACATTGTTTACAATTGTTGGTCCATATATAGATATTTATCATGTTAATATTTAAGATGTTTTTTATCAAGACAAGCGTTCGTTTAGTATGGCCCTATACATAATAAGACCATATCAGAAGTCTCAGTTCGTAAAATCGATACTAATATTATAATTTCAAAAGTAGCTCTGTCTGTCTGTCACGCTCGGCGAAACCACTGCATCGATTTCAATGAAATTTGGCATGGAGATACTTTGATTCCTGGGTAAGGACTAGGCTACTTTAAATCGAGATAGCCAACAAAAGCAACCGATCTAGAACCGAAAAACCGATCTAGGCGCTTCATTTGTGGCGAAGTCAAGCTCTATCGTGGAAGACCAAGGCAAAAATAATACATGATTCATTTTTATGAAAACATAACTGTAAACTTAATTTTTAACACAGTTCTATGAAACTAGGCACACGTGAAATTTAGTGTTAGTCATGCTTTATTAACTTTTTATGAGTTGTAAAACGTTGAAGCTAAATTAAAATCAACATTTGCATTTTTGTGTTATTATTCTGCTTTGGAATTTAAAATGGTTGTAACCTATGTTATAGAACTCGTTCTCAAGGATAGATGTTAATTAGTCGGTGATATGTTTGGAGGCCTTAGTTTTTTAATGATACATTTAAGATTTTTTTTTTTTTTTAAAAGACAACTCCCGCATTAGGAATAAATCCTGTGTCGCGGGGGACTTTACAAACATACATGAAACGGACACAGAGAACATCCAGACTCAGAACAACAATTTGTGGATCACACAAAGTGTTGTCCTACGTGGGATTTGAACCCACGACACTTGGCGAAGTAGGAAACGGCGTGGTGACCGTTAAACCACTAGGCCAAACGTGCAGTCTTTGCTTCGATGGTCTCGTATTTTGTGCGGTTCATATAAATATGAGATAATGACAATATGTAGGAACTGTAGAAGTATAGTAGGCACCTGATAGTAAGTGAAAACCGCCGCTCATGAACACCTACGCCTCCAGAGTCACAACTGTGTCATCTCTCTCTAAAATAGAGGGAGAGTGGGGGATTGCTTCACACCGGCTTTCTATGAGGCTGTGTTATCACTTCGGTCGAACAAGCCTATTTGCGCCTTAGCAGGTCTCACGATGAAAAAAAACTAATTATAATCGTAACGGAAATTTGCTTTACAGTCCGCCTCCTTAGCTAAAATAGAAGTGTCTTGCGTTTTCTAATAACATTTATGTTTGGAGAATGTCAACTTGGCTTGTCAGAAGTGAAAGTTGTTTAACACATTCTGTAGCACTATACCACAGGAACATTACTACTGTATAATTCTCAACAACGCTTGTTATTGACTGTACTAACGTAAAAATAAATAAATCACTTTTGCTACTTTACACCAAAACAGATCTTGTGGGCCCTGAAATAGATTACAGTTTTGCTTGTCATGTAATGTAAAATTATCTGAACCCTGACAAACACATCTATTTGATCAGTGAGTAGTTCATTCGCGAATGTCGTTGACCCCACAACAAAAAAGAAAATTCTATTTTTAGTTCACAACACACACTACACGAATCTACGTAAACAAATAGGTTGATGTCTTATTGGGGAAATTTTACTTTATGATCAGAAGTTTGACTAGTATAAAAATGAGAAGAGAACAGCTGTGTTCAGAGGGCTTAGCGTCAAACTATCGTTATAATATTGTTAAAACGTGTAAATACACCGTGTAAGTATACACACCGTGGGAGAGCCACGTTTCGGCATGAATGGGGCCGGCTCGACCGGATGATGCCACGGCCTCACAGAAAACCGGTGTGAAATAGTGCTTGCGCTGTGTTTCACCGAGTAAGTGAGGATACCGGAGGCCCATACCCCAATCCCCCTACCTCCCCCCCATCCCCAAAAGGCCGGCAACGCACTTGTGACGCTTCTGGTGTTGCAGGTGTCTATGGGCGGCGGTAATCGCTTACCATCAGGTGATACGTCTGCTCGTTTGGCCGCCAATTCCTTTAAAAAAAAATACACGTTATTTTTTTCATGTTGGGAGTTCAACAAGCATATGGGTTACCTGATTGTGACTACCAACCCACAACTGTCAGCCATGGACACCTTTTTCGATTTCATTGACATACGACGACGTTACAGTCAGGCGAATAGTGCTGTAAACTTTTTCTAAATTTAAATGTAACCACTAAAGTTCAAAAGTTACATTACGATTTAAATTTACACTTTGGCAGTAAAGCTTTATTTGGACGGTTAACGATATAAACCAAATTAGCCTTGTCAATTCCTAAGTCACAAATTAGGTTGAGTTACTACGTAGAGCGTCTGATAACGTTTGTAATATTTGATCTGGTTTTATCACAAATGTAAAATGTTGTGGGCACTGCAATCAATCAATTAATGCAAAATAGTACAAAAAATATAAAGTAAAAGTGTTTATGTAATAGTGTTAACCATTTCATTAACTTAGTGAACTTTAATCTACCAAAGTTCGAAGAAGTCCTCGAACTAGAGACCAGATCTAGGTATCTGGTCAAAGAAAAGCTTAAAATAGCAAAGTTTAAAAAAACAATCCATACTAATATTGTACATTCGAAAGTAACTCTATCTGTCCGTTACGCTTTCACGGCGAACAACAATCGATTTGGATGAATTTCGGTATTGAGATAGATTGGACCTTGGAGAAGAACATAGGTTACATTTTGTCGCAATAACCGACATACACGTGGGCGGAGCTCCGGGCAACAGCTAGTTTTAAATAAGTGTGAGAGACGCGGAAAAGAGATGCATTTCGTAACTTCGCTCGGAGTCAGAATATTTTTAATTAAAAGAACTAATTTTTTTATAAAGAATCATAATAGAATAAAAATACACGAGTAAAGTCAGTACGTCTCTTAAAAATGCAGTCTTTATAAGTATTGAGGCCTTGGACACGCCAATTTGATATGGATTTCTTTTGTGCGTGTTTGTTAAACATACAATAATGTTAGTTTACACTTTAGAATCTTTGAGTTGCAGGGCCCAATTGCAAGACAGTCTAGTGAAAAATGAGAAAATATCGACATTTTCATTTACCTGTCTGCTAGTCCCTCTCTTGTTTTTATTTTCTAGATAACGCAATGTGTGACATTGCATACGGTTAACGCTAATTTATTTTATAGCCGACCCGTGGTCGGCTTGTATGTATGGAAATGTAGGTAATCTTTTTCCGATGGAAACAGGAAAGGAGGTTTTTTTTACATACGAGCCTGGAAAAGTGACTCTGTTCCGCCTGATGGAAAGCATGAGCATGGCCTCTGGTCTCGCATTCACCAACTAAACACGACAGCACAGATGCTGTCAGTTTAGGTTGGTTTTCAGTGAGAGGGTAGTACCGCCCCGGTCGAGCCGGCCCGTTTGTGCTGAAATCTGCGTGGCTCTACTACCTTGATGGGTCAATTAGAGTTAGACAGTCCCAGTAGAAAGAGAGAGAGAAAAAACCTTAGTCTTAGTAGAACTAAAATCATCATCTTCCTAGCCTTATTATTCCCAATTCCCAAGATTATTACAGATCGGCTACTAGTTGAACTAGTTTTATCAGAATTTCAGTTTTTCCACGGAGCGATTGGCATCGGACCTCCGCAACCCCGAGGTAGAACTGAATTCGAAGGTTGAACAAGAAGTCAGCTTTGGGAATTAAAAAAAAAAATTTGCCAATCCTTAATAACCGACAAAATTCTAGAAAGAATAAATTAAAAGATTTAAAAAAAAAAGTTGCCTAAATATATTATTATGTTTTTTTTTTTCAAATGTTATATGCTGCGCAGTAGCGAAATAACCGCTAACTCGCTAAAAGACTCCCAGGACTAGATTCACCTATTGACGCAATTTCAGCTTGCCTAAAGAACCTTTTGAAAATTCGTCATCAGCTCTTGGACTATAAGCAGAGTTCCTGCTTTGAGTACTAGACAACTGATATAAATATACATACATACTTTTTTATGTAAATAGATACATATTATACTGAGAAACAAACTTCGAAACAAATACTTGCAGATCATACAAACATTTGGTCCGACTGGGAATCGAACCCGAGACCTCTAGCTCAGCAGTCGTATATACCATTGCGTCACCGAGGCAGTAAAAGCAGATAAAGCTTTTGAGATTTAAAGATAATTTTTCGGCACTTTCTCTTTTTTGAATTAATTTGGAGATTCCGTATACACAATGGTGTGAGACTCACATAATCACTTAATTAAATTGAAACTTTTATGAGTACGTAATAAATAGTTGGTGTTATTGTGTCTCAGACAAAAAAAGATACCTTTATGCAAAATCATATTTGAGCAAAATGTTACCGTTGGAATCTATAGATATAAATAAAATTGAAGTGTCAGTTTGTAATTTTCACTTAAAGCATGTGAAAGTACCTATATACAGTACTTCCATCAAAAAAACTTTTTTTTAAATTTTTGCCTGTCTGTTTGTTTCGGCTAATCTCTAGAACGTCTGTACGGATTTTGGCGAAACTTTTGACACTTCATTGAGGGAGAGCCATGCTTCGGCATGTATGGGCCGGCTCGACCGGAGTGATACGGCACGGCCACGGCCTCACAGAAAACCGGTCTGAAACAGCGAGTGAGGATATCAGAGGGCCATACCCCAACCCCTCCTCTTCCGCCAAAGGCCGGCAACGCACTTGTGACGCCTCTGGTGTTGCGGGTCTCCATGGGCGGCGGTAATCGCTCACCATCAGGCGATACGTCTGCTCGTTTGCCGCCTATTCCATAAAAAAAGAATAGGTTCAGTAGTTTAGGCGCTACGGTGGAACATACAAATATACGTAAACTTCCAAAACTAAAAATACCAATTGTCGGTAATGGATCCTCTTATTAACTTAATTTATTCTCTGGCCGCCGCCGAGGACGCCTATCGACGCGACTTCTAAGGGTCCGTTCACACAGACCGGCTCGGAGAGGAGAGCAGATTTTTATCACATTGGAAAAAGAGGTTTGAGTAATTGTAGTAAGGTTTATTTTTGCATGTGCACTTTTTTGTCATTAAGAATGCTTGAACGCGCTTCGTGTGAAATAATAAGAGAAACCGCAGGGCTCCGATTGCGTGCTCTTTCTCGCTCGCGCAGCCAATCGGCTCAGATTCTCTTCCACAGCCGGTCTATGTGAAATAGTTGGCGGCTCCGCTCCAGCAATTCCAAGCGTTTACGATCCGGTCTGTGTGAAAAGAAAAAAGCGGGCCGATGCTCTCCGAGCCGGTCTGTGTGAACGGACCCTTATTATATAATTAAAAATTATTTTATAAATGTTTAAATGTTACTTTATCTCTTAATATCATCATCATTGTTAGTTATATATATAAACCTTACTCCTGAATCACTCTATCTATTGCTGAAAACTGCATTAAAATTCCGTCAAGTAGTTTAAAAGATCTAAGCGAACAGACAGCGGAAGCAGCTTCTTTCTATACATGTAAAGAAGATACAATTTACAACTACTCACATTAGTTTAGTTACTTTGAATAATTTAAAGGTTTTATGTGAAATTACTGTGGCTAGTGACCCACGCAACGTGCGTCTTTTACGTCTCCTATTGCCCGTAGAGTAATAATTTTCCCTTGTTTTTGTAACATTCTTCTATGATGCGCCGCTCCTATTGGTCTTAGCATGATGGTATATAGCCTATAGCCTTCCTCGATAAATGGGCTATCTAACACTGAAATAATTTTTCAAATAGGACCAGTAGTTCATGAGATTAGCGCGTTCAAACAAACAAACAAACTCTTCAGCTTTATAATATTATAGTATAGATTTTTTTTTTCAAAGACAACGCCCGCACTTGGAATAAATCCTGTGTCGCGGGGGACTTTACAAACATACATGTAACGGACACAAAGAACACCCAGACTCAGAACAACAATTTGTGGATCAAACAAGTGTTGTCCTACGTGGGATTTGAACACACGACACTTGGCGAAGTAGGAAACGGCGTGGTGACCGTTAAACCATTAGGCCAAACGTGCAGTACAAACAAGTAAAATAGATGGCTGAAAACTGGATTCAAGATATACAAAGCAGGCTTCTCTACATACATATAACCTGTGGTAAATAACCAGTTGAATAATGACGAAATATAACTGACCTTTGTCTTAGCTGAAGAGAGCCATGTGTCCCACCAGTTGCCTGACTGTCTGTCATCCTGTCTTGGGGTGGATGCCTCCTCAGTAGGACTGGAATCAGAAGACCTACACAAATTAAAACAAATTGTTTAGTTTGTGTAATTTGTAGGTAATTTTTTTTTTTGATATCTGACGCACAACATTGTCTAGCCTCAAACTAAGCAGAGCTTGTACTATATACATAGAATATTAAAATAATAATGATACAAAATTGCTCCTAAAAGCTGTGAGCACTCTAGCATGTTTCCCTCCCACTATGATCCTGTGATCCTGGCTCCTTTAAGCATCTTACTAGGCAGCCATAGTGTGTGTCTCCATACTGCTTTGTCTGCGTCAGCATACTGCAAGTGATTGTGGTGGCCCCTCCTCTTGGATTCTACTACTATTTTTATTTTCTATTTTTCTACTTTTCATGAGGCAGATTAGAGTCACTTTGGTTTTAAAATAAAGAGGCTTTTGCATTTGAAAGAAAGGAATTGGGTTGACTCACCTAGCCAGACTTACCATGACTACTGATAACAAAGATACTTGATAAAAAAATCCAGTACAAAGTTACAAAAGTTTTTGGGATATCAATTTCTTTTTAAGTTCAAGGCTCGATAGTGAACCAATATATATATTGGTTCACTATCGAGCCTTTTTCAACCCCAATTATAATTGGGGTTGAAAACAATGACTTTGATCTACGTAAATACTTAGGCAAAGAGAATTAGAAAAGGGAACCAATGAATATGATATGGGATATTTCAAATGCTTGTATACATGTAAGACAGTAATACTATACTGTAAAAAATGGAACTATATAATGTGATGAGATGATGAATTATGATTGTAATTAGTGGTTTTAAAGAGAGTATCAGAAATATTGTATTTGTATTGCATTATAATACACACATCAAAAGTGTCTAGGGATCAACGTATGTGTCTAGGGATCAACATATATTTTTGCAATAACTTTTCTCCTGATTGATATTAATTAAAATTTTCTTTAAGGATTCATCAAATAAAGTGTTTTCGTTTGTCACAGTAACGATAAACCAAGTCAGCTTTGCATTAATAAAGAAATTTGCCATTTTCCTAATAAAGGGATTTTTGACATTTGAACCACTAACATTAAAGTTCGAAAAAAAGACTGAAATAACAGTTTTCTTTAAAATTTTATTAGGTAACTTAAACAATTAATAATCCGTGTTTCTACCGCGAACACTACCAACACAAGAACATCGGTTTGGCATACTCAAAATGAGTTCATCCAAACACGCTGTGGAATGGCCGCCCATGTTCGTTGCAACAACAAAAAAAGGTCTTCTTGCGACTGGATACCCTCCATATTCGGCAGAGCTCTTCTCTGTAGCATATCCCATGCATGCTCAATCGGGTTCAAGTCTGGCGACTGAGCAGGCCAGGGCCAAAGCCACATCTCAATCTCAAGAAATCCGCATAAAAATGCTTGATCCCTAGACACTTTTGATGTGTGTATAAGGATTTCAGAAGAATTGGATAAAATAAAATTGGTATGTGGAGACGAGTAAATACAAAACACAAATTATACCAAGTTAATTAATTTATCATTGATGATCGTTTCTTAAAAAGCACACAGAAAATTTATTAAATGATCTTAAAAACATATACAATATTTGTTTTGAACATTAATCCAATACCTACTAATATTATTGAATATATTTATTTTGTGCATAATCAAAGATATTTTATCATTGAATTGAATATAGATAAGTAACAGTGGTACAATGGGTGGTCTTATCGCAGACTGCAATCTCTTCCAGGCAACCTTTAGATGGACTATTCTTTAAAGTAATGTGTAGTTTGTGGTGGTGGTAACATATTTAATATTGTACATATATATTGTAATGAATGCCGTTTTATTTAAATATAATTGATTAGGTCATTTTCTCTTTGCCTAGAAACAAAATACAGATAACATTTTTTTTATTTAACCTTAAATAAAAGAAAACATTTAACATTGGACAAAATTCTTGTTCAATATGTTCACAGTTGTTATGTTCAGTATGTTAATTGTTGCAATTTTTTAAATAAAAAAATAGCTGAAGGTTTATTTGTTTAGTTCTTACTATATTATACTAGCTTTCACCCGCGGCTTTGCTCGCATTCAATAAAAAGTATCCTATGTAGTAACATATTACGCATAAACTTTGTACACATATTCTTGAAGGTATAAGAAGTATCTAATATCTCCAAGAATATGTGTACAAAGTTTTGTGATGATCGGTTAAGAAGTTTTTGCGTGAAAGCGTAACAAACAAACTTATATTCACATTTATAATAGTAATAAAGGATATAATTAGAACTAAAAAAATAAAATTTAAATTTAAGTATACATATTTTAATAGTGATTAATAATAATAATAAATCATTTAATTGCACATCAGTTATTTAACTTGATACCAGATATAGAAGTGGCGGCCTTATCACTCAGAGGCAATCTCTTACAGGCAATGTATATTTAACTTAATTTATTAGATATTCATATGCTAGGGACCATTCCCAATTAAATCCGTGGCTAACTTGAGTTAATAGTAACAACTAGCAGTTATTCTAACAGCTTGGAAATTGTTTAATGGATTCTAATTGGATAAGTGATAAAAGAATTATAATTACAAATAGTACTTACTTCAAATTATAAAAAAACCTCTAAAATTAAAGGACATTATGCAAAAAAGGTTGACAGGGTGGCATATTTGTCTATAGAAAATTAAATGATATAAAACATAGAACCAATGACAATAAATATCGCTTGTTCCATTTTTTTTAGTATACATCTTCTACATCTATAAACATGTACCAAGTAGTCTTAAAGTATGTTGTATTTACAAGATTTACTTTCGTCCGCATCTAGTTAGTACCGATATGAATTGGTTGATACAGTTATGTAGTTGACATTACATAGCTATAGTGAGTTTGCCCTCAAATTAGCTTTGATAGGAAGTTTCTAAGCATGTAATTAGTTAAGGCATTGGCCTTCTTTGTGATTAAACTCATCAAAGATAAGACATTTTCCCCATTAACAATGATCTGACGATACCCTTCTATCACCAAAACAACTTTTTTTTACGACTTGGCTGATTCTATGATAACCACAGAATGTTGATACGACTTTCAAGAAAACGTAAATATCCAAAATAACTTACTTTTCAGCCATCACGACGTTTCTTTATTGTAAACAAAAATAATGGGAGCACATGGATTGCTGCACATAAATTGTTGTGTGATTTTGTTGTTGTTTTTACACGAAATTTAGAATTAATTTTGACATAGTTTTGTTTGCGTTGACATAAGAATATCGTTCCGTTACAAGACACGTGTGAAGAAAATGAAATTAATCAGGAACTAGATATAATTTTATTATATAATTTAGTTAATTTATTATACTTAATATTTTTGACACTTAAATCGTAAGTTTCTGGAAATTGTTAAGTTGTAATGAAATTTCATACTTGACTGTGAGAACGGAACGGTATAAACGGCTTTTAGTGTATTCGTTCAGTCATAGATGGCAGCATTTGGTTCTTTTTTCGAATCAACACGAACGAAATTATTTACACAACAACATGAACAACATACTAATTTAAATAATAATTTTCATAATTTAAAATCCTTACATTCTACAAATAGTTAAAAAATATACATAGAATAAAGATATGTAACTAATTTAAATTAAGATGAAGAATCAATGAAAACTTGTTAACAAAAGATATCGTAAAGTACCTACTAACATAATTTATCTTACACTAATCCTAATTTTATTAGTCTATTGTAAAATAATATTCTAATGTATTAAGACACAAGGTAGTTACATTATTTATTTATAAAAAGACAACCCATCAATAAAGAAATTTATTAAAAAATATTTATCCCATACATCACTTGCATAAAGAAACCTATAAAAGTGAATAATAATTACGGTTAATTATATTTAATACACCGCCCCACACGAAATATTAATTTGCGTTGCGAGAGGCCATATCGCTACGATCTTTCGCCATTCGATTATTCAATAAGGTATTGAGAGGTATTTTTATAAATAAACTTGCAAGCTTTGTACGTAAAGATGTTGTTACTTTACATATAATACTCTCTCTCTGTGTGTTTTAATTATTAATACGAGCAGCAAATGAAGACGTCTGAACTTTAATTAATTATTTTTAATGCCAATCCATTAGGTAGGTACCTATAGGTTACCTACTAGCTGACGTGGCTGCCGTTGTCTTAGCAGCATTTAAAAAACTACCTACTTGAAAAAACTTTTTTGTTTTTCCGCTCCGCTTACCTACTCGTTAAATTTTTATTTATTTGTTCTATAAACTGTATTCAGACTTCAAACTACACTAAACTAAAAATTAATTAGTCCACTTCGTTATCCGTTAGCAACTGAATGTATAATAAGTAGTATAATTATAGACAACCAGCTTTTGCAGGTGGCTTCGCCCGCGTGTATGTCGGTTATCGCGGTAAAGATTACTCTTGAATCAAGAATCAAAGTATCTCCATGCCAAATTTCATTGAAGTCCGTGCAATGATTTAGCCTTGAAAGCATAACAGATTTTCCCACTGATATTCGAATTTTTAGTATCTGTATGAATAATACCTACTATATTTACGTTATGAGTTCTGAGTTACAGTCGGAATCGGATGGTAAGGCCTTAAAACAGAAAGATAAACTCAAGTGATAATTAAAACTTCCGTAAAAGCAGAGATCCCGTGACTCACTGAAGTCACAGAAGAGTAGAAGAAACACGAAGGAAAATCATCATAATCAACAGCCTTTAAATAGGCCTCTACTGACTATAGGCCATGGACGTAGATATAGGTTCGGGGTTCATAACTTTTTTGAAATAGATTCAGCTCATGTAATACTTTATACCTCTTATTTAATACTAGCCTTTGGTGGCTGCCGCGCTCGTGTGTATGTCGGTTTAAGTAGTACCTCAAGAATCAAAGGATATTTAATGTAAATTTTATCAAAATCGGTTCAGCCTTGAAAGCGTAACAGACAGATAGACATAGTTACTTTCGAAATCGTAATATTAGTATGGATAATGTTCTATCTAATCAGTGCTTTGTACATGTCTTGTTAGTAGGTATTTAACCATCAAAATAATTAGTAAATAAAAAATAAAGTTCATCAAAAAGGCTCATCAACGTCTTAAGTTCCGGACACGTCGTGTTTTCAACTCACCATATTTAATATTCTATCGTAATATTATAATAAATAATATTTACATTGGCGTGGAGTATCCGTGCACTCCCATTGTTTGCCGATCAAAAGATTCGGTGCAGCTTTCTTCGTTATTAATAAGTGCTTGCGAACGATGTTGCAACGGCCTAAATATATACAGTATGTTGTGGTATATTAATTGAATTTAAAAATATTTTCTTTACTGGTAACATCGTTCAATAAGAAAATAAAGTGGCAAGGGTAACGATGCTTGAGGAGCTCGCGATTGCAGTTGCGCTCGTGATTAAAAAATTAGAATCCTGAGCGTTAACGAGGGAATCAAAAGAGCACGAGGTGAAAAATCTTTGCACTCGAGTGCAACACATAACTTTTCATCCCACCTCAGCGAGGAAATGACTAAATGCGAAAAAAAATAGCGCGGGCAAAGCAAATTAAAAAGAAAATTGGTACACCAAGAAGTCTGAGTCTGAGTTTTTAACAAATTAAAAAAGGTTGTATGATAAATTCGGCACCATGGAGGTAGAAGTAAATAGGTTTAATGATGTTTTGAATTCACAAACTTAGTGCACACGATGTTCTAAATTTAATTTACTTTATTCTCTAGCGGATAAAAACGGCTTTTGCACTCAGATATCGAAGGGCAAAAATACTCTTTCCGAGATAGGCAGATGAAAAAATCTTTGCCGAAGTCTTTAGGTAACCAATGGATACGTTATTTCCAGCAGTGGACGTGGATAGACGCGGGCGGAGTCGCGGGCAACAACTAGTCTTCTATATCATTGACTAGTTGTTGCCCGCGGCTCCACCCGCTATATGTCGGTTATCGCAGCAAATAGTAGCCTTTGTGTTGTTCTGATATATAAACTATATTACTATAAAGTTTCATCCAAATACGTTCAGTAGTTTTTGCTTGAAAGAGTAAAAAACATCCATCCATCCATTCATACATTCCATACTTACAAATTTCACGTTAATAATATTATTAGGATGAAGTGCGTCATAATTAGTCATGAATTAATGTCAACATCCTGTCTATAAAAATCTGAATGGATAATCCTTCGGCATAAACTGTATGTAATAATAATATATTAAATGATCGACGCTTGGCAAAGTTCATCGCTCAATCAGCGCGCGCGCCGGCGGCGGTGACGTCACGTTCGTGATTTGCCACGCCCCACCGAGAGATGGCGCTGTACGATCGTAGCTAAGATTCCAACCCTCACGCTTCGCCGTGTGTGGTTTTAAGTAGAGGGTTGATGAACCTTCAGTTTTTATCAATTGATTTTACTGCGATTTTAATTTAATATAGATAAGTGATTGATATTTTTTTAAATATTTTTTTTAAATGTTACTGTACAGTTTACCTTGCTTCGTACAAGTGCTTTTAAGTTTTGTGTTGACGATATCTCTTGCATGTCTGATGTACATGATTGATTTCTTGTCAGATCAAGACCTCATGTCCTCCACCTGAATTCGCGTTTGAAATTACAAACAAAAAATAATAACTCCATGTTTTCCATGTTTTCCATGTTCTAGCTGCAGTTATTACAGATATTTTAAATATTTCCCATTGAATCCTTTTTCTTTGTATAGAAACCTTCAATAGTCATAAAAAAATATCGGGTTTCATTGTGCAGCAGAAACGCAACGAAAGCCAATTGCAATGTATATAGGTCTCGAAGCAAGCCTCCAAGATACTGCCAGTTACCTTAGATTTGGGACCTTGCATTTTTTTTTGTATGTGCGGAAATCTCCCAGATACTTACCTACTAGTGGTAATATAGGACATGAATTAAAAATTATTTATAATATTATTCTGCTTCTGAAACCTCTCGACAAACAGTCGAGTAATAATCGCCCAAATTTGAAATATTCTAGCGCTAGTTTTCACATGTTGGCGATATCCTAATGGAAACGCTCTCAATTTAAGTGCTAAAGGCCCCGTAATTTTCAGGATAAGAAGTCGAAATAAGAATTTAAACACATAAATAACAACCAGTTGCATTATTTGTCAATTATCGCAACTGCAATGCCGCTGCAAAACGAAATTATGTTTTATTTTGCCACTTAGCCAATTTCTCAGACCTAACACACAGATTGCAACAGAAATATAGAAATTTCCTTTTCTTTATAGCAGAGAAGAATAGCTATAAGAATAGGTTTTTATTGTAGGCGTTATCATCTTTTCTTTGCTTACTAAATATCACTTCAGCGGAAATGTAACAAAAAATTTGGACTTTTCATAATTTTTGAGAGATTTTACTAAAACATGATATTTTTAACATCAATATCAGCTAACTAAATACATATCAACACTATCAAGCTCAATAAGGGTAGAAGCGTTATGTTAAATACATGTTTTTTTTTTTTTTTTTTTTTTTTTTTATGTGTGGCTCGCCAAAATGACTCTACTCTGCCTGATGGAAAGCATAAGCAGAATCCAAGAGTGGTGGAATCCATTTTTACTTGTCAATTTATATTCAGAATGATTAGCTAAGTAGAAATTAGTTAAATTTATTTCAAACATTTCCATTGTAGACCAGTGTTATTTTTAATATAAAATATCCATTTATCTTCATCATATTCTTTGTTCATGAAGTAACTATATAATATATGCAACTACATACCTACTCATATATTATTGCCTATGCTGAGGCCTATGTCCAGAGGTTGAGAGGAGGACTGCCATGGGCTGATGATGACCCAGCTATTAACAGATAAAAATAAGCGTGTCAAACAATCAAGCATAGATCTCATTTTGGAAGGTTTCGTGTTCAAAGTGTATTAACGCAATAAAGGGGAATACAAAAGAAAGGAAACTATTTTCGAAGTGAAAACTTCTTAAG
This sequence comes from Diaphora mendica, assembly GCA_949125395.1. NCBI lineage: Eukaryota > Metazoa > Arthropoda > Insecta > Lepidoptera > Erebidae > Diaphora > Diaphora mendica. Next base: position 8,318,470 of record OX421333.1, read on the forward strand.
CGGCGCGGCGGTAAACAGTTTTTGGTAGAAGAAAATCTTATGAGTTCGCTTTACCGACATGCTAAGGTTTGTGTTGATAATTTCAATTTAAACATTATGAAATTTCTAATTTTACACATTTGTTTTACAAATAACATTCTAAGGTAGAAGTGTCCACTTCTATCGGCAGTCCTTACGACTGCCAACTTTTTTTCTTATGGCAAGCAAGACAAGTGATCGGGATCTGAAGGTTGAGGAAAATGAATTACTGCTTTTTGATTGTTCTAAACTCAGAATAAAGAGAGATAAAGAGGAATTCAGCTCCCAGTGACCTCTTAATCTCAGCTTAATCTGTGAACGGGGCTGTCTTTTTTCACATCCACAACTGTAACACCTGTGAAACATCATGATCAACCGTATTGATCCACATACCCACTGAGTTAAGTCACTCGGGAAAATTAGACTGTCTTTGAACCCGCAACGACATAAATCAGAACAAAATTGAAAGAGTTTTAAATTAAATAAATCCACGTCTCTCTTTAGCAAAGCAGGAGACAAATTGAGATAAAAATAGGCAAACACCCGTTAAAATATATTACTTAAGATTGTGATGACGTATCTTAATACTCTCACAAACTAAGGTCAAGTTAATCATTTAGAGTAGATTGGCAGAAGCCACTCGAATGCCTAGTTGAAGTACATCATGATTAGTCATTCATATTTCTAATTCATTTACTAAGGTCATATCTTGCGAAACCGCAACTGTACGATATTAAATACCTGCGATTGTTTCGTTGCACTGGCTGATCGTTTTATTGATCGGTTGGAAAAATCGTGCTTGCCATTGTAGGGGGCGCCTGTTTTAATTAGACTGGGAGATAAGTCTTTTAATAACAGGAGATTTAATAAAAAAACTAAAAACATGAGTCAATTTATTGGCTTAGGCAGAGACAATTGATCTCCATTTGCTACGGTTCTGAATTCACTGTATTAATGCTAGTCGGTTGCTGGTGCTTTTCACATGGCCCTTTTTCAGAACATCACTAATTTGGGATGTAAGATTTTGAAGTATGCTTAAATGTTGAGTTCCTCACAGACGCGCTTGGGACAAACTGAAGACGGTAATTCGAACTTATGTTTAGAAGATCAGTGCGTCCCTCTGACGCTTCTGAGTTTTCTCGACTCCTTTACAACTTTCTTCTAAAATAGACAATTGCTTTCTTAATTTTCGAACTATTCTTAGGCGATGTTCGATAACGCACGTTAAAAGGTTTGCCATTAGCGTAGCTGGTTGTGTCGAAATTTTTAGGACCAGAGACCTGATAAAAGCCTACAACTAGACATCAAGTGACTCCGTGTTTTTTTTTATGTTTGTAAGTTTCGACTGGGTGAACCGATTTTGATGATTCTTTTTTTATTTGAAAGCTGGTGCTTCCCATGTGGTCCCAGTTCTGACATGTCATCCGTGAGAAAGCCATATAAGTCTTCAATTTGCATTGAGTATGTGCGCGACAAATTAACGAATAACTCAAAATTCCCGTATGGTCCCATTTAAATTTGGTCCAGATTGAAGTCGGTTTTTTTTGTTAAAATTTGTGATTATTATGTGAATAGTTCCATCTCGAATAGAACTATTTTGTTTGTTTTTTTTTTTACATTTATGTGTAATTAAATGATAGATAGTTTCATGGTATCGCGTGGTCACCATAGTGACCGTGGGCGCGGCGTGGGTGCTTGCACATCACATAGTGCAGCACATTAAATTTGATTGTTTCTGCAACCTGTGTCTACGCTCAAACAGATTAATAATACACTAGCTAGTGCTCGTTACTTCGTCCGTGTAGAATCTTTTCCGTACCATATTTCCAAGTTCATTGCCTGTTTGTTTTGCGATTTAAAAGTATCCTATACTCTTGTTCAAGAGACGACCATGAACCAATACAAATTTAGTATCACCGCAGGATTGCGAGAGTGAGGGAACAGGAGATGCACCTGTTTGCGCACACACTTGTGCACCATAATGTCTCCCACTTAGTTGCCTGGTCTGGTAAGTATTCCTATACCTCTACATATTGTAAGTCCGCCAACACGTTTGTGACTCCTGAATTTCAGGGGTTCATACACGATGGTAGTCACATTCCATTCGTCTGCTCATCTGCGCCTTAAATAATTAAAAATGTGCTTAAATTGGGAACGAAATGGTTCAGTGGATTTTTTTTTTATGTTTGGCTCGCCAAAATGACTCTACTCTGCCTGATGGAAAACAGAAGCAGAATCCAAGAGTGGTGGTCACCATACTCATTGCGAATGCAGACAATGCAGTATGGCGACCCACACTATGGCGGCCTAGTGATGCTGCTGCATCTTTTAGTCTAGTCAACAAGTATGGAACTTGTTGACTAGACTAATTGGGCCTCCGGTCTCGCACTCACCAACGAAACACGACAGCAATGCTGCTGTCATTTTACGTTGATTTTCTGTGCGAGGGTAGTACCGCCCCGGTCGAGCCGGACCGTTCGTGCTGAAATCAGCGTGGCTCTACTACCTTGTTAGGATAGGCTTTAAACAGAAAAGATAAACGTAGAGTTTTGAAGTTACATATATTTCATACTTATTATGATAGTAATCACTCAGTTTAGACTATTAGTTTTGAATTTATAACACTTTTCCTTTTATTAGTTAACGTGAGGTTGAAATAAAAGGAAAAGGAAGCTTTGATTAAATGTTAGTTTTATACAATCCATCGATACAATATATCTATGTATATACATTGTGTCTAGCAAGAAATAACTATAATGAAATACCGAACACGACTTCCGTGATCACTGAAGACTGCCTGAAAAGACCTGAAAATGTCAATATGCCAACACCGAACGACGTTATATCGAGGAAATTTCAAATATAGTTCGGCAATAATTTGGAATGGTCTCCTGCCACCTCTGCGACAGGTTATGTCCCTTAACGTCTTAAAAAGTAAATTAAAAAAGCGGCCAAGTGCGAGTCGGATTCGCCCATTTAGGGTTCCGCAGCAGCAAATAACATAATATAATTTTTATTTTATTTTTATATTTGTGTTGATTGAATGAAAGGTAAATAGCAGTTTACGATTTATGACGTATTAAAAAAAACTACTTACTAGATTTCGTTCAAACCAATTTTCGTTGGAAGTTTGCATGGTAATGTACATCATATATTTTTTTTTGATTTATCATTCTCTTATTTTAGAAGTTACAGTTACTATTCAGTTTAGAAAAAAATGATAGTAGAAACCTCAATATCATTTTCGAAGACCCATCCATATATGGTATAGGTTTGATGTAAAAAAAAAATTTGAGTTTCAGTTCTATGTATGGGGCCCCCAAAATTTATTGTTTTTTTTCTATTTTTGTGTGAGAATCTTAATGCGGTTTACAGAATACACCTACTTACCAAGTTTCAACATTATAGGTCTTACAGTTTCGGAAAAAAGTGGCTGTGACATACGGACGGACAGACAGACAGACATGACGAATCTATAAGGGTTCCGTTTTTTGCCTTTGGCACGGAACCCTAAAAAGTATTTATTTGCAGAACAATTGCTTGCACTCCCTCAGTAAAGATAGAAAAAATTAAAAACTAGCTATTCTTATTTTTGTTCATTTGTTTTGTCATTACTCATCATTATCACTAGGTATTAATTTTTTCTTTAATGTGTATTTGGTCTTTAAATATTCCTTTCCTTGGCTCTTGTAGTGCTATAATTATTTATTTTGTTTTTTTTTTCTCACATTATTGTAATTGTTCACATGTGTGTTTGTGTACCCGCTAGAAAATAGTGTAATCAGTAAAGTGTAGATAAAGAGGTTGATTGTAAACCAGCGCTAAGAGTCACTATGGCTTTGCTCTCTTATGATGTATAGGCTCTTAACATCCGCTGAATCTACACCCTTTGCCATCTTACTAAATATGTTATGCGTGGAGGTTACTTTTTTATGTATTTGGAAGGCAATAAATGTTTATTATTATTACTATGTTATTTACTATTTTTTTGTTAACATTGGTTAAAGTAAGCTTGTTTAGTGTAGGGTACTTTCTCGTGGTTTTATAGTTAACAGCCTTTAATTGTCTTCTGCGGCATATCGACCTCTTTTTAGCAAGGAGGCTTAAAGAGGAGGGTTTAAGTCTCTCGAAAATTAACTCATCCATAAGCTCTTACAACATAATAGTTTATTTTTCTAATTATATCACTATTTAATTGCAAATGAACTAACTTATGTTAACTGTGGAATGAACGTCGCCCACGGTATTACCGGACCAATACGACCTTCAAACCTTCAAGAGAATAACATGACATACTCCTTCTTAAAAGGCCGGCAACGCACTTGTGACGCCTCTGGTGTTGCGGGTGTTCATGGGCGGTGGTAATCGCCTACCATCAGGCGATACGTCTGCTCGTTTGTCCTCTATTCCATAAAAAAGTCGAACATAAATTGGAATAGACACGATATCTTCACATTTAAATCTAAATCTAATTGATTAATATAGCATTTAAAAGTAATAATGTGGTGCATAAGGAAAACGACCTCCTTTTAAACCTATTCATTTGTCTTCGTCGCAGTTTCTGTAAGACTTTCACCTAGGTATGAGCGTTCAAATACCCTCTCTTGCAGCAATAAGGAGGGTAACGAAGGACTTACTCTGATAAATAGCCACACTAACTTGCAAACTATGCAATATGCTTCGCTCGCCTTTCCCTTGCTTTATGTAACTTATGTGCTATTTCAAACTATAAATTAATATCTGTACAAAATTTCATTCCAGTCCCGCAAGATTTCGCGGTCATTAACGATTTCTAGAAGATTTCTATATTGACCAAGGAATGAAGTACCATTGGAAATAAACCTTTGGAAACGAATGTCAGATATCTATATACCTATTATTATGTGAAGGAAAAACTTTGCATCAACATGAAATTTATGCGAACGGAGGAGTATGAAATTTGACAGTTATCTACATCTACACTATTATATAAAGAGGTAAAGTTTGTGAGTTTGTGACGTTATATGAGGTAATCTCTGGATCTACTGAACCGATTTTGAAAATTCTTTTACCAATAGGAGGCTACGTTATTTGGGAGTGATATAGGCTATACAATAACCCGAAAAGTGGAAAGACTTTTTCGTGGTAGCTGAATTTGCAAAATAAGTCGAAGAAAAAAATGTTTATCGCCCAACGAAGTGGGCACGGGTCAGCTAGTAGTTTATATGGAGCAGGAGTTCAGAATGCAAAAAAAAAATGGTCGAATTTCAGAGCACTGAGCGATCCTTATGTACTTGTTTGTATTACTTGACAAATGAAAAAGTGGTTATTTTGAATTGTGTTCACTGCCTCTTTGGTATAGGGGTTAGCGTCAGCAATTTCCGATCAAGAGGTCTTGGATTCGATTCGCGGGTTTTTCTTACAAAAAATTCTTAATAGTAGATCGGTGTTTAAAAAAAATTATTTATGAGCCTGCCAAAATGACTCTACTCTGCCTGATGGAAAGCATAAGCAGAATCAAAGACATCACAAATCACAATACTCATTGCGAATGCAGACAATGCAGCATGGTGACTCACACCATGGCAGCCTCTTGAGATGCTTTTGCATTATTGGGCCTCCGGTCTCGCACTCACCAACGAAATACGATAGCACGAATGCTGTAATTTACGTTGATCTTCTGTGCGAGGGTAGAACTACCCCGGTCGAGCTGGCCCGTTCGTGCTGGAATCAGCGTGGCTCTACTACCTTGAGAATGAGTATGGAATATGACGGTGTTTCCCGCCCGCGCTTCGGAGAGTACGTTAAGCCGTCGGTCCCGGTTATCATGAACACCTCTGACAATCGTTATTGGGAAGTCAGAGCCCTCATATATACTGACAACTAGTTCGACCTTCGAATACTGTTCGCCTTCAGGGTTGCGGAGATCCGATGTCAGTCGATCGAAAAACTATACTGTTTGCGCTGTAGCATGGTGCATGGTGGTTTAATTTAATTTACTTAAATTTACTACAGTTTATGGTTTAATTTAATTTACTACAGTTATTAATGATTTAATATATTGCGAATGTGTTACAGCTGAAATACTAAGTCATAATTTGTAAATCGCGGCAACTTGCAAGAGTGAAACGAAATGTTACTGAAACTGTCTCCCGCACCCTGCTACAACACAAAGAGTATAGTGGCCGACCATAATTAATCTTGTGAATAATAAAGGCTTGGAAGATGATGATCTTTGCATTGTGCTTCTTACTCCCTTGTCTTCTTATCGTGAAATAGTTATGTCTTAAATTTATATGTACAGTACTTAGTACTTTAGTAAAACTTGAAAATATTTTCATGCCACTGAGAGTATTTCAGCCATTTTCGTTAAGACGCCAATGAACAAGGTTTCAAATTATACATGAAAACACTTTTTATCTCATTTTACAGAATTATTTTAATCTGCTTAAAAATACTTTTGCAGTAGAATATATGTAACATATCTGTTGTATTTAATAAAAATATTTCTTCCTTTAATGCAAGCTATTTTTGTTTAGAAAGCCGATGTTTCAGTCAACCTATTTTAATACCCACGCTGGAGAAACTGCTCTCCGGGACACAAAGAAGTTAAATATAAGTCATTTGTTGTAGAGGCAATATAAGTTTCACAGTATTTATGTGACCCGGATTAGTTACAGGCTTTCAATTAATGCAAAATTGTATGTTACTTATCGAAACGATTATATTATTATTTGTCGTTCACAGTTGGTACCTCATACCTGAATTGATTGCCGTAATCAACGATACCAAGAGTAAAACCGCATTGTTAGTAGTATAAAAAAGTTATTATTCTGTAATTCATTCGTACATAATTTCTGAAAGATGACCGATAGAATTCCTGAGTCTCCTTGTTACCGATGCCATTATGAAGCGCCCCCATAATATCAATTTCAAATGCAAACTCGTTTCTGTCGCTTAAATACTAGGGCCACAGACGGCGGCCGGCGGTAGCCGCAAAGAATGTCGTTGCTCGATTTATGTGTGCGCGCGCATGCGATGACAGCGCCGCACCGGCCACTACTCTACGCGTATGTCAGCCTAGTACCTGCGGGCTGCTTGCGGCCAACTTGTCTTTTTGTTTTCAGATTTTCATTCACTGATAAATTGTTTTCGTTATTTTTATGCAGAAATTAGCATATGTCTGACTTTTATTGCACTGCAAAATACATAAAAATCTATATCTATACTATTCTATTAAGGGGTAAAGTTTCTGCGTTTGTGACGTTGTAGGGGGTAATCTCTGAATCTACTGAACCGATTTTGAAAATTATTTTACCAATAGAAGGCTACGTTATTTGTGAGTCACATAGAATATATAAAAACCCGAAAAGCGGATAATCTTTTTCGTAGTAGCCGAATTTGCAAATTAAGTCGGAGAAAAAAATTTTTACCGCCCAACGAAGTGGGCACGGGTCAGCTAGGTTCATAAAATAAGAATTATGTGAGGTTGGAATCGTTACTTTATAACATATGGTGAAATGAATAAGTATAGAAAACATAATTATAATTATAGGCACAACATAATTATAAGCACTAAAGCAAATTTTTGAGATTCCCTAGATCTTGGATGCAGGACAAACACTACTTTTAAGGTAACACTCAAATTGAAAACATCTCGAATGCAGTAATTATACAGAGCATGTTAACAAACCGACGGTAATTCTATTCGAAACAATGGATAATTACAAGCTCAATATTCATTGAACAACTCTTGCTAATTTAAAAAAAAGCTATTACCCAGCCTACCACTTCATTTCGGCGAACATGCTTCCGACAACTTCGGACAACTTGTATCTCGCATAAAGTTAGTTTGGTCGGTTTCTCAGTTTATGTAGGCGCGGTCGGCTGTCTACTGCTGCCACAGTATTTATGCTAAAAGGCCGTGCGGCTCGGACCCTTAATAAACAAATGACGCGCTCACAGATTTAAGAGCCCACGTCGCAATTATTTCGCTATTTCGACGCGGCCCGACCAAGTAAAGGCGGCTTTTTCGCTTTATTTGAATTTTAAGTAACCCCATGACGGTAATAGTTAAGAAGCGGTAGCTTGCTTTTGTTAGTTCGGCGAAGGAAAATTACTTGTTGAGCGTCTGACTGTTTGACGCTGCTCTTAATGTCACATATGAGCTTTTAGACATAGCTTTAGCTTTTAGTGGGCGTAACTCGCAGCGAACTCGACCATATTACATTCATAATTTTATTAGTATGCCAACCATCAAAATCATTTCAAATGAGGTATTTTACGAACTGGAGGTCTTGTAATAAACCCCTAGTGTTTTAGTAGTAGTAGTAGTAGTTTTTAAAGCTCTGTCAAGTATTGGAATCAGTGTTAAGATGGTTTTTTAACAAGATAGTGAATTTTGATGTGATTTTTGACAAAGATTGATCAGAATAATTTGTTTGGAGTTGTAAACATATTATGAAAGGGTTAAAATAGCAATTTTAAAATGAATTTACTTATGCAAGTATAACAAAACGAAACACTCGTACCCTGATGCTTGAAACTTTATCGGATTTCCAATAAGGCAGCTACTGGATACGATCATTTAAAATGATAAATTACCTGCTCCGTCACCGAGCGACTCGTCAAAATGAACTTATTTGTCAAACTTAGATCAGTGAGGTGCGATAACTAAAACAGGAAATTGAAATTTGTATCGCTGGACGAAAATCGGCCCCATAGCCATCTTGGACTCTAATCGTGCTACAATTTGAATATGGAACTCTTTAAACATAAATGGCTTTTTAGTTTTTATATGTGAGTGGCCAGTTGATGCATAGATCTTGGCAGGAAATGGGGCTATTATTTTTTTACCAGTATTGCGTGGGATATAAAAATATTAAGCTGTTGCCGAGGTATTTATATTTCGAAAAATATATAAGGCTTTTGGAGGACACAACTATAAGACAAAATGATTTCACTGTTTACTTTTAGCCTATTTATGTCTCAATATAGAAAGAAAATACCTCATAGAGCTCTCCAAAGGCACACCAAAGAGCCCGGTATTCTGATTCTAGCATCTAGGCGCCGCCAGACCTCTTACGCAAGTTGTCCCGACATCTGGACCGCAACGGACTGAAGATGATGATGGAGGCACATCATATTTGAAAACATTATTTATTACTATAATTCGTCAGTAATGTTTATGAAATGGAAAATTGCAGGAAACTAAGTTTATCTGAGAAATTGTGCTATAAAATAAAAAAATCATGAAAACGACTGCTTAAAACTATAGTGACCGGTTAAAATATATTTGTAAATGAAATACGAAATGACTGAAATTCGACAGACCATTTCTGGTAAATGATATGACTTTACTAACCTAGTTATTTCTTTTACAACATATAGTCTAGTCGACAAGTTGAAATTGGTACAAAATAGAGATACTGCTCTTAAAATTATGTGTGATAGTTCATTGGATCCGGAATGACGCCTAGAAAAATGTGCCAAAAGCGTGTATTACCACATAAAAAATTGCAAAAGTTATAAACAATTAAAGATGAAAAAAAAATGGCATTTCATTTTTTGACAATATTTCATAATATACTATTAATATTGAAGAAATTTCAAAAATGGATTCTGAAAGAAGAGGAAATTTCCAATACAAAACTCTATCTCCATTATTTATGATTTTAATTTAACGCTGAAAATAGGTCTGTGCGCGACATTTTTAGGTAGCGCGCGCGGCGTCAAAAGCGAGTACGGCACATTAATTAATTTATTTTAAGGTATTGAATATTTTTTTACCTCCCTACCTCCCTTTTGGCACATTTTTCTAGGCGTCATTCCGGATCCAATGAGCCATAGCACATAATTTTAAGAGCAGTATCTCTATCTTGTACCATGTTCAACTTGTCGACTAGACTAATACTGATTGACACATTTAACTATTACATGTTGAGAGGCTCTGTGTTTATTAGAAGAGCCACTGAATAAGGTTTTTTATGGGACTAATCCTGTCCAAACGCCACAACTGATACACCGAACCACGAACACACTGAGTTATGACACTCAGGCAGTCTCAGGAAAAAATAAATTGTCTTGGAACCCACAACGAAATTAATCAGAAGAGAAACTGGAGGAGTTGGAAATATATTAAGTCCACTTGAACATGGTATATGATAGTCAGTCTTTATTCTTATCTAGCCTTAAAGAACTTATTACAATCTTTAATACATAAACGCTGTGGGCTATGAAATATCTCCCATTTTCCCTAGCTAAAAGAACTATTTTAAGACTATCAACATCAACAACCCATAATGTCCCACTGCTGGGCTCGGGTCTCTTTTCAGAAGAGGGTTAAGGGCCTACCTCCCTTAAGATGCGTAAAAAAGGTTGCATTCTAAAGACTACTCCTCAATAACGGCTGCATCAAAAGATTTGAAAAAAATGTATGTTTACTGTAGATTCATGTGCAATAATGTAAGCATTTGATTTTTACGTACTATAAATAGTATTGCCATTAAAAAATATTTAACAACACGCTATATTATTCGCTTATTTGCCTACTACTTTTAAACGGCTTTGAAGCTGAAAAATATTTTTACATAAAAAAAAAAGATTTTTTAATTTGCAACAAATTAGTCATTGCTCATTTAAATCAATCAATATTTTGTAAAGAAAATATTCAATATTGAGACTCGCAACGTGAAAAGTACAGCGGGTCTCTATACGGGCCCAGGCGGCAGTCGTGCGTTGGCATTCAGACGGGAAGGCTATGTCGCTCGCTACTCTGCTCGCGCTATCGACTAACTACGCGTATACGTTTGTGTATGTGCAAGTATTTACGTACTTTCTGAGTTAGTGTGCATTACAGACTAACTCGCTGCAAAGGACTCAAAGTGATCGTACGCTTGGACGCTTTGTGATATTTTGACTGCCTCAGTGGCGCAGTGGTAGCGTATGCGATTGCTGTGCTTGAGGTTTCGGGTTCGATTCCCGGGTCGGACCAAATGTTTGTATGGTCTGAAATAATTATTTCGGAGTTTGGGTGTTTTCTATGTAAAAATGTATGTATTTACAAAAATAGTAATGTATGTATTTATATCAGTTATCTAGTACCACAAGTTTGGCTTAGTTTGGGACTAGATGGCGTTGTGTCGGTGTGTGTCCGAAATATTTATTTATTTAATTTTTTTGTAGACTATTGTTTTTGTAAATTTGTACATTGCACTTATTTTAGAACTTTTACAATTCTTGTCTCGGATGAAAATTTACTGATTTTTCTAAGCTATTATTACCTATTAAATTTGCAATTTATGTCACAACACCATCGAGTTTGAAATCATTTGATTCTTCTTGACGAGTGCTTTATGATTTGATAGTATCCAGGGTCTGGTGATGGGGCCAGAAAGTGGTCAGAGGAACTCTATAATAAAACGACGCAAACACCACCGAGTTTGGAATCGTTTGATTCTTCTTGACGAGTACTTTATGATTTGATAGTATCTAGGGTCTGATGATGGAGTCGGAAGGTGGTCATAAGTAAACTGTAATAAAACGACGCAACACCATCGAGTTTGGTATCGTTCAATTATAATTTAAAATTTATTTTATTCTTTTAAATAAAAGCTTGTTTTCAAAAAGTTTTTTTTAAATAATTTTATAAAAATGAAATATATTTTTTTAAATTCAAACCTTATCTTACTTACTATACCTATACTATACTCTATACCTTATCTTATCTTACGTACCTATCATTAAAAGTGTCAACTAAAATTTTAGTTTTAAATCTTACTATCTGGTTCTTTCCTTTCCTTTCCAAAATATCTGGTTTTTTATGTTCACATTATAACCATTCTGTTTGGAAGTTTTAGGCAAAAACGCCGGTCAAGCGGGCATGTCTGCCCCGCTTCCTAATCTTTGATCATCGTTTCGAGGTACCGCATGCGGTACGGAGATATTGATGTGTGCGGTGCAGATATGATAGTATGCGTTTAGCTCCGCTTAGACGCTCAAGGTTATTGAGGCTACTATACGCCTTAAGGCCATACGTCCCCACGCTGGCCAAGTGCGGGTTGGGGACTGGCAAGACAACGTTGTGGCTACGTAAATCTTACCGTTGGTTGTTTTTAAGCCACCTCTAACTAAGCTTCACGACTGTTATCCTGTGATAACAACCGGGACCGACTGCTTTACGTGACCTCCGAATAACGAAAACGCTCATGGTAACATGCCACTAGCGGTCGTCACCCATCCAGGTACCGACAGCGCCGTCGTTGCTTACCCTCGGTGATTGTTTCTAATCACCGAATGTAACTAGGCTATGATTGTCTTTTAAGACTATACCTTCTATTAAATCTAATACCTTTAAACAAGCAATTTTTGTATATTATATCAATGATTTTCATGTAATTTAGTATGCAGTGTGTTTCAAGGGCGACAAATTGATCTAGCTAGGATTCATTATTAGAAAATTTACCAAAAAAAACCAAGCAATGCTCCGTTATCCAGATGCTAATCCATATACACACATCAAAAGTGTCTAGGGATCAAGCATTTTTATGCGGATTTCTTGAGATTGAGATGTGGCTTTGGCCCTGGCCTGCTCAGTCGCCAGACTTGAACCCGATTGAGCATGCATGGGATATGCTACAGAGAAGAGCTCTGCCGAATATGGAGGGTATCCAGTCGCAAGAAGACCTTTTTTTGTTGTTGCAACGAACATGGGCGGCCATTCCACAGCGTGATTTGGATGAACTCATTTTGAGTATGCCAAACCGATTCTTGTGTTGTTAGTGTTCGCGGTAGAAACACGGATTATTAATTGTTTAAGTTACCTAATAAAATTTTAAAGAAAACTGTTATTTCAGTCTTTTTTTCGAACTTTAATGTTAGTGGTTCAAATGTCAAAAATCCCTTTATTAGGAAAATGGCAAATTTCTTTATTAATGCAAAGGTGACTTGGTTTATCGTTACTGTGACAAACGAAAACACTTTATTTGATGAATCCTTAAAGAAAATTTTAATTAATATCAATCAGGAGAAAAGTTATTGCAAAAATATATGTTGATCCCTAGACACATATGTTGATCCCTAGACACTTTTGATGTGTGTACATAATAAGGTTATTAGTTTGTATATTCTTTAAAACTTATAAAGTTGCATCTAATTTCCTGAGCTCTTATTTGAAGACGTTATATAAATCGCTTCAAAGGTTGTTTTAATATACATATATCTTTATAGAATTTTTACAGTACACCTATTACACAGTACAGTTGGTATTGAGTATATGTAAAGTGGCAATCCAAAATTCTGTCATCTTAAGTCTCGAAAGGAAAGCTAGATTCAAAGCGTGATACATATACCTATTCTTCGGAAGGTCACTGAGTACACACCACTGCGAACACTACCATCCTAAAGCAGCCTTTGAAAAATGTCTTCGTTTAATTCTGGTATACGTTTCTCTGTCCATATTAGGGCTCTATGATATTTATACTATTGTGTTAGCGTTCTATGTGAGGATGGTGCGACCGTACTGGCTTAGTGTATTAATTTTATTAATCTGTAGTTAGTTAATGTGTTGAGTAAGTTTTTTTTTTGTCGAGCGTTTTTACTGCTTAAATTTACATTGGCATCTCAATTTTTGTTTAGATTTGAAAGTTTATGAACGTTTAACAATTAATGAAATCTATGTAAAACTAGCTTTTAATAAACCGCTCGTGAGTATATCAGTTATCGCGGTGAAGATGATGTTATATATAGATGTTCGGTATTTATTGAGGGTAGGAGTAAAAACTTTCTTCCTAGTAGCTCGCTCAGTAATTCTCTCGGTGCGCTACTAGTAGTTAGTTCGTCGTTCGTAGATGTCAGCGAGTCTAAAGTTTACGCCTGATATCATATGTACGCGTCTCGGGTTAAGGGTCTCGAACCCGAATCGAAACCTTCGCGTCTCTTGTAACATTTGAGTCTACGTGTCGTGATATTCACGTGTCCTGTTTTCGCTTCGTTTTGCTGTGAACGTCCGCAATCGAACCTTCTAATCGTGAAGCTTAGGCAAGAAATTTACAATACAACAGCTACACTCACATTCACCTACACTGTACACCTTCGTCGACGCAAACCAAGAGTGCTGTTCTTGGTAAGTAAAATACTTTCCTTCCTTAAGAATCAAAGTATTTCCATGCCAAATTTCATTGGAATCAGTGAGTGATTGAACAGACAGATAGGCAGAAAGACAGAGTATGGATACGTGAAGCAAAAACTTTGTACTCCTTTTTACGCAAATTATGCGAACGGTATGAAATTTGGCACGGTTAAAGGTTAACTATATGCAGGAGTGCAGGAAGCTAAAAAAAAAGAAAATATAATTCGACATGATCGAATGTCGACCGCTGGGCGATCACTATTTAAACTAAAGACTCGAACTCTAGTTAATAATTCTTCTTTAATAGTTTAACTATTTAGGCATTTTACTCTTAAACGCAGATTAAAGCAGTGCCACTCCACCTAATAAATAGCAGGTTTAATTTAATTAGTTCTAACGCTAATTACTTAGCTGCTCACGATGCTACCCGACCAGCCTGCGAGCAGTCCAGCTATTCCAACTATTCCATGATTTGTACCGACCATTCGAGAATATCCTTTGACCCAAGCGCTGTATTTGGATATGCATATTAGGAATTTTATCTACAGATTTCTGTGGTGTATAGATAACTTCCGACTATTCTAACACGCTAACGACATTCAATTAATATTATTTATGCGCATGTGAGTTTGTTTGTTATCTTTCGTGCCTTAATTACTAAACCCATCATCATGAAATTGCATACACAAAAAGTATTTTTTTTATCATTCAGACGAACATGGGATGTTTTTCTAACCGACTTCAAAAAAAGAAGGAGGTTATCAATTCGACTGTAGTTTTTTTTTCTGTGTTTGTTACCTCATAACTTTCGACTGGGTGAACCGATTTTGATGATTCTTTTTTTATTTGAAAGCTGATGCTTCCCGTGTAGTCTCATTTCAATTTGGTCTAGTTCTTGAAGTCGGTCCTTTTTTTGTTAAAATTTGTGAATTTTAATCTATGGTAAAGTTTCCTTAAATATCTGAAAATCATACCTGAAAGAAAATAACACAATGTTTCTTTACACACAAATAGTTAAAGATCAACAATTTTTGTGCCTCTTTTGTCAACCGATTTAGTTTTCCATTAAAACTAAATCGTTTCGTTAAAATCCCAATCGTAATCGTTCAAATGCCATTTGGTCTATTGATACTGATTTAGTTTTTCTTGCTTTTCCATGCAATAAATTAAAAACTGGTCTAATATGGATCTCTAGCGATTTTTACTTTTAATTAATCTATTTGTTTGTAATGAGCAGGCCACGAAACGCTAGATAGCGTATCGTATGCTCTTACAGTCCGAGTTCAGAACAAATAAGTGCTTAGATTCGATCAGTCTTTTTGTTCTGTGGTTTCCACTACGATCGGCGATCAACGATCACGGCGCGAACGTTGGCAATAAAGGGGATATACCATACAAAACTTAATTTTTGAAAGGCTTAAAATTAAATGGTAAATGACCATTACATTTTCATTGTCGGTTCAGTTTCAGATCAGTGATAGCCCTCCTAGATCCTGATATTTTATGTTTTGCGATTATTATTCTTTTGTCAAGTTAGAATGTACCATTTGAATACAAATGTTTTTGGGGAATCAAACATTGTTAATCACAATTTGACGTCTTGGGCATACTTGATTGTCTTGAATTTAAGATTTTGTTATGAAACTAGACTATTTTACGTTACGGCAATTAGCTACAACAGCATTTTGTAAAACTCTTTACGTAGGCGTTTATATCTTAACGTTTTGGGTAATATATACTACTAGTTTTCTAGAATCGAAATCATAATATTAGTATGGATAAAAAAACAAGGAACACTACCCTTTAAAAATCGCGTAAGACACACGTATCTTTAGGATATTTATGAAATATAGACATATAGGTTTTTTCTGGAAAATATTTTATCTGTGACTTCTAATGTCTCTATTACCTTTAAACGCAGATAAGAATCTTGTTCTTACAGTTGCATTAGCTCTTATACACCATAAGGTGTATAAGAGCTAATGCCACAATAAAAGTGGTAAGGTCCACAATCTTATTTCGTAATGCAATTAAGCATTTTTTTAAATACCCCATTAGAGTCCTTAATTTGTAAGCCGGTCGAGTACTAAAAGTTCTACCTAATTTAAGTTAACATAAGAAAGTAAGCCTTGTTTCAAAACTATAAAGTTGAAAATCGTTTAATAAACTGAAAACCTAATTTTCAAAGAGAGTTTTATGTTAAAAATAAAGTTCACAATAAAATTGTAGCTATACTATACTATTGATACTGAAGTGGAACATTTTAAAGTGCTATTTGTAAAGAAAAGAAAACAATGGTTCAAAAACATTTTTAAAAGTGGAATTATTAAAAGGTGTTTTTTTTTACTGCAGTCTCGTTTGCCCATAATGAAGTAAGTACCTAGTAAGTTTCAGTGTTTGTGTGATTTTAATTGTTGAATTGTTAAATCTATAGCGTAAAAGCTGTGGATATTTTAACTATAATAATAATGTTCTCCTAGCCGATGACGGCCCCGGCGGCCAATCTTAATAGAGACCAGCCAACGACGCAGGAGATATTATAGCAGGGGGGTTTCACTTCTCAGTTTAAGTGTATTTCGCCGAGCGCCTCCCGGGAAGAACTATAAGGCAATGGTTGCCACTCTGCGCTCGGCTCGCACGCAAGCCGCGTCGCGCGTCAATAAGTTGAATATTACGTGTAGGTACTTACTGCGAAAAGTGACTTCAAAACGAACTAATTGTTCGTACGAAAGGTTCTGTTGACGGGTATTTCAATAAAAGGAAGAACAATGAATATATATTATCATTTTCGAAATCGGAAAATTCCGGAAGATATTGAAAGGTAAGCTGTAATTTGATGTATTTATGTTAATCATCGCATCTCAGATTCTGAGCATCACATAAATAACTGTAGTAGATAGGAAATAATGAGGTCGATTTTGTTATAGATATGTCATATTAATTACCTTTACTTACCTCCTATTAATTAAAAGATAAAATAATTACCTACCTACTTAGAACACAAAGAAAATTAAATTCACTGTTGATTGAATTCCAGTTTGCTTATTTAATAAAAACTTTAAAAGTAATCGTTTTAAAGAAAACCAATTTAAAATAAATTAAAATTCCTTATTTAAGTTTACATAGTAAGCACAAGCACCTATCTACTGTACTCACCTAGTAGTCTAATAAATTATCAATAGTAGTAGCCTGAGAATAGTAAGAATAAGGCGTACTTACTCGTTTGTTAAGGTTTGTTTACAACTAGGTACTTATAAACTGTTAGGTATGCGGTATACTTATAGTCTATTAGGTATTAGGCGTGCGTATGGTTGTAGTTAGCAATAAAATTATTTAATTAGTTGTTTGGAAACTATCTTATGATAGACATGTTTTGTCAATACAAAAATCTGTACCCAGAACGAGTAGTACGTTACGTAGACATGATTATTATGTTTGTTAAAAATTTCCTTCTTCATTACTAAAGTTGTCATATTTTTATAATTGATTTTAATATTTACCTAAATGTACCTACAGCAAGCGGCAGCCCCGTGCTCTTGTAGTAAATCGAGCGGTGTCTAGCGGAATATGAACGCTCTAGTCACACGACAAGATTCAAATTCGCTTGCAAGGTGACAAAGTTGAAAACTTTTTATGCCTAAACTTGACTTTTGTTAGAGAGTGACACTTCTGTACGACAGTACTATTAATTATTCTGTGATTATAGTGCACAAGTGTGTGCACTCTCTGTTCCCTCTATCTTAGAATTCGAAGGGACGGTTAACCGACACGACCGGGGGGAGATCAGGTGCAGGATCGACTGCTTTACGTGCTCTCCGAGGCACGGGGGTTAAACCCCAACTTCCTAACTCCGACCTTTTATTCAGTCACAGCACTACGTCTGCGTTGGTACACATCACGGAAAGCATTAGACTAGGCATGGGTAGTGGAATGATCACAGTACAGATTCCTTGACAATGCAGCACATGCATGGCGTCTGTTTGTGTCGATCTAAGATTTTAAACTGTAGCTTCAATTTAACGTACATAAATGTCACTTGGTGTCTTAATTGGATAATTATTTTGAATTTGAATTTACTCACCTTGCTCGATTTTAGTAACGCTTTTAATACTGTTGATTTTCACATTCTGCTTAGTGTACTGAGGTCTCTTAACATATCTCCAAGGATAATTGATTGGTTTCATAGTTACCTGTCTGGCCGCCAGCAACGCATTTGCACTGAAACCTCAAAGTCTTCCTGATGCAGTATTTCTGCAGGTGTAACATCTGGGTACCCGGATGGTACACCTACAGAAATATTGCACCAGTGTGTGGCGTTCTATCTCCTTTACTCTTCGCTGTTTTTATAAACTGAATCTTCTACCATCTTTATGCAGATGATCTACAAATATATACACGAGCTAAGATTAACTTGTTTCAACACAATTAATGCTGAGTTACGTCGCATTGGCGAATGGAGTCATAATTATGGCCTCAAGGTTAATCCTGCAAAGACCCAGGTGTATCTTGTTGGAAGTCCTGGAATGGTCTCAAGAGTTTATTGGACACAAAAACCTCTAATACAATCGATGGCACCAACCTCGAGATTAGTACTAGTGTCAAAAATTTAGGTAGGTTTATAAATCGATTTACATTGCAAGTTAATAAGAAGCTTGTAAAAATAATTCCTTCTATAATGTAGTCATGAAGTAAATGGTAGATCGCTTCTTGTCTGCTAGTGTATGTAAAGTCTTCAAGTTTGGACTCAACTCGTTTTGACGAGTAAAAGGTCGACATTACTGCATAGAGAACTTAAAACTTGAAACAAATTCTATACCAAATCGTCTTGCCAGCGTGGTGCAGTAGACTTTTTCAATTTAATTTCCAGAGAGGTCGTAGGTATTTCTTTTATATGCCAGGTCCAGCTGTCGACTGTTAAAGACTGTTGATGGGGTGCTCGCTGATTGCGCCGCTTCGTTATAGGAAACCCTTATAGCAGGGGTCGCGAAGCACACAAATAGTCATACTTTTAAACCATTCGTCTTTCAGTCTCTTATATAAATATTAAGTTTTAAGTAATCCCCGATAAAATCACCTGCCAGACCGTTTCATCTGTATCCTCGAGGACATTAAAAGGGCTGTCTGCACGCTGCGCAGGAGTTTTACTCGTGTGCTGATATCGAGAGACAGGCGTGTGCTACCGGTCGCCGATACTAAATAACAGTGTCACACTAGCCTTTAAGGACACCGCCTGGATGTTGTTATGCGATAAAGTGGCAAGATGTTTTTTTAGATATTTTATTAAATTTAATTTATTACACATTTTAATTTCTAAATGTACTACCTCGCATCCTTCGCGTCGTTGTCTTTTCTTTCTTTATCTTTAAAATGTTCTTTGTAATTAAAGAAAGAATAGATAATTAGGTGGTCAGACTAAAAGTATGTATGATATTCCTTAATCTCATTTTTGTCTCTAGAAGCTGCACTTAAGAATTCTTAAGTGCAGCTTTTGGTTTGGCTAAAGAAATAATAGTTTTTTCGAGTTACAATTTGGAATGCGTACCAAGCGGACAATAGCGGATCTAGTGGTGCCTGGTGTATGTATTATCATTTATTAATTTCTTTTTATTCTTAAATATTTAGGTACCATTATAGTTAAATTATGTAATATTCTTTCTATATTTTTATATTTTATTATTATTTTTTATTTCACTGCCTCGTCGGTCTCGCGGTTGAAGTGTGCGACTGCTGATCATGAGGTCTCGGGTTCGATTCCTGGGTCGGACCAAATGTTTGTATGATCTACAAATATTTATTTCGGAGTTTGGGTGTTTTCTATGTATATATGTATGTATTTACAAGAAAAAAGTTTGAAAAATTTTAAAACAAGTTTTTTTTTTATAAATTATGGTTATGTATCTACATAGGTTTCTACATTACGTAATAAATGTACCGTATTTGGAATATAAAAAAAAAGTAATATATGTATTTGTATCAGTTGTCTAGTACCCATAACACAAGCTCTGCTTAGCTTGGGACTAGATGGCGTTGTGTGTTAGATGTCCGAAATATTTATTTATTTATATAACATTAGATAAAATGATTAGAGTAACAATATAAAACAGAAGTGGCAGAAACAACACTAAACCCGCGAATAAATACTGATACGCTACAAATTATTGCATAAAGCCATCGCGTGCTCTCGCGCCTTTTTGCTCACTCCTCTGCCGTATTTCGGCTGCGCGCGCTTCCATTTATCTCGGCTATCATCTGAGATACGGCGGCTATCGGATCGGCTATCCGCTGAATCTTTATGCGCGAACCGATAGCCGATATTGACCGTGATTAGTTGATTCTTTCCTATATTCACCATTTACATGTTTCGTTGCTTTTTATACCTATATTTTATAACTTACTTTGTAAAGCATCTGAAAAAAGTTTCTCTTCATAACTACAGTGGAATTTAGTATTACTCAGTTTTATTACTGTTACGCTTTATTGATTTACTACCAGTGTTTCACTAACTCTCGTCCAAACGAATTTTATGAACAAATGTAGTAGATATATTAAGTATTCTATGAGTTGCAATCAGATCAGCAAATTTTATTTTCTAATTTGTTTTTCTCGAACACAAAAAAAAGAGAATTATTGAATGTTACAAATATTCTTCCAGTCTTGAAGACTTTATATTAAGAGGAAATCCTATTTAGATATTAGTAGTTGCTTCTGAATTGTTAAAATTCTACTTTGAGTGGAATGATGAATGCACAGGATAAAAGCTAGATCAGACGATATCGGTAAGTAACATGTATTTTCGTATGAATCTAAATAAAATTGAATCACAAAAATGTATGTACGCGCATAACTTTCGATTGACTGCACCAAATTGAATAATTATTTTTTTGAAGTGTTTGTTATTTTCAGGACAAGGTTATAGGTGTATAGGAGAAAATTAAAAGAAAACCAGAGGTGTTATATTTTCTTAGTCCACTTAGTACTATAAACTGCGGCCCTGCGGGAAGTTGAGGTGGGCTTAAATACTAAAAGAAGTTTTTCGGTAATTTATAAATATTCTCGAAAATAAATATGACGGTAAAAGTTCGCCGGGTCACCAGTATCGAATAAAGCTACAGTTTACATTTCTGTTGGTTTAAAAACGCCAATCTGTGGGACATAATATTCAAATTTCAATAATTATTTTTGTGTTAGGTATATTATTGACTGAGAATAGGTAATAGGAAACTCACATAACACAGTATATATTGTTGGTATTTCATTTAAGCTCTAGGCGTAAAAAGCCTTTTTCAGTAAAAAAGGACACAGTTTTGCTGTACTATACGCTATAAAATTAAATTAGACTTAAGCCGGGTCTCCTGCGACACTGTTTTATATTTCTAAACACCAAATGTCAAATATTTATCAAAATATGGGCGTGGCCTAACTGTTTTGTTAATTGTAACAAGCAAACATGTTATCCAAAGCGGACAGAAAACATCCCAGCGTATACTTCTCGTATAATGAAACTGAACTGAAATAACATTAATACTTATATTATTCATATTTATACTATAAAAGTAAGTAAGTAAGTGTACTATAAGTCATTTTGTCGAGTAGATAAAAGATTTTTGCTTTTCGTGTAATCGTGTTTGATGTTCGTTTTAAAGTCCGCCTCCTGCGACTTTTCGCTAACATGTTTAGTTAACAAATTTTGTTAATTTGTTTTGTTATTTTTAGCCGCAGGAGACACGCATACACATGAAATCGTGTAAAGAAAAAACAAGTGGCAACCATACGAGAAATCTCATTCCAACAAGCGAATAGTTTATTTTCCAACTTCAATTCTTTAAATACTTTCTGTTGTTGTTTCTATATCTGTTTTTTTTGGTTGTAGGTATTTCTTTTTTATGCTTGAAACTTGTTTTTCATCTCTCAATTTGATATTATTGGGCTACGCAACAATAAAAGTATTATTCAACTAGCTGACCCACGCAACGTCGTTTACGTTTCCTATTGCCCGTAGCGTAAAAAATTTCCCCCGTTTTTGTAACATTCTTCATTGGTGCTCCGCTCCTATTGGTTTTAGCCTGATGATATATAGCCTATAGCCTTCCTCGATAAATGTACTATCCAACACTGAATTTTTTTTTTAAATCGGACCTGCGGTTCCTGAGATTAGCGCGTTCAAACAAACAAACTCTTCAGCTTTATAATATTACTAGCCGACCTCGTTTGCGTCTCCTATTG
Organism: Diaphora mendica; assembly: GCA_949125395.1. NCBI lineage: Eukaryota > Metazoa > Arthropoda > Insecta > Lepidoptera > Erebidae > Diaphora > Diaphora mendica. The sequence goes on from OX421333.1 coordinate 8,340,818, forward strand.
CCCATAGCGTGATAATTTTCCCCCGTTTTTGTAAAATTCTTCATTGGTGCTCCGCTCCTATTAGTCTTAAGAGTGATGACATCTGGCCTATAGGCTTCCGTGATAAATGTATCATCTAACACGGAAATAATTTTTCAAATCGGACCAGTGGTTCCTGAGATTAGCACGTTCAAACAAACAAACTCTTTAGTTTTATAATATTATATATGTATAGATATGAACCAGTAGTCCCTGAGTTTAACAGGTTGAACCAAAAAACATCATCATCAACAGCCCTTAATAGTGCTAGACATATATATCTTATTAGAAGACCTCTCTTCTAATAATTTTGGTCTACTCAATCACATCAGCCAGACGGTTTGTGTCAAGTTTTTGTCCTCTTTATAGTTCTCTTGTCCTACGCATATTGCGCCCTTAATCGGCTCTTACGACACCTACGGGATGAATAGGGATGGTGATTCGTATTCTTAATCCATCAGCATACAGACTACCAAACAAATGGGGCTACCGTGGGAGAGCCACGCTTCGGCATGAATGGGCCGGCTCGACCGGAGTGATACCACGGCCTCACAGAAAACCGGCATGAAATAGTGCTTGTGTTTCACCGAGTGAGTGAGGATACCGGAGGCCTATACCCCAACCGCTACCCCTATCTCCCCCCTCCCCCAGCCCCCAAAAGCCGGCAACGCACTTGTGACGCCTCTGGTGTTGCGCGTGTCCATGGGCGGCGATAATCGCTTACCATCAGGCGATATGTCTGCTCGTTTGCCCCGCCTATTCCATAAAAGAAAATTAAAAAAAAGTAAAGATTAGATTTGCGTATCGATCTTTATGATATCCAAGTAAAGTCACGTGAAATAGGATGTATCTTTTGCAGCTTTGTCGGTGGTCAGTGGCCATACAATGTACTGTGTGCCCTAATTAATTGAGGTTTGATTACACACGTCAATCTCGTCGAGATTGCTATCATTGAGGGCGGCCGTTGAATGAGGAGGCATCGAACGTAATCGGATCAGATGCCACTTTGTGTATATTCAGTACAGAATATATAATGTGGCCTGAAATTTGTACCAAGGTTACTTTAGTAAAGTAAAAATATATTTTAAACATTGTTTTGTGAAAGAGTAAACTGTAACAATCGATTTTCGACTTTTACCTAATATGTACAGTCCATTCGCCTTAAGAAAAATAGTGTCGGTTCGATCAAGATTGGTAGCCTAAGTAATAAGGTTTTAAGCTTGAAAACCTTGGATTTTGATTCACATATTTACTTGCAGGATGGTGAAGTAGTAATACCTCCTAGTGACAATTAAACAACAGACAACGGAGACCTGGTGCTTCACTTTTTAATAGACTTCTAGCATCACCATGTACGTGTTTTACTCTGATTTGAATTCCTGCGACAGTCCAGCCCTGATGAATAATGAAGCGTTCCTTCCAGCAATTGTACATTTTTGCGGATATTCAGTTCCGAAGATTTTTTCATCACTCGTCACTGTCTGGATTAGCGAGCAAACTATAGCTGTGATACGCTATATATTAAAAACTAATCCACTTGTTAAAGCATCTCTTAAAATCTCAAAAAACGACCGCCACCATCACAATCTAATAGGGTGATCAAACCGCATGCAATATAATACCCAGCAAACAAATTACTCGCTTTACATAAGAAGATACATTGCACATAAAGCACAATAGGTTCTCCAAGATCTCCATATATACGTACCTGCCCATAAGTACATTAATATATACCCTGTCGTATATACGCAGTCGGGTGTCGCCACAAAGCCTCGCCGACGACAGCAGCAAGCTACCGCGACACAGGCTATGTGCCTTCAGACTACAGACCTTTATTTGTTTCACCGACGATCAGCTTTTAAAATAAATTGTAATGTTTGGAAGCTTGCGTTTTATGTGTGTAATCTGGATTTTTTTAAATTACATTAGTACTGTAGTCAAAATAGCTTTGTTAGTAATAGTAAATTCGTGCGGTGCGTAAAAACAAATTTATTTGGGGTGTTATCTCTTTATTTATTCACTCAATCCCTTTTAATTTTACTAATGCTAAAGTATCTCTGTTTGTCTGTCCTTTACGCTTTCACAGTTAAACTGCTAAATCAATTTAATTATAATTTGGCATGGAGTAACTTTGATTCTTGAGGAAAGACAAAAGCAACTTTTTACTCTTTTTACCGCGATAACCAAAACAAATGCAAGCGGAGCCGTGATCAAAAGCTAGTATGATATTCATCACGTATAATTCGGAATTTTATTTCCTAATACCCATATCCTATTGGTCTTCTGTGTTCAAAAGACAAGACCGATAGTACTCGGGTTGGCTTTAGGTTCAAATAATATACAAAATATAATTAAATATTTATATAATTCGTTACTAAAGACATCCAACAGCAGATAAACTGTTAGGCAATTCATAAAAGTGTGTCGTTCTCGTCAAGATGGCGTCTTCCCGCCGGAAGTCAATTACGCAATAAATCTGCGGCGGTGCGCGCACGCATAGATCTCGCTGCATTTACATACGATTGGAGTGCGACGCAGAGTTATTTTATGTTGGAAATATATTGGTGAATGCAATTGATGTTAGGGGTTTATTCAATAAGTTGCAGTGCTTTTGAAGTGCAATATATCACAGGAAATTGGTGTAGGGCGACGGGCCTAGCAAATTTAAACGATCCTAAATATTGTTATTTCTTGTTAGTGAGAAGGGGCACGGAGGGGGGGCATATCTTTTCCTGCTACTACGAGTACATTGCGAACATTTGAAACTGGAGATACTCTGCATTCCACAAACTTCTATGACCGGTCTTCTACTGTTAAAACTGTACGCTTATGGAATACACTACCGATAAACATTAAAAAAAATTGAGAAAATCGTTTACGAATTTTTTGTTATAATTGAGTCAGTCATAAGTTAGGGTATAATATGAATGTTTTTATTTTTTATGTTTTTATAATTATAATTATTCAAAACTCATTGTACCGTCAACTACTACTGTCTCTCCGAAAAATTTCGATCCCACCAAAAACATTGTCATGTAAAATGTTGCCAAGACGACTGCATATGGCTTAACCTGTGAAAAAGATATCAGATATCATGTAGAGCCAAGGTTCTGAATCTACACGCCCTAACTCTACCAACCCTAACTTCACAAATTCTACATCCCAGTAAAAACGTATGGCTTGGCTGTTTCGTTACTTCAGAAATTAAATATTCGCAATGAGTATGGTGACCACCATTTTTGGATTCTGCTTATGCTTTCCATCAGGCAGAGTAGAGTCAATTTGGCAGGTCCATACATAAAAAAGGAAAAAAACTTCCTGTGTCCCGGCAGACTCTACAAATATACATGAAACGGACACAAAAAAATACCCAGACTCGAAAATCAATTTGCGGATCACTCAAAGTATTGTCCTATGTGAGATTTGAACCCACAATACTTAGCGTAGTGGAAAGCTTCATGGCGACCGCTTAAACCACTAAGCCAACTGCGCAGTCAAACAAGATATAAAGAATACAGAAGTTAGCTTACTTCTTCTGAAGCAACACTTTACGCAAACACGCTAGCTATCTAGCCGTTTTAGATAATGAATACTTTTATTCAGCCGTGGGCTTGGGGGAGTGGGCAGTAAATCACATGTGCAGGGGGCAGGCGAGGTGTCTCCGGGCCTCATTTACCTGGCCCGGCTGGCCGTCCCGCTATCGCCAGCCAGATATCTGCGATACTGCGCACCGATAAATAAAATATTGACGTGTACACGTGCATGCAAAATTGGCTTGCAGAAGTGTTTAATTTAACTTCATTAAAATCAAATGATACAATTTCATTCATTTAGACTTTTCTTATGCTTTCAAAACTTTAAAGACAGTAATGTATGTACTAGACTAGCTTTTGACCGCGGTCCCTTCCGCATGTGTGTCCAGTTATCATGGTAATTGGTAGCCTATGTCCTTCCTCAAGAATCAAAGTATCTACATGCCAAATTTCATCGAAATTGGTGCAGTAGTTTAGCTATGAAAGCGTAACAGACTTTCGCATTTATGATATGTATTATGGAAGTATGGATTAGGTATGCTACGATAATGACACATGGGTATGAATGAGTAGCACAAATTACATTAAAAGTAAAGTTTTTATAATAATTTTAGTATACATTATGATATAATTTAAGTTACAGTTGATTTAATTAATATCCCTAGTATTTTTTTTATCTTGGAAATGAAAATATTTGATCATTTCTGTGACTTCTTCATCATGTTTATATCTATGTAATTAAGTAGTAAACTGAAGGACGTTAAAAACATGCAAACAAAGAAAAAATATTTATCTTTGTGATTACCATTTTTTTTATATATATACTAGTATGACAATCAACATTCTGAATATACCTATTTAAAATAAACATACCTTATTTCCATACATATTGTTCAGTTTCAGATAATTTAATTTTGTAAGTAACACACAACCAGTATGCCGTTCACCTGTACATCGCAGCATCCAGTTTAAATTAGCGTTTGTTGTACGCAGGAATCCCGGAGTGACCATTAACATAAAAGGGATACCCTGGACCAGAAGCATTTTTAGCTAAAAGCCTCCACCGGCGTAGCTCTAGAACAACGGTAGAGCATGCCGTATGAACGCGCAAATAGCTATTGATAGGCCGTAGTTAATTGGAAACGGATACCTTGTGTAATGTGTCGTGCTTTTTTGTGCTTTTTATAGTGAAGACTTCTATAAGCGAGTTGAGTACTTTTTGGTGAACAAAAATTATGGTTCCGAAAGTACTGATATTTTGCTAAAAATAGCCTAAAATATAGTATATATAAAGATTTCAATTGAGACACCTTAGTTTTAAGAAAGTTAAGTGGTGTAGTGTCATTTTCTCTAGTGTCTATTGTATTAGGTTTATAATCTACTAGCAAACCCGGCGAACTCCGTTTCGCCACCAGATGGCTTCGTTTTATGTAACACTTTCTCGCTTTTCTGTTGAAAATTTTCCTGATTTTTTTTTGCTATAAACCTCACGGAGCCCGAGACCTTTCCAACGAATGCAAAACCGTGGAAATCGGTTCGTGCGTTCTGGAGTTATAGCGTCAGGAAGGAAAACCCGACTTATTTTTATATAGTAGATGACTGACTGACTGACATACCCAGAGATCAACGCACAGCCCAAACCGCTGAAGCTAGAATCCTGAAATTTTGCATGTAGGTTCTTTATGTAACGTAAGTGAGCACGAAGAAAGGAATTTTTGAAATTTCACCCTTAAGGGGGTGAAATAGGGGTTGAAAGTTTGTATGAAAGTTCGTCATTTTTTAAGTAAGAAACATGAAACTTTATTTTTGGGCTACTGATTAAAAAAGAGTAGATACGTATTTAAACGTTTCTGGATATTCTACCCCTAAGGGGTTGAATAGGGGTTGTTATTTCGTATATAGGTCAGTCTGGAAGTCCGTCATTTTTGAAGTTAGAAACATGAATCTTTTTTTTAGGCAGCTGATTAAAAATGAATTGATACCTATTTCAGCTTTTCTAAATATTCTACCTCTAAGGGGGTGAAATAGGGGTTGAAAGTTTGAATGGGGGTTCGTCATTTTTTAAGTAAGAAACATGAAACTTAACTTTTGGGCTACTGATTAAAAAAGAGTAGATACGTATTAAAGCGTTTCTGAATATTCTACCCCTAAGGGGTTAAATAGGGGTTGTTATTTCGTATATAGGTCAGTCTGGAAGTCCGTCATTTTTGAAGTTAGAAACATGAATCTTTATTTTTTGGCTGCTGATTAAAAATGAATTGATACGTGTCTCAGCGTTTCTGAATATTCTACCCCTAAGGGGGTGAAATAGGGGTTGAAAGTTTGTATGGAGGTTCGTCATTTTTTAAGTAGGAAACATGAAACTTTATTTTAGGGTACTGATTTAAAATGAATAGATACGTATTTAAACGTTTCTGAATATTCTACCCCTAAGGGGGTGAAATAGGGGTTGAAAGTTTGTATGGAAGTTCGTCATTTTTTAAGTAAGAATCATGAAACTCTATTTTTAACCGACTTCCAAAAGGAGGAGGTTCTCAATTTCATCGGTTTTTTTTTTGTTTTTTTTATGTATGTACATCGATTACGCCGTCAATTGTGGACCGATATTGAAAATTCTTTTTGTATTCGAAAGGGTATGCTCCCCATGTGGTTCCATGGCCACCATATCAGGAACTGATGATGGGATCCTAAGGAAATCGAAGGAAACCCTCAAATTTACGTGAGCGCCTGCAATGAAGTTACGAGCAATTGTCTACATACCTTCATATTCTGTAGACATCATTAAATTTTAAATGAAATGATGATGAGAGACTTGAGAAAGACTAAAAAGCGAAAAATAAAAAAAAAACTTCGTTTAAAAAAACCGACTTCTAAAACTAAAAAGTATAAAATAACTTAATTTGTATGTGCTACCTATTCATAGGTTTGAAGCCGGTGCCAAGCCAAAATGTAATAGTAGGTACCGCAGTCGCCGTGCGTGACCTTGAGCGGGATAGCTGCTCTTCGCGTTGAAAAAAACAACCGAAGCGTCGTTGACGTTCGTCTCGAAATATAGCGAGTGTGGTACCTACTATTCCATTGGCTCGGCACTGACTTCAAACCTATGAATAGGTAGCACATACAAATGAAGTTATTTTATACTTTTTAGTTTTTGAAGTCGGTTTTTTTAAACGAAGTTTTTTTTTATTAGGCTACTGATTAAAAAAGAGTAGATACGTATTTAAGCGTTTCTGGATATTCTACCCTTAAGGGGGTGAAATAGGGGTTGAAAGTTTGTATGTATATAAGTCCGTAATTTGTTTTAAAACAAATATAAAACTTTATTTTTGGGCTACTGATTAAAAATGATTAGATACGTATTTAGGAGTTTTTGGATATTATGCCCTAAAGGGGTGAAATAGGGGTTGAAAGTTTGTAAGGAAGTCCGTTATTTTTTAAGTGAGAAACATGAAAATTTAGTTTTGGGCTACTGATTAAAAATGAGTAGATACGTATTGAAGCGTTTCTGGATATTCTACCCCTAAGGGGTGAAACAGGGGTTGTTATTTCGTATATAGGTCAGGCTGGAAGTCGGTCATTTTTGAAGTTAGAAACATGAAACTTTATTTTGTGGCTGCTGATTAAAAATGAATTGTTGGGGTACTGATTTAAAATGAATAGATACGTATTTAAACGTTTCTTAATATTCTACTCCTAAGGGGGTGGAATAGAGGTTGAAATTTTTTATGAAATTTCGTCATTTTTTAAGTTAGAATCATGAAACTTTATTTTTAGGCTACTGATGAAGAAAAGAGTAGATACGTATTTAAGCGTTTCTGGATATTCTACCCTTAAGGGAGGTGAAATAGGGGTTGAAAGTTTGTATGGAAGTCCGTAATTTTTTAAATAAGAAATATGAAACTTTATTTTTGGGCTACTAAATAAAAACGATTAGATACGTATTTAGGAGTTTTTGGATATTATGCCTCAAAAGGGGTGAAATAGGGGTTGAAAGTTTGTAAGGAAGTCCGTCATTTTTTAAGTGAGAAACATGAAAATTTACTTTTGGGCTACTGATTAAAAATGATTAGATTTTTTCGTATTGAAGCGTTTCTGGATATTCTACCCCTGACGGGTGAAATAGGGGTTGAAATTTCGTATAAAGGTTATTCTGGAAGTCCGTCATTCTTGAAGTTAGAAACATGCAATTTATTTATGGCTACTGATTAAAAATGAGTACATACGTATGTACGAACATGTTCTACCGGAACCATAGTTCACGGGGCCGTTCTCGAAGTTGTTCAAAAATATGTGTGGTACCTCGGGCAGACTTTGCAGTTAAGTAGAAACAACTTCGAGGACGAGGTGAACAGGAGAATTCAGCCGGGTTGGGCAGCGTTTGGGAAACTTCGTCGGGTCTTTTCATCGTCAATCCCACAGTGCCTAAATACGAAAGTCTTCAATCAATACGTCCTACCTGTCATGACATACGGTGCCGAAACGTGGACACTTACGACACGGCTGGTCCACAAGTTCAAAGTCGCTCAGCGTGCTATGGAGAGGGCTATAATAATTATTTATTTTTCTCATTACAAAAGCTCGACGTTTCTCTAAGGGTTCGCATCAAGTATGAGGTGATCCGGTAGAGAACCAAGGTCATTGACATAGCCCACAGGATAAGCAAGCTGAAGTGACAGTGGGCTGGCCATATTAGCCGCAGAACTGATAACCGTTGGGGTAAACGGGTTCGTGAGTGCTGACCGCGTCTCGGCAAACGTAGCGTAGAACGTCCACAGGCCAGGTGGAATAATGATCTGCCCAAGACGGCTGGCAGGAGCTGGATGAGAGAAGCTGAGGATCGAACCAAGTGGCGTGCAATTGGAGATGCCTATGTCCAGCAGTGGACTGCGATGATGATGATGAGATACGTATTTAAGCGTTTCTGGATATTCTATCCCTAGGCTAGACTGGAAGTCCGTCATTTTTTAATTTAGTAGCCTGAAACTTTGTATTCAGGCTTTTAGCATTTATGGGAATTCTATTCCTAAAGGGATTAAAATAAGGGTCGAAAGTGTGTATGAAAGTTAATTTTAATGGACTATTGATTATAAATAAATACGTTTAAAAACATAAACACAGTATTCATAGATACTTACACAGTTTTAATTAAATACATATTATCAACTTCCACGCGAGCAAAGCCGCGGGCAAAAGCTAGTTACAAATAAAGATTATTAACCGACTTCAAAAAAACCGACTTCCAAAAACATCCAACGAAAACTCTCTATCAAAAAACACTTAAAAGCGTAAAATAAACTGGTTCTTCATAAATTGCCTATACCTAATTCTTTATTCATTTAAATAGTAGTATTATAATGGGTGCTAGGTACCTAAAATCTGTTTGAAGTCGGTGCCAAGTGACTATCGCTTAGACTTTTGTAATTGTTCGTTTGTATTCTTTTTGGCTTAGCACCGACTTCAAATGACACTATGATGACTACAGCTGATGATGTAAGGTACCAACCTTACATCATCAGCTCATCATCATAAAATGATGACTACCAGACGCAAATACCGGTGTAACTTCAGAAAATATACGAAAAACATAGTATGTGCCTATAAAAAATGAGGGTTTCCCTCGATTTCCCTGGGATCCCATCATCAGATCCTGATATGCTGGCAATGGGACCACCACGGAAGCATACCCTGTCGAATACAAAAAAAAAATTCAAAATCGGTCCACAACTGACGGAGTAATCAGGTAACATACATAAAAAAAAAAAAAAAAAAAAAATACATACAGTGGAACATAGAACCTCCTCCTTTTTGGAAGTCGGTTAAAAAAGGAGGAGGTTCTCAATTCGACCATATATATGTTTTTTTATGTGTGTTCGCGGTTAACTCTGTCGTTTATGAACCGATTTAGATGATTCTTTTTTTAATGGAAAGGAGATGTTCTAACGGTGGTACCTTGATAAGGACATTAAGATTTGATGATGGCATCCAAGAGAAATCGAGTCGAAACTTGAAGTAGGTTTTTGTTAATTTTTTTTTGAATAATTTCAATGTTTTTCATGCGCTATATGATTATGTACTGTGTATAAATGTGTACTTTTTGAATTTAACTGCGTCGTTAGTCTAGCGGTTGACGTATGCTACTGCCGATCAAGAGGTCTAGGGTTAGAATCCCAGGTCGGGCTAAAAAGTTTTATTGACTTTTACTGATTATAGAAATACTTAATAACAGCTCGGAGTTTACAAGTTGGGGTCTGAACCCCCGTGCGTCGGAGAGCACGTAAAGCGGTCGGTCCTGCGCCTGATCTCTCCCGATCGTGTAGTTAACGGTCCCATCGGATTATGAGAGAGAGGGAACAGAGAATGCATCTGTGTTTGCGCACACACTTGTGCCCTATAATATCTCCTGTGTAGTTGGCGCTCCTCCTGTGTCACCGCACGCTTCCTCGACAATACAATTCACAAGTTACTTAGTTTTCACTTTTCTTTATGTGTGGCCCGCCAATATGACTCTACTCTGCCTGACTTCTATCGACTGTCCCCAAAGACTGCCCTCTTATTAGTTTATTTACACTTCTTGTTATTATTGTTCCGAGTTTTTCTTTAGGTACACAACACCTCTTGCAATCGTTACATGAAGATTAAGCCCTAAAAAGTCTGACAATGGTCTTTCTACAGAACTTGGAAATTACCTAGTATTTGGCAGAGTTCCGATGGCAGTCATAGTTTATAGTAAACTTAAAACCGACCAATTTGGGGGAAAAGTAAGACTATTCTAAATTCAATGGTTTAGCTTTAGACAGTTGTTTGTTGGGTACCGAAACATATAAATGTTACCGTTTTATTACTATTACACATTTTAATCAAATAAACATTGAAATATATTGCTCAATTAAGCAGTCTAAAACAGTGACGTCACAAGTTTCTATTTATTACATTTTTCTTCTTCTTTTCATGAAATGGCAACCAGCCGGATCCCTCGGATCAGCTATTTCTGCCAATGTCAAGTGTTTATAGTCTTCATATCATAAGTCTTCAAGTCTATAAAGCGTCGTCGTGATGAAATTAATGATAAAAAAAAATGTGGATGAAATGAAATAGGGACCGTCTTCCGAAAAAACAAAAAACGATCCCCAGTACATTTTTCATACTAGCAAAGTTATCGTTTTGACAGATAATAAAAAGTAACTAATTTGACTAAGGTGTCATCTACCAAAACACATATTTTAAAATTTGCTTCATTTAAATTTGGAGAAAATATTTCAGCTCTTTTGGAACTATTGAGGTAGAGAGAGAGAGAGAGAGAGATAAGCGAAAAACTGGTGACATGTAGTAAGCACATACATCTGATTAACTAATCAATTTACAAGCTTCATGCGCTTTTATTTTACGACTATTTCAATTGACTATAAATATTACACCCAATATAAAAAAACAATGTGATACAAAAACAAAAATGATCAGTCACTTCCGAACAATATCTCGATGCAAATCAGTAGGATGTGTCGTTTGGCCGTAAAATACGATGTCGTTGCTTGGCTCGTGGCATTCACAACAATAAAAAAGTTTTTCTTAAATCATAAAGTTCTATTTTCAAACTGGCAATAATACTTGTCTAGTTTTGTCTATGAACATATAGTTTTATTTACTGGAAATAAGGTTTTATTCTCGTCGAAAAAACTGTTTTAAATTTAAATGTGGTAATAGAAATGATTCGTGATGAGTATATGAATATAATATGTAAAGCTAGGGGTGGTCTGACAGGTTTTTTTTATGAATTTCTAATTTATTTATGAGTATGACGCGACATGTCGATTTATGAATATTAAATGCGAGTTCTCGTGAGTGACGGGCGTGTGTCCCTGGTTTTTTTTATGAAATGATTATTAATTTTTCTTGGCCATTTGAATATTGAGAAGGTAAAACTTTCATGACATTAACCTTTTCAACTTCAGTGAGGCACTTGTATCTACTACTGATTTTTGTCAGCAAGTATTTTGCTTGAACTTATGAGTTTTTAATAATTACTTAGAAAAAATTTCTCGATATTAAATACATTTCTTCAGAAAGTACATAAGTTACTTATAACGTTTTAAATAAATAAAAAATAATGTGTAGGTTCTTTTTTGTACCTAGAAATACAAAGAATCTACAGTCTACAGATAAATAGTAGATCTGGTTATAACGAAAAGATACATGGAGTAATTTGGTTTCCATCTGGAACTACCTGTCTGGTTTTCTTACCTACCATAAACAACCTGGTCTATAGCTTGATTAAAAAGGGTAAAAATATTATATAACACATAATAACGACTGATTCTTCTGCATAAGGCCGTTCCGTTTAATTGCAACCTGCTGCCACCTTTACCGGGTGGTGGCACCAAAGAAAAATATATTGTGAACCCATCACAGTGTAACTGTGGATTGAAATCTGTCTATGTAGATATTTACAAACCATTTTGTAAATATGTATTCACAAATCATCAATATGTGTGTATGCACCCTCATAGAAATCATATGACATTTTATTTTTACTTTTAAAACACTTTACAAATAAAAAAAAGTAAAAACTAAAACCCAACTACGACAAAAAACGACGCTGAAAAAGTATAAAACAAGTTTGAAAAGCCGTAGTCACTTGTTGTTAAAGTGTTATGATGCGTTTCTATGTAACGAGTGACTACGGCTTTTCAAACTTGTTTTATACTTTTTCAGCGTCGTTTTTTGTCGTAGTTGGGTTTTAGTTTTTACTTTTTTTTTATTTAAAATGTTTTGGTGCCGTTATTAATATTTAATATATTTATATTAAATATATATTATATTTTATATAATATATATATATATTATATATATATATATATATATATATATAATATATTGTTTTGTTTTTTTTTTTTTTTAAAAGACAACGCCCGCACTAGGAATAAATCCTGTGTCGCGGGGGACTTTACAAACATACATGTAACGGACACAAAGAACACCCAGACTCAAAAAAACAATTTGTGGATCACACAAAGTGTTGTCCTACGTGGGATTTGAACACACGACACTTGGCGAAGTAGGAAACGGCGTGGTGACCGTTAAACCACTAGGTGGTTAAACCGACCGTTAAACGTGCAGTATAATATATTTTATATTATATATTTAATATTTATATATATAAATGTACAAGTAACGCCCTTTCTAATGATACCAAACACGGCATATTTATCTAAAATTTATCTTTTAATGCAGTACTTTATGTCGGCTAGACTGCTAGATGGCGCCACATTAGATTCAGTGACACGTCATGTAGCCTATAACCAGCGGATGATCAAGACGCTTCTAACGATACATACATACATAGCCTGTCAAAATCCCTCCTTTGGCTTTGCCGTAGTCGGGTAAAAAGTCTTGCTCTTGTAGTCGCTATTTGAAATTTTTACTCTCTTAATATGCTTACAAGCTCGACGTTTAATCAAATTAAGTATTGAAAAAAGTGTTAAATGTAATCTATTGATTGTAATAAGAAAAAATACAAAACTTTATGTAAATCAGTGTGAGTGAACAACTGATGGTAGGAACACGGCGCTTGACAGGATGTAGCTATGACATGGCAAAATTCAAGTATTATAATAAACACACTGGATATGGACGTAACACGTTTTTTATTCAATTATTTTTTAGAAGTTGTTTATCTATTTAGAGTTGAGGTGGTTGCTTTTTCTTGTTTTTGTTTAAGAGGGAAAATTGTTATGTGCTTATTGATGTCTTTGGAATCATACGTAATATTAGAAATTCTTAGTACCAAAATCGGAGTCTTATTACTACTGTTTCATAAGTTTATTTCAAATTAAGGGTTTTCTTGAAGTGCTTCATTTCGTGTGACCAAATTAGCTTTGTTGTTAGTGTTTACTACTAATTTTGCTCAGACACATTCAGCCGTACTAGTGCGAATGAGTATTTTATTTTTATTTATTTATTTATATCTTTATTGTATACATACAAAATTATAAACATAAAACAAAGGATGAGTTACAATATATGCAAATGTTACAATAGGCGGTCTTATCGCTCACGCCGATCTCTTCCAGACAACCACAACACGGATTTTCGATATTCAAAAATTTTGGGTAGCTTACATACATGTAACACATAATCCTGTAAATGGTTAAAAATATCAGTTAAACAATCATGAACAAAAATAGCACCTACTCACTTTCACATTACAAACATACATACAGTAACACACATATACATAATAATATATTCATAATCCTACATATACATATATACAATTTATATTTATATACAGACTAAAAATAATATGCTAAAAATAGGATATAATATTTCTATATATCTATTTAATCTATACTAATATTATAAAGCTGCAAAGTTTGATTGTTTGAACGCGCTAATCTCAGGAACTATTGGTCCGATTTGAAAAATTATTTCAGTGTTAGATAGCCCGTTTATCGAGGAAGGCTATAGGCTATATATCATCACGCTTAGACCAATAGGAGCGGAGCACCAATGAAGAATGGGGGAAAATTATCACGCTACGGGCAATAGGAGACGCAAACGACGTTGCGTGGGTCAGCTAGTATATCATAATGACAAATAATGGTCCTTCACCAGCTTTTTAAAAATAGGCAATTTTTTTGATTTTCGAATTGTCTCAGGTAATTTGTTCCAAAGTCTTACAGCTTGCACAGTGAAAGACTTGTCTGCAAACTGAGGTGAATGTTTTGGCATTTTCAGTATTAAATTCTCTGATGACCTCAAGTCCCTGCAATGTGTGTTTTTTAAGAACTGAAACGTTCTTTGAGATAAAGAGGTGTGTGAGGATGAAACAGAACACTGTATAGAAGAGAAAGAATATGTAGATTCCGGCGAAAGCGTATTGGTAGCCACCTGAGCTTAGAACGAAACGATACATTCTTTATTAACTTTTACCATTTGCCCGCCTGCGTGTTTATTGGCTATAGCGGTAAAGAGTACCTAGTCTCATTCAACAAGAATCATAGTATTTCCACGCTGAATTTCACTAAAAACAGTTTAGCGGTGAAAGCGAAACAGATAGGCAGACATTTTTACTTTTGCATTTAACGACATTGTGTCATAATATTCTGAGTCTCGTGGGATAATATGACCCCTAGTTAATGGTCGTATCCTGAATGCGTCAAAAAATTCTAAAAGCCCACACACGGTCTACTATTATTGAACATGAATGTAACTGCATGTTTGGACATGATTACATTCATGCTATTTATCCACCAATAGCTGTGTTGCCTGTGTTACTATACCCACGTTTCTTAACGCGTGAACAGACGCACGCGTAACGGCATGTGTCTATACTAACATCTTTTCGCAATAATTTACTGTTACGTTATCATTTGTCAGAAGTTTTAAGTGGCAATATGTAGTTAGATGTAATAAATCGTAGGCCTACTTATATTTAACAGACCTGGTCTAGGGATTAGTGGTCCTTTTCGTTAAAGGAGCGGTCATGAATTTACACACATGACAATCGGGCATAGATTAACTGCACTAGGGGATTATGATGATGATAATCTTGATGATGAAAGTCATAGTATTAGGCTATATTATCGCTGACCATTTCTTTTCATTTAAAAATAGTGTGTGGAAAAGGAATCTTCTTAAGTATGGCTTTATCTATACTAATATTATAAAGCTGAAGAGTTAGTTTGTTTGTTTGAACAGATTTGAAAAAATCTTTCAGTGTTGGATAGTACATTTATCGAGGAAGGCTATAGGCTATATATCATCACGCTACGACCAATAGGAGCGGAGCACTAATGGAAAATGTTTCAAAAACGGGGGAAAATTATCACACAATGGGCAATAGGAGACGCAAACGAGGTTGCGTGGGTCGGCTAGTTTTTAGATACTTTTATTATTCTGCTGCCTTGTTGGCGCAGTGGTAGTGTACGCAACTGCTGTGTATGAGGTATCGGGTTCGTTTCCGGGTCGGACCAAATGTTTGTATGGTCTGCAAATATTTGTTTTGGGATTTGGGTGTATTTACTAGCTGACCCACGCAACGTCGTTTGCGTCTCCTATTGCCCGTAGCGTGATAATTTTCCCCCGTTTTTGAAACATTCTTCATTGTGCTCCGCTCCTATTGGTCTTAGCGTGATGATATATAGCCTTCCTTGATAAACGGGCTATCTAACACTGAAAGAATTTTTAAAATTGGACCAGTATTTCCTGAGATTAGCGCGTTCAAACAAACAATCGAACTCTTCAGCATAATATATTAGTATAGATGTATTTATTATACTCTTCCAAGATCTAATCCTCATAATCAACAACACATTTATTTGGATAAAGATTAATATTAGGTATTATGTTGATATAAACTCTTTGGCAAATAACTCATTATCAGGTACCAACTCTTAGCGTCTTATACTCGTGATAACTTCTAAACGAAATGTCCGCATGGGATGAAACAAAAAGTGTTTTACTTCTACATAAATACCCTTGATAACATAATGCTTTATTTGGATAAGGATTAATATTACGATACACATTTAACGTAGTTTCTTTCTTCTGACGATTTAATAATTTTTTTGAACACAAAACCGGTTATTGTGACTAAACCATGATAGTTAGATATATGCTCTTGCGGATTTTTTTGTAGATCTTAATAGGACCTACAAACCAGGAATACATTATTTTGTTCTATTGTCAATACTTTTTGCAGCGCACGCAAAAATAGGTTTTCGATTTCACACCTTGGGTTACAAAATAGCAATTTTCTCATAGATCCCTAATTTTTTTGAAAATAAAATATAGCCTATAGCCTTCCTCGATAAATGGACTATCCAATACTTAAAGAATTTTTCAAATCGGACCAGTAGTTCCTGAGATTAGCGCGTTCAAACAAACAAACAAACTCTGCAGCTTTATAATATTAGTATAGATATCAGTTGTCTAGTAGCCATAATACAAATTCTACTTAGTTTGGGACTCGATGGCGTTGTGTGTTAGATGTCCGAAAATATTATTTGATTTATTTTAAAATATTTATTTAATTATTTTTTTTTACATTTTATCAATAGCATTTATAAGTCTACGGCTGAGCTATAGGTCTCTTCTTAGAAGAAGGTTTCTATTATACCACAGCACAGTGACCAGAAGGGTTGATATAGTGATCGTGTCAAGCTTCACTTCTCCTTGCAGTGATGTTGTTCCATATTCTTATTGTGTCAAAATTAGTTGATAAAATTCCTACATTTTTCCAAACAACTAATGGCCTTAATCATATCATACTAATCACACCAATATTATAAAGGGGAAAGTTTGTGAGTGTGTACGTTTGTTACTTCTTCACGCAATAACTACTGGACGAATTTGGATGAAACTTTACAGTAATATAGCTTATACATCAGAATAACACATAGGCTACTATTTGCCGCGATAACCGACATACACGTGAGCGGAGTCGCGGGCAACAGCTAGTAACGTCTAATCTAAAGGACTTTCTACCGCTAAATAGAACGTTGTTTTAACAAATAACTTTTTGTTTCACCCAATCTCATTTTCCAGTTATAATCTTACTACTGATTGGTAAAATTCCAACGTCACTGTTGGCCACGTGCATACCTATCTCTAGATGTCCTTTTTACCCACTTTCGATTTAAACCAAAACACAGCATTAACGAGCCATTGTACAAAACCCAACGCGTCCACTTGTTTCTAAACATTACCCGCGAACCTAATAAAAAGAGATCTTACGATAGCGATAGTGCTTCTGTACCAAATAGGTTGCTTTAAAAACGGTTATCAACATATTTTGAAAGTATTAATGCATTAGGTTAAATGATAAGCTTGAATACATTTCATAACTCATTTGATAACCTCAAATATAAAATATTGTAATCGTTTGCATTATTTCTATTTTGCATCAATCTAATTAATCTAGCTAATACTTTCAAACGAGCAATTTTTGTATTTGTAGGTACTAGAAGAGCCCCGCGGTGTTACCCGCGATAAAACTATATATATATAACCAAAGGTTGACTGGAAGAGAATGCCCTGGGCATTAAGTCCGTCGATGTACAAACTTAGTGCATAAAGTTTTTAAATAAAATAAAATAAATAACTTCACCCGCAGGTAACGCCGCGGGTCGGATCAGTTAGCTACACAAATAGTTTTTTACTGAATTGAGAATTTAAACAATTCTCGAATCCTCAGGAATAGACACAATTTTTTTTATTATAATCACAAATTTTAACAAAAAAAAACCGACTTCAATCTGGACCAAATTTAAATGGGACCATACGGGAATATTGAGTTATTCGTAAATTTGTCGCGTACATACATAATGCAAATTGAAGACTTATATGGTTTTGTCATGGATGACATGTCAGAACTGGACCAGTGGACCCAGTCCAAAGTTATGAGGTAACAAACATAAAAAAAAAACAAATACAGTCGAATTGAGAACCTCCTCCTTTTTTGAAGTCGGTTGAAAATCGGTTCAGGCTTTTAGGAGGAGTTTTGCTCCACAGCTCCATCGATTTTCATGAAATTTAATAGTCAGGGAATTTCGGGAGCGATAAATCGATCTAGCTAGCATTCATTTTTAGAAAATATATTTAAAAAAAACGAACTAGCTCGCTCATCTACGTATGCCGACAATAGCCTTTAAAAGTCCACTACTGGATGTACACCTTTTTTTCAGATAGGAGATTTATTTAGTTCTAATTCCCGTTGGTTAATTAGGGTGTACAACAGCACTACAAAGAGAACAAAACTACTTAGACACAAGCTCCATACTCCATACCAATGCTTCTGGCCATAGATTGGTAGGCTAAGACCTCCTTTCTAAGGAGCCTATTGCCAGCAGTGGACTGTTATAGATTGTTGATGTGATAATCCTTCCTAATATAAAAACAAGTAAAATTTTAACAAAATCAAAAACCGACTTCAAGGTTCGACTCGATTTCTCTTGGATGCCATCATCAGATCTTAGTGTCCTTATCATGGTGCCGTTGGGATATCTCCTTACCATTAATAAAAAAATCATCAAACTCGGTTAATATACGACGAAGTTATCCACGAAAACTCATAAAAAAATATATATATACGGTCGAATTGAGAATACTAACTTTTAAGCTTTCGCGTTCCATGATATAATTATTATTATTTTTACGGGAATTAACGCGATCACTATTTCAAGGTACTACATACCTCTGTTTTGCCTGACGTTTCGACCAGGTTGCACTGGCCGTGGTCACAGGCTGACTGGCTCAGCGGCGCACGCCCTCCGTCGTCGAATCCGTGAAGTCGAAGGTTCTTCATCCACACGCACATTTTCGATATTATTGATATTTTTGTTTCGCCATGTACCGTCACATACCACACTAACAGGGTCCCTATTCTGTAAGCAAACCGATGTGTTCCTATTCTGGTGTTTATCCGACTGCGCAGAAAAGCGAGGTGGTATGTTTTTTAACACTGGATTCCACGCTGTAGATAATTTAAAACCATCTTCCCGATTGAAAGTTTTATGCTTTTTAATCTCAATCGCTTCACGTACAACTCTTGAATAAAAGTGACGTTCGGTGGAGAGGACTTGCGTGCGGTGAAATTCAATCCAGTGGTTGATGCCTGCATCGAGTGCATGTTCTGCAATCGCCGATTTGCTCGTCTGTCGGTTCTTCACAGCAGCGATATGTTCTTTGACCCTTTCAGCAATAGTCCGTTTCGTTTGGCCTATGTAGGAACTTCCGCAGCTGCAGTCTATTTTATAAACACCCGGAGTTTGTAGTGGCAATATATCCTTCGGTGTGCCGACGATGTTGTGAACCTTTATGCCTGGTGTGTATACTGTCGGAATGGAGTATTTCTTTAACACGGACCCGACCTTATCCGTAACTCCCTTGACATAAGGCATATAGGCTGGTTGCCTGTTCACTTCTGGATACTTGATAAAAAATATGGATAAAAAAACATACCACCTCGCTTTTCTGCGCAGTCGGATAAACACCAGAATAGGAACACATCGGTTTGCTTACAGAATAGGGACCCTGTTAGTGTGGTATGTGACGGTATATGGCGAAACAAAAATATCAATAATATCGAAAATGTGCAGGTGGATGAAGAACCTTCGACTTCACGGATTCGACAACGGAGGGCGTGCGCCGCTGAGCCAGTCAGCCTGTGACCACGGCCAGTGCAACCTGGTCGAAACGTCAGGCAAAACAGAGGTATGTAGTACCTTGAAATAGTGATCGCGTTAATTCCCGTAAAAATAATAATAATTATATCATGGAACGCGAAAGTTTAAAAGTTAGTATAGCAAACCGCTACGGGTCGGAAATTGCAAAACAAGTGTGTCATCTAGAATTTTTACGTAAAAAACGGGCGCGAATGGAAACATCGTTGATATTTCTTGTGAAGTGTCGCGATTGGCACTTATTACCTTCGTGTGTTCGAATAAAACCGCGTAGTGATATCGCATTTTCACGTAAAATTCTAAAAAACGTGAGTGAACGCCTCCTGAGACAATTAATTCGAAACAAACACAGTGATTTGGAGTGTATACAGAGGGAGTTATATGCGTTACAATTAAAGTGTAGTGTTAATCTATCTCAATCGGACTATGATTTGTGTGACCGGGTTACGTTTTTACAAGCGAGTCGTACCTTCGAGTTATGTAGTGCAAGCTTTGATCGAAAGTTCTCGAAGGAATATAATCGGCGGTATACAGAAAACAAAGCGTCACCTGTGGTACCCGACCGATCGAAGGACACCGTTGTAAACTTATCGAACGTGAGTTTAGATGACACAACAATGAACATCTTGGCTAAAGGTATGAACTTCGCTCCGACGCCTAAACGAATACCGTTTGAGAATGTAATCAGTAGCGTTGAGGAATCGATTGCACGGAACATAGTACCGCCCGGTGATGCTGATATCCTTAGACAGGACGTCGCGGTAATATTACGTCGGTCAAAGCTTCCGGCTAGTAATATCACTATGGAAGAGCGTCAAGCATTAAAAAACATTAGGGATAACCAGGATATTTTAGTGCTTAAGGCCGACAAGGGAAACGCCACCGTAGTGATGAATACAACTGATTACCAAAATAAAATACTCGAACTGTTGAGTGATAATAACGTATACAAACCGGTAACATACAACCCTACAGCCAGAGTAACGCGTAAAATACGATCTCTAATCCGGGATACTGAGGACCTATTTTCAGAAGACGAGTACAACAGACTGTACAAACCAAAGTCACACCAGCCACCGAAATTATATGGTCTGCCTAAGATACACAAGCCTGACGTGCCGCTGCGGCCCATTGTAAGTCAAATTGCTTCTCCTACTTACGATCTTGCAAAGCACGTTGCTTCAGTATTGCAACCACTTGTAGGCAAAACACCGTCTTT
The DNA here is from genome assembly GCA_949125395.1 of Diaphora mendica. NCBI lineage: Eukaryota > Metazoa > Arthropoda > Insecta > Lepidoptera > Erebidae > Diaphora > Diaphora mendica. The sequence continues at coordinate 8,361,769 of OX421333.1, forward strand.
TGTGAAAGACTCACGGCACTTCATACAAATCATAAAAGATCTCACGTTGGAACCAGATTACGTCATGGTGAGCTTTGACGTGGAGTCGCTTTTCACCAATGTTCCAATAAAAGAGTGCTTAAACGTCGTAAAAGACCTGCTGAGAGACAACGAACTGCCGTTCAACTATATAGATCTACTTGAACACTGTTTAGATGGCAATTATTTTCTTTTCCTAGGTCAACATTACCTCCAGATTGATGGTGTCGCGATGGGAAGTCCTGTAGCCCCAGTACTTGCCAACATCTGGATGGAACATTTTGAAGAGAAGGCTCTAAGTCTCTCCCCGAATACCGTTAAGCTGTGGAAGCGATACGTGGATGACATCTTCAGTATCGTTAAAGGAAATAAACAAGAAGTAGATCAATATATACAATCTCTTAACTCTATTCACCCTAAAATAAGGTTTACATATGAAATGGAGACGGATAGGTCGTTGTCGTTCTTGGATGTTAAAGTAACCGTGAGATCAGATGGGTCCTTGTCACACTGTGTGTACCGTAAGCCTACTCATACGGATAGATACCTACACGCCACGTCTCATCATCACCCCCGGCACTTGCAATCTGTTATGACTTAACTCAAGAACAGAGCTTACGATCTCTGTGACCCTGAACATTTAGAACGGGAGCTAGAACATGTTCAGGAGGTACTCAAAGGTAACGGATATCAAGTGAATGGAGGACGGAAGCAACCGAAAATAAGACGCAAGTATCCAGAAGTGAACAGGCAACCAGCCTATATGCCTTATGTCAAGGGAGTTACGGATAAGATCGGGTCCGTGTTAAAGAAATACTCCATTCCGACACTATACACACCAGGCATAAAGGTTCACAACATCGTCGGCACACCGAAGGATAAATTGCCACTACAAACTCCGGGTGTTTATAAAATAGACTGCAGCTGCGGAAGTTCCTACATAGGCCAAACGAAACGGACTATTGCTGAAAGGGTCAAAGAACATATCGCTGCTGTGAAGAACCGACAGACGAGCAAATCGGCGATTGCAGAACATGCACTCGATGCAGGCATCAACCACTGGATTGAATTTCACCGCACGCAAGTCCTGTCCACCGAACGTCACTTTTATTCAAGAGTTGTACGTGAAGCGATTGAGATTAAAAAGCATAAAACTTTCAATCGGGAAGATGGTTTTAAATTATCTACAGCGTGGAATCCAGTGTTAAAAAACATACCACCTCGCTTTTCTGCGCAGTCGGATAAACACCAGAATAGGAACACATCGGTTTGCTTACAGAATAGGGACCCTGTTAGTGTGGTATGTGACGGTACATGGCGAAACAAAAATATCAATAATATCGAAAATGTGCGGGTGGATGAAGAACCTTCGACTTCACGGATTCGACGACGGAGGGCGTGCGCCGCTGAGCCAGTCAGCCTGTGACCACGGCCAGTGCAACCTGGTCGAAACGTCAGGCAAAACAGAGGTATGTAGTACCTTGAAATAGTGATCGCGTTATTTCCCGAATTGAGAATCTCCTCCTTTTTCGAAGTCGGTTAATAATCATTATTTAAATAAATAAATATAAACAAATAAATATTTCTGACATCTAACACACAACGCCATCTTGTCCCAAGCTAAGCGGAGCTTGTGTTATGGGTACTAGACAACTGATATAAATACATATATACTTTTTTTTTGTAAATATATACATATTATGCATAGAAAACACCCAAACTCCGACTCCGACCTGAACTCCAAACATTTGGTCCGGCCCGGGAAACGAACCCGAGACCTCATGATCAGCAGTCGCACACGCCAACCGCCAGACCAACGAGGCAGTCAATATAATAATAATCTTTATTTAATCAAGCTACATGACTTATATTGTTAGTAACAATTATTCGTACCTACTCTCGTTTTACACAAAAAAAAAACTAATGATGATAATTCCTAAATTTTCCTGGCCGAAGATGAAATTCCAAAAGTTTGTTTATGCCCTTCAATTTGAAAATTAAAAGGATATTGACACATTATCATCAGCCTATTATAGAGTATTGCTTTACATAGCACTCTCCCGTTGACACGATCGAGTGAAATTTTCAGGTAACTTCTTAACTCCCTTTTAATATCACATGTTCTATGACAATTAAAGTTTTTGGTTCTCTATTACTCTGAGTTCAATAACTTTCAATAAAAATAAATGCTGTCCCATGTGATAGTTTCAAATTAATATTAATGACCCGTAGGAGAGCCACGCTTCGGCATGAATGGGCCGGCTCGACCGGAGTGATACCATGGCCTCACAGAAAACTGGTGTGAAACAGCGCTTGCGCTGTGTTTTACGATTCGAATTTAGGAAAGATTCCAAGAGTTCTTAAAGGTGTATATTTCAGAAAAAAAAGTTAAACCCTAGCCCTGGTCTCTTCTGGGATTATTCGTAAGTAAAAATCGATTTGCAGTAAGTTTTTTCTGATCAACCAAAGTAGTTGTAGCAAGGAAGTAGTAAAATAACTACCGCCAATTAAACCAGACCTTAAAAATGCGAAGTTTGCACTAGCGAAAAGGTAAAATAATTCAATCGGGAAACGAACTTTTGCATCCATTGGCGAGTGATAGCCGGTCGGTATGCAAACCAACCGGCTAATAAATGTATTGGCGCTATCTTCAAAGGCGCATCTTTCTTTGGTGCGCCCGCGCCGCTGCTGTCGACCGCGAGCGGTGCTGCACTCAAAGATACGCGATACAATTATGCTGGATTACAGGTTTAACGTTTTATTGTCTTATTATATATTATACACGCGATCGTATATATAAATAGAAAAAGACGAAACAATACCTTTTCTTTCCTCTTTGATATCTGATAGGCATGGTAGACTTGAGAATAATGATGTTACCTGTTGAGCCAGAACTTTAAAATACGGTTTTCACTGAATATAATAATGATATTATGTATAACAACAAGTAAGTATGGTATATCAAGTACTCACTCAAGAAAAATAATTGTTTGACGAGTATGGTCATTTATGGGTGTAATTTATCCAAATTATGCATATTACACGCACTTGGCCAGCGTAGGGATGTATGGCCTCAACCCTGTCCTGAGAGGAGGCTCGAGCCCAGCAGTGGGACGTTATGGGTTGTTGATATATGCATATTACAGAGATGTGAAATGGGAGACACCTATGTCGAACAGACTGTCATGGGCAATAGCCCATGGACATTATCATTAGATAATATATTTATTTAGTAACTTATAAATATGTTTATTAGCTGTCTGGCCTATCTGGTACGTAATGATAAGAGGCTCTGCTTAGGTGGTGTCAGACTACCGTGTGTGAGACTGTGTGTGGAGGCTATTATTATGTATTTGAAATATATTCACATATTTGAAATATGACAGCATATCTTTCACTACTTTCCTAACTTTAAAGCTCGGTCAGTAGACAAATTTATTGACTCTCTATCACCCATTACCTTTTCCATTCATTCAATTTTAGAGCGATAGCCACGTGTCGCGTCATTGCTGCGTTCTAATGAGCTTATTAATTAAATTAATTATGTGTAACTCTTGTATTGTTCTTAATTACATTACAGAGAGAAAGATAGAGATTGTATGCTAGTGTCGGATAATCTTCCTAGAGATTAAATACAACGTAGCTTCGTGGCAAGACCAGACGAAACTTTGATTGTCTAGATGTTTCATTTTTTTTTTGAACACTGTTATCTACTTATTAGTACAGAATTTAATGGTAATCAAATCAGCCAACAGCCAAATCAAAGGTATGTAACCTTTGATTTGGCTGGGGTTTTGGCTAAGTTGCCACAGATGGACTTATTTATCATAATTATTGTATTTCATGGAATACTAAAGTAAAAGAGTTACACCTTGTTTCACCCGTTACAGATAAGTTCCGGATAGCTTATCTGACAGATGATTTGAATTTATATGCATACGTCAAATAATCTGTCAGCTAAGCTATCCGAAACTTATCTGTGACAGGTTAAACAGGTACTGTGTACGCGTAAATTAGGTATAGCTTAAAGTACTAATAGTTTTAGATAAAACAGCTTAAATACTTTTCTTGAAAATGACATTGCATAAGAACACAGACCAATGGAATTGGAACGTTTTTATCTATAGAAATATTTTCACTTAACGGAAATGAAACACGTTACTCCTTAAGTGGTAGACATATTTGTCATATTTCGGTTTGCATGTTAAACTTAGCAAGATTATCATGTGTGTACAAATGCAGCTAAAATAATAGCAGGAACCTCAAATGACATCATTCGTATTGTCATGATTCGTTGGTTAGTGCTAGGCCGAAGGCCCAATGATGCAGAAGCATCTCAATAGACCCCTATAGTGTGGGTCATCATGCTGCATTCTTGCATTGTCTGCATTCGCAATGAGTATAGTGACCTCTACTCTTGGATTCTGCTCACGCTTTTCATCAGGCAGGGTAAAGTCACTTTGGCTCGTATATATTTAAAACATGTGTCAGTTCAGTTACAGTGATACCACAGAATCACAGAAAACCGCTGTCGGAGTCGATTCTCTTATTGATTCTCACCGAGTGAAGAAGTTACCCCCGGACCTCTTCCCTATTCTGGGTAGGAGGAGAACTTAACGGGTGACACCTTATGTTTTTTTAATCGAAAGTGTTAATGGGCGTCAAACATGATCATCAACAACCCACTACGTCCCACTGCTGGGCTCGGGTCTCCTCTCAGGAGAGGGTTAAGGCCATTCAATCCCCACGCTGGCCGAGTACGGGTTGGGGATTGACAAGATAATGTTGTGGCTACGTAAATCTTGCCATTGGATGTTTTAAAGCCGCCCAAAGGCCTCCAACTAAGTTTCACGACTGTTATCATATGGGTTATTATACAACCGGGACCGACTGCTTAACGTGACCTCCGAATCACGGATGGGCGTCAATATTCACATATAATTTGTGAATAAGCGAATGTGAGTTTTATTTGTCCGTTTGCTTATTAGGCTATTCATATTATGTGTTACTGCAAGATTTGTTGTGTATACATTGCCCAGCTTGTAGCATGACATACAGTACCTAGTAAATGTGCTTAGGTAGCTTTAGTTGCTTATAGTCGCGATCAGGTCGTAAAATAGTTATTGAGAAATTGGTGCAAAGGGTTGAGAATTATTCCAGCATAAGGCCTCGATAGGTGTCCCACCGATTCGAGGGGACCATTGAATCACATGTTACTGGTCCTTCCTTAAGTGCCTGAGACCGGCTGTCGAGGTAGGTGCTTTAGTTTAATTCATATACCATTGATTTCACACAAGCTTCATACAGTGTTTAAGAAACGTCATATTTTTTTCTAGCCAGCAGTTCAGTGACGGTTCTACTACTGAGAAAAACTGACAAGAAACTTAGTAGGAACACTTTTTTTTTAATACATATATATGTTAGGCGTTATTACTAGCTTAAAATCATAGATTTTTAAACACTAGTGCACCGTTTAAAAAAATACATGTGGCACTCGGGGACTGCCGCAGTAAAGCTATTGCATAGCATTTTTTATCAACTTATGCAATTATATTTTTTTAAGCAGTATGTTCGTGCGTGACAGTGACACATATTCGTTGATTCATCGTCCAGAAACGAATCTGTGTCACGAAATGCGTGACAGAGATGAAACATTCGTTGATTCGTCGTTCGGACACAGATTCGTTGATTCGTCGAATTTGTGTGACACAGATTCGTTTCTGTCTCGAAGTGCGTGACAGAGACAGAAACATTCGTTGATTCGTCAATCCGAGCAGCTCGTCTCGATCCGTACGAGCTTCGGGTGTCAGGTTTTTTTGTTACGTTACGGAATTTCTGCAAAAAGGCTCCAAAGCCTGGGATAAAAGCTATGCAATAGCTTAAAAGATTTTAAATAGTGCACCAAGTGCTTAATAGTCTTCCATATTATTCATTCTGCGTTAGTATATATATTCCTGTCCATGCTTACAAAGAGCCACGACTACATGAACTGATTCTGTGAATATTTAATCAATATGACTTCATTCTTATAACGAACCCTTTGAAAAATGCCTGTTAAATAAATTCACTTAGCCACGTACCAGTTAATTTTAGCTCATTTAAAGGCTTCCTTTGTACATGTTTGCTGTTGAAGAACACCGTATTAATTAAGTAATGTACAAATAAAATCAACACGAGTGTGATAATACAAAATATAGATGTTAAATAAATAAAATAACGGCACGAGTCCTCAGACGAGATGTCTCCGAGGATTAAACCATAAAAGGGCCAATAAAAACTTAATTATCACGTATTATAACAACCGCGCGTCCGTACACACTGCGGGAAACTGTCATAACTCGAAATAAAAGCATTTTGAGTTAGTGTATTGTAACCTGGACCTTTTTATATTGGTTTGTTGATTATTGTAACACATGTAACTTCTCTTATTTTGGTTGTAAATAAGTTGTTAAAAGCATTAAGTGCTTACTATTATAATTTATTATTGTGTATAACATACACCTATAACCATGTAAACTCGACAACATACAATGTTTGTAATTCTACTCAGGAAGAATGATGTTGCATTTATAGGTCTGTATCACTTGTGTAACACAATCAGTTGAGTCATAGATGAGATTGGGATTTTTCATGATCTGATTCAAATCAACAGATTGATCATCTAATGTAACTGACTATCGCCTATTTTCTGGAGGGGTAGGCAGAGACAATTAATCTCCACTTAATACAGTCCTGACACTCCTCTTTTGCTTCGTCCACATTGAGTGCTCGTCGGTTCCTGGTGCTTTTCACACGGTCCTTAGAACTTCACAAATTTGATCGATAACTGTTCATCTTGGAGACCTCTTCCGACACATCCACACACATTTGCTCTGTAAATTCCTTTTTTTTTTTTTTTTATTTATATCTTTATTGTGTACATAAAATGAGAAAAAAAAATAACATAACAAATAATGAGTAACAAAGATGTGTACGTAACAATTGGCGGTATTTTGTGAGTCTTCTATCCTCTCTTCGTGACCAAACTATCAAAACATGTTCTTTCCAATCCTTGTCACTACATTGTCTTTTAATCCACAACGCTCTCTTATTGCTACAGTCCTGGCTCTGTCACTAACGTTTAGAAAACATAAACTTTTAAATGTGTTTTATTAAAATAATAATTCAATAAGTAAGATTTTCAATCCATTGTCTCGGTGAATTTAACAGAGTAGTAAATAACATAATCTATACAAATAAGTAAAATTGGAGTGTCTGTTTGTAATATTAAAATAATCACTTTTTAATAAATGCATATGTATGTACACACATCAAAAGTATTTAGGGATCAAGCATTTTTATGCGGATTTCTTGAGATTGAGATGTGTCTTTGTAATAAATTTATGATTTTATAAATTTATATGGATCCTTTTTGGTGCATTTCATAATTTGAATCAGGAACTGTCAATCAAATTCGAGTAAAAGATGAAAATCAGCTGTCAATATTTTCCCTATAAAAACATACAACGCATTGAAGACATTATTAGTGCTACTGTTTCCCTACTACTGATTAAAACCAACGTTATTATGGAGCGGCGACGTCATTTAAGCAGGGAAGAAATGCTCAGAGCCGTGGGAATGATAGAAGCTGGTTCCCGGCAACGTACTGTGGCTTTAGCTCTGAATACAAGTCAGAGTGTTATCAGTCGACTTTGGACACGTTACCGAAGCACTGGTACCGTGGCTGAGCGCCATGGAGGACGGTATCGCTGCACCACACGGAGACAAGACCGATACATTCAAATCTTAACTCGAAGAGCTCCAACAATAACCGCCATGATGTTAGCCGTGAGGCTTCATCACTCTTCAGGGAACTTAATTAGCGACCAAACAGTCAGAAACCGCTTGCATGAAGTGAACCTTCATTCCCGAAGACCGCTACGGGTACCACCTATAGCAATGCACAATCGTAGGATTCGATATCAATGGGCTCTTGAACACAGAAATTGGGCAGAAGAACAATGGCGTTTCGTGTGCTTTTCTGATGAGTCTCGTTTTGGTATGAGACCGGATACAAGACGTATACGACACTGGAGAACCCCTGGACACCAACAGCGATTAAAATCCTGCCAGGAAGTCCATCCTTATAGTGGTGGAACCATCATGGTATGGGCGGGTATTTGGATCGGCGGAAGAACTGAGTTGATTTGGATCAGAGGCAACCTCAACGCTCAAATTTATGCTGAGACGATTTTATCAGACGTCATCGTTCCTCTACAAGTGCAAATCGGTCCCTTATTTCAGTTAATGCATGATAATGCACGACCGCACACCGCAAGAGTTGTAAGACAGACTCTCGCCGCAGCTAACATCAATGTCCTGCCCTGGCCTGCTCAGTCGCCAGACTTGAACCCGATTGAGCATGCATGGGATATGCTACAGAAAAGAGCTCTGCCGAATATGGAGGGTATCCAGTCGCAAGAAGACCTTTTTTTGATATTGCAACGAACACGGCCATTCCACAGCGTGATTTGGATGAACTCATTTTGAGTATACCAAACCGATGTTCTTGTGTTGTTAGTGTTCGCGGTAGAAACACGGATTATTAATTGTTTAAGTTACCTAATAAAATTTTAAAGAAAACTGTTATTTCAGTCTTTTTTTCGAACTTTAATGTTAGTGGTTCAAATGTCAAAAATCCCTTTATTAGGAAAATGGCAAATTTCTTTATTAATGCAAAGGTGACTTGGTTTATCGTTACTGTGACAAACGAAAACACTTTATTTGATGAATCCTTAAAGAAAATTTTAATTAATATCAATCAGGAGAAAAGTTATTGCAAAAATATATGTTGATCCCTAGACACTTTTGATGTGTGTATATACGGTACATGTATCAAAATAACATTTTTTACAATTTTTGTCTGGTTGCCAGTCTGTCTGTCTGTTTGTTCTGGGAAATAAACGTCTGGACCGATTTTGACGGGACTTTCACTGGCATATAGCTCATGATCTAAGGAGTAACTTAGGCTACTTTTTTTAGACTAGCTTTATCCCGCAGCGTTTCTCGCGGTATGACAATAACCGCGAGTGACACCGCGAGGTTCAGCTAGTCTTAAATAAAGAAATTGCTCATATAAGTACAAAATAACATTCCAAATCTGCAGAGGCATCTTAATTCAGTGATCACTACAATCGATATTATAATCAAAAACAGATAAGTTCGATCGTTTTGCAGATTCTTATCAAAAACTCGGCCAGAAGTGAATGAGAAATTACGTAACATACCCAAAAGAAATTGCTGGAACCAATACTATGGTACGGTACAGTCTCAAAAAAGTATATTTCGCACATGTATCGTTGTTTCCTCGCAAACGTCAATAGATCAATGGTCGTGGTTTGCGGCAGGGGCGTGAATGTGCGGGCCGCGCTGTAATTACAGGCACGGCCGCCCGAGGGCAGCACACCCCAGCCCGCGCAAATTATTTAGTAATTTTAATTTTATTTGGACTTATATTCGTTTGTAGGCGGTTTATTCGAGTGTTTAGTACGTGCGGTAATGTATCATTTTAGTGTCATTAATTTGCAGAGATGACTATCGACTTGTAAAATAAATATGGAGGAATTGACTGTAAGTTCTGATAGACTTCCTTTTTGTAGATAAGAATCGGTTATTACAGATTTTATATAATTTATACTGATGTGTTATTGTAGTAAATAATGTCAAGTACTAAGGTGACTGTAGAACTGAAAAGTGCAATTCTCTACGCAGTAAAATCCATCCCCTTTTTTTTTACGTGGGGAATGCTTTTCGCACCATACCCTTGGTGGGGAGACGAAGGGCGTGTGTGGGACTCCCGGAAGACTGGTCTACCCACTAAACCCCGCGGCTGCCTACCTCGGCAGGAACGTATCAGCAGCTTCGGGAGTCCCCCCTGCCGTACCCAGTCAAGTACAATAAACTTGGAGTCTATTAATTGAGTCGTACTAAAGTGTAGTTGACAAAATGTCGGTGCTCGATACGCTGCTCATCTGCTCATCCGAATAGAGCTTCTTTTTTGTTTAATAGGGTAGATGAGTGTTTCGTAAATAAATACCGATGTGTCCTTCAATAAAACAAATATTACAAAACATCTCGGAAAATATAATTATTACACCTTTTCACTTCTATTACAAATTTTAATCAAATAAACATTGAAATATATTGCTCAATTGAGTAGTCTAAAACAGTGACGTCACAAGTTTGTATTTAGTACATTTTTCGTACAAAGTTATCGTTTTGACAGATGACAAAAAGTAACTAATTTGACTAAGGTGTCATCTACCATATTGCATAGTTCGTCATTCTCTCCCTAGCAAGTGTGTGGTCATTATACTCATTACGAATGCAGACAATGCAGCATAGTGACCCACACTATGGGGATCTAATGAGATGCTTTTTCCCGTCCCGTTTAAGGGACATGTGATCATCATAATCATCAGCATATCGCAGTCTACTGCTGGACACACGCCTCTCCAATTGCACATATTTCGATTAAATGGGATCATAGTGGGTGGGAAGCACGTGCGCTGGAATGAGTTCCAGGTTTATAACTTATCGTACGTACTTCTTATCTTTTCCGTGTTCCCTAAAACCTGACATCATAGTTGGGGCTATGTGATGGTAAGACCTATTATGACTAAATTCAGAGATACAGTATACAGTATTTTCTAAGTCTTCACTTTATTAAGTAACTATCTTTAGCCCGCGGCTCCGCCTGCATGTATGTCGATTAGCGAGATAAATACACACATCAAAAGTGTCTAGGGATCAACATATATTTTTGCAATAACTTTTCTCCTGATTGATATTAATTAAAATTTTCTTTAAGGATTCATCAAATAAAGTGTTTTCGTTTGTCACAGTAACGATAAACCAAGTCACCTTTGCATTAATAAAGAAATTTGCCATTTTCCTAATAAAAGGATTTTTGACATTTGAACCACTAACATTAAAGTTCGAAAAAAAGACTGAAATAACAGTTTTCTTTAAAATTTTATTAGGTAACTTAAACAATTAATAATCCGTGTTTCTACCGCGAACACTAACACAAGAACATCGGTTTGGCATACTCAAAATGAGTTCATCCAAATCACGCTGTGGAATGGCCGCCCATGTTCGTTGCAACAACAAAAAAAGGTCTTCTTGCGACTGGATACCCTCCATATTCGGCAGAGCTCTTCTCTGTAGCATATCCCATGCATGCTCAATCGGGTTCAAGTCTGGCGACTGAGCAGGCCAGGGCCAAAGCCACATCTCAATCTCAAGAAATCCGCATAAAAATGCTTGATCCCTAGACACTTTTGATGTGTGTAGTAGCAAATGTCCTCAAGAATGAAAGTTTCCTCATTGTAAATTTCATCCAAATCACTTCAGCGGTTTAATCGTGAAAGCGTAACAAACAGGCAGACTGATAGAGCTACTTTCTAATTTATATGATTAACTAGCAGACCCACGCAACCCCGTTTGCGTTTCCTATTGCCCGTAGCCTTATAATTTTCCCCCGTTTTTGAAACATTCTTCATTGATGCTCCGCTCCTATTGGTCTTAGCGTGATGATATATAGCCCATAGCCTACCTCGATAAATGTTATATCCAACACTGAAATAATTTTTCAAATCGGACCAGTGGTTCCTGAGATGAGCGCGTTCAAACAAACAAACAAACTCTTCAGCTTTATAATATTACATTACACATAGTATAGATTAAGCATGGATGTGAATAAAAATATGTAGGTTTGTAATTATTATTACTTACGTCAGAATCTCACTATTCATAAGAATTTACACTATACTTTCTGCTGTCCACATCAGGCGTCGAGAGTCTATTGGTAAAGAAATACTTCACAAAAATCCTTTGTTATAGAAGACTACCTAACTTACTCATGAACGCTTCGCAGTTCAGCTGCAGAATGTAGGTTCGCTATCTGTCTTACGTTTACTTTGATAGTTAAAAACTAAAAGCAGTCTATGTATTCAGTGATCCAAGATTTGGAGTAAAACAGGCTTATGCTTTTGAACTTTCACATTCCAATATATGTCTGTGTGATGAAGGTTTAAGAATATGGAGTGTCACCACCACCACACCACCACAGGTGTCGTAAGAGGAGTAAAACTTGATACAAACCATATACCAATCCGTCTGGCTAACGTGGTAGGTAGTAAGACAAAATATTCTTTCTAATGCGATGCCTATTTAGGCAATAGGCATGTCTACCAGTGGAGTGTTAAAGGCTGTTGATAACAATTCCAATATGTTTATATACTTACGAGAATTAACTTGATTACGTATCAGGTCTCCGTGGGATAGCCACGCCTCGGCATGCATGGGCCGGCTCGACCGCAGTGATACCACGGCCTCACAGAAAACCGGTGTGAAACAGCGCCTGCGCTGTGTTTCACTGAGTGAGTGAGGATACCGGAGGCCCTTACCCCACCCCTCTCCCATCCCCCAAAGGCCGGCAAAGCACTTTTGACGCCTTTGGTGTTGCGGGTGTCCATAGGCGGCGGTAATCGCTTACCACCAGGCGATGCGTCTGCTCGTATGCCCCATATTCATTAAAAAAAAAACTAGTCAATTCTCGTAAGTAACTTACGAGAATTAATTTGATTACGTATCGTTTTAAATACCTTTGAAATATCTTGTGTTTTGATCAGGTTTTACTAGCCGCTGTCAAAAAAATACGACATTATTCGTGGGAATTGAGAAGTCATATTGATGTAAGATAATGAAGTGAGGTGAAAATAAATTAGAAAATGAAAATATGAATAAAATTTTATTGTTCCTTATAAATTTTCTTACAAATAGGAAGAACTTAGTGTCGCAGAGCGAGTGTTTTGCTAAAAATCTAAAAATTGCAGCCATAAACTAAAAACAATTTAACTAGTAATAATTTTAGTATACAAATAATTATAATCTATGAGATATTTCTTTATTAAAAGATTCTAACAGTTTATACAGAAACAGTAGTTGTATATTTTTTTCATTACTAAAACAATAAAAAAATACGACTTAACTATATATCTACAGGCTTATTGAATATCTATATTTGATTTAATTCAACGCTCATTCTAATGTTAACTACGAAATATACAAAAATAGTTACAAATAAATAATCTTCTACATAGGAATCGCAATATTCGTTACCTAAATGGTATACGGATTTGGACGTACAAAAAATAATATTTTAGGACTTCTTCACATAGCACCGATTCGTATTAAATATTAACAGCATTTTTTTTATTTATTTTTTACATTTTTAACAACCATAACATTCTCAGTTACAAATTGCCGCCGTTACATTTAATTTCGTGTAATAATTGACAATATTATCTTCTAAAAGGCACAGACAATTTTGGGACTACATTCATACAGTTTATTTAGACTTCATTAAAGTAATTATTTACTTCTCTAAAAACGTATAAATGGACTTAAATTATGTTACTTTCTTTTTCAATTACTTTACAGTTTAATCAATAAATAATTGAAAGTATTATATTAATTATATAAATTCACTACGTTTGCCTGCGAACATATATGTATGTACCAGACAACTTACACCGTCGTGATGTTATGGTAAATATTTTATAAAAAAAAACAAGATTCCTTTACATTTGTGTTTAGGTTTAGTAGAAAATTCTTAGAATATCACTTCGTAAGAGCAGTTTCGTGCTGTTTCCGATCCGAATCCGTGAAAATACGAATCTGGAAATCTCGGATTGAATTCGGATATTGCTTTTTGCACTAGATCCCATTTCTAATCCGTGACTACAGATTCTACGTATACTTCGGTTCTATGGTTCAGATCGGCCGTAATGCGAAACTACTCTAAATCCACCAGAACATTATGAAAGCATTTTACATTTAGAAGGAAATCAACTCTTTGGGCTATATTTTAGGAAGAGTCCATTTGCTACCCCTCATCAGTTCTTCTCTAGTCAATTGCTGTAACAAGTCTGTCGTACTCCCGCTAGAATTACGCTAAACTCGTCTTCCGGCCTAGCGTCACCACCCGGAGCACTAGCAGGATAAGAAGCAGGCGGGGTTCCAGCAATCACTGATGCGTACGGAGACGCATACATTCTTTCAGAACAGTACTCCGGAGCAACTGTTTGCTCCCCGCAGTATGGAGGCCGTGGATATCCCTGCTGTTGCTCGTATCTATACTGCTGTTGATGTTGTTGATGCTGCTCTATTTGGCCTTCAGTTCCGTAGTCCAAGTATTTATCAAACTCCCTGGCATCTACGTCAGATTCAGGTGAACCAGTTCGAATTTCTGGACGTTGATTCATAAAGTTTTGCTCTCCTTCCTGCTGCTGGTTAGTAGGAGGCTCCTCAGAGTAATAAGTGCCACCAGTATCGTACTCAGTTTTCGGCTGATCAGGATAGTGGGAAACGTATGAATCCTCAGTTTTATACATATGTTCGTATTGCTCATAGGGATGATATTGAATGCTGTATTCCGTCGGCATGGGACCACTAGGAGCTGATGAAACTCTTGGCGTGGTCGTGCCTAAAGTTTGTTGATCCTGTGAAGTAGCGACTGGTGGGAAAAATGTCCCTGTCACAAGCGGAGGCTGCTCAGTCAAAGTTCTCTGAGTGCACATCACGTACATGCCATTGGCCATGCCCATGGCTGCTACAGGCGCTGGCGAGAAGGAACCCGGCGTTCTATACGTTTTGTATGGAGAGTATGAGTCAGACATGGACGCATTAATCGCACGCCTCCTTTCTTCATATTGGAAGTTTTCCTTTTCGTTTTCAACTGGTGAGGCATCAGGTGTAGGGAGAGGAGCCTCAGCTGGTGCACTTCTCCTGCCTTGTGGTTCAGGAGATCGTGCTGGAGAAGATTCCGGTGTTTGAACGTGTCCGTTGAATTGTTGATTTGTTTGGTAATCAGACGCGAGCGGCGAGGTTCGGTAGGGAGAGAATCCGGCGCCAGGATTGTGTGAGAAACGAGCGTCGGGTGAATCAGTACCCGTAGCGTAGGGCGAGCCTAGTGCAGCAGAGGCTGCGGGCGGAGCACTCGCTGGTGTGCTTGGTTGGTTTGGGCGTGTTTTATTCTGCTTCCGTCGCCGAGGCCTATACTTGTAGTTTGGATGCTCGGTCATGTGTATAACTCGCAGACGCTCCGCTTCCTCAACGAACGGCCGCCTATCTTGTGGTGTGAGCGAACGCCACTTTTTACCTGGAAATAAAAAAAAATGAAAATGAGTCGATTGTGTTTGACGGCATACAATGTTGCTACACGTTTTTACCGTGCGGAGAAAATTGACGCGCCAAGAGATGTCGTGGTGATATTACGATATTATTTATGATACTTTTTATTCGTTTGAAAAGTTTATGAGTTTAGCGTGAAAACTTGACTGTGTTTTCTACGGGACATGCGTACTCAGACTCGTTATTTTATGATACTTTTGTAACGAGTGTAGCAATATGTAAAGATTTTACATATTGCTACACTGAGAACAATATTTAAAATTAATAATGTAATTTATTATAAAGCAGTATCATTTCTTGTTTATAATGAAAATCGTTTCTCTACATATTTGTGTAAAATAAGTGAATACTCTATCGTAGCTATACAAATAGATTTGCTATTTCCATGCTATTACTTAAGTAAGACAGCTGAAACATAATACTACATGTTTATGAGAATTAACTTTCCAAATATGTAGATACAATCTGAGAATAATATTAGTGGCACGTTAAATAAACAAAATGGATTCAGCCAGTCACAGAGTCAAGCTAAATAATCACGATAGTGTTTTATCAACTAACTATAAAACAGACTATGAGGGTATTATAAATCTTTGACCAACAGATACATACTAACCAGGCATTTTTATCTTTATTTTATTAATGTTAAAGTTGAAATTGATCTGTGCTTTAAAGTGTGAGGTTCTGAGAGAAATTATCGAGGAGTCCGAACAATCTTTAAGGATATTTATCAAAGCGACACTGCTTGCTACCGGCAAAACAAACAACTTCACTACTAGTGATGGGCTGCGTCGATATTAAAAATACTCATTTATCAATATAATACGTACGGTACAGGTCTTTTTCATATCTAAATGTATTGTAGAACTTGTTTTATATCAAGAAAAATATATAGTAGTATTATTGTTAAGCTTTAGTTTATTTATTTTCAGAAACTCGTAACTTTTTATAACGCGAATAGTGCTAATGTGAAGTTTTGTACTTATTGTTTGAAAACTCATGTTGTACAGAGCGTTCTTCTTTAAACAAAACATATTTTTATTATTAAAAACTTTGCAAAATTTCATTGTTTCTTACTAGCAAAAAATGGAATTAATTGAGGTTTTAATAATAATGAATAAACGGTGGATAGATCCCAGCGTAACCACTATTCATGTACTAACAACTCAACAGACACATAACTAAGGTAACATAAACCAGTTTGAATGATGTCAAATGTCATTTTGACAAATTACGAGAAAAGGCTTCCTGTAGTGCGGCGTCTATTTCCATTAGTAGATTTGTATTTATCGATGTTTCTACATCGATAATTAATGACGAAACGATCTAAGAGATAAATAGTAGTTGTCAGTAAGATGGGTGTGTCTTTTTATTAATGATTTAGCAGAGATATTCTTTTTTGGAAAAAATATGTAATTAATATTAAAATGTTTTACATATTGTCGTAAATGAGTGACTTAAAAAGTACTGATCAATAATATGCATACATTAATGGTATATACAGTGGCAATTAAAAAATACATAGTGATTAACCTTGTTTCGTTAAAAAATAACTTGAAATTTGTTTAAAAAAAAAACTGTACATACGAACTTTGTTGACATTAATTATAAATTTTAATGTTTCAGTTAATTATGGTAATTCAAAATTAAAAGGAAGTGTACTATATTCAGTTATTTAATATGTGAAATCATCTGTATTTAATTAACTAAAGTAGATACCCCATATTCAAATAATATGTCTGATTTTTTTTTAACCCTCATAAAAAATTGTAAAAAATAATAAGAACTTATTTTGTCTATCAAGAAATCGTATAAAAACTATTTAATAAAGATGAAACTAAGTGGAAAAACTTGAGAGGTGTCAAGGGACACCCGGATGGAAAGAAGTTTATATATATATATATGTACATATATATATTTGATACGCTACTACTAATACAAATGCGCATAAAATACTCAAATTATTTTAGAAATAATCAGACTGTACAAAATATACCTACTATAAAACAATATATTTTCTGTAAATAAATGCAAAAAGCCAACATCACGTGGTATTCCCAGGCGGTCACTCATCCAAGTACTAACCACGCCCGATGTTGCTTAACTTCAGTGATCGGACGAGAACCGGTATATTCAACATGGTATTTGGACTTTGGCAATCAGTTTGTTATATTTAACGTTGAGTATCCAGCACTATGACGTCAACTCAATGTTAAAAGTGTCGTTACAACTTTTGGCGCGAAGAGTGTCGAAAGTGTAGTTACAACTTTAGGCCTTAATACGTCTATCCCCCTTTCGCAACGCGCGTTAAGGAACTTCGTTCCAATTACAATAATCCAATACTTGACGTAGTATGTGGAATTTATAAGGCTATTTATTTATCATGTTAAAACAAGTGTAAGCATTTCTATCGGAGATAGTTTTTTTGTATAATAAATCATAAAACGACTCCCAACCTACGCATTATTATCGAGATCTTTTAAAACAATCGCTCACACGGTCACATATTATTGTTCAAATAAATCATTTGTCGAACTAAGTACCGATAACCGCTACCGGATTCCGTGTCGCGTCTCTAGTTTCATTGTGAAATATTTCACTGACACAACATCTAATAAAGCTTTTAGTATGTTTATGGCTTGGGTAATGACCGAAGGGTAGCCTGTTCGACACCTGGATAATACTGGATTATAATCTGAAGGGTATCGTATCAGATATTGTAGTATTATTTTAGGTAACTTAATGAATGCGTTTTAGGACTTAAATTTTTGCAAGGACTGCGTTTGTCCTAGTGGTGACCGCCACGCCGCTTCCTACTGCGACAAGTGTTGTGGGTTCAAATCCTACATGGGATAACACTTTGTGTGATTCACAAATTGTTGTTCTAAGTCTGGGTGTACTTTGTGTCCGTTTCATGTATGTTTGTAAAGTCCCCAGCGACAGTATTTTTCCCCGCGGCTTCGCTCGCAATTAATAAAAAGTCTCCTATGTTACTTCTAATACCTCCAAGAATATATGTACCTACAAGGTTTCATGACGATCGGTTGAGTCATTTTCGCGTGAAAGCGTAATAAACAAGCTTACCTTCACATTTGTAATAGGTACATATTAGGTATATTAAATACATTCGAAACGTTACATTGATGACTCTTAAACATTATTCCAATGGAAAAGAACCGGCAAGAAACTTCATAAGTTACTTAAGATAATTTCATTTGAGTATATTCACGGGAATACGAAATACCAAAAATATACACAAAGCGAATTCGGTAGAAGTTAATATTTTTTAAATATGTAACTACAATAAAAGTCATCGACTCAAAAGGTCAAACAATTTTCGTTTAATAACTATTGTTTTAAATTATTGATATTACAACAAGTTATTACATTGTTGTCTGTATTTAAATTTAACACATCGATATTGCTTTAATTGAAAGTTATTTTTCGGTATCATTTTCTCTTAAATTACTCTAATATAATGTAATAAATTATTGTCAATAGGAAAAAGTTTTTAAAACAATAGTTTTACCCGACTACATACAATTTTGATATAGTTTAAATAGCCAGTGTCACCTGGGTTATTATTACGAAACTATTGTCACCTCATTAATTAAAATTGAATTAGTACTTTAGGCACTAGAGTGGAATATATAAAAATACATAGACTGCTAAAAGTATTAGCCTCGCTTTTACAGAAGATTTTTTGGAGATGTTCAAAAAGAGAAAATATTTACTGTAAAAAATGCTTGGATTGCTTTTCAAAATATTTGCAAGAAAAAAAAAGTAACGTTAAAAACTGTTATCAAATGGCAAAAAATCAGTAATTTCAAATCCATACATATAAATATCACATAGCAAAATTATATTTTTTAAATAACAATTAGTTAATAGGACCACCAGTGTAGTGTAACCGAAGCCGAGCGTTATCACTAGCAAGGTAATTGAGTGGGGTCGATCGCTGCGCGCGCGCCGAACGGAAGCGTCCGTGTCAATTGAATATTATCGGTAACTTAGTAAGATGAGATGGAGAATGCTAGTAAAAGTTATTTGTAATGGATAGACGGGAATATGACTCTAGACAATGTGAGCAAAGTACGCATGTTAAGTAGATTTTAAGTTGACTTCACAGTTTTATTAATTTTGTTATGGTAGGTGATTTACCTGGAGTAGCTTATGGTTGTTTACTATTGATACTTTAAAGAATGAACTATTACCAGTAAGATAAAAGACTAATGGCGCAGTACTGTACTCAGTGTTACATTATAGACTCATGCCAGAGGTCATGGGTTCTGTCTCCTTCAAGTTTTTTTTTGGGTCTAGGTGTAATTTATCCGGCCCGGGAACGGGCCAGGTACCGCAGACGACTCAGGCGTCGGAGATCGCAAATCGATTTCCGTCCTCCGTAAGCGCAAGTCTGAGGGTGACAGGTGAGGCCACCAGTCACCCTAGCAGAAGCAAGCCGGGGCGGCGGCGCGAGCTCTATAAAGTGCTCGCGCCCTCTTCTGAATAGAACAGAAGTGCTAGGGTTCCTACACAAGAGGGGGCCACCTACAAATAGTGGGTAGCCCGAGGTACGTTGGGGTCAGGGATTTCCTTTCGAGGGTGCACCTGGTTCCCCGGCTTCTAGTACCCGAAACGGTGTGCGGTTTTTAGTCGATTCGAGTCCGACATAACCACCAGTCGATGGTATCCGAGGAGATTTCCGCACGAAAAAAGTTGTAATTTATCTACACGTAAAGTATATTCGTGTATGCATGTTGATCAACCAACCGCTGACAATAATAGTCTTTGCTTTGTTTGAATCTGATAGAAGATGATTTGTCAAGTTATTTGGTTCAAGGAAAAAACGAAAACACTAGAGGGCCTTTTTTTTGAAACAAAAATGAATAAAAATTACATTCTTTTTTTAGTTAAATCACCAAAATTTATAACTGTCTTTTAAACTCAGTGAGATTCACGTCAATCTCATTCCTCGTTTTTACAACAAAATATTATTACAGTGACGAATGCGTATCTTGATTGTGACAAATCTTCAAACGTTCGTAGAAACCCACCCAGGAAAGTATAATATCCTTATATTGTTATAAATGAGATGTCATTTACTCGGAAGGGATAGAAAAGCTCAAGCACAGATTACCTTAAATGACACGAATCAATCACACCCAAGACGTGACACTTTTTGTTATAAACTTAAACATTTTGCGCTTAAGTGAAGGTTTACAAATTATTTTCGTCCAAAGTTTTTTAGGCTATTACTATCTGTTATAAACTGGGCCTGTACACAATTTGCCAGGTAACTATTTTTAAAGTAGAAGCTTTGTAATTAAATTTCATCTATAAATGAACTTCGATTTTTTAAATTATTTTGGATTTGACCCACCAAATGTTTATTTAATACAACAAGATTAAATTAACTGATATTGTAGTATTGTATTTTTGAAGAAGTTCTGTTATTTTTCACAAAAAATCTAAGTAGGTATGTTAAGAATAAAGAAATACAGACATTTATTAAAGCTACTAAAATGATAAATATTCATCCACAATATATTGAAGATTTCTGAGATGTAATATAAATATTTAGACCCGATGTTTATTAATACAAATAGTATAAAACTAAGACTTTTTAAAAGTTTAAATACTAATTTATCTATCTAGAAAAGTATTTATAACTACATGAATTTGCATACAACCTTTTCTGTACTTTGGTTTTGACACATTCGCATTTTCATTAAGTTACCTTGTTGATTGATCAAAATTATTCTCTTTAGCCGTATATTAATGTAAACCTACTTCAACTTTAACGGTAAATTACGGCATCCAGAAGCCATGTATCCATCAGAAAATAAATAAATAAATGATAACACCATAACCATCCAATCGATCATGCTTGTTGTGACGCGGTGGTCCCGTCAACTCCTGCGCACCGTCATTAATTAGATCATCATTATCATTATGATACTAATGATCCATATAATGATTTATTTATTATAATATGGTTTATAATTGTTTTGGGGTCATGTTTAGATATTTTGATATGTTTTGATTAGAGATTCTGTTAATTTTTATTAGTTTTAAATTCTTTCAAACTAAGCATTGAAATGTATATGTATATGTACTCTTCAAAAAAAATGTATGAGAAATTGAAGTTCTAATTCATATACCTTATAAGTATAATAATGAAAATACATATTTTAAGTTTGGCTTAAAACATTATCACGTACGTTATGTAATTAATCAGATTGTAACAAATAAAGAATTCAGTAATAGAAGTCACAAATATCCCCTAAACAAAATGCAATAAAAGTATTTATATGAAAAGCATGGTTTGTTCTGTGAATAGTAAATTGTAAAAACTGCCTATAAAATTATAAATTAATAATTATGTTTCCGACAGGTAGAAAATTGTCTATAACTTGTGGTTTTTTATTACCAATAAGATTACATCCCTACAAGTTCATACATGAACAGTTTTAAGTCTTCTTCATTGGCAAAGGTATCTATTTTTTAAGTACAACAAATACCTTTCGAAGCCATTACTTTTGTAATGTATGTTCTATACGTGAGTTCCTGTCACGTCTCTGTAAAGGTATAAATTACTGTTTTGATAGATAATTGACATTCAAACGAAGGCTGTCAAAAAATTTGCGACCTAAAAGTTTGCCCCCAATCAATCGTTGAACCCGTTGCTGTGCTACAAGCCGTCGATAGATGGCAGCATCGATTTTTTGCGTCGACGGATGTCCAAGAGCATGCGATGCATTCTAAATTTATACTTCCCATCCTTTTCTACCACTCGCAATTCCCTTATTCCGTCCCGTTCTATCAAAATATATTTTTTTGCATTTCGATTCCGAGTGCGTGGTCAATTTTGTCTTTTTTTTTTTAAAGTCTTGTCTCATAGTCTACGGTGGACAGTGGCTGTTCGTTTTATTGCCTGTGCGTATGTTGTCTTTTATTTCGGATCGCGATGCAGGGTCATGTTGAAATTATTTACTGAATTTAAATCATGGACATTGAGGAAAGAATATTATATTTATTGGAGAAGCGGTATTATTGACTTTATTTTGTGATTTTATTTTTGTCATGTTAATATAGTGATTTTTAATTCTTTTGATTTTTAACTATGTAGTTTTTGGCCCCCCATGTATGTCTGTTATCGCGGTAAAGATGTATGCCCTTATGGTATGTCCTTTCTCAAGAATCAAAAATCGTTGCAGCGGTTTAGTCGTGGAAGTGTAACATACGGACAGACAAAATTACTTTTGTATTTTTAATATTAGTATTTAATTTTTAAGAAGTTGTTTCTGATAATTATCGTTATTCATTTGTTTAAAATTTTAAGTCGGTAGATGTTTAGTGTCTGTGTAAATGACTATTGTTGTTCCTTGCTCAAAGGATACGTTGGACTAGTAAGTGTAGGTAAGATAGCTTTAATTAGTGTATCCATCAATATCCTTTGTAACAGTAGGAGTCCTTCTATCATCAGTGGACGGCGATAGGTTTAGATCCACTAAACCTATCTTAGAAATTATTATTGGAGTTTTAAAATTAACCTACAGTGGAGAATCAATTATTGCTTCTTTATTTCAATGACCCCTAGAATATTTTAATTTTATTTTTGAGTTGTTTTTAATATAAACCTGAAGAATACTAACTCTACCTATTTGAAGACGACGCAATATCTTACAGAATGATAACTATTCCTCGGAACGTTCCAAACAGAAGCCTACCAGAGCCTGCCTCCGATGTGTCTGCGCGGACATTTTTTCCACCAGTTCCACGAAACGCGCGAAATAAAACGGCAAAGCTGCCGAAATGCATAAACCTACGCTTATTCGGATCTGCTATGTTGGCGGAAACGTAACACTTTATACACGACGTATGTTATAAGTTGTAGCGAGTTTTGGAAGTCTATCGTTTTTATACTATTCAGCGTTATACTATACGTCACTTTGATAGTGTAGTACGGTTAAAGTTATAGAATCACATTATTATATAAAGGCGAAAGTTTATGTGAATGTTAGTTACTTCTTCACGCAAAAACTACTGGACCAATTTTGATAAAATTTCGTATGCAGGAAGCTGACACCCTGGATTAACACATAGGCTACTTTATATACAACGTATGCTACTATTTGCCGCGAAAACCGATATATACGCAGGCGAAGCCGCGGGCAACAGTTAGTTAATGAATAATCCAAAGAATGTATTCTTATCAATATAGAAACGGGAGTTTTTTTATTGGAAGGACATAATATAGCAGAAAAAATTAAAGGAACGCGCCTATGTTACACTATAATTTATCTTAAAAATATAGTATTACACACACATCAAAAGTGTCTAGGGATCAACATATATTTTTGCAATAACTTTTCTCCTGATTGATATTAATTTTCTTTAAGGATTCATCAAATAAAGTGTTTTCGTTTGTCACAGTAACGATAAACCAAGTCACCTTTGCATTAATAAAGAAATTTACCATTTTCCTAATAAAGGGATTTTTGACATTTGAACCACTAACATTAAAGTTCGAAAAAAAGACTGAAATAACAGTTTTCTTTAAAATTTTATTAGGTAACTTAAACAATTAATAATCCGTGTTTCTACTGCGAACACTAACAACACAAGAACATCGGTTTGGCATACTCAAAATGAGTTCATCCAAATCACGCTGTGGAATGGCCGCCCATGTTCGTTGCAACAATAAAAAAAGGTCTTCTTGCGACTGGATACCCTCCATATTCGGCAGAGTTCTTCTCTGTAGCATATCCCATGCATGCTCAATCGGGTTCAAGTCTGGCGACTGAGCAGGCCAGGGCCAAAGCCACATCTCAATCTCAAGAAATCCGCATAAAAATGCTTGATCCCTAGACACTTTTGATGTGTGTATATGGACATGTATATCACAGATCGGTATCGAAGGGGAAAAATATGTTTATTGTTTACCATCAAACTTTTTGTCTTACTATAATATTACCTAGTAGTATAAGTAGTACTTAATATTTCATAACAATTTTAATCACACCAAAAAAGCGTTTAAACTAAAATCTAATTGCCTTACAATCTATTTAAGTAACTCGCTGCTCGCTTGTAACTTGTCTCACTCCAAAACACAGATGCATATGTTTAGTATGTAGGTAATAAACTTAACATCTCACAGTAAAGTTGTGCCTTTGGCGAAGCATTGTGCACGAAGCACGCGCAGCAAGGAACGTGGTCAACGCCTCCCGCACTTACTTTTATAAACTACCCGATGTTACGACGGCAGGTAAAGGCTATGAAAATGTAAAAACGCGCAACATGCACAAAAACCAACAAACTTTATGAACATTCCAGAAGATGAATGCTTCAGCTATCGCAGAAAACGTTTGCGAAATTGCACTGCAATGAAAATTGAAATGGAATTTCTTTCTGGTATAGCATTGGAAATGGTAGTTCTTGCTCAACACAAAAATGTGTTATCGTATTATAGTTTTTTTTTTCAAAAGTTTGAGTTTTTTTATTCCTTTAGGTACGTAGCTTATTAATAACTGGTACACTACAGGGATCAAGGATATCTTGTACTATGAGTACAACAGGAATAAATATACATACCAAGACACTTTTTAAAACTGCAACGATTTCGGCAATGGATTCTTTTTTGTAACGTTTGTCTTAGTATTTATTTCACCAAATTTCATTGCATTTCTTCGTTACGGGTCGTACTCATGTATAATATATCTATCTCGCTCACACTTTTGGTAAAGTTGTAGTGTTGTCTCTTTTTAGAATGTAAAGATGCGGTGCGCGTACGCAAGCGACGATCCCGCGCGTGCCGAGACACAGTTGTTTTTTTTTTCGATTATAAGAAAAGGCATAAAATGAGGTGATTGTTAGACGAGTGCTCTATTGGGTCAGTTTCCGTTCAGTTAGGAAGGGAGAGGGCCCTATTCGAAACGATTTATTTGATGGACTTTGTTCTTAGCTTGACGTGACGTCATCACTTTAATGTTGTGGTCTTTCATGCTTTCAAGCATTCCAATACTAAAATTATTACTTTTTTCAGTGGTTAGTAAAATTTGCTGCAGTGTGTGACTTGTTGTGTATATCTTTTGTTTATTGCCATATTACTAGTTTAATTTTATTAGTTTACGGTTTCGAAAGAATATTGACTGATTAGAACTTCTATTTATCTGACTAACTAATATCGTTAAACCATAGTTTAATACTAATATAAAATAAGAATAAAAAACTGTAACCCGAATACGCAAAAACTTTTGATAAAATTTATATAGCCTATATCAACCAGGCTATTATTACGAACTTGTTGACATTCATTAAAATCAATTTAGTAGTTTAGACGCTACGGCGGAAGATACAAACATACACAGACTGCCACAAAATATTTCTTTGGCTTCTCCGTAGTCAGGTAAAAAATTTAAAGGTCATGCTTCGACATGTAACTACGGGCCGATCGGAGTCAACCGGAGTAATATCAGTCAGTCGGTCTTACAAAAAACCGGAGTCCAACCAATTTTCCCAGCTTTTCAGTAAGTAAATGAGGTTGCTACAGGAACCTGTCTCCTTACGCCTCATTCGAGGCAGGCAGAGACACCATCTATTCTACGGTAATCATGCCTTTCCATTGGAGCCTGGTCCTTTTTTTTTTTCTTTTTTTATGATATAGGTGACAAACGAGCAGACGTATCACCTGATGGTAAGCGATTACCGCCGCCCATAGACACCCGCAACACCAGAGGCATCACAAGTGCGTTGTCGACCTTTGGGGAATGGGGGAAAGGGATGTGGGGAGGGGTTGGGGTATAGGGCCTCCGGTATCCTCACTCACTCGGTGAAACACAGCGCAAGCGCTATTTCACACCGGTTTTCTGTAAGGCCGTGGTATCACTCCGGTCGAGCCGGCCCATTCATGCCGAAGGTTTCTTTCGTATATTAGACTAATCTGGTTTATATATAGCACAATCTCAATCAAGGAACATAAATAAATAAATATTTCGGACATCTGAAGGCGCGTCTCCGCCGAAATTTGACAACACAAAAAAAGGTTGACAGCACAAAAGTTGCCAACTTTTGTTTGGTGGAGACTCGGCTTTGCAGAAACTTTTATCACCAACACTTGTTGAGAACACAAAAGTTAACAACTTTTGTTCTGTGGAGACTCGGCTAAACATACAACGCTATCTAGTCCCAAGCTAAGCAGAGCTCATGTTATGTATATATTATGGGTACTAAACAACTGATACAAATACATATATACTTTTTTTGTAAATATATACATATTATACATAGAAAACACCCAAACTCCGAAACAGATATTTGCAGATCATACAAACATTTGGTCCGACCCGGGAATCGAACCAGAGACCTCAAGCACAGCAGTCGCATACGCTATCACTGTGCCACCGAGGCAGTCTAACATTGAAACTTTTTGGTTATTCGTTCTACACTCTCCTAAAAGCCACTGATTTGAAATTAATAAAAAAGTTAAATACATTTAAGTTTTGTTCAAAGCTTTCCATGATACGTGCGAGTATATTTGAAGGTTAAGTAAGGGCGGTGGCACACTGCACGTGCTCATTACCGCGCGTTTATTCGCGACGCGTGTGCCGCGTGGTCACGTCGCTAGCACGCGCCGGGGCACGGCTCCATTGTCGTACGGCACGACACGTTATTTGATTTAATTTCCGTTACGTGTTAAATTAATATTGTTCTTATTTATTTTGCATAAGTTTTTTTATTTATAATAATAATTTTGTGGAGGTTGATTGTATTCTGTTTATTTTAATTTTAAAGACGAGATTAGAAGATAAAGCTTACCAGTGTGCGAGGCCTAACATCTATTTAAAAAAATATTCTCATATTTGATAAATTAACTTCTAGCAATCAAATATTAGTTTTATATGAAATGGCCCTAATTAGTATGTTAAATTTATTCAAAACATATTGTTTAAACTACACTGTCATTTGATAGGAGGATAAGGAGATAGTAAATTTGACAGAGAGATAGTTTATACTTTAAAAAACGCATATTATGCAACTTTTTACTATAAAAAAAAACAGATCAACAAAATTAATGCAAGTGAAATCACTGTCAAGAGCAATAATGGATAGATTTTTGTTATTATTGTAAATTATTGTTGATCTACTTTTGCGTTTACAATGGAAACAGTACGATTGGGGCAGAGTTTGCGTTAAGTCAGTTACGTTATTAGTTATTATTAGGAACGCGGCGCGCGGCCGGAGTGCGGCCGCTGTTCGCCGAATCGCGCGGCTTGATGCAGGATGTCGCCTCACGTGGACAGGGTACTTATCGACATATATGTACATAGACATATGTTTTAACCGACTATGGAAATTGTAGAGTGTAGTATTGTACGCTGTATTGTTTTTGTTGGACTAAGTCTATCAAAACAGAAAAGAAAAATTGAAAGGGTTTTTTAAAATACATTTCGTTATTTGACTAAAGAATCTGGTTACTTGTTTCAGAGGAAATAGACATGGGTATTTAATAGGTTTTTTTGTTTTGATAAAACATAATTATATTATATTACAATTACCTACATACAAACTTTTTTTTATAGAATTTAAAGTCAATTCGATTTACAAAAGACACAAACCGCTTTTAAATCGATTTAAAAACAACCTCAAATTTGCTACGCGTTGATGTCTTTTATTTGAAGATGAACAGATTCGATACTGGAGGTAACAGAATTTATGAGTTTCATTGTATGTTTTGAAATAAAGGGACAGCATATAAAATGACACTTTCGAAATGACGTTTTAAAAATTTACCAATGATGAAATTTTTGTGTTGCTTCCATTTTTCTTTCCTAATTTGAACAATTTTTAAAATGTTATTCAAAACATAGAGTCGTCTCTACATTACGTAGAATGTAGAGACCGGCGTCGATGTCTGCGTGTCGGCGACACAAAGCCGGTAGCGGCCGTCGCGTCGTACGACAAAGGCTTTATATTCAACACATTCACCAGCCAACTGTCTACTGAGAGTTTTCACGATTGCTAGCCTATATCATAATTTAATGATTAATGCATTGATAAGTCGATTAATTTTGATTATCTCTTTTCTCTATATAAAAAGTAAATTTACAAATAATTTAATTATCAATATTTCATTAAATGTAGAGTGATTCACAATTGGACTCATTCATTAACCGACTTACAAAAAGAGGTGTAAATCATTTAAGTATTTTGAATATTCTTTAAGTGGTACCGCCATTTAAAGAACCTTCAATATCAGAAACTAAAGGTCGATTTTCTAATATTGATTTTGTTTCTGAAATAAAAATATTTAATTTACATTGCAGTTTTTATTATCTATCAACTCACTTTAAAATTGTCCCATGTTAAAATTATCATCAAACTAAACGTGATCTACATTTTTTTATGTAATAGGCGGGCAAATGAGCAGACGTACCGCCTAATGGTAAGCGATTACCGCCGCCCATGGACACCTGCAACACCAGAGGCGTCACAAATGCGTTGCCGGCCTTTGGGGGATGGGGGGGGGGGGATGGGGGAGATAGGGGAAAGGATTGGGTTATGGGACTCCGGTATCCTCACTCACTCGGTGAAACACAGCGCAAGCACAATTTTACACCAGTTTTCTGTGAGTCCGTGATATCACTCCGGTCGAGCCGGCCCATTCATGCCGAAGCGTGGTTCTCCCACTTAAATAAAATAGAGAAACTTCTGAAACAGTCTCTTCTTTTTGTTTCTCTTTCCTGGAGGCATAAGTACTAGCAAGAGTCTTAATGATGTGGGTGGGACAAGGAACACCAATATCAACTCTACATAGAGTCGTGTACCACAAAGGGCGTCGTAGAGTCGTTGTCGGCGAGACAAAGCCGATGGCGCGCGTCGCACGCGCACATTAGCATGCGCCTCATCGCTCTAACGGTAGCCACTTTACGTTAAGCTGATAGAGTTACAGGCTAATAGACATTTCTGTGACATTTTGGGTCATTATTTTATATTTAACATAAAATTTGGGAATTTTAGAAAAAGTGTGCAAGTATACAGTGGTGCTAATTCTCTTGTTCGAAAACTCTCCAAGCTAAACTAAAAATCACGAAATAGTAAGTTTTGTCCTGTCTGACGATGTTCTAAACGCAGAAGATTGACTAAAAATAGGGCTCTGTCCACTAGGATCCCCTACTTAGATTCCCTGGCGATTAATCTAGATTTTTTGTCCACACTGAGCCCCTAGGGGATGTTTTTAGATTCTAGTTCCATTTTGACACCTAAGGGATTCGTTTGGATGTTTTTTGTAAGCTTAGCGTCCACTAGGATCCCAATATGAGATCGGTGTAGTTGTACCTATTGACTAAAAATTTAAATTAAAATGGTTATATATTAATCTTATAAAGAAAATTATTCAATGTTCTATTTATTGTTAAAGGTATTAATATTCTCATTATTATTTCAAATTTGAAGTTAATTTTATGTCATGTAACATTAATTTAAAAGTTTGACAACTTTTTTCCTTTTTTATTATTTAAATTCATAAATTCAACTTTCGTGGCACATCATATTATTATATTTAATATGCGGAACCTATAGAGCCATCTTTATTCATCCATCCACAAATAATAAACTTATTCATCGTACAATTTATTTAAACTGTCAATAGATTGCAAAGTAAAGAGGTTGAAACTCTAAAACGGAACAAAAACTAAATCAAATGTAAAATACTACATTCGGCCGGAAGACAACATGTAAACAATTTCCCGGCTAGTAAGAGGCTGTAGAAAATTCAACATAGGAAGGTCGTGACTGCACCTGTATCGCACATGAATTATTTATCTACCCGCCATGTGCATGGATACGAGGATGTATGGATTATTGATGAGTTTATCGAGTTATGATGGCGATTGCATTTGTTTTTTTTTTATAGTTTATTTGTCATTAACAAAATTTTAGGACCTTTTTTCGGGCATCATTATATGGTTACTGCCAATATTGACTGTTGTTAAGAATAGTAGGATTATTTTTGATATTTTGTATTCAATTTGGATAAGTTTGCCTCTGTAGAGGAAATCCTAATGAAAACTTGCTTAATGGTCACTACAAATTTAAAGTACATACAAATTAAGTAATTTATAAGTTTGTTTATTATAATATTTAACCATGTTTAGTCTAACATACTACTAGTTCTGCTTAGTTTATGGTCAGACGACTGAGTCTGGGATATGCCAAGTAAAAAAGAATAGCAAGGAAAATTTACCAAATCCTATCTCTTCCTAATTTTTACTAGGCTCGGCTTTTTTTTTTTAATAATGATGTCACTGCCTCTGAGGTCACCGATTAACCCAGCCCTTAAACTTCTCACACTCCCCAGATGTTCCCATACATCATATCAAAAATCAATGTCAACGACCCTAAAAATTCCACAATACCATACAAAATTACAGGGGCCACAATCGTTCGTCGCCCAAATGACACGCCTGTGACGACCAAATGACATAATTGTCAAAATAGTCACTGCACTGACAGCCGCACGTGACATCGACATTGAAAAGAGATGCCGATATTGAAAAGTTATACGCAAGACAAAGATACATAATGGCGCGTCGGTGTCAATTATAGGCGGGCAAAGAGAATTAGAGAGGAGAACGCGCCGGTTTCAAATTTGGAACCGTTTTGTTTTAAATCGATAAAGCGTTCGATTTCGTGTTCGATTGCGTGTGGTCGACAATTCTAAGAATAATTGAATACCAATATTAAGTTACAATTCTATACTATTATAATGATTACTACGGATTGAATGAATTCTGATTCATTCATGGGTCAAATGCAAAAATATTTTACGACAATATTTTATAATAAATATCATTCTATTAAGGGACATTATTATTAAATACGACCCACAATTTTATGAGCACATTTATAAATGGTGTATTACAAAAATCGGTCATATATTTGAATGGCGTGGTCCTGCCCTTTCGACGCCTGTCGTGCATAAAGTCCGTGATCATTTCTCCTAATTATACGTGTGGCGAAGAGGGCAGGGACTTTTCGTTCGATGTGGGTGTTCGAAATACGAAATTATGAGTTGGCGCGAACGTGTGACACTGTTTTTTTTTAATAATAAATGGAGACATTGATTGCTGTTATTATGCCTAATGTAAGCAAAGACTATAAAGTTTAATGATGAAAAAGATATTATTTAAATAAAATTTATACGATAAACGGGGAATATTTATGAGTTTAAAATAAGTGTAACGTGAGCAGATGTCACGCGTTCACCAGCGTGTCATGAAAGGGCGATAATTTTATTTATCGTTTTATAATGAGCACATTTACACAGTGCTATAAAGGGAGAAATGGAGGATTATTTATTTTGTAAAATAAACTGAATCGCTCGTACTTATGTTAATCATATGTATATCTTATTTCATTGTCAAGTATTGAGAGATAAATAAAAATTAAAAGAAGTAAACCTATTCCAAGGAAATGTTTAAAGTTTTTGACGAATGGCAGCAGTAAAATAGTTCAATGTAACAACGGAAGCATATATCATTCACGGTTCAATTCCTGTAGGCTAGACGGAGCCCTGAGTGATGAAAATGATTATTCAAAGAATATTTTCTAGTATTACATAATGTGTCTTTTTCTTTCATGTTTGACGTATTAGGTGTAGTGTCTCAGGGCTTTAATCGGCATAATATATGTAAGTTATCTATAAAAAACATGGATTCAGTCCAGTTAAATACTTTTTCATCATCATCGTCATAGCATCGACGTTCACTGCTAGATATTTGCCTTTTCCAATTCTTTGTACAACAATAATAAATACTTTTTAAAGAGTAAAAACGGAAACTGTTTACCCATGAACTTCAATAATTATAATTAAAACAATTAAATCACCACTGACCCACGATTAAACGATTCAACGAAGTATCATTATTAGAGTTGATTATCGATAAAAAAACTGATACACGGAAGCTACAAGACGGCCAATTATCAAGAAAAAATCGATACGATTATGACGGATCGTTTAATCGATTCATGCTTTCAAGTTGAGGAAGGGGGCGTATGGGAAAGTTATTTGCAGGTCAACTTTCTTCTATTATATCGGTAATAGTAAAGATAAGTCTAGGTTTTTTAATACGACATTAACTTTACAACATGGAATGCGATTTTTTGGGCATACGAGACCGCGGTAAAATCATAAGATTGTTTCAACAAAAAACCAATGTCTATAACGACCTCTTGGATGAATGGCAGAAACGATGGGACGAATCATCTAAGGGGCGCCACCTTTACCAGTTCTTTCCATCTGTTCGCGAAAGGTTGTCAAGGACATGGCTCGAGGTAGATCACTGTGTCGCTCAATTTCTTACAGGCCACGGTAACTTTAAGAGCAAACTATACTCATTTAAATTAGTCGATTCACCATTGTGTCAATGCTCAACACCTGATTCTAGATGTGAACAGTCGGCTCATCATATCCTCTGGGAATGTAGTCTTTGGTACAATGAACGTAACATGATGCTAAATAGCTTACAAATGACGTCTGGGGTAGTATATTATGGGGATCTTGTGTCAACTGCGGTGAATTTCCGTGCGTTTAAGCGATTCTGCCATACATACTATAGAAATCAAATATAGCTCACTTAGGACCCATAATATTTTTATCCGTGGTGCTTCCCGGTTTGAAAAAGGCGTCTGCCTATTTTGACTCCATTTTGTCTCCCGCTTTGCTAAGGAGGGAAGTGGACTTATTATATTTCCAACTCCTCCAGTTTTCTTCTGATTAATTTCGTTGCGGGTTCCAAGACAGTTAAATTTTTCCTGGGACTTCCCGAGTGTCATAACTCGGTGTTTTCGTGGGTCACCGCTGTTGATCCTGGTGTACAGGAGTTACAGTGGTGGGCGTGTGGGCGGGATTAGTCCCATAACTTTAAAACATGCTCTTAGGGATAGTAACATTTATGACATACGTAACTTTATAATACTTCGAAATTTTTTCAATATTTTGTGAATGATTACGTGAATATATTTTATGCTCCTTCACTCTGAAACGACTGAACAGATGTTCGGAATTGAGAAAATTTGCACACTTTTATAACACAAAAGTAGGTAAAGACACCGAGACCCACGTGTTGTTAATTCTTAAAAACTTTAAGATCAAACTTTAAAATTTACAGAACGATCATATAAATTTTACTTCGAATGTCATTTGTTTGGAATATTATTTGACTAGCAAACTTTATTTAATTAATTCCAATGTGAATTCTTCCTGCAATCAAGTTCAGGAATCGACCTTAATGTTGCTTTCAATTTACAACCAAAAGTGCTATAAAACCGTCATCTCATTTCATAAATACACAAGCAGTACGACCAAGCCCATAGATTTATGATGATAAAGTTCTCCTAGCCGATTTCGGCCACGGCGACCAATCTCAACGGAGACCAGCCATGAGGTATATATTGACGTCTCATTAAGGATTCACAGTTTATTAAAAAATCCATAAAAACACTTAATTACCATCTTACTTATTAAAGTACCTAACAGTGGCGAGGTTAATTTTATATTAAGCTTAAGAAGGGAAATTTAAAAAAAATAAACTCATATAAGCAGAAAAGCTAATATTGTACTAAGAACATTTTTTTTAAACTTTTACAACGAGGCTAAAAGAGAAAAAAGATTAAAAATGAAACCCAAGGTTCACAATCTATCACTAAAATCACCCACCGTAAAAACCTTGATTGTCCCAAAACACCGAATCAATTTCCTGTACCAACAATTAAGTATAACAAAATTTAAAAAAAGAACAAAAAATACGTATAAGGCGGCAAAGTTCGCCGGCCACAGACCATTTCTTCGGGGTCATAGCACCCAACAGGAAGTCACCGTTGCGGGTCGGCGCGCGCGCAACTCTTACGAAAAATAATACTCTTCTAGGTATAACACATAGCCAGTGAGTCGTGTAACAATACGGTTAACTTTTTATATTTCGAACTTTTATTTTAGACGTGATATGTCCGCTAATACTTTGTGTTAGCAAATTCACTGGACCTGGAAAACGCTTTCTATGAATTTTCATTTTTACAGATACATTTACCGATGGTATTCGTAAAATGCGTATGGACAACCTAACCTTTACTAAGAAATCGGTTCTTCTGGCCAGTGTTATATTAAAGAACAAAACCTCATTTCTATAGAGAGGTCTATATCCAGAGATGATGATGATTGTAAACGTTTAGAGCAATACCTCATGTTGCAAATTCTTTAAAAAACAAATTTAATGCCACCTACCAATGATAAGCAGAACTGCATAGTGTGGGTTACCATGCTGCATTGTTGCATTGTCTGCAATGAGTAACGTAACCATCACTCTTAGATTCTGCCTCTGCTTTCTATCAGGCAGGGCCATATATAAAAAAAAACTACTAAACGGTAATTAAATTTTGTACAAAAATAAAAAATAAATAAATTTTCTACTGATTACAAATTCCTAATTTCAATTTTACTCCCTTCAGACATGGTCACTTAGAGATAAACACCTGTACAATACCTTCTCTTTATCCAAGACATCGTTTCTTAACCTCAGGTCGCGACCCAAATCCGGGTCGCGGGTGGTATTAGGTTGGGTCGCGGGAATTTTTAAAAGACATCGTGAGCGCCGTAAAAATATTATAAATATTAATAAAATAAAAACCTCGTATCGGAACGCATCTACCATGCGTGGCGGTAGAATAAGGGGGGAGGGAGGTGTGTGTGACGACACAGCGAATTCGCGCGGCGCGGAAGGATTTTAGTGCCTTGCTGTTTTAAAAAATAAGTACCGAAATATACTGGATCCTCTGCATGACATGCGGTGTGCACTTTCCAAAAACTTAACCGCGTATAATATCTTCTTTGCTCAAAAGTACAGCATTAGGGTAATCACTAATACAATTAATAGTGATGATAACCCTCAGGCTATAGGCACATTTTTTATGTTTTACTCTGTTGATTAAAAATACTACTTTTGTGCTATTAATGCTGAATTATGCAGATACTTGCTTGTTTAACATAGTTTTGAATAAATAAAATATTAATAATGTTGTATTTTTTATATTTTGTAATGACATCCTATTATTTCATTATCACTGAAAAAAAAAAACTTCAGGGTCGCGGGCTCTAAATGTATTTATATTTAGAGTCACCAGCCAAAAAGGTTAAGAACCGCTGATCTAAGACATTGTTTTATTTTATTAAAATCCTACTAAAGTAGAGCATAATCAGTTACCTTGTTTACGTTATACTCCATTCTATAGAAAACCGGAAGTAAAGAACGTAAAGCATGTTTGTCATTCATGGATTCGGGTTTAATAATCTAAGCATATATTATATATAATTCTCGTGTCAAGTTGTTAGTCACAATAAACTCTGAAACTATCTAACCAATAATCACGTTTTTTTAAATGTGTCCTTTGATAGCGTGCCTAAGGTAGGATAGTTACTTGAACTTGAACTCGCGGGCTGGATTTCCGCAACTCGACGACTTTGATGCGCCTATTTTGCGTAGTGGGTCAGCACTAGTGGTGCCATCCCAGTTCCTCCAGGAAGCCTAGCAGACCCCTGGCGTTGCCGACGACCTCCTGAAGTGACCTCGGCGAACCAAGGTGTTTTGCCCGGTATTCTGCCACCCCAGGACATGCCAAGATGACATGGGCGGCTGTTTCCTCCTCCTCCATGCATGCTCTGCACAGAGGGCTGTCCGTTACACCTAGAGTAAAAAGATGTTTGTTTAATAGTGCATGACCAGTCATTGCTCCGATCAGAAGTCGAAGCGGCGGCCTCTTAAGTTGTTTCAGCTTCCGTGACAATCCGGGGTTGATCGTCGGGAGGGCCTCCTTGGTCTGCCTGCAGGTACAAAGGTTGGACCAATATAACTGGTGTTCTACCTTGGTGTTCTGTTGCAGTGTCCGTCGTAGCCAAGCAGCTGGCAAGGGCAATATTGGTTCTGGGCCGACTGCCCTTGTCTCCGATCCGCTCCTTGCCAGCGCATCAGCTGCGTCGTTTCCGCGTGAGTTGCTATGTCCTTTGATCCACTGGAGAGTTATACTATTTGTAGTACTTACCTCTGTCAGGGCTCTGTGGCATTCGTAGATCAGCCCTGAGGTAGTCGTGTGACTTTGTAGAGCTTGTAAGACTGATCGGCTGTCGGAAAGTATGCGGATGGGGTATTCCGTTACCTTTCTGGAGATGATCGCATGTGCTGCCATTATTATACCCATGCACTCTGCCTGGAAGACTGTGTTGTGGGCTCCTAATGGTGTCGAGATGTGTATGTTCAGGTCCTCAGAGAATGCTCCTGAGCCAGTGCCTGACCTTGTTTTGGATCCGTCGGTGAAGATTCTTAACTCCCTTGGGTTAAGTCCTTCTTGGGGATCCTCGTGCAGTTGTATCTTGTACTTTTTGTCGAAGACGAATTGCCTGGGTATTGTGTCAGTTACCGCTTCCATGAGCGGTTCCTTACCTATGGCCTCATAGAGGATTTCGGTGTGTGGTACCCTAGGCGGTCTCCAGAGATTTTGTTTCTTTAGCCGCATTGCTGCAGCTAGAGCCTCCTGCCTTATAAAAAGGTGGAGTGGTGGGAGACCTATAATGGCTTCCAGAGCCGCAGTCGGTGTAGTCCTCATACAGCCCGTGGCCGCCAGACAGGCCAATCTCTGGAGTCGTTGTAGTTTAGCTTCGGCTGTGGATAGCTTGGTCCGTGGCCACCAGACTATCGCGCCGTAACTTACCATTGGTCGGATAACTGCCTCGTAGAGCCACAGAGTGGTTTTTGGGCTTAGTCCCCAAGTTTTACCTACCATTCTGCGGCACTGCCAGAATACGACTGTTGCTTTTTCAATTTTGTTGTTGAGGTGGGCGCTCCAGTTTAGTCTGTGGTCGAATATTACCCCTAGATACTTTACCTCAGACGAAAGTTGGAGCTGTGTATTAAACAGCTTGGGAAGTCGGTGGTTTCCCAGGTTCCGTTTGTTGGTGAACATTACCATTTCAGTCTTCCTTGGGTTGACTGACAGTTCGTTATCCACGCACCAGCGTTCCACTATTGCCAGTGCCGAGCGCGTGACATCGCATACTATACCTGCGTGCATGCCGCTTGTTAATATCACTATGTCATCCGCGTATCCGATGGTATAATGGTGATTGTTGTTCAGAGTGGTGATAAGGTCGTTAACCACTAGGTTCCATAGGATTGGTGAGAGGACGCCACCTTGGGGGCAGCCCTTCGCCACCAGTGCTTGTTTGGTAGCGTCTGCTTCGAGTCTAATGACTCTCTGGCTCAGCATCTTGTTTATCCACTCTATCATGACTGCATGCACTCCGTGCCTTACCAGTGCTGCTGTTATGCTGGTGAATTTCGTTTTGTCGAAGGCTCCCTCTATATCTATGAAGGTGCCTAAGCACATCATCTTGTTTTTGATCGCCACCTCAATTTTGGTTGTGACCGAGGTAGGATAGTTAACATCATGCTTAATCTAATAGGAGCCGAGTATGATTGAAAAGAGATGAGACGAAGTTGCGTGGGTCGGATAGTATATTATATGGATTCAGTCTTTGATCAAGAGAAGTATACGAGAACAGTACTGCTATTATGAGTTGAGAAGCTGAAGCGTAACGTAATGACCTCATGATTGAGAAATAATAAAACGCAAAACTATTTCATGTAGGCTTTTTAAACTGATTAGTGATTAACTTCTACTACACGGACTATTTCTATCTCGGTTCTATGTTTATCTTTCTTAATTCTGTAATACGGCAACACTGAATTTTAATATCGCACTTGTAACAGTAATTAAGTTACACAGAAAATTATACAGTATTTTTATGATTGCATTTGATGCATTTATTGTTAGGCACAGTGATTATTATAATTCTTAAATATAAACTGAAATAAAAACAAGAATAAGAGGTGATTATTAATTAATTTGTGAATTAACTGTTATGGTATACGAAACTCTTGTAAGTGATACCAATAAAGCATTTGACTAAAAGTCTAAAAGTGAAACCATTATCTGATAACCTTGAACCATGAAAGCATCAACCTGAAGTAGGTACATGCGTGTGAACACTCACCCCGGACGCGGAAGTTCACGCATCGTCGGGTCACAAACCTAGCTAACCTTCACTTACAACCTCTAAGGTAGGTAATTAAGCCCTTTGACAATCATTAAGAGGAGACCTCCTCATACATCATAGACAAGTTCTGTAATGACGTTTTAATTAGGTAGAGAGGGATGAAGTGACAGATGTTACTCAGGGAAGTTGTTTTAAGAGTGTATTTATTTAACTATCAATTATCGCCAAATGATGTTTTACAACAAGTTTTTGATGAAAATATTCGCCTGATTACGGTTAGAATTCATTTATTCCTTAAAGATTACAAATCACTTTACAAAGAAATAAACATAAGATCGTCGGTATATTACAAATTGTGTGTCCAGAGAATCGATTTGCTTCTATGTGATATTTAGTAAAATAGTAGGTACTTTCATAAAATGTTGTCAATGTTATCTACTTCGGTTAAGGTAGTTACGGCCAGTTCACACTCAATACTTTTATATGTAGTTATTTTACTATAACGTTTTCCTCCAAGATGTGACTTTTAAATTTTTAAATGATTAGCCTGTTTTTATATATTTAGAAATATTTCAGTATGTTTATTAGAGGTTTGGTTACAATAGCACGGGTTTCGTCTAATTTGAAAATAAAGAATGTCAGAATCAGTCAAGAGTGTGTCGAGTTATTATTATTTGTTAGATTTTGGCTAAACACTTAAATATTTCAGATAAAATGGTACTAGTCTAGAAGAAAAACAAAAACAAAATAATCTCATATCATAGGTAGTAGAGCCACGCTGATATCAGCACGAACGGGCCGGCATGACCGGGGCAGTACTACCCTCGCACAGAAAATCAACGTAAAATGACGGCGATCATGCTGTCGTGTTTCGTTGGTGAGTGCGTGACCGGAGGCCCAATGATGCAGAAGCATCACTAGTCCGCCATGGTGTGGGTCACCATGCTGCATTGTCTGCGTTCGCAGTAGGTATGGTGACCACCACTCTTGGATTCTGCTTATGCTTTCCATTAGGCAGAGTAGAGTCATTATGTCAGGCAGGGCCAAACACAAAAAAAAACCATACAAATAAAATTAAACAAAATAATAAGTAAGTTTCTAAGCATCGACTATAAAATGTATTACTAATATTTTATTTAACTTTATATAAATAGCTGAAAAATAACTTTATATAAGTTATTTTTCACCGTTTAAACCTTCCCTGGACTATGACAAATATTTCATAATCAGCTAAATCGGTCCAGCCATCCTCGAGTTTTAACGAGACAAAGGAAAAACAATTGATTTCTATATATAACACAAGAAGATTAAGAAACCGAAGATCGAAATAAAGATGATGATGATGTAAGTAAACTAGTACTAACTTGAAATGACTTGCAACTAAGCAAGTCGTTACAAGTAAGAACTAGTCTACTGTACATTCCAGCATCAATTCCAATATTTTTTTTTACTAGTTGAAGATTTTTCACGGCTGGCTACCCTTTCTATAATTATGGCAATAAAACATAATTTTTACAGCAAACTAGTGCAATATGCATGAGGCGCATTTTCCCATGACGCTTAACAGTATACCGTGATTGAATATATTTATATATGGTTTTTTACTTTTTAATTGCACATTCAGTGGTCTATGACCTCAGTATGTAAGTCTTTAGTCTTTAGTAGGTCTTTAGATATTTTCATCTTAGTTTAGTCACAGAATAATTAATAGTACTGTCGTACAGAAGTGTCACTCTCGAACAAAAGTCAAGTTTAGGCATAAAAAGTTTTCAACTTTGTCACCTTGCAAGCGAATTTGAATCTTGTCGTGTGACTCGAGCGTTCATATTCCGTTAGACACCGCTTGATTTACTACAAGAGCACGGGGCTGCCGCTTGCTATAGGTACATTTAGGTAAATATTAAAATTAATTATAACACTATAACAACTTCATCGTAATGAAGAAGAAAATTTTAACAAACATAATAATCATGTCTACGTAACGTACTACTCGTTCTGGGTACCTTCGCTTTCGTGATAAGTTACAGATTTTTGTATTAACAAAACATGTCTATCATAAGATAGTTTCCAAACAACTAATTAAATAATTTATTGCTAACTACAAACATACGCACGCCTAATACCTAATAGTTTATAAGTACATACCTAGTTGTAAACAAACCTTAACAAACGAGTAAGTACGCCTTATATTCTTACTATTCTCAGGCTACTACTATTGATAATTTCTTAGGCTAGGTGAGTACAGTAGATAGGTACTTACTATGTAAACTTAAATAAGTAATTATAATTTATTTAAATTGGTTTTCATTAAAACGGTAATCGTTTTAAAGTTTTTATTAAATAAACAAACTGTTATTCAATCAACAGTGAATATAATTTTCTTTGTGTTCTAAGTAGGTAGGTCATTATTTTATCTTTTAATTAATTGTAGGTAAGTAAAGGTAATTAATATGACCTACCTATAACAAAATCGACCTCATTATTATACTATTCTGCCGATATCTACTACAGTTATTTATGTGATGCTGAGTAATCTGAGATGTGATGATTAACATAAATACATCAAATTACAATTACAGCTTACCTTTCAATATCTTCCGGAATTTTGAAAAATGATAATATATATTTATTGTTCTTCCTTTTATTGAAACACCCGTCAACAGAACAGTATCTTACGTACGAACAATTAGTTCGTTTTGAAGTCATTTTTCGCAGTAAGTATCTACACGTAATATTCAACTTATTAACGCGCGACGCGGCTAGCGTGCGGGCCGAGCGCAGAGTGGCAGCCATTGCCACATAGTTCTTCCCGGGAGGCGCTCGGCGAAATACACCTAAACTGAGAAGTGAAACCCCCCTGGTTTAGTGAAACAATTGCACTGGAGATATTTTAATTTACTTGCGATAACTTTTGTCTGTGTATAGAATATACTAGATATTGTTTTAAGGTCTTTAGATTCATACAAAAAGTGGTAATTAATAAGTTAAGTTATGTATAATTGATGAGCTTGTTAGTTATAATTCTACTGCTAAGCCAGTGGACGTAGGTTCGAAGGTCTGTTAGTGTAGTTTATTTGCAATATGTATGTACTAGCTTTTACACGCGGTTTCGGTCACGCAGACTTTCATCTCCTGATTTACCCCCTTAGGGGTGGAATTTCAAAAAATCCTTTCTAAGTGCTCACTTACGTTATATAAAGAACCTACATGCAAAATTTCAGGATTCTAGCTTCAGCGGTTTGGGCTGTGCGTTGATCTCTGGGTATGTCAGTCAGTCACCTTCCTCTTTTATACATATAGATAGATTTAGTAATGCATAGAAATAATTATTATTTGAAGTTTAGCTAACTTAGTATAAGGTACACTCGTATGGAGTAATGTGTTTGCCTTTGATTCGAGCAGTGCTTTCTTCTGTTTTGCTAAATAAGTTAATTACAGTACGAGTAGTTAGTAGACGCTTTTGTGGTTTTATACAGAACAAGCGAATAAGAGACCCGATCTTGATAAAAATATGTTTATTTTATTGTGCGGTTTACGACAATTATCTTCGCACTTCTTTGGATTCCAGTATTTTTTAAATAATTGTATTTTTTCGTTTTC
The DNA here is from genome assembly GCA_949125395.1 of Diaphora mendica. NCBI lineage: Eukaryota > Metazoa > Arthropoda > Insecta > Lepidoptera > Erebidae > Diaphora > Diaphora mendica. The sequence goes on from OX421333.1 coordinate 8,403,728, forward strand.
CTTTGTAAATGAAAAAAAAAAACACCAAAATTGGTTCGTAAACGAAGAAGTTAACCGCGAACACACATTAAAATAAAAAATATATAGGTATACGGACGGGTTGAGAAACCTGCTCCTTTTTTGAAGTCGGTTAAAAACAGTTCATTTTGCCCTCTCTTAAAAACGTGAGTTAATAACTGCAGTTTTAAATCTACCATTTTGGTAAACTGAGCAAACTAAAAACCTATTTAACTTATACGGGTTTCATTGCGTTTATTAAGCCAGTTTCAAGTAGAAAACAGAATGATTGATGTTCATAAAGCATGACAGTATCGCACCTATTTTATTAAAATTTATTCACTGAGTAATTAATACATTATATTAACATAAACTACATTTCAACCATTTAACGCCATCATACTAATTTTATTTGTTTACTGCGCCTTGACGAACATACTACATTCAAAAATAAGACTTATATACTCTACATACAGCTCCAAATAATTAACACTTTTATAGAGACATATGGATTCATTGGTCGTCGTTTATGATTTTTAATTTTGTAGTAATTTATACCTTATTTTGTTAATAGTAAGGTTAATTTTTAGAGGGTTTGTGTTAAAGATGGGTGGATTTGCCTAATGGATAGATGTAATTAATAAAAAGTGGTGTAAAATGTGCAGTGTGATGATATAGCTGTTTGTTAGTTGTTTTGTAAATAACAATGTTTAGATGTTAGATAATCATAACATTCTCTTTGAAATGTAAAATTTGGATCGATGTTTTTGTTTTGCTGATAGTGGTGTTTGTTAATAGTTTTCCGTCAGTGTAAAGCATCTTGTGTTTCTTTTATAATTATTATTTATACTTTTTCTATAAATATGTGCTTGATATGAGTATGATATCAGATAATGAGAGATTATTTATATGCCGATTTATTACATTACTTGCTTTTGGCCGCGGCTCTGCCCGCCTGTGTGTCGGTTATCGCAGTAAAAAGTAGTGTCCTTCCTCAGAAATCAAAGTAACTCAATGCAAAATTTCATTGAAAGCAATGCGGCAGTTTAGCTTTGAAAGCGTAATAGATTGAGAGTTGTTTGAAACTCCAATAGCCATAGCCATCTACTGGACTTGCCAAAATGACTCTACTCTGCCTGATGGAAAGCATAAGCAGAATCCAAGAGTGGTGGTCACCATACTCACTGCGAACGCAGACAATGCAACAATGCAGGATGGTGATGGTGACCCACACCATGGCGGGCTAGTGATGCTTCTGCATCATTGTCCTCCGGTCTCGCACTCACTAACGACAGCACGCTGTCATTTTACGTTTATTCATAGTCAAAAAACAACATTTTTTTGCCAATAAAACAAAAAAGTTCTTGACAGTCGAGACTTGATAGAGGGATTTCTAATCTACATCTGATACAAATCAAGTCAGCTCCGCCAACGATCCTCAAATTGTATATTGTCTACGTTAAATCGCATCCAAATTTAATAGTTCCGCTAACGGTATCTTAGACGTACCAAACTTGAAGATGTTTTCTTAACGAACTCGATCCAAAAGCATCTGATTGACCAACTTCATCACTGTTATATTACAATTAATTTGATGAAACCCGTCACAGCAATTAAGGCGGTCGTGAAAGTCCGAGACAATGGGGTATACTCCCACGGCTCATCTGTTCTGTGTCACCCACATTACATGTGGATCATGGCTGGCATTTGGTTATAAAGTTCTATGAAATATTGCTCTGGTTCTTGTGGGGGAAAGTTATGTAGTTGTAGAATATTCTAGACTTTTTTTATATATCGTCTAAGCAGAAAAATACCGAATTAGTAGGAAGCTAATCTTGGGTTGAACTGAAATAGATTTGGAACTCTTTTGTTACATTTTATTTTATATGAAAAGGACAACTCCCGGATTAGGCATAGTATCAGTATCATAACTTTTTTTTTTTTAATTGTCTTTATTTAATAGAGAACCTCCTCCTTTTTTTGAAGTCGGATAAAAACGGTTGATAATGATGAAATAGTTATTTGTGTGAGTGCAAAGTTGCTTTTGACTGCGTGCTCAATTTTGATGACCGAGAAAGCGAAGGATTCTAAAATTGAGCACGAGCGCAGCGAGTGATTCAAAAATTAGAATCCTGAGCGTTAGCGAGGGAATCAAACGAGCACGAGGTGAAAAATCTTTGTGTGCAACACGTAACTTTTCATCCCACCTAAGCGAGGAAATGACTAAATGCAAAAAGAAAATGGCGCGGGCAAAGCTAATTAAAAAAAAGAACACCAAGAAGGTTGAGTCTGAATTTTTAACAAATTAAAAAAGGTTGTATGATAATTTCGGCATCATGGAGGTAGAAGTAAATATGTTTAATGATGTTTTGAATTCTCGAACTTGTGCACACGATGTTCCAAATTCAATTTACTTTATCCTCTAGCGGATAAAAACGACTTTTGCACTCAGAAATCGAAGTGCAAAAATACTCTTGCCGAGATGGGGGGTGAAATGGATATTTCATATTATATGTCACATGTCTTTTGGACTCTTTTCCTTCATGGATCACAGAGAGTGTGTAAAAGCAATCTACAATAATTCCTTCAGACCCTGCGACTTGCCCAAGCGCATAATTATTTGAATTATCATATTCTCACGCTCCGTTCGTAGTGGTAGCAGAGTACAGTTAGTGGGTACCGCATTTAGTTCGTAACGGTCCATACAATCTACATGTTGATGACGTGCTGATTTGATTTCATATCAGCGTAACATCACATCGTTGATAAAACAAAGTTTCTAAGGGAAACCAGTTTGAATAGAGAATAAGGCTTTTACACGAACGATTCTGGTTGGTTATTTGAGAAAAGAAAGTTCTCGGGGTAGGAAGATAAAAAGCTTGGGTTTTCTTGTGAAATTATTCACTTAAATTATTTCCATTCTGATAATAAGAGTGTTTATTTAGAAATTGCAAACTGTTCAAAAATGTTTTAGAGTAAAACAAAGACTAAGTGAACATCAAAAGAGTAGGTCGACATGAATGAAAAGTTTTGACAGATACCTAGATCTTATCAAGCCAATTTGGTGCTGTGGTAAGGGCCAAATGTTATTTGGTAAAGACCAACTATAATTTCTTAAGAACTATAAATTACTGACTGTTGCATTTTATGTCTTTCCGACATGTTTTGGTTGAAAATCACTAGTGCTATTACCAAGATTAACGCCACAAAACAGTACTACGCGTACTAGTATTATGCATTTCGCGTTTTCGAACAATTAATTCAATTGAACATGTGTTCCACCTCCGAGTAGGGCGCGATGATGCGTCCCGTCTCGGGTGGCTGCGCAGACAATTGGAACAAAGGTGAAAGAACAAGCCAGTATAGAAACTAACGAGTTGGTACAGGTAAATGTGGTGGGCGGTTCTTGAATGTGTTTGATGCCTCGGAAATTTGCCTCCAGATGATATATTTGATGTTACGGTCTGTAAGGTAATTTAGGGCTGGGAGATACCTTTTGGAGTAATAAAAATTCGTATATTTCCATATGAAATTACTGTTTCAAAGTATTGATATTACCCCTTTTAACGAAGAGAAGAAGAGAGAATGTCTATTTCGAATATTCAAAAACATCAATACGATTGTAATTTATGCTCATTAAGTTATTATATTGAGTGGCGGTACTTTAACAGTTAAAAGGTACCCAATTAGTTGAAACCTGTCTAGCTGAAAAACGAGTAAGTTTTATAGCAGAATGGAAATTCATTAAAGAAACTGGAAAGGCTAACCAAATTAGACTTTTAATGACAGACGAACTTGTTCGTCTATTGGTTAGTCTGTTAATTCAAACCTGGGATCATTGTATGATGAAGACGATAATTCGTTCTTCATCAGGTTGTAGGGATTCTAGTTACCGGAGTACGGGTTTTGAATAGTATTTTCATCGTTTTTCATAGCTTTAGAATCAAAATAGTAAATGAATACATCTGTTAGTTTTGCGCCAAAGCAAGTGCAATAGATGGTGAAACATGCCAACAGTATTGAAAGTTGCTAGATTTGTACGCGTAACTGTGGTAGGCTACATTAAGTTGATGCAAATGTATTGGAAATTACAATTTATGTAAACATTTACGACATATACAGTGTGGTGGTAATCTAAGAAATATTCCGAAGCGATGGAAATAAGTGTTGGGAAATAGTGACTCTCCTAGAATATTATTATGGACAAACAACGGTTGGGTTTGAATCTCAGGTACGGACGATTTGACTTCTGTGTACCCGTAGTAGTAGTAGTACCCGTCTTCTCTTGAATTTGTATTTCTTAACCTATATAATATTTATTTTATATAGATTATACTAACATAATAAAACTTTCATTCGACCGTCTGATATTATGAATAAATATTTTTCGAACATCGGTTCACGGACATTATTCCGCAACGCGGTACAAAAATCAAGTGACAAGGGAGAAAAATCGAGGGTTGCTACCCAATCCCCTTCACCAGTACACAGTTGGACAGCTTACAAGTGACGGCATAGTGCTGAATGTTATTGTTTTATGCCCCTGTATCTTTCTAAAAAGGTCTCCTGGTGGTTCACATGACCCATCAATTTTCGACACAGGCCCGTAGTCTGTATGTAAAAGCTTATAGGCAAATACTGCTATTCCGGTAGGTACATTATAAGGGTATTTGAATTGCTAATAATTTATTTTTTCATTCGTACATTTGAAAATTGGTATTGTTTCAAAAACAATTAGTATTACTAGACGAACGGAAACTTCCATTTGTCTGGTAATAATGAATTAAAATCACTGCTACTTTGTGCTACTGATTAGGAATTTCATTTGCCGTGTGTACACATTATCATAAATTTATTACACAAGGCATCTCAAAAATAAATAAATAAATATTTCGTATATCTAACACACAACACCATCTAGTCCCAAACTAAGCAGAGCCTGTGTTATGGGTACTAGACAACTGATATAAACACATATATATATATTTGTAAAAACATACATATTATACATAGAAAACAGCCAAACTCCGAAACAAATATTTGCAGATCATACAAACATTTGATCCGACTCGGGCATCGAACCCGAGACCTCAAGCACCACAGTCGCATACGTTTCCACTGCGCCACCGAGGTTAAGATAGATTACACCCAGACACAGAATAAATGATCGTGCTCATTACACAAACATTGATCTTGGGAATCGAACCCACGATCTCTGGACCACTAACTAAACACTAGTCCAACAGCCAGTCAGAATAAATGGTTGTTTTAGTCAATTATGTGGTAAATCCTGAAAGTTACTATTACCTGTTGAAAGATCTACCTATTCATAGAGTCACTACTTATTTTCAACGAAGTAACTATCGTACTTGTGAATATATAATAATAAAATATAACTTTCAAACTATTTCGTCGTCTCATTAGAGTAACAAAAGTAATGAAAATATAATTTACTATAGTATATATACTTTCTCATTTATTTATTTTTTATATTTTTTTGAATAAGTTAGTATTTCTATGTATTTATGAATATTGTGAAGAACAATTTTTTCTAAAATATATTTTTGTTAATTCTTAATTTCGATAGGCATAGCATATTAGCATTTATTTAAAAACAGACCCATAAAAACACAACACTGAAGTAAGTAACTTTTAAGATGGCCGCCGAGTTCGATTTTTAAAAGTAACATAATTAGTACAATTTATTTGATAGATGAAGTGACGTATCCTAGTAATCTGTTTAATGATTGATGAAGATGATGAATTTATTTATTTTAATTTTTAAACTTACGCAACTCTTATTATAGACAAAAAATGCAAAAATAATAATTTTAGAACAAATTTAAAACGGACGCAGCTAGTTATTATAACTGAATATAACTGTCAAAGCTTTAAAAATAACTGTCGGCTGTGGGTGTAAACAATAAAAAATCTTACTTCTGAGGTCGTTTATTATAGTTTTAATTTATTTTCAGTGTTGCCAAAGCTTAACTTGTGTAATCAGTTGTCAAGAGCCAGTGACGTGTTTGTAAAATGTAAAGTAAGATCACGGTGTCGGGTCGCGCTTGATTCATTGCTCAACGTCCCCGATTTGTAAATAGTATTAATTTAATCGACCCCCAACACCTCATTCATATTTATTAAAGTATTTTTAAATAATAAATGTGAATATTACGACCTAATATAATTGCATTGCGTACTGATACGATGCCCGTATAGACCACCTATAAGGAATTTCATAAGGAAGTAATTTTTGATTTGGTTTTAATAGTACTAATTTATCGGTAATCGATAAAATTAATCGAATAAATAATAAGGAAAATACATCTTAAATCTAGTTGGTACAACTACCAACAGATTATTTTATGAGTTTGAATCTCGAAAATATTCAATACTTCCTCTACAAAGGCAGAGGTTCGGGAAGAGTTGTTTTAACAAATCTGGATTCCTAAGACAAGCCTTTAGCTTTTAAGCATTAAACTTAATATACAAGTCAATGAGTAAGACCAGTATCTAACAACAGTACTCAGTACCTATACGTGTGTGGCTATGTAGTATGAAGACCAAAGGGAGTGGAGCCACGCTGATTTCAGCACGAACGGGCCGGCTCGACCGGGCGGTACTATCCTCGCACAGAAAATCATCGTTAAATGACAGCGTTCGTTCTGTCGTGTTTCGTTGGTGAGTGCGAGACCGGAGGCCCAAATAGTCTAGTCAACAAGTTCCATACTCCTTGACTAGACTAAAAGATGCAGAAGCATCACTAGGCCGCCATGGTGTGGGTCGCCATGCTGCATTGTCTGCATTCGCAATGAGTATGGTGGCCACCACTCTTAGATTCTGCTTATGCTTTCCATCAGGCAGAGTAGAGTCATTTTGGCGTACCATACTGAAAAAAAAAGACCACCAAGTCACAAAAGATGTTACGTTACAAGGGTAATGTAATATCTTTTGTGACTTTTGGAATCAAGGATCAACAGACCAAATAATCGAGCTTGACAATTGCTCAGTGGTACCCAGTGAAAGTTTGAGCTGAATTACGGTGACTCGGTGCGTTGCGCATCACGCTGTATGTCTCGTCACGGGGCGTGTCACACGATATTCATAGATGTGACATAGTCATACATATCGAAGATCCCACCTGGTACAAAATTTTACTATCTGCGGCGATGACGAGTGTAATGAAAAACACGGTAAAATATAAACGAATAATAATGCATTATTTTATGTGTAATGTCTGCTTTCGTATTTGGTTAGAGTATAGCGCTGAGCGAACAGCGTCAAACGTTGCTTAGACGGCAGAATGTAGTCTAAACCTAATATTTACATAATTATGTGCATAAGTATTACTTTAGGGCTTCATCTGATATGACGGTTGGCACTCGATGAAACATGCGAATTAACACTTTCTTCGTAAACGCTTTCAAATACATAGTCAGGTTGCAATTCTGAGCGCGGAATAGTCTTCATTAACTAATTCTAACATTATGTTTATTTTTAATTATGTTTTCTGTTGGTTTACCGAGAAAAAACTATATGCGGTATGATACAATACTTTAGAGGGGTGGTATTTACTATTACTTTAAATAATAAAAATAAGAGACAGATCCTAAAAATTTGCAGAACCACAAACACTTAAATAACTCAAAAAACATGTCATTTATATTAGTTACTTTAGGATACTTAGAAGTAGCTCCTGGTTTTAGCAACTGTTTAGCCCTTTTCATAAAATAATTTAATTGAATATAAACTAACACTGTAACTGCAATGAATTAATTTTTAACTTAAACTTTTAATAACCTTGTGTTTACCGGTTGACACACCGTTGTACAAAACTTTTTGTGTTCAAATACTAATTTATCCGTTCCCAATTGTTCAACTCGGTCAAAGGTTATTAGGATTTGAACTAGCTGGCAAAAACAAATTCAAACAGATATAACATAAATAACAAAGCACTTCTCATAAGGCTAGGTGCACAATACATCGCCCTTCTAGCGCAATATGCATTTTTTGCGCAATGCGTTGCAATGGGCGTGCGAAAATGTCTTGTATTCTCGTTTCATTGTCATGTGCCGGCGATTTATATATGTGTGAGCTAGCCTTAATTGAGATTCGGCTTGATAAATTGTGAAACAAAATGTTAAAATTATGTTTAGATAAGTTAATTTGGTAATGTTAGGTTTGGCGGGCGCTGGATAGGTCATTGACTCGCCTGGATTCTCACGGTTATAAAATTTGTTATAAGATAATACGCGTAGTATAATGTTGTTGGATTACTATAAGATACGAAAGGATTTTATACAAATATACGCATTTATTTAATCAAAGAGATCTTCTTGAGGAAATCTGAAAACTCTGTTGAATATTGCAATTCTATACAACTTGGTTTTTAAACAAACATCCCTGTAATCGTAAGCGATCACCTAAATTTTCTTTGTATAAATATCTTTCTGTGTTATCTTATTACTTATCTTATTAATCGCTATTTACATCCCTAAAAGTTTGATAAATTTATCTTCTGCATTAACACGATGACGATGGCAATAGTTTCGGATCTTCTTCTCTGACATTAAAAATACAAAATTTTAACAAAAAAAACCGACTTGAAGACTGACCAAATTAAAATGGGACCACATGGGACGCACCAGCTTTCAAATAAAAAAAGATTAAACAAAATCGGTTCACCCAGTCGAAATTTATGAGGTAACAAACATAAAAAAAAATATAGTCGAATTGAGAACCTCCTCCTTTTTTTAAAATCGGTTAATAAACAAGCTAACTTTAAGAAAATTTACATAGGTATATAAGCCAACCCTTAAAACCAAGGTCAACAGAAAACGTTTCGCACGAGGGTAAGGATTCTTTATCTATTGGAGAACGTTGTGAGTTGTGACAGACCAATTCCAGATAAATTATTCTCTCAGACTTCCTCTCAACGTTTTAGCTTCACTGTTTGAATTTTAATTTAATTAAAAAATCTCATTGCACATAGTTTAAAGTGTAATAGGAACTCTGTCTGTGTGAAAGTGCCAATTACTTAAACTTTTACGACGACTATTTCTTAATATTATTATTTTATTATTTAGCTTTCTACTTAGCTTATGACTGCCTCGTTGGTCTCGCGGTTGACGTGTGTGACTGCTGATCATGAGGTCTCGGGTTCGATTCCCGGGTCGGACCATATGTTTGTATGATCTACAAATATTTATTTCGGAGTTCGGGTGTTTTCTATGTATAATATGTATGTATTTACAAAAAAATGGTATATATGTATTTATATCAGTTGTCTAGTACCCAGAACACAAGCTCTGCTTAGCTTGGGACTAGATGGCGTTGTGTGTTAAATGTCCGAAATATTTATTATCTTTAAATGTTTAAAATACTTTTGACAAAAACAACTGTAGACTACCCGGCTATTGGTGTAAAGAATCTTATCGCTAGAGTTGACTATGTACTATGGTGTCATTCTATTCCAAAGAGAGAGTATGATTGTCTAGTATCAAGATCTAGAGCTTACAATTTACATTCACATACTTCAAAAATTTCACGCCCGAAAAGAATACTGCCGTAGATTTGAAATAACTACAAATCAGTTGTCTGTTTTGAAAGTTGCTTAACTTAGGCAAAATGTTTAATTTAAACTGAATGTATCTACAATTAACGCCCAATTTACTTTAAAATTTACTATTGTATACAGTGAACAACCACCTTAATAGGTCTGCGGTTCTACAGGTTGTTTCAAAATGCAATTTCAAAGAAAAATAAAAATTAAAAACTTAACTAATCGGATTACGGAGTTGACCTCAACTTTAGAAAGGTAAATTACTGGCTGTAATTAAGAATAAAAAACGGTCGGTACATATGGTCGTTCTAACGGCTATTGTTCTGGAAAAAATATTCTTTATACGTACATACAAACGTTTTATCAGATTTTCGCACGGTCCAACATTAACTGTTCATATACACAGGCTGTTTGGTAAATTTATGTATATTACAGTGAAAATATCGCTAAAACTGCGTATTTAAATCTAAATTCACTGTTATTTAAAATAAATAGCTTGAGCTTTAAGCTAGATAAGTTCGTTTTAGGAATAACAGTTAGAATTTTAAATTTAAATCAGTTATTTTTAACTTTTATTAAGTGATTTTTTGTTCAAGAAGAAACTTTTTATCATTACTAATCTCATTTTCTATGTCAAGCATCGTTATCTTTATATTATATCTGATTTTAATTATAAATAAAGTAAGCAGTAAATTTAATGAAAGCAAAATTCCACATTCCACTTATATATACACACATATGTGTTTTTAAATTCTCAAAAAATACAAAACATATGTAGTATTTTATCTCTAGTTAATAAATCTGTTTTATGTTTGTCCGATAAAACATCAGCCTGTAGTATTAGATTGCAGTGTGGCAATTAATATGTTTGCGCCACTAGTTGCGCTAGTGTTGCGCGTCTATCCTTGAGGCGCGGGCTAGCTCCCGAAATATGTTCGCATGTTAGACCTTGCACCCATTTCCAATATTACAACAGACTAATGTTTCTAGTATACATCACTCGAATTTAACTCTTAGCCCTCATTGATTAGGGTTTTATTTCTAATCGTATTTTTTAAAGATTGGTGAATCATAAAAAAATAGATTGAATTTCAGTCGAGTCATTTGATTTTGTTCAGTCAAATTATATATTTACATAATTATTTACATTCAACCCTTGTAAATCACTTGAACAAGCTTCAAATTTTGTAAAAATTAAGTTTAATCTTGTGTTGTAACATTTAAATCACTCATATAATATATTACAACAAATAGTCAGCGGCTAGCAGACAGCTTACATATTGATTCAACTACTTGTTAAAACTTTAAAAAATAAGATAAAAGCATGAAGAACTGTATTAAAACGTTATTGTAAGGCCAAATTGCCTGTCAATTTGTAAATTTTCTGCACTTTACACTTTTTTTAAATGAGCATACCCACAGTGTTAAAAGTGGCAAAGTGTAGCAAATTGGCAAAATATTAAACCAACACACCACTCAATAAAGTTCTCTTTCATTCGAAGTTATGCTTAGCCTTACATTAAATTTCATAAAAAGAACAAAAGTGCCGTTACAAAATTCCTATTTTTTTTCCATAAATCCTTCTTTGTAATTCGTAAACTAAATTCTACGTACGCGTATTATAAAGGTGCGCACACACACGCCGTGCATACAAAGTTAGCCGGTACGCACACGTGACGCGACTTCCGTTTGATACGACCACTTGAGCATCAGCTGATACATTCCTTTTGTAGCTGGCTGATTTATAGGATTTTTTTTTAAACTATGTTGATTATGCTCCAAGTAGAAATATTTAAAAAAAGAAGATTTTTTTAACTCTTCATTTTTTTTCTCATATTTACAAATGTGTCTTTTGAGTTTATTCTGTATACTAATAATAAACACAAAAGTTATTTTAAAAATCATTTTCATCCCCCATCTGAGATGGGGGATGAAAATGATTTTTTTTTCTTTCTTTCCGAGATGGGCCATCTCGGAAAGTGTATTTTTGCCCTTCGATATCTGAGTGTAAAAGCCGTTTTTATCCGGTAGCGAATAAAGTAAATTGAATTTAGAACATCGTGTGCACTAAGTTTGTGAATTTAAAACGTCATTAAACCTATTTACTTGTACCTCCATGGTATCGAATTTATCATACAACCTTTTTAATTTGTTAAAAACTCAGACTCGGAACCTTCTTGGTGTACTTTTTTTTTAATTTGCTTTGCCCGCGTCGTTTTCTTTTCACGTCATTTAGTCATTTCCAAATGTATAGTAATCTGTGGTCATTTCCTCGCTGAGGTGGGATGAAAAGTTACGTGTTGCACTCGAGTGTAAAGACTTTTCACCTCGTGCTCTTTTGATTCCCTCGCTAAAGCTCAGGATTCTAAGTTTTAAATCACTTGCTGCGCTCGTGATTCAATTTTAGGATCCTTCGCTAGCTCGGTCATCAAAATTGAGCACGCGGTTATTAAGGAACTTTGCACTCTTGTATAACAAATAACTATTTTCAGATGTGGAGTACTATATCCTTCGTTATGAAACCAGTTGTAACTGTCATATTAAAACAACGTTTTCGCTTTATTATCACAAACTTACTGAACTCATAAAAAAAAACATGGGACCACACAAAATAAGCCCTTAATCCCTTGTAATAAAATCTATAACGGTAGCAGTTATAACCTTGACGTTTTCTACACATTAAGTTCATTGTGTCGGCAAAGAGGTGAAAAGATTTTCCCACGTAAAAAGAAAAACTGTGTGTGTCGAAACTTCTTGCGACATGCGATTATTGTGTGTCATATGGAACTTGGTGAATGGCATGCGAGGGTCACAGTGCGTTCATATATGAATAAATCGTTTACTTGCCAGGAAAATCAAACTTTAATTAATATATTTTGTAGCAATCTGTGGCTACACAAAAGTAAATTATTAGTCTGGCAATAATTTCACAGGAAGTCAGTCTTGTCCAATTCCGCTGTAACGTAGCACCTTGTACCTATGAGTTGTAATAATTATACGAATAAAAGTGCATCCTCAAGAAAATATTGGTTCTTTCACTCAGTATCAGCATCCATCCAACCAAAGGCAACCTCAAGATATACAGTCCACATACAAACAAGCAATACAAACATATTTGACGTATTTCAAACATGGCCGCCTATTCCTAAATCAATTATGTCGACCAGACCGCTGTTAAACATGCTTATATAAAATTAAAGACAGACATAATAGACAAATTAAATACAAGCACAGAATAAATGACCATGTTCATCACAACATTTTATTTTTCTGATTTTCTGTATCGTTTTTAAAAACTCTGAATATCATTAAGGACCACTGAGGTTGGACTAAATTCGATTTCAAATTTGAAATGTCTAAAAATACAGATATTAGATTCGTTGTCAATTTAGGAGTTGATAACGCGCTGGTAACATCATTTTTTTAATACGGACCTGTCAAAGTAACTTCTTTGCCTCATGGAAATTATGAGCAAAATCCAAGAGTACATACTCATTACAAATGCAGACAATGCAGTACAGTGACCCTCACTATGACGGCCTATTGAGATACATCTGCATCACTGGGCCTCCGTTCTGTACACCGGACCTAATTTATCTAATAAGTACGTCACAATTCTGGTAAAATTCAATTTAAGATGTTGAATCCTGCTGCGGCTAAGTCGCTTTCAGTAATTAAATAACAAACTATGTATTGAGACTGGGATGTAGACTGACTTAGAATAAACAAACAAACTACTTAGCACAATAAATCATTACTTATTATAATTACACATTCTAGAAAATGATCTGTCTTTAGTTCATTTCTTATTTATGGAAAAATACAATCGACAGGCTTTATCTGAACTAGTTATGACAACACGACCCAACCCATAGTTTGAAATAAGGATGGATTAAAAGGGACCGATTTTTGAGGCTACGGAAGCTACGAGTTGTAAGCGTAGAAGAGTTATAATAATTTTTTGTTAAACAATAACCAAATACTAAGAACATGCACTTTTTTATCAAACTATTCTTAAGTAAACCTTTTATTATTCTGAATGTGACTAACTGCTTAAAGCAATCTCTCTCAAACTTTTGAACTGACAAACCGACAGTACATATCCATACTTAATATTATTATAGATTCGAAAATAACTCTGTATGTCTATCTGTTTGTTAAGCTTTCACATTTAAATCGCTGCACCGATTTTTGACAAGGTAGTAGAGCCACGCTGATTTCAGCATGAACGGGGTTGCTCGACCGGGGCGGTACTCCCCTTGCACAGAAAATCAACGTAAAATGACAGCGTTATTGTGTTTCGTTGGCGAGTGCGAGACCGGAGGCGCAATGATGCGGAACCATCACTAGGCTGCCATAGTGTGGGTCACCATGCTGCATTGTTGCATTGTCTGTATTCGCAATGAGTATGGTGACCACCACTCTTGGATTCTACTTATGTTTTCCATCAGGCAAAGTAGAGTCATTCTGGCAGGACCAAACATTAAAAAAAGAAATTTGACATGGATATACTTTGATTCTTGAGGAAGGACATAAGCTATTCTTTACCATGATTGCCAACATACACTCAGGCAGAGTCGATGACAAAAACTAGTAAGAAATAAAGAGTCTAGAATTTATAAAGCTAAGCTAAGGTAGTGTGTCAGTGATTAGAAACAATCACAGAGGGTAAGCAACGACAGCGCGGTCAGTACTTGGATGGGTAACCGCTAGTTGCATGTTACCATGAGTGACTCCGTGATTCGGAGGTCACGTTAAGCAGTTGGTCCCGGTTGTTATCATAGGATAACAGTTGTGAAGCTTAGTTGGAGGCCTTTGGGCGGCTTAAAAACATTCAACGGCAATATTACGTAGCCACAACGTTGTCTTGCCAATCCCCACTTGGCCAGTGTGGGGACGTATGGCCTTAACCCTCTTCTGAGAGGAGACCTGAGCCCAGCAGTGGGACATTATGGGTTGTCGATGAAGGTAGTGTTAATGTAAGTATTTGATTTATTATGATGAACATCATAAAAAAAAACACTTATTACCTATTTTCTTGCATAACATCGGACGATACAATTATCGCTGCTTTGAAGGGCATTAAGTATGAAAAACTTGTTAGGTCTAGATATCAAGACGTGATTATTATTTTTTCCAGTTTTACATCACAACTGCTTTTAATCATGGTAATATTTATTTATTTTAACCTCTATGCTAATGTGGATGATAATTATCGGTCATTAAATTAGGTACAATTCTTATTCTCGTTTTAATAACATAATTATTTATATTCATGACGTCTACAGCCAATGATTTTATTAAAATTATAACTAAACTGTCGTTTTTACAAACGTTGATAATAATTATTATTCTAACTATTATTTTATATGAACTGGTAATTAAATTTTTAAATTAATTGCTAATTCACGTCAATTCATTTTTGATTATGATATTAAAAACTCATTTCTGTATTTGCAGTTGGGTAATACTTTTTACACAGACCCTATATGGTATATACCAAGACTAAAGTGTTGTCGCATGCTGGATTTGAACCTATAACACTTGACGGAGTAGGAAGTGGCACGCGTGGCGACCGCTTCAACCACCAGACTATAATGTGCAGTAAAACTTTATATATTATCTGCACATTTCGTTATGTATTATGTGTATGTATGTATTATTTAACTTCCTATCTGTTCTAAGCAATAACCGCTAAAGTAGCAAAGTTCTTACCTATAAAATAAATAAGCAACAATGAAAAACCGCCCAAAGTGTTGTTATCGATCGGCGACCAAACGATGCGTAGAGGCGTTACTGATGCAAGAAAACAGAGAGGCTGCCCCGGACGGATCTTACCACAGCCTCATTAAAGATTCTAGGTCGTTCTGCAATCGTTAATTACGGAGATAAGTACTGTATTAATTGTGTACGCCATTGGAGACTACTATCTGCCATCTTGTAAGCGGTGTTAGGGCGTGTTCGCACTGTTCACCTGTTGTTCTAGCACATTGATTTTTTTCTTAAGTAATACAAACTGCCCGGCGATGTTACCTGCAGTTGTTGATGTACTTAGCCCGTCCCATAAACGGAATACTACATTTATCGGGATGAAATCGTAAATGTGCTATTCCAGACTATACTCAATCTCTGTACTAAATTATATCCAGGACCGTTTAGCCGTTTTTGTATTAGACAGTAACAAATATTTATAGATCCATCCTCAGAAACTTTCGCGTTTATATTAATAGGAATTAGTAGCATTTATTGTAGTTTGCTTTTATTGTTGTAAAAATGCATTGTGAGTTAAGCTTTAAACATACATACCATTTATATTACAAGTTAGATGATGTATATTATATATAAGTTAGTTTTTGACTGTTGAAATTGAAAGCAAATAATTTGACACCAAAAACAAGGAGATAATAACGATACTAGTTTATATTTATATTTTATTCAAATATATATACTTGAACGTGAAAAATATTATTTGCAACTTATACTTTTAACCGACTTCAAAAAAAGGAGGAGGTTCTCAATTCGACTGTATTTTTTTATGTTTGTTACCTCATAAGTTTCGACTGGGTGAACCGATTTTAATGATTCTTTTTTTATTTCAAAGCTGGTGCTTCCCGTGTGCTCCCATTATTTATTATTATTTATTAAGGTGTAAAAACAAGCTTTTCAAATACAATTTTAAAGTAACTTCAATAGGCAGCTTTGAATTGTATTTTGTTTATGGTTTGGACAAATGTTGAAATCTCAATGGTATCTATCACTCAAGAAAATAATTCATTCTTATCAATTTACTTGTCCTAACTGACTGATTCATGAACACAAAGCCTTACCCGCTGGGTCTTCAAACTTTGGCAGTTATAAGAAAGAATTTTCACATCTAAAGGGGTCAAATAGGGTGAGGTCAAATGAACGGCTTAATAAAAATCGTACTTTTTAAGTAAGAAGCCGCGGACAATAGCAGTCGCAACATAATGAACGATGCTTTAACGGGATGGATTTTTCGTAGCCCGCATACATTTCGCACATTTTACGGCACACAGTTCGAGGTCATTCGTGCTGTTTCCAAGCTTTTGTAACCCTCCCGACTTCAACATTTGCAAACATATTATACGTAATTAGATTAATTAAAATAAATTATTAAACCACGATGAAGATTAAAATGTTGGGTTTCTTTTAAAAAATCTCATTAATAACGGCGGTGCTCAAGATTTTGTTTAGTTTCAAATTGTCATTCGCACTTTTTTCATCTAAGAATTAAATTTACAGACTATGAATTGTCTATTAATTGCGTGTTATACCATCTAAATATTATAAAGAGGGAAAGTTTCTGAGATTGTAGGGGTAATCTCTAGCCCTACTGAACCGATTTAAAAAAAACTTTTATCAATGGAATGTGAGGGTCTTAGGCTCGTCATTTTTGAAGTTGGAAATACAATAAAATAATGACGCGAGCAATACTGTAATAGCTAGAATTACTACCCATATATTTAGATTGTGTAAGACCCGAATAGTTATCAATGAAAAAACCTATGAAAATTGATGATGTTACAAGTAACTACGTACTATATCTATCTTACTTTGATGAAGATATCATTGTCCTTAGCAAAAATGTCGGCTTACCTGCAAATAAAACATTTATGTTAATGCAAAAAATATGTTAATTAGAAATATTTGAAATTAAATTTTGTGGTTGAACAGGATGTTGTAGGAAGTTTTTTTACTGAGATAACATCAACAATATTTATTTAAGTTACTTCTTTTGTCACTGTTTGTATACTTACAATTAATACCAATAGAATTGAATAAATATAGCATTAAGGTTCGTCTCCACCGAAATTTGACTGACAAAAAAGGCTGACAACACAAAAGTTACCAACTTTTGTTCGGTGGAGACTCGGTTTTACAGAAACTTTTGTCACCAACACGTGTTGACAACACAAAAATTGACAACTTTTGTTCGGTGGAGACCCGGCTTTAGGTTTTCAATAAGTAGTAGGATTCTTACTGTTTTAAAAGAATGTGTGTTATGGACAATGGGATCTAATATATAGGGATCTAATATATAATACCGGATGACGGATCTTTGCTTTGTATTTTTCATTGGTATTTAAAAAAATATAAGCCTAGCTAGATCTATTTATCGGCCCGAAACCGCCTGCATATAATATTTCATAAAAATTGAAGTTCTCGATTTGCCTGGAATCCCATCATCAGATCCTGATATGGTGGCAATAGGAACACCTTGAGAGCATACCCTTTCAAATACAAAAATAATTTTCAAAATCGGTCCACTATTGACCTAGTAATCGGTGAACATACATAAAAAAATACATACAGTGGAACAAAGAACCTCCTCCTTTTTGAAGTCGGTTAAAAATTGTTGGAACCGTTTCCGAGATTCAGATTATATATACCTACTAGCTGATCCGGCAAACGGTTTTTTGCCATAAAAATGGGGTATAAAAAATAGATGTTGGTCGATTCTCAGACCTACCCGATATACACACCAAATTTCATAATAATCGGTCCCGCCGTTTCAGAGGAGTATGGTAGCTAACATTGTGACACGAGAATTTTATATATAAGATATATCTAGTCTGTCTTCGTTTTCGAGAGCTTTTCCTTAAGATAGTAGTAGATAATATAATTAATTGCAAAATTATGTACCAAGGATTTCCAGAATGTTGATATACTTAGTTTTGGAATGAATAATTAAACTAAGTAACTAATACAGCAAAGTTCTTCATTCATTGTCGACGTGACATTCTGTTGTGAAAAGCTCAAACGATCGGGTGATTAATTTTCAAACCGTATATCCTCAAGCCTCATAGAACAAGGTACAAACGCCCGCCATTTCGGATGTGTAGTGTTGCGAAAATGGAACGGATATTGCTCGTTCCTCTCCGTGGCTATTCTGATAGAAATTTGAATTTTGCCGGTTAACTGCTGCCGTCCGGCCTCGTTACACCTCTTTGTTATTTGGATATGTATCCGAATGGTCCGCGGAAGGTGGCGAAGCGTTAAGTCGCCATTTTGTTTCGCCAGATTAGACGTTTAATGTCTAATTAATGGGTAACGTAAGTGTACTTAAAATACATTGCCAAATCTACTTATATCTTTTAAACACATTTTCTAAATCTACAAACAGATAATGTATACATGTCACACATAATTTAATTACTATGCGAGTGTGGAAAGTATTTGCTTAGTATTTTTTAAACTCGAGTTCTGTTTTTACCCGACTACGGCAAAGCCAAAGGAGGGTTATAATTTTGACACGCTATGTATGTTTGTTCATTTGTTCCCTCATAGCTCCTTAACTACTTATTAGAACTGGACAAATGAGGTATCGTTAGAAGCGTCTTGATTGTCCGCTGGTTATAGGCTATATGACGTGTCACTGAATCTAATGTGGCGCCCTCTAGCCGACATAAAGGACTGTATTAAAAAAATAATTTGAGATAAATATGCCATGTTTGATATTATTCAAAAGGACGTTACTTGTAAATTTCAAAAATATATATATTATTAGCATTTTTTTGTGACTTTGTCCGTATTTATTCGATAATTGTGATATTTATATGGAACCTATATTTGAAATATACAAGAGAAATTAATATTTTAGAGGCACCAAAACATTTTAAATAAAAAAAGTAAAAACTAAAACCCAACTACGACAAAAAACGACGATGAATAAGTATGAAACAAGTTTCAAAAGCCGTAGTCACGCGTTGTTTCATACTTATTCAGCGTCGTTTTTTGTTTAGCATATAGTAACTTGCAGTGCTTTTGTTCTACGGAGTATCTATTAACATATTTAATGTCACGGGAATCGAACCCGAGACCTCGAGCACAGCAGTCGCGCCACCGAGGCAGTTGCTCCAAAATATCCAAAAACTGTTCATCGTTTTTATTCAATTCCTCGGTGTAACCATTTTAAAAGCTTTGTTACTTTACTACGAGTATAAGTAGTCATGAGCATTTAATACAGTAAGTGATGCGTGTTGTCGGAAATTAAAGCCACATTAGACGCGCCCTGGACCATGGCATACGCTGGAAGAACCTCAGTATGACATAGCATTTCGAATGAACATTTATGGGACTCGTTGGTGCTCATACATACAAGTTGAAGAGTATTTTATATTAATAATAATAAATTTAGTTAACAAAGCTAAAAACTATGCTTAAAAAGTCGGTTGCAAAAAACATTTAAGTGAAGTTAATAAGAGCGTGTTAAAAAGGTTTTTTTTTTCACGCTTTTAGGTTTATTCATATTCCAATTAACCTTTTTTTTGATTTAGCTGAAAACTATTTCATTCCTATGAAGATATGGTAATATATAGGTAGTCAGAAATTTATGAAACCAGCCAAATTGCTACGCAATATTACATAATTATGTAGACCCAAGTAAAACTGTGAAAAGGAAAGAGGACTAATAATGAATGAACGGAGTAAAACTACCTGAGTAGTAAATTGATGGTATTTCGTCTTAATAAAAAACAAAGCTGTTTCAACAATTTATGATTTTATCGCCCCAATAAAGTCGCTAATAGAGACTCAAGTTTTTGTGAATGAACAGCGATTACTCGAGTTATTTCGTATGATTAATAGGTAAGTACAAAGACAATGATTGAAATAAATTATTGCAGAAACGAATGACAAGCTCCGTGTTACAATGTTGCTTTAATCAGATTGCATGTAATTTATTAATTGCTATTTTCCTGTAATTTGTTTTACGCAGCATTTGCTACAGTTTTTTTTTTGTAATAAACAAGAACACGCATGATCAGGATGAAAGACAGGTGTGAGAACGGCTAGATCTTTGTTAAATAAACAGATAGTGAAGAAATAGCAAGTAAAACGGTTGAGAAATTATTACGAGTTACGACCTTGTCTCCACGGCTGACGGAATGATTTAAGTTATTCATCAGCTATCACTGTAACTATAACTTAAGTACATTAAGAAAAGCCAGAGTTCGGCTTGATCGTCGCTACTTTTTAACGCGAATGGACTATAATGTCAGTAGTTCGGTTCTTACATGACGTGCTTTTCATCTGTTGATTGATTGCCCACACTATTACTCTATGGTGAAAATGAATTTTGTTTCATAATAATAAAAAACCTAAAGAAGGTCATGAACAGAACCCTGTATTTTAATCCAGTAGCAAAGATCTTAGAAGACAATCTGCAAATTAATAATTACTCCTATTGCTTATTCTACTATCAGAGAATCATACATTTAAGATGTAAATATAGTTAGCAACTAGTCACGCGTATATTTACAGACATTACTTAAAGTAAGCACCCTTAGTAAAGTATAACCTTTTCCTATGAGAATTATTACATCTCAGCCATTTTGTAGGATATTTCTCGAGATTCCAAAGCATGGTTTAACTTTTGTATCCTTTCATAGTATATAAGAATTAAAAAAGTATGTGTAGTCCATAGTAAACATATAAGCTATGTTTACTACAGGTAGAATGTTAGTACACATAGTCAAGCGTAGTATCGCGTGTTTCTAACTTGTATAACTATGTCTGTCTGTTTATGTAACTCGATGTGGTCACGTGTTAAAGGAGAATAGCTATTTGCGACTGAAGTTTTAGCTACGATGCTGGTCCTTTGTTTCCATTCTTCATGATCTTTCGAACTGTCATACTATATTTAGTAAAAGGAGATAGACTTCAAACAGGTAAATCTAAATAATTTATTAAGTTTTTCATTAAAACAACAAAAAAGTTTTTAGTGCGTTTATATTTTTTCGTTTTCTTGTTTCTAGTTTTCAGAAGATATGGGTATGAATGATTGATATTTTAATCGTCCTGAAGAGCTTTTATAATAGGTAGGTACTAAAATAAATTCTGCTTAACAAGAACGGGATATTCTTAGCTTGATACCAATACGCATCGTAGAGGTTATCACACGGGCGCTCCCGTCGAGTAACTGTCGTCACGGGTCGCAGCGCCCGCGCAATTAGCGTACGCGCCCACCCGTGACGCGCCTTCGGACGAACTCGGCCCGTCTCGGGTTCATTCGAAGCCGGACTATATTTTGGAGACTAGATTTTTTGTTTCATTAAAATAAAATTATAGTAATAAGTGAAGTTTAACAGCGTGATTTTAATTACAGTTTTAAACTTTTATGATTGAAGTAGGTATACTTGAAGACATGTTTCAATTCATGATTGAAGGAAGTATTTAACGTTGCTATTATTCAACAAAATATTGCTATGAGAGTGAATTAAAGCGTTTCTCCTTTACCAGTTTTAAGGCAAAGGGACACAGGTTTGTTGTAAAGGATATTTTTTATTCTTAAATTGGAATTACCATTTTGCCTCTAAAAAGACGGGTATGAAAAAGTTCGAGTAAAACAAAGGTTTCTTAATGCAAATATTGTCATAATTCCTCTGAAAAATTCAAAAGCTTCTGTTCTTCATACCTATTTCATCTATGTGTTTTATATTTTACGCAAGTATTCCAAATTAAGTATACATATTGTGTATATGTATATTTGGGGCAGTGAAATGTAATCAACCACAACATCAGACAGTATTTGTGAATTATGCCTCACGTTTGAAGGTCAGCATCGATACGGGTCATCACGACCACACCCAAGTGCTGTCATGGTTCATACAGGGTGATTTTTAAACACTAAAATCTCCTAAAATGGTGTTATCGTCTACCTAACTGTGACTAAGAACTGAACCAATTTGAATAAGTTGAGGATTTGCAATACTTAGTTTTTGAAGTGAAACTTCTAATGCGACATCCAACAAGGTTGCGTTAAACGCTTAACGCTACCATGGAGGGGTTATGAAAGCACTATTGCACATTACGAAGTTGCACTTCTTCCGCGCGGAGGGCCTCCCACGTCTTTTGAAGTGAAACTTCTAATGCGACTTCCAACAAGGTTGCGTTAAACGTTTAACGCTACCATGGAGCAGGTATCAAAGCACTGTTTCACTTCTTCCGCGCGGAGGGACTCCACGTCTTTTTTTGTTATCGCGAACCACTGTCAAGCTGTAGACGTTTTTTGACCGAGATGATGATGATGAATCAATCTTGATATTGATATATCAAGATTGATTCATCATCATCATCATCATTATTTTAAGAGTGAGATGAGGTGATCCTCATCTCACTCTTATAATAATGAAAATTACGGATAATTGACAGGAACGTAAACGTTAATTATTATAACCTCGTACTTTAAAACTTAAGACTAAAATTCTTTTGAAAATCTATTAAACGAGAAATAGGGTAGACTGTATTGTAAATAAATACCGACGTCTCCTTCATTAAAACGAATATTGTAAAACCTTTCGGAAAATATAATTTTTACAGCTTTTTATTTCAATTACAAATTTTAATCAAATAAAAATTAAAAATATTGCTCAATTGAGTAGTCTCAAGTAGTGACGTCACAAGTTTGTGTTTAGTACAACTACAATTTCCATACAAAGTTGGATCGTTTTGACAGATGATAAAAAGTAACTGATTTGACTAAGGTGTCATCTACCCTATTCTCATTCTCTACTTTCAAATAATGAGTATACACAGTTAACTTAATTTATTCGATGAATAAATGAATGTTTAAATTGTAAGTTTTGGAATATAGTATCTTCCTGTATATGCCCATTACGAGGTACCCCATAATATGTGTGAAATCAACCGCGACCCGAAGGACACTGGCGACGTATTGTAGAAAAAATACACGTCTTTCTCATTACTCGATGGTTCTGCGTTCAACTAATGTTATTTTTTTAAAACTACTCTCACGGTATGTTTAATTCCGTTAGTTATTTTTAAATTTAAAAAGTACGAATAACAGTGTTGCCATTTGGAGTACATTTCTTTCAACAATGAGGCTAGTTTAGAAATGAAAAATCTTCTAAAATGCTTTTAATTTTAAAAGATGGTGAACTAAACACTACATGATTTATATTACCATTTAAGTTTATATAGCCTGATACTTAGTGCCTTAGCTTTTAAATAGACCTCTTCTACATCATTCAATAATAATACATTGCTGGACAAAGAACTTTAGAGAAAGGAGAGTACAAGATTTGAGTCAACTTTCTTGACGAGATAAATAGGAGTGGAGTATGTGGCGTACACTCTGTATTCTTAATCCGTCTTCACACGAATAATTATATAGAACCAACTATAAAAAGGTCAATAAACTCACTTTCATGATTTTAGGATTAACTAAATTTCACAATACATATTATTTAATGTAACGCAACTCAAATAATTGCATTATCATATTACACTTATCGTAATAAATAATAGTTGCTCATAGTATCGTGTAGTTGTGGTGAATGAACGGAGGTTTTGGCTTTTAAAACAAGTTTGTGTGGTCACCGACTCGTGTTTGACAAGCCATCATTTATCAAATTGTATCGATGGGTGATCGACTGGCGCAACCAAATTGTATTTACACTTGTAGCGTGAGGTTGTAATTTAATAAAAAAGTTAGTTAAGGATATTTTTTATGGTAATTATTACCTCAAAAAATATCCTTGACTAACTTTTTTATAAACTTACTTTTTTACTTAGCTAATTTTGTTAAACTTTGTTAAACTAAAAATCACTAAAAATGAGTTTTGTCCTGTCAGACGACATTCTAATGTGAAAGATTAACTAATATTAGATATGTGACACTTAAAATATGCGTTATCTAACTACATACAAAAATAGCATTTTGCAAATGACTTCAACAAAATAATAGAATAGAACATAATTTTAGAGAAATTTTAGTTTAGTGATGCAACAGCAGAATTAGCACCGTTGATAGCTTACAGATAGATAGCAATTCGAATAGAATTGTTAATTGAATAGAATTTGTTGATAAAATTGGATAAAAGTAGAAAAAAACGGTTATAAAATGAAAAAAAACTTAAACTTTTTTATTTCTAAGTTCCTACCTATTTTTCATATATATAAAATTCTCGTGTCACAATGTTAGTTACCATACTCCTCTAAAACGGCTGGACCGATTTTGGTGTGCATATCGGGTAGGTCTGAGAATCGACCAACATCTATTTTTTATACCTAATTTTTTTATGGCAAAACAACGTTTGCCGGATCAGCAAGTCTTTTCTATAAGTTTTACTAACATCTGTAGATGATATAAAAAGGATAGTCAGAAGACGTGCACGTACGTCTACATTTTTTGTGATAAAAAGTCCTATGTGCAATTCCAGACTACAATCTATCTATATGTAGAATTTTATCCAGATCCATTCTCCGTTTTATTGTGAAAGAGTAACAAAACATTCATAAACTTTTGCATTTATATTAGTAAGATATGTATACCAAAGAGTACCGTTTCATTTCATTCACATTGCTAAGCACGTGTGCCACAGATAATTTATTTTGTTACTAACCTTCATTAGTTAAAGACTACAATTTCATGTTAAGCTTTTAAGTAGTTTTAAATTCGTTTATGGATTATTTCAAATTTAATTGAATTTAAATATTTAATCACTTAATAATACTATCACCTTAAATCTGCGATCACGATACGGAGATAAGAAAATCGTTCGCAAAACTTCAATTAATTCAATCGTTCGTTATCGTTCGTCGGTTATCGCGCCAAAAAGTAGCCTATGTGTTATTCTGATGTATAAGCTATATTACTGTAAAGTTTCATCTAAATCCGTTCAGTAGTTTTTGCGTGAAAGAGTAACAAACATCTATACTTACAAACTTTCGCATTTATAATATTAGTATAATATTTTCCATGTATTTTTTAAACATGTACGTGCTCATCAATAAATTTTCCCTGTAAATTGAATTTCTTATCTAAATCACCTATCTCTGTGTTTAATCTCATCCAGATTCGTACAACCGTTTTAGCTCGATTGGGTAACAAACATCCACTTATTGCATTTACAATAGTAAGAAGGTCACTAGTGCATGTCATTTCAAATGTACTTTTGCATACTCAATGGTACTGAATTATGTTATTATTAGTGAGTAAAAGGACCAAAGCGACAGGAAGTGACAGAAATTAGATGATGTTAGTTGTGTACTGTCGCGTGAGTTGCGCTTGCGCATGCCTACAACGTGACAGTCGGGGCGGGCGCGCCTCTCTATAAATTGAATATGGTAAACTGTTTTTTGTATCACTTTCGTACTGGTGAAGAGAAATGTTTTTCGATAATTGGATATGTTCTAACTTAAACCATGTCAATAACGATATTATTACTAAGAAACTATCCATTTTTTTTATTTTACAATGGTTTCATTCTCAATAGTCTTAATAGCGTTCGAAAGTTTGCAACATTAAATACGTTTTTTTTTTTATGCCGGTCTAGGCAAACGAGCAGACGTATCGCCTGATGGTAAGCGATTACCGCCGCCCATGGACACCCGCAACACCAGAGGCGTCACAAGTGCGTTACCGGCCTTTGGGGGATGAGGGGGGTGAGATAGGGGGAGGGGTTGGGGTATGGGCCTCCGGTATCCTCACTCACTCGGTGAAACACAGCGCAAGCACTATTTCACACCGGTTTTCTGTGAGGCCGTGGTATCACTCCGGTCGAGTCGGCCCATTCATGCCGAAGCGTGGCTCTCCCACGTTGTGACGTTAGA
Source organism: Diaphora mendica (assembly GCA_949125395.1). NCBI lineage: Eukaryota > Metazoa > Arthropoda > Insecta > Lepidoptera > Erebidae > Diaphora > Diaphora mendica. The sequence continues at coordinate 8,429,883 of OX421333.1, forward strand.
GCAACATTAAATGAATAAATCAATTTTCAGGACTTTAGTCTTCTATTGATTGAATCTTTGCCTAAGTAGATATACCTAAATATTAAATATACATTAAGGTATAAACGAGAGTACCTACTTAAAATTTTGTTCTAATTACGTCTAATTAATTACACAGAAATCAATTGCGCAATTAATAACTTCTTTTCGACCTTTATTTCCGGATCGAACTCAAATTTACCACTGTGTTTAGTTTAATATACCTAAGAAAATTTTGAATTTTTTTTTTGAATCAGCTACCACTCCCAAAAATATATATCAGTCTTTTTCTTCTTTGTTTTTCTTTCAAGCAAAAAAGTGAGTACTTTTGACCCTAAAAAATATTGGCCACAAAATCAGGATATTTTTCTATTCATAACTGTATATTTTCTCAACGACTGTACTATCATGTAGGTACTAACGCTACATAGAACCTCAGCCGCCCACAGCCGAGATGATTCGTGGTTTCTCTCCGCATTATAATCGCCTAGAATCGACACAACAGTTACAATTATTGCTTTACGTAAGCAATGGTACAGTGGATTTACAACTCTACACGGGGTTAGATTAACTCCGACGATATTGTAACATATTGTGTTATAACTACATATACATACATCTTATTATTACAGTCCCTAATATATAGATTGATCTTGTGACATATGGCTATGAAACAACGAAGTAATTTAGATCAAGCGATTTTATTTTATATTATCTATATTTTCTTTCGTTACGTGCCAGTTTTATCACAAACTAGCTGACCCACGCAACCTGCTTTGCGTCTCCTATTGCCCGTAGCGTGATAATTTTCCCCCGTTTTTGAAACATTTTTCATTCGTGCTCCGCTCCTATTGGTCGATGTGTGTACTATCCAACACTGAATTTTTCAAATCTGACCAACGGTTCCTGGGATTAGCGCGTTCAAACAAACAAACACTTCAGCTTTATAGATTAGTATAGATGAAAATCAACACTAATAAATATAGAAATTGACCTAAAATGTACCTCGTAAGTTCCAAAATGACATTAGTGACAACTGTCATAGAGAGAATCGGAGATCTGAAAGCATTTTCTACCCTGTCACAAGGTAGTAGAGCCACGATGCTTTCAACTTGAACGGGCTAACTCAGCCGGATCGCTACTACCCTCCCACAAAACACCAACTTAAAATAACAACATTTTTACGGTCGTATTTCGTTGGTGAGTGCGAGACCGGAGGCCCAATGATGTAGAAGCATCTCAATAGGCCGCCATAGTGTTGGTCGCCATTGTCTGCATTCGAAATGAGTATGGTAACTAATAATAATAACAAGCACTACCCACTAAAAGAATGTAATTTGTCACAGTATTGACAATGTAACGATTTACTGTGAGACCAAATAGTTAAAAACCTTTATAAATTCAAGACACGTCTTCTCCTGAAAAGATCGAGACTTACATATATGTATTACCGACTTATTGGTGAATTAAGTACATAGAGAATCACATAAAAAATTTATGTGAACACACTCAACTTTATTACTTTAGTACCGTCAGCAAATAAAATGTCTTTAATTTTATTCGAAATTGGTCTACATTTTGTTCATTTTTTTTGTGAAGTGTCGTTATTCAAAGACTCAAAGAAACCCTTGCTGTATTTCGTCACCGGGTCTTATGTCAAAGTTAGGTTTGGTATATGTTTGTTGCATATTACAGAAGAAAAACAGTAACGAAAACCAAAGATATTTTGCTTTTTATTGTCTCCATGAATACAGGCGGAATTAATGAAGAAGGATTTTCCTCAAGACTTCATCCTATTCCAATGATCAGATTAATCATTTTACTTTGGAATAAGACATGTAAAAATAAATAGTACCTAATCCTACCACGGGATGTCTATCTATGCATTGTGCTATAGTATATAAACGAAATCCCTAGAACAGGTAGTAGAGGTTTTATCGGTATGTATACTTAAATGAAACACAGTAACGATATATAAATGTAAATATGCAAGGACACATAAAAATGGTTTTGCTAACCCTCCAGTACATTTGCATTCGCTTGCGGTTATACCCGAGGCTAACGATTTTTCCACCACCGCAGCACCCGGCCAGCCTCATAAGGTACAATCGCGCACAACACATTTAAACTATAAAACTTATCTTAATTCCATATATTTTTAAGACGTGTATAAAAGTTTCATGATAACATACTATTTCATTGAACAGTAACATATTAGGATATTTCTTCAATTGTTCATAAAAATGCATATAAAAAAATGAAGAAGCTACGCTAGACTTGTTTAATAAATAAATAATAAATATTTTCGGACATCTAACACACAACGCCATCTAGTCCCAAGCTAAGCTTGTGTTATGAGTACTAGACAACTGATACAAATACATATATACTTCTTTTTTGTAAATACATACATAATATACATAGAAAACACCCAAACTCAGAAACAAATATTTGTAGATCATACAAACATTTGGTCCGACCCAGGAATCGAACCCGAGACCTCATGATCAGCAGTCGCACACGCCTACCGCGAGACCAACGAGGCAGTCAGTTTGTTTCAGTATTTGATTCAATATATGATAAGTGTATTAAGGCATGTGATTCAAAAATAAATTGGCAGTGGTAGTAAAAGTCTGCAATTACCTTTTACGTATTGATCAAACTTCGGTAGGCTCAAGATATAGTTCCTTCAGAACAGATCATTTCAAGTATCATAGGAACAAAATGTTTGTTCTTTGGTTGTTTAATAATTTTATACCTTGAAACCCCAAATCGTATCCCTCGTATTTTCAAATTACGATAAAATTAGAATATTTATAATGAAAGAACTATTGGAACCCTTAAAAGAATGTAAAAGGACTTTTTTTACATTCGTCTATTAAGCTCAAACGTACGGTGACACTGAAAACTTGTTGAGATTGTTTTGTGATTGAATTTCGCTGCTAACCCTTTAATATAATACATAAAGGAATACGCCTACACATAGGTTCACAGACACAAACAAACACAGAGACACATATAATATACACAAATATACAATTACACAAAAACACACAGAGAGACACACGCTCAAAGTAAGTACCGAATATTAAATAAGGACAATATATTATGCAGTATTGTAAAAAAATGTTTAAGACCCAGTAATCAAAATAAATCTAACTTTTGTTGTTATTCGTAATCATAAAAATTGAAACGTTCGTTTAGTACACTCTTATCTAGTGAATCAAACTTTGATGTTTTGCGTCACAATGTTAAATGCGAAAAACGTAAATTTAAATGAGGATCTATTAAATTTAACACTTTATTATAATTACTTAGGGGTACATGTCAAAATGAAGTCGGATTATTAAAAATAAAGTACTTGTTGCGTTTGTTTTAGTTATACTAAGATCGTATTTATAGTCAAGTTTTAATGTTTTAAATTCTGTTGCTTTAGACAGGTTACTTAGCAAGAAATACAAAACAGTTCTATTGCACCTTGAAATTTATTTTGCTGGGTCACATTGATACACTTGTAAGTCAAAAGAGAGTAAATATTAATATCACTTCAAGGGGCATTGAATAGTAACTTAACAAGAAAAAATAAAAAATAAACTTTGTAGAAGCAAAAATAAAAAGTCTTATTTATTTATTATGTAAAAATATTTTAGAATTTATATAGTCTATGTCATCTGGGCCATTATTACGAATCTATTGACATCTCCCTCACTGAAATCGGTTCAATAATTTAAGTTTTACAGTGCAACATACAAACATACCTATACTGTCAAAAACAAAATAAGGTTGACACATATTTATTATGTGTGGCCTGCCAAAATGACTCTACTCTGCCTGATGGAAAGCATAAGCAGAATCCAAGAGTGGTGGTCACCATACTCATTGCGAATGCAGACAATACAGCATGGTGACCCACACCATGGCGGCCTAGTGATGCTTCTGCATCATTGGGACTCCGGTCTCGCACTCACCAACGAAACACGACAGCACAAACGCTGTCATTTTACGTTGATCTTCTGTGCGAGGGTAGTACCGCCTCGGTCGAGCCGGCCGTGCAGAAATCAGCGTGGCTCTACTACCTTTGAATTAATATATCATATAATACATAACAATCACATAATTAAAAACCGATTGTAATGGTACAGTAAAAAGTTAAGTAATAAAAATATGACCTTAAATTAAATGCATTTTTGTCACCGACTGTACCTACTCAAGTAAAACAGCAATGCAACCAGAGCAGGTCGGGTTCAGTGCACACCAAACGTAAGTAAGGATTTTTCTGTATATATTTCACATGCATGTAAACATAACGTATATCCTGCTGCCCTTTAGTGCCATGGAATTCATAAATTGAAGTTTATTATAAAACATCTAGTACGAATAAAATGTAATATTACTAAGGTTTCGCTTAAAACGAATCATATTGTCAAAGAAACGTGATTGGATCTGAAAATATATTTTGACAATTAAACCGGAAGAATTTTCTTCTGAGATTATTTCTCAGTCTTTTTGTCTCAAATGTATACCTAAGCAAGTAGTCTACCAGAGGCGTTTAATGCTTATAATTAAACACCAACAATTAAGGTATTAAAATTTCTTATTGAGTCATATAAGAACGACAGCAATGTGCATTTAGATATCTGCTTGCTGCTTGCTACGCATGGACCACTACTCGAGACGATACGTTTGAGATGTTTCTTTAAAAGAATATCGCGAAAAACTTTCAGGCATTTAGGTTTATTTTCACTACCGCACATAATATATATTTCAATGTGACACATGGCTATCACTCAAATTGTAAACTGCCTGTCTGACAAAGTCATGACTAAGTAATTTTATTCCACTCTTCCAGGAAGCAACTTTTTACTTTTTAAATTTCATTACCATTTTCACTCAATTAACATAACAAAACAGATTAGAAAAGAGGTTTTAATTCATAATATCGATACGTCATCGCAACAAAAAGAGGTTTATAAGCGTCAAGGGGGTCGGGAGAAATGACAGTCATGGTCAGGTGGGCTTGTGTTCTTTCTTAAATGGAATATTGAGCGTATATTGTACCTCTCATGTTCGTTTATAAAGATTTACATTTTGATATGACGGCTTGATCTTTTGAGATGTGTAGGAGTTTGAAAATGGAAGATTGCGTAGCGAGTTGTGAGTTGGAAAATACTATTTGTGTGGGACAACTCTTTCAAAATGAGAATTTCAAAAATATTGATTAATATGAAAAGTCTAGCCGTTTATCCGCCAGTGTGCATAACATTCTCTTTGGTCTTTGAGGTTGATACATACTTTTGTGCAGCCTATAAAATCGTTTTTTTTTATTCGAATAGTTTCAAAGGTTTAATAAATACGTTAGATAAATTATTTTGACATCTTTGACAGGACTGACAGTGTTGACTCTAAATGCGTTTTAGTAGATAAGCAAAAGTTAAACTATACAATTAAAAGTACTGCACTTACTAACGGAGACGCTACACTTAGCGAGCTACCTATAACAAACTAATAAATGTTTCATCCATTTCCAGTTATGTCGACTATTGCTCTAGAAAAATAGGTTTTTGTATCAATTGACGTAAATTCCTGCTTTCTGATTGGTCAGATTTGTTTTGACGTATTGTACGCGATCACGCAACCACGTCATTGGTTGATAGATGAACTATGTAATTGAATCGTGATATAAGTTCAATGAAAACTAAAACATATTTATAAAGTAAATATATAAATAGCCATAATGAATTACATATATAGACTATTCATTTGAATGATACTAATATTAAAATATAGGTTGAATCGTTATCATCTCGGCCGCAAGACGCCCACTGCTGGACAAAGATTTTCTCCAAGATTCGCCACTACTGCCTGTCCTATGTTGGCGACCTTCACCTAGTCGTTTGACCACCTTATGGGATATCTAATCCGTCTTCCGTAGGAAGAAGAAGACCCGAGCAAGCCTTTTTGGCTTAAAAATAGTTAAAATCTTTGAGAAATATTTTATATCGCATATAACAGGTACAGAAAATTTATTTTTCTAAATCAAACAATAAACAAACAGCCTATTTATTTAGATACTCTAGGCATTTGAAAGAAAGTCACCTAGGCCTTGGAAATAAAGTAAGTTAACAAGTTGTATAGTCAATTGTTGCTCTCAGGAACTATCTCGAGTCCACGGTTTTAGAGAGCATTACGATCACGATGTAGAGTTATTACTGAGTTTTAGAACTTTTAGAATACATTTCCCGTCATTATTATATACGTAAATTATTTATGGCATATCAATTGAATTTAGGAAAAACTTTACTCCACTCATGTATTATGTAACTACTTGTTAAAGCGATACAAGTACCTATACATACCGAGCTTTCAACGCACGAAAAATCGCATAACAACTCTCATAATCGATTACAGAGTCGACTAACAAATCACATTCCTCTAACAAATGATCGAACGGAACAGTTAATAAGGTAGCAAGTTTATCTTAAACGTCTCTAGGTGGATGTTCGCGTGATGGATATGTACGCGGGAGGCCAAGATAGCTTCAATTTATAGTGTTGAGAAATAGTCGATTATTTGTATTTCGATTTTCAAGCTATTGGACCTTTCAGTTGAATAAAAGTATTATTTTAAAAATCTAACGATTTTAAACTTTTATAAAATACTTTAACATCGTGAACAAAACCCATATTTCTATGTCACATTTTTATACAGGGTATCACAAATCTAAATTAAAAATTATCGTGGATAAAACCAGAAACTTGCAATTAAAGTCTGTCTAAATTATACACACTATTATTGAGCATTTATTAATTGAATAGAGTATTCGATTTCGAATGTACTGAGGTTCTTTATCTTCTATTAGTCATCTTACTATGACTAATACTTGTGATAGTACTAAGTTACATTGTCAAGTCCCATCCCTAGTTAAATAGAAAGCCTACATATACTGATACTCATATAATTAGCTGATATCGATACATCGCTGTATCGAGTTGTGTTCTGTTAGCAAATAACGCAACATTTAATAACATTTATCATTACTGTCACTACCACTGTCAGCATCTGTGGAATTGTGTTTCGTTATTTTTTAAATGGCCAACTACTGTAGAAAAAATGTAAGTACAAAAAAATTGTTGTCTATTAAAAAGAACGCAATTTATGTATTTCAAAAAAATATTCTTTACAATTAATATTGAAATGTGAGTGTTGTTGAATATATAAGTGTATTTGTATCATAATTCTTGTTTTATACTGATTTAATAATATTTATTAAATCAGAGAGAGATATTAAATCAGTAGAAATGTCAGATCAATGTTAACAGACATAAGGGTTAAATTCGAATGCAATATCTCAAACTGATAGCAAAATCAATATATTTTTTTTGCGTATTATTGCCGTCATACAGGTTATTGTAGGTCTAAGGCACCATTCAGAATAAGTGCTAGTTTTAGAATGTAAAAACGTACTTATACTGAACCAGAAATATGCAAATTAAAAAAAAAACAAAATCAACACCTCGTCCTTCTAAAGTCGGTTAAAAATAGAAATATTATCGCACAAGAAACAATATTCAAACGGAAATACCGTATTGCGGTTTACCTTCATTTTATGAATTAATTATTAACAAGCTTCTAACGCTGCGGTTAATTAATTTTATTTAATTAAATTAGTAATTTTATTAATCCGAGACGTCAGACAAAATAGAATACTACTAATACTACATAATACACAATATTTATTCAAATAACTATTATTGGCCAAGTTTATGAATGAACACGTAGGTATAGCAATTACCGAATCGATAACGGCATAATGCTACTGGCTAGTAACAAAAAAAAAAAAACCACAACCTTACCGGTGTCATATTATTTATAATACCTATTAAACCACTCTACTGGCTAGAAAGCCATTACTAAGAAGTGTTATCTCTTAGAGGCAGTCCATCTCTCATTTTTGGACCGCACGGGTCGCAGCCAAGAGGCGATAAGAGCGGATTAACTATAACTATTTATCATTTCATTCTACTTTTTTGTTCACTACCGGCCTAGGATGGATGAGGTTCGATCTCCTTACGAGTAGGCCGTATGCGTGAATGCCAATGACACGACTGACAGGTTCATTTTTAATATGAGAATCGTCTTTACACTATGATGTTCGAGTTTTAAATTTTATTTTAATGCCTAATTAAAATTAAATGTTAATATGGTATGGCTCATGCTCTGACTATTCAAACGTCAGAGTCTGTTTCAAAGTTATCTATTACAGCGTAGTAATAATAAAACAATACGATTTAATACACACCACGTCACAGTTACAAAAATAACACAATAGCAACACCACCAAGTTCATTGTAACATCTTTCACTTATCTCGTGAAAACAGCTGATCAGGAACAAAGACCAAAAACAAATGAACTATTTAAATGAAAGCAACATAGATGTGAATGAACTACCTTGAGGAACTCCTGGTGTTAGTGCAAATATAAAAGAACAATGCCCTATTGTTGTCGGCTACGTCATAGGTCGGAATATAGGTCAGGCGAGGTCCAAATGTGGTGATCAGCTGATCGTGGGACCGGGCATTCAATGGCGAAGCTCCCGTACTAGCAGACAGTTTTTGTTAAGTTTTTTTATAATTTTCATAGATTAGTTTAATCTACTGATGAGGTGGGAATAGGAGAACAATGATGGTATTATTTTGGTATGGTTGTATTAGTGCTTGGGAATCAAATGTTAATAGTGTTATCAAATAGCATACTAAACTGTTACGCACTTGTGTTTAAAACCTAAACATATGTAAGTACTAGTTGTTGCCCACGGCTCCGCCCGCGTATATGTCGGTTATCGCGGTAAATAGTAGCCTATGTGTTATTCTGAAGTATAAGCTATATTACTGTAAAGTTTCATCCAAATCCGTTCAGTAGTTTTTGCGTGAAAGAGTAACAAACATCCATCCATCCATACTTACAAACTTTCGCGTTTATAATATTAGTATAGAAGTATAGATTACACCTAATTTATAAATGACATAATTTAAAAGAACTGTTACTGTATAGGGCTCAAATTGCTGTCATTGTCTTTTCAAATTAATCTTTATATGATTTTATTTGAATTAGGAATACAGAACTCAGCGGTCAACTTCAATATAGGTCCCATTACTATTTTTTAACTTAATTACATCGATATTAATCTCTTTTTGTAGTGTGGCAAGTAAGTTAAAAATGCAAAAGGTATAGGTAAAGTGCGATGCTTAATATACAGTTCAGTTAAATCAAAGTAGTTTTTAAATAAGTCGATACGTATGATTTCTGAATGCAATGTTTTAACTCGTGATAGTTCAGTGGTAGATTGATGAAAGTTGCTTACGATTATACATGATACTAGTTGTTGCCTGCGGCTCCGCGTGCATGTATGTCGGTTATCGCGGCAAATAGTAGCCTATGTGTTATTCTGATGTATAAGCTATATTACTGTAAAGTTTCATCCAAATCCGTTCAGTAGTTTTTGCGTGCAAGAGTAACAAACATCCATCCATCCATCCATACTTACAAACTTTCGCGTTTATAATATTAGAGGATAGGATATTATCATACATGATATATTATCATCGTTCAGCATTCTCGATATCCGTAGCCGATCTTACTACTGCATTCCGTAGGTGTACGAGTATTACCTATAACTCAATGATAATCTAGACTTTAGCCGTATTTTGGAACGAGTTTCGATTGTTTTAAAATTTGTTGACAGTTTCTTGTTTGTCTATTTTAATTTTTGTTAGCATTTTAATCACTTAAAATTATAATGAATAAAAAACAGAAACAAGATTTCAAACATATACTGGTTGTTCATTCTGTACATAAAATGAAGGTTATTAAATGTTTAAATAGCTTATTTAGGTTCTGAAATAATCTTTTAGGTATAGTATAGACATATCCCAATGAAGTTTAAAATACAATTCCTTAAATCCTGTTACATTCACACTAGTGGAAAAAAGCCCCCAATGATAATTTCTCCTAGCGATGTGAACGGCCCATAGGAATCCGTGCCGGAGTGCCGGGCCAAAGACAATAGCACATTGTTTGTTTTCGACCGAAGCAATTATGTCGACCACGTGCACACTTTGTTTACCATTTGTTATCTGCCATCTAGGCTGTCCTTGAGATTTCATTGTTCTTACTGGTGACAAGTTTCCGTCTGATTTTTGACGTAGAACTTTCAATGTGTACGGACTGATGTTCGATTGTTGACTGGTTCCGTTTTAATGAATGAAAGTAAGGTGTGCGGTCATTCATTCACGCACAGACATCAAAATATTTTGAATTTCGAACGATAATGATGCCTTTTATGCTGACCCGTCCAAGAAAACAACCAAAGCTAAGTAACACACTGGGCCTTTAAAGCAGATGCATATGCATATGCATGTGTTAACACTGCTTACTTAAATAAAAAAAAATTGGCAGTCATAAGGACTGCCGATAGAAGTGAAAACATATAACTTAGAATGTTATTTGTAAAATTATTGTGTTAAATTAGAAACTTCATAATGTTTAAATTAAAATTATATCAACATCAAACATTTGCATGTCGGTGACGCGAAACCATAAAATTTTCCCGTAGCAAAAAGTGCTCAACGCGGCCAAAGATGTTTTGTGACGTCAGCATGTCGGTGACGCGGTGACGCGAACTCAAAAGATTTTCTCCAACCGAAAAGTGTTCAACGCAGCTAAAGAAGTTTTCACTTCAAAAATTAAAACATAATTTAACACGACCGATCTTTTGGTCTAGTAGTTAGCTTTTCTAAAAGCGAGGCTAATATAATGGGCACATACATGAGTATGTCCATTTAGAATTATCTTGTATCCAATTACTTATAGGGCCTAAAACTACAGACAAAATTATGTCCAAGCCGCCCCTGTCTATTCCTACACTTAACACGTTCTTTAACATAATTATATGTACCTAACACTATACAAAACAAATCATGTGACCTGAAACTGGTAACAGTACTCTTTGGTGTAGAGGTTGTGTATGGCAACACTGAAATATGCGGCCCGTTACACGCAGTCGGCAGTCGTCAAAACCGTACGTAGATGTGTTGACCTGACTGCGGCGACTATTGATGGCTAATGAGTTGGGGGTCATGGCAGAAATATTAGTAGTAAAAGTTTAACTACAAGTTTAAAATATAAATTTTCAGTAATTTGTTAGAGTTCAATAATAAAACGTAGGAGAAATATAATAATATTTTTAGTAGAAGCCTAAATTACTCAATCTATGGACTTCGTGTAACGTGTCGTATTGCCATGTACAAAAAAAGTTAACCATTGTGACCATAAATAAGAAACATCTAAATTGAAATTGTGCAAAAAAAACCGGCCATGTGCGAGTCGGACTCGCGCACCGAGGGTTCCGTACAAACCTGTAGGTAGGTATATTATAAGATGGAACAAAAAATTATGTTTTTCGCAATTTAGCCTTTATCTGTGCTATAAGACGTTACTTTGTACCAAATTTCAAGATACTGAGTTCACGGGAAGTACCCTGTAGGTTTTGGTTCCCTTGCGAGTGTCGAAAATTTGCAGCATAAACGGCTGTATATTTTGATTGCGTTTGCTTAGAAGTTATTTTTTTACATTTCCAAGGGACAGTAGACCTGCGAATTTTATATGAATTTCAGCTTGATATCTCTACGCATTCCTGAGAAAAAGGGTCTTGACAGACAGACAAACAGACAGACGGACAACAAAGTGATCCTATAAGGGTTCCGTTTTTTCCTTTTGAGGTACGGAACCCTAAAAAATATTATTCCTTAGTTTATTGATTGAATGACAGCATTGTTTAGTATTGCCTGATCCCTAAGGGAATATTACAGTACGTTTAGTTGTAGACTCTAGCAAGTGAATACTTATATAATGACAAGAAAATACCGTTATTTAAACTAGCTCACAACAGTACTTACGGGATGTGTCACTAGTCACTACCTATTTACTTTATTTGAATTGCCCTTCCGTTTTCCATTACGTTTCAAATCCGTCTGAAGTACGAATAAATTTTAAACTTTACTGCCTTTAGGAGACATTTTTAAAGAGGTTATATTACTGAACAGTTAACAATTTAAACCCTGGAATGTAAGTCGTCTTAACTATAAAAGATAAATTTTAATATTTTGAGCTAACTATGTTTAAATCAATTTTTTTTTTTAAGTCAAACAATTTGAAAAAAAACTTGGGTTTCATCGATTTTAAATTTAACCGATTAAAAACTACAACATAAGACATAATATATGATTAGTTCATACAGAAATGTATATGTTACATAATTTTAACTTAGAAATCATGATTTTAAATAATTATTTAAAATTTAAATATTTTCTGATCATCTTAGAGCACAATACGAAATATTAAAGTAAAAAAAGTTAAAAGAATTATTTTAAAAGAATGACGGAATTCGACATTCAAATATTCATAAGAACTAGAAACTTGTTTTCTAATAGATGTTTTGTTTTTCAGTCAATGACATTAGGTAAACCATATTTAGCACTCTTGTAATACCTAATAACTTGTTTGTTTTATTAATAAATAGGTATTAGGAATACCTATGATTTAAGCCTACGATAAAAGGAACACAACTAAACGCGTCTGTATAAATACAATTATTTTACTGTCAAGAAAACAATTTTAAGATTATAAAGCCATGTTTTCTTGGTAGAAAATTTGAAACAAGCACCTACTATATAACTTTGGCAATAACATCCACAGATATTTCAAGTTGTAAGAACAAAGTACTTATTAGGTAGGTACATTTAATTTTTTTCGTTTTTTAAATAGGTGTAATATAAAGATGTATGAAAAATGAGGTACAAGACAACAGGTGAGTTTTCATTATCAGATTCTTTACTCGGTATTCCAGCAATAGCATTACTAGTTAATTTTATCTGCATTATTTTTACTCTGTGACCATTCTTTTATTTACTAGTAATTTATACAAACTTTTAAGCTTTTAACATTGAAATGACGTGTACCAAACCACAATAACTAATAAGTATTGCAAATTTTGCTAAACCAAGTGACATTGTAGTAGATATTTCGCGCCCATTCAAATCATTTTCCGTTCAGAAACGTGTATCACGGTTAATGACGATACACGCGTATTACATTTTTAAACGTGACGTGAGTTAAATCATTGGATCTGCTTTTACGAGGAGGAGTGCGAACGTAACTTAGTTTTGAAAGCTATTGCTGTGCACGCAAAATTGAAGGTATTTCTTGAAATCATTCGCTTGTGATGTATGAAGGTGTTCAAGGAAGATCAGGTTTATGGTCTGAGAAAAAGTAAGACGCGGATTTAGGTGTTTGTAACGGGTGAAGAGAGAAATTATATTTTAAGACCGTATTTTATTGTAAAACACCTAGGGATGTTCAAAAAGGTTTCTCTTTCCAAAAAGTAATCTCAGTAATCATATGGCATGTTAAATAGTAGAATTAGTATTTTTTTTTTCAAATTGGAATAAAATCTAATTTACGTTAGCTTAAAACTCTGATAATTAAAAAAATAATAAAAAACGAACAATGATCATTCTTCTTTTCTAATGGCGGTTAACTCAGTGTTTTTTTCGGAAGGTGAAGTATTTTAGACAGTAGTAAATTAATGAAATAATATTCTAAAACTTTCGTCGAATATCAATGCCAACATAACACGCAAATCATTCGGAGAAGCTATCGAATTATCTGCGGGACGATTTTATGTGTCTCTGGTCTTTTACGATCACTACAGTGTTGCGAGAGGACCTCAAGTGATTTATTGGGAGTTACGCACTTCTTGCGTTCGTTCGGAAATTGCAACTCATTTCGAATCTGGGGCTTGATACATTGTTGGCTATAGATGATTGATGTGTAATTTTTAAATTTACCTCAAATGTGTAAAGGGGCGGGCAAAATTTTGCTTTTTTAATGTTTTGTTGTTGGTACTTAAGAATGTTTATGATGCATTCAGACAGAAAGTACCTATTATAAACAATTTTATCGCATTAATTAAGGTTACAATTTTAGAAGCGGTGTTGGTAGAATCGTTAACTTTCACTTGTTTCTTAGTACCGAACTATTGATATAAAAGATTTATCCTTTTGTTTCCATTCCTCACTTGCTCCGGCCTGGACTTATAATATTTCCAACTCTTACAGTTTTTCTTCTGATTGATTTGGTTGCGGGTTTCAAGACAGTTTAATTTTCTTCTGGGACTTCCCGAGTGTCATAACGCGGTGTGATCGTTGGTCACCGCTGTTGATCCTGGTGTACAGGAGTTACAGTGGTGGGCGTGTGGGCGGGATAAGTCCCATTGCTCCGGCCAAAACAAACTGATCGTTAGCAAAGAAGTCTCTTTAGTAGAATCGAGGGGCTCTATGTCATAATAGTTAAGTATTACCTGGACGTTTTTTTTTGTTAGTATAAAACATGAAAACACACATTTAATCCTATACTCGCAGTTATTGCCAGAGTGGGAAGTTTTGGTCAAAACATGCTTGACGTGATTCAGAACCAGCTCTATTCATTCCATAGCTTGAAACAAACTCTTTACCAACCTGCCCAGTCAGCGTGGTGAATTAGGACCTCCTTCTAAAGAGATGCCTATGTCCAGCAGTGGACTAGCAAAGGCTGTCGATGAATTCAGAAACCCGTTACATATATCGAAACACAAGTCTGAATAATGGAATTCTAAAGTACGTTGTATTCTGCAGTTTCTCATATCCGCATATAAATTAAATACCTAATAACGCTCATATATGAGGTATAAAGTAAGCGGACCCGGGTTCATAGCAATTTCTCCGGTAAAGGGGTCCGTACCTAATCCGTGCGCTAGTGAAAGGTGAGCGGTCACTGTAATTTTGAAAACATACGACAGTATATAAATTCGAACATGTTGGATATGATAAAGAATAATCACTTATATGTCGATGCCCGATCGTAATGTTAACTAACAAACTCAAACTCAAACTCAAAAATATTTTATTCATATAGGCACTTATTTTACAGGCACTTATGAATAGTCAATATTTAATATTAAAAAATCGTGTGATTCTAGTCGCCAGTTCCAAGTGCAGCCTACCCTTCATGGAGAAGAATCTGGCAAGAAACTCCATTGTTGTACCTTTTAAAAAATAATAATAAAAAAAATAAGTTTGGTTTTGCGGTCATAACGTATTCTATTCTAAATGTATTGGTTGTAGTCAACACCCTAGCTATTGTCTGTTATCGATTATAAAATAAATTAAATCTGTACAACGTTTTTTGTTTGGAGAAATAATTAATCTGTCTAAAAATGCCATATTATTACTTATTTTCCGATAGATATTAGCAATATAAAGAAATGTAATATAATTTGCAATAAATGACTAAACACGATGGAGTTCGATTCCTATATTTCTATCATACATATCTATTGCAAATATAAAAGCAAAAGGAACACAAGAAATAAAAAAATCGTAGGTAAGATACAACAATAAAAACTCATTAATTTCAACAAAAATATATTTAAACGATCAACACTATTTTACTATTTATATGCATTTATATCAACATAAAAATATAACTTTCAGAAAAATTTAGAACATCCAATATCATCAAATGTAAGTGCTCCGTTTGTTAACAGAAATCATCATCATCGAGGTGACATGTTCATTGCAACTTACCACAAGAAATCAAAATAAAAAAACACAAATGAGCATTTCTGCAGGTCGTATTGCCGAATCGAATACCGAGCCGTATGTGGTCGCAATAAACAGCGTGAAACATGACGCCTGCCGCCGTTTTTGAGCAAAATACTGCACGTTAATTTAACACAGTCCAGTCGGTCATTTGCGGCTCGCCTTATTCAACCTCTTTTTACATATTTTTTACTTTATTGCCTTTTGCCTGAGTTCGTGGCGATTCGTCTCGATTTGACGATGGAATATACTTTTTTTTAAATTTTGATTTTCGAATATTCTCCTTGGTTCTTTGTAATTTGAGTTACTCGGTTATTGATAGTTTTTGGTGTGATAGTTACAATTATAGCATATGCGTCCTGACATGATACCGTGCGTGAATATGCATTTACTTTTAGTGCTAAGTTCCATAACAACTAAGTACGTACTTGTTGAGAACGTCGCTAACAACGTTTTTAAGACTTCAAAGGAATGGCGAAAATTGCTTTTTGTTTCAAAACAAAAAATATTTTGGAAACACCACTCAAAATGGGTAGGTAAAGCTGTACTAAACACTGAGTTATTCCGTCTATAATGAGTTATATATAAGGAATATGACGTAAGTTATTGATGTCATCGTCGGCCTAGGGTTTTAGTACATAAATAAGTTTTTAATGAATTGAACAATATATTGAAGGGAAAGGTGTAGTGTAGGGGAAGGATAGAGGAACACGAGAATAGCTCATACAGATCAGGATAGCATTTCAACTTTACTCGACTCAAACTATGAACACAGACTCTGAACCCTCTTATAACCGACTAGCTTTTACACGCGGCTTCGCTCACGAAGACTTTCATCCCCTGATTTACCCCCTTAGGGGTGGAATTTCAAAAAAATCTTTCTTAGTGCTCACTTACGTTATATAAAGAACCTACATGCCAAATTTCTGGATTCTAGCTTCAGCGATTTGGGCTGTGCGTTGATCTCTGGGTATGTCAGTCAGTCAGTCAGTCACCTTACTCTTTTATATATATAGATATATAACACTCTATCACCCAACCTACAATTTAAGTAGATATAGGTCAAGATATATAAATATACCCTGAAACTACATACCCACTGTCATGTTGAATCAACCTTTTAATTTATAACATGTAACTTCCGTATAATAATAAAACATGGCTTGAAAGTTGTAAAACATAAGACCAGCAGAACCCAGCCACTTCTCACGGCATATTTTAATATCAACGGCGTGTTTATAAAACTAAAGTATAACATTAACGGCACCCGACTCCTGTTTAGACTGATCTTGAATCGATGAATGAATGTAATATGATCGCTGTTCGATTTTTGAATTGAATGAATCGGTTGCATTTGTTTCTATGTGATTATTGAATTATGCGATTAGGAAACGACTAATGCATAGTTTCCGGACAGGAACAAGCTTAGTGTGTCGTTTTTACTAACTGATTTGAAGTTTTTGCGATTATTTTAATAAATAATCATATATTTATCTTATAAATATGTAGTTATATTTGTGAATATATATATATTTGAAGATTTTCAACAGAATTTTCATGTGATATGTAATGGCTTAGAATGGTTTATGACTTTTATGGTCTATTATAGTTCACATATTTTGTAAAATCACATATTTAGTTTTTTTTTGTGTAGCTTATTTAAGATTTAAGTCATAGTTTCTTTTATGTAATAGGCGGGCAAACGAGCAGGCGTATCGCGTGATGGTAAGCGATTTACCGCCGCCCATGGACACCTGCAACACCAGTGGCGTCACAAGTGTGTTGCCGGCCCTTGGGGGATGGAGGCGAAGGATGGGGGAGATAGGGAAGGGGGCTGTGAAACACAGCGCAAGCACTATTTTACACCGGTTTTCTGTGAGTCCGTGATATCACTACGGTCGAGCCGGCCCATTCATGCCGAAGCGTGGCTCTCCCATAGTTGTAAATAACTCTGAAATTGAAATTCTAAAATTAAGCATAAAATTGTCAGGAAATTAAAATAGGACCATTTATTATTGCAATAAAGTGAGTAATAAAAATTAAACTCCTTTTTTTCAGAAAGTAACTCAAAACAGCACTTCAACTAAAGAGTTCAAGTCGTAAATCACATTAATTACACATCGAATTAAGATAAATACATCGTATCGATATATAGGGTATCAATCGATTAGACTTGGCCACCGTGACTTGAGCACCGTGTTATTTTTAGTTTACTCACTACTAGTTGTAGGTAATACCTGACTTTGGATAAGCTTTTATTACTATGGTGATGGCTAACAAAAAATTACGAGACGGATTAACAATATGCAGTATCACCACTGCTAACAAGGATGCAAACTACCCAAGACAACAGTTCTACAAAGAGTAGGAATCCTTGATAAACCCCTTTTTTACGTTTGGAAACCACTACGGGCCCGGGGTTTGCGGCGGGGTGGTGTGTCGAAATCGGACCGACTAAAACCTCACGGTGTGCCATTGAGAAGGCAGGGATCCGGGAACTGCTGTTATTAACACATACGGACCCCTCCCAGCGCCTGCCCGCATTGAAGCGGGCACCGTCTGCTGGTTGACTCTCAATTTTAGGCGACATACGGCACACCCGCACGGCACCTCCTCGCGGCTGGGCTCTTAAGCGGATGGAGGGAAAAATCCGCAGCCACATTCAGGCCTGGTTCGTCTCTTTCGGATTGGGTCTGAGTGAAGGTATCCTTGATAAACCCCTATCCCAACCCGTCTGGCCAGCGTGGTATAGTAGTAGCCAGAACCTTCTTAGACTTACTACTACTTAGACTACTAAAGACGTATTAAATATTTATAGTAGTACCTGGTCTTGCAAAATCAAAAGGATGGTAATGGGTCCTTGTCAAAGTTAGAATTTTTTTGAAAATTATCAATGATTATCATAGTTTCAAAGAAATATGGTGTTTAAGACTCAATGTCTCTCTTAATCTATTTTTGTACCAAAATTCTATCCATACCTTTTAATTAAGAAAAACTCGTAAAAAATGACCCAAAATTTCTTCAGTATCAAAAACTAACATCTTTACTGAAATATGTTCTAGTAAAAAATCTAGTATTGACAAATTTAACTAATACTCTCCAATAATATTAATCCCAGCCAAATCTCAGATATTTTCTTTAATATTGATACTAGATATTCTTGGTAGAGTATATTGTTATACAAGATTTTTTACAATATTTATTTTGAATTCCAGTAAATAAAGTTATTAAAACATATTTTATGTAAAATACTTACATAATTACCCTTTTAAGTTTAGTCGTTTGAGTTACATGTCGAGAAAAGTAGGTATGGAGTAGTGTAATGATATCTTGCTTTTGGTAATCATATGATTATTTAAAATGAAATTTAAAAAGAAAGGAAAAATAAAGTTGTAGATAATAAACCCACTTTTTAAATATAAACATCAATTTGATCGATGCCATAAAACTTCCATTTAAAATTTGTATGTGAGCTATTATTTAAATTATTTAGCTTCATTTAGTAATTTTACACGTTCCGATAAAATTAAATGAGATTAAAATTATTTTTAACCGACTTCAAAAAAAAGGAGGAGGTTCTCAATTCGACTGTATTTTTTAAATTCTTTTTTTAATGTTTGTTACCTCATAACTTTCGACTGGGTGAACCGATTTTGATGATTCTTTTTTTATTTGAAAGCTGGTGCTTTTATTATTATATATATTATATAAAAATTTGGTCCAGTTCTTAATGTCATCCCTGAGAAAACCATATAAGTCTTCAATTTGCATTAAGTATGTGTGCGACAAATTGACGAATAACTCAATATCACGCCAACCAATTTCGATGATTCTTTTTTTAATTCAAAGCTGGTGGTTTCCGTGTGGGCCCATTACAATTTGGTTCTTCTTGAAGTCGGTTTTTTTTTTTAAATTTTGTATTATTTTAAAGGTTAGTGTTGTTGTTTAGAAAATATCTTGCGAATTTATGGTTATATTAAAACATACGTGACCCTCCATGTTTGTGTGTTAATCAGCTCTACTAGACCAACAGGCCATTAACTTCTATATTCTCAATAACGTCAGTTGTCGTAAACTTCAAGTTAGAAAGCCATTGTATAAAAATACCTTTAAGTAATTCGTAAGACATCTACGTCATCAAGCCACACACTTCTTTATTATTACCAATATCAACCACAGAGAACACAAATGTGTCATATTTGTGATTCACTTAAGGTATTCGTAACTATATTTGGTACCTCTATCCATGCTAATATTATAAATTCGAAAGTAACTCTGTCTGTCTTTCTGTTACTCTTCCACAGCTAAATCTTATACAGTTTTACAGATAAACGGTACATAATGTTATAAACTCTTTTGCAAAAAAAACGGGCACTTAAGCGAAGAACTATTTTATAGTTACCATTAGTTTATAATAATTTTATAAATTAATTAGGAAGGAATAGTTTTCATCAGTTTTATCATAACATTTTGATTAAATTATTGAGAAATAATGTTTAAGCTCATAACACTATTATTGTACCTGCTCCTGTAAAAATGAAACGCGTTAATTTCTTTGTTTTTCTTGAATACATTAAAAGCAGATAAAAGTTTAGCATTGACTGTGACCCCCTCTTGCTGAAATCACGGCTTGCATTCGTCTGGGCATGCTAGCGAGTTTATCTTTTATGGTTTCTTGGGGAATACGTTCCCAATCCGCGATAATCACATTCTTTAGCTCTCTGATGGTCTGCGGAGCCGGCTGCACTGATCTCACTCGTTGCTTCAGAACGTCCCAGACATGCTCTATGGGATTGAGGTCCGGACTTCTAGCTGGCCAGTCCAAACGACGAATTCCGACTTCTAGCATATACGCTTCCACATCGCCAGACCGGTGGGCGCGAGCGTTGTCGTCCATAAAAAAAGTTTTCGTCAAGAGCGGTTAAAGCGGGTTGTGCATAAGGAATTAGAACTTCCGTTATGTATCGGTTACCAGTCAGTGAACCGTTTTCGATGAAGACTAACTCCGTACGATCCACGGAATTTATTCCTGCCCAAAACATATTAGAGCCCCCTCCATAAGGTGTGATTTCTTCAAAACATGCCTCTGCAAAGCGTTCTCCTCGTCTACATAGTACTCGCCGATATCGGTCTTCACCATGCAGAGATATCCTGGCTTCATCGGAGAACAGTACCCTATCCCAGTCTTCATGAGTCTATGACACACAATTTCGAGCGAAGCTAAGCCTGGCAACTTGATGTCCACGGAGTAATTTAGGGCGGCGTGCCGGGCGATGACTGTGTATATTAGCAGCGAGAAGCCTCCTCCTGACCGTCCATAGACTAATTTGCACATTCCTTACTTCTTCGAGGCTGTTCTTGAGGTCCACATAAGAAGATTTGCAATTTCTCAACGCTTGACTAACTAGAAAACGATCATCCCGTGGTTCGGTACATGTCTTTCTGCCAGAACCCGGCCTTCTCTTGACGGAACCGGTCTCTTGATAGCGCCCGGTTCCGTCCTTTGACCTGAACTGAACTGAAGAACTGAAGACCGACTCACATTTAGCCTCTGAGCCACGAAGCATTGGCTGCAACCTTCTTCAAGCAGTGCAATAATTTTGCTCGCTTTTATCAATTTATCTACCATTTTCGAGATTGCTAAACAGCAATAAAAATACTTTTAAATGTCAAGGACATCAGATAATTTAATAAAAATTGACAAAAAGTTAATTAAAGTCGATGTTAACTATAGGGAATTCGCGCCACAAAATGACGGAATCTTAAGGTAACAAACAACAATAAAATACATCCGAATTAAGAAACTCTTCCTTTTTAAAGTCGGTTAAAAATAAATGTATTTTTAACCGACTAAGGCGTTTTAATGAAAACGCCTTAGAGCTAGGCGGTAATATTCTTTAAAGAAACCACGATGAATAAATCAATGCATTTGTATGCAATTCACATTTCACATGCGCAGACGCACACGCTGTCGGCAAGAAACGACATAAGTACTATACAATAGTAAAACAATTAGTGCTTTAAAATACGTGTAATTGGTTTTAAATTGAATAAAGAATTATAAGCAATGTCTATGGTTCGAGCATAAATGGATTTGCGCACGCGTCGATCGAATTGTTTCAACTGAACGAATGAATGAGGTCGTAATGAATGAGTGTATTGTTTCTGTAATTCATAAAAATGTTTTTAGTTGAAAATATATATGACATCATCCTTATTGGGATTTGTATGAATTTGGTGAGGTTCTAATAGCAGTAGTCAGGTCACTTGATGGTAGGTTAGGTAAGTACCACCGTCAATTGATACCTGTGCCATAAATGCTATGAAATATATTTAGCTTTAATTCCGCGAGACAAATATCCAGGTCTGAAAGCAGGGCACAAATCCCTTTAAGAGCGTTTAAGCTCGAATGCGCCGATGCGCCGGCGCATTCGAGCTTAAACGCTCGACGAGTCAACATCTCCTGAGGATGCCCCGTGGAGGGGCGAAACACGTGTCGAGTATAGGTTTGGTTGCATGGCATGCTAATTATTTCTCACTTGTTTTGTATGTGTACATATGCATGATACCCATATGTGCATGTGAGTAGACGGTGGGATTTGTGCCCTGCTTTCAGACCTGGATATTTGTCTCGCGGAATTAAAGCTAAATATATTTCATAGCATTTAATGTCATGGATTTCCGCAAAGTAACGCCTGATTCCATAACTTACCTGTGCCATAAAAGACACAAGTGCGTTGTCAGCCTTTTAGTGCCACTTCTCTCAGAATTAGAGGTTTTTCTCCCTAATCGGATTTGATTAGGCTTCCATTAAGACGAGCCGATCTATAATCACATCAATCAATAGTCTTTCTAAGGAAAGGCCTAATTCAATGTAGGACATAGGCTTCTCCGCCGAAAATACGTTTCGGTCTTCTATACCTCGATTACCTCGCTGGGCAACCGGGTTTGTATAGGGTTTGTTTCAAGTATTCTTTCCATTTCCAGTGAATTTGTCCTGTATATTTTGCACTTTTCATAAAGGTGGTGTGGTGACAATACGTATTTTTAACATGTCGCTACACGGATGAACAGACTATAAAATGTAAAAATAGTAAAAAATTACATACTATATTTATGTAGAATTTGCTATTTCTGAAAAGGTAGTAGAGCCACGCTGATTTCAGCACGAACGGGTCGGCTCGACCGGGGCGGTACTACCCTCGCACAGAAAATTAACGTAAAATGACAGCGATCCTGCTGTCGTGTTTCGTTGGTGAGTGCGAGACCGGCGGCCCAAATAGTCTAGTCAACAAGTTACATACTTGTTGACTATACTAAAAGATGCAGAAGCATCACTAGGCCGCCATGGTGTGGGTCGCCATGCTGCATTGTCTGCATTCGCAGTGAGTATGGTGACCACTACTCTTGGATTTTGCTTATGCTTTCCATCAGGCAGAGTAGAGTCATATTGGCGGGCCATACATAAAAAAACTGAATCAAGAAAAGACTCGGCTAGGCTATGTTATTAGCGAAATATTCTATTAATTAGTAACTTCATACAAAAACTATGATTCACTATCCGATATGTGCGCCAGTACGTCAAAATGTCGGCCGCTGTCAGTGTGACGTATTGGGACGAAGTTGACGCATATTGGACGACAACCGCTGCTTTTGTACTCCTAGTGTAGTGACAGTCCTGTTGTAATATGCATGACTATAGTGTTAATTATTGTCTTAAGGCATTGTAATAATTGTTCGAACGTCAGACTGGTTCTGATATCTATTTGACAGATATATGTACGAGTTGAAAAATTTAATAAACGTTAAAATTATATGTAAATCCAGTTTTAAGTATTAATAGACGTACCTACGTAGAATTTAAACAAAATTTGATAAAAATCTTTTATATTATTTTATTACAGTTCACTGGTATTATACATTTTTATTTTATATTCTAAGCAATATTATCAGATTATCAGCTAGGCCGGCTATAAAGTAAGATTATCCGATTTTTTATATGGAGGTCTATGATGTCTATGAATGACGAACAAAAAAAGAATTGCCACTAAATCTAGAACTTACCAGAAGTAACTCATCCACGTAGATAATATAATTTAGAAGAGAAAACTTACCTGTAAAAGAAGAAAAATAATTATATTATAATATGGTTAAAAACAAGTACATGGTACACCGTTATATTAAAGAAAGCACTTATTGTAATAATAATAAAAAATCAAACTTAATACCAAAAAATTAAACTCAATTACAAATTTATTATTTTTTGAGAACGAATATTTGAACCTTTGAATTATTGTGCATTTTATTATTTTTCCTCATAAATAATATTATGCTAAAGTCTTCAATATTTATTTTAATCATGCATCACAAATTGAGTGATTATAATGATTCAACATGCAACACTGAACTTAATCACATTCTGTGTGATTAGTAGATTTTACTGTAATTTTAATAAAAAGGAGAGGTAAATTAAAAGTATTTTAGTTCTATTAACAAATCTCATACAAATCTATATAATTATAGATCTATGACATACATATTCACTAGCAAAGAGTTTTAAGACCTTAAGATAAATTCAATAAAAATCTTCTCGGTTTTAAATGTAGGTATCGATCAAGAGATTGGTTTAAATAATCGACCTGTCAATATACATTACACCGAAAATTAAATACCAACAATAGATCACACATTCGAACAAAAACTCGATCGGAACATCGTACGAACTCCATTCATTCGGCCCACGCGCTAACGGTAATTTTTTCATCTGGCAACCACGCGTGTGTTATTATTATTACACCGTGTACGATTATTGCCACATAGGTTACATGAATATTGATTTTAAGTTACCTCATTCGATTTTCGGCAGTTTTAAGAAACCAACATTTCTATTTCGCAGTTAAAATTTAAAAACAAGTTATCTAGCTAGCCAAATTGCATTCTACAAACGTAAACGTTTATAGAAAACCAACAAATTTATGGAAATGACGTGGAAATCAAAACAAAATATTAGTCAATAATACAAGAGAATAGAAACGCTAGCGATTATAGAAAGAGAATCGAAGTGAAACACTCGCAACTTGACTAAAGGGACTGGTCTGTGCTCGGAAAAGCCACACAATCTACCCAATGTCCCTTCTCCAAACTATCCAATCGATTTTTCACGCCTATATATTTCTTCTTTTTATGCCACCTGAAAATGATTTTAAACAACCTTTAAGGAACCTAGACAAAACTGCTCACGCATTTATATTTAAATTACATATAAATACGTAAACAAATAAAAAACTAAGGAGATACTAAACTAACGATGATTTATTTATTATTAAAAAACTCCCCAGTCTAATCAATTATAAACATAGAAAACAAAGCAACACACACTATCGTGGCTCGCAACACATATAGGTATGTGCACATATGCAGCACTAAATTACGACATAAATATTTATTAATGTCACGAGGTGTCATTGGCTCTACGAAATATCTATGCCCAAAATGGCGGCTTTTAAATTAATATTTCACCAAAGAAAGAATGTACATTCGCGACCGATTGCCTCTATGTTTGGTTTAGGTATGGTTAAAAATGTATGAATTATTTATATATTCATACACTGGTTTCTTTAGTATTATTTATATTGCTATTAACATAACTTAAAACAAGTAACTAAAATGATTACAGTGATTCATTTATTGTAACTACATATTGGTTTTAAAGTAAATTCCCTTTCCACTGTCTTTCTGACTGTCTGGGTGAGATAACTCAACAACTAAACAGATTTCATACAGTTTTCAGTGAATCATAATGAGGTTTTCTATAGATTTACTAAGATTTGCCGACGAACTTTCTAGATTTCGTAGACTACCGACTGTGTTAACCAATAGACTTATAGAAAAGCAATATCTTTTGGAATTATTTTAGCTCTAAATCAACTTTCTACCCTTTTTTAATTTCTCAATTATATTTTATAGAAGTCGACGAATGTTTGTTAGCATTTGATCTGCTAGAAAGTTCCTGCACTCACTATAATAATAAACAAAAAAGTAAACCCTACAACCATTCCTTATTTCAAAGTATTAAACATGTAAGTAATAATTAGATACAATGTATAAATGGCTTCACTTGAAGCTTATTAACTCGTCAACGAGGCCATGCCTCAAAAAACTAGATCTCTATTTAAAAATGTATCTAATTAAAATGTTGCGAGATGGAATTCAACATAGCCAGATGCATTAATTAATTAGGCAATGTTGAAAAGGTGGTGATTAAAACGTGGTGCATAAATGAAAATGGATTAAATGTTAATGAAAAGTTTGATGTTATTGAAAATTTAAATAGGTGTGATAAGCATTTTTTATTACTGACCAGGCAATGGTCATAAGATCTACTACAGATTATGCAGAAGTGTAAAATAACCAATCTATAAGGTAGTTTTAAATTTCGAATCCATTTATTTTTAATTTTTTTTAAATCAAAGACTATTATTTAAAACAAAAAAAACACGTATTAAAATTAATTCTACTATAGTAGAATACCTATTGAGAATCAATTAAATTTAAATAACTATTGTGAATTATTATATATTATATTATACCTAATCATAGAGAAGTTTAAAACCAAAGGTTTTAGTTTTGAAATGACTCTGTTTGAACTGCGCTTGGATCTTTTCAGTCCGAAAGGCCAAACCATTTAAGAAAATGGTTAATGAGGTCCAAATATGTACATTATTAAGTTCGTAACCGTAAATTAGTTAGAGTTGGTAACGCACCACGTTCTGCACCCACGCGAACATCACAGCGTACAATCCGAACACATTTGCAATTCAAGCAGCAAACGTGACGTAGCAGGAAATATACACTTATATTATTACCAAGTAAGGAAGAATATATTATTTGTACGTAGGCGACTTCGTGTGTACAGAGAAATGGTGTAAAGACATTTACATAACCAAATGGAATTTGTAGCATACGCGGTGTCACATGTTCGACTTTTGGTTATGTTTCAATAGCCGAAGTACAGAAATTTTTGATGAAGAATTAATAAAAAAAATGCCATATTAGTGTTTCCTAACATGAAATCCTTATAGTTTGCTCTTCTTCTGTTTATTCGTCCACTTGTTCTAGGCATAGACCATAAACTATTAGTACTAGAAATCCATAGCATATTTCTGGTTACTAATATTTTTTTATTTTTTTTAGAAAAGTTTTATTTATTAATACCCAAGTACATATTTACTTCAAAAAATATTGGTATGAAGTCTCTTCATCATAACCAGTATACATAAATAAAAAAAAAGTTGACGGCCCTAATTATCTCTAATATGAAGATAAAATCACCTGTTCTCAAACAAGAAAATAAAATCATTAACACGAAAACGAACAACGAATAAAAAATTTAAAAGTAAATCTAATTTGCATTATCTGTGATCCGTTTTCATTTTATCGATAGGGGACACAATTAGTGTCGGCCGAGTCAAAGTCCCGCGATATCGATGAATCGCACGACATTCGGAGACAAAACGCGATCCTATCGCGAAACGACTCTCTGATTCATGTAGGGCTGAGGGGACGAGGATGTTAAATGCATCTGTTTAATGTTATGTTTGGTGAATTTAAATTTAGAATCTGTTAATACTAAAACGGTCAGTATTTTTTAAGAAAAGTCAGTTCCATGAAGGGAAAAGCTTTTTTTATCTAGAATAGGTATAGTATGTGGTATATGCTTAAATGACAGATACCTACCTTACCTTAGATATGACACACAGTGTCATATCTAAGATCTTATGCGCCCACAAATTCTGTAATTGCGACTAACCAAAGATGTTTTAAAAATACTAACATGCATAGATATTCGCTCTTTACTGATCAAGGTATTTCTGCGCCAAGCATACGCAATCCTATTAGTCCCTAGGGACCTATCTAGTGCTAATGCTACTTAAAAATACCGGTTTAGCTATCATCTCCTTGGTAAGCGAACGTTATAAAAAAATGTATGAAATATTATACGGAACAGTATTACAGCAAATGATAACCTTTTAGATATGAAGCCGACGTTTGTATTACACTTAGTTTTTATGGTATTCCCAAGGATTCAGGAACTTCCTTTCCGTAATGATTCCTCTAAATTAGTGGACTAAATAATTCACAGGTTTTTCCTGGCGCGTCACCAAACAATTGTGAGTACGACTATATACGTCATGAATGTCATCAATAATATATTACATACACGTCAATGGTGACAGCTTGGTATTTAACATGTTTTACTTATTTTCAAATTGATTTTTTAAATAGTACCTTATGAGACAGTAAATACAATGGAGAATACACAATACAAAAAATACAGTGCATAATCATAGGTACGTAAAAGTATGAAAGGATCTAAGAGTTTCCATAGACGACATCTTTTTTTTAAATGCAACTCATACCTATCTTTGAATTCAGAACCAACAAATCTCAATACATGCATTATTTTGATTGTCAATAAATTAATTTATAAAAGAAACATTTAAATATCGAAACAAATTCATCAAAAATAAAACGTCTCACGATTTGATTAATTAATACAAAGAGATGCTCCGTTCATTAACACCTCTGTTTAAAAAACGAACACATTCGACTATTTAACACCCGAAAGCTTCAACCCTATCAATAAACAGTTTAAATGGTTTAATTCTTGCGCAGACGCACCTCGGCCATTGGTCGGCGGATCGCGACGGGATTGGCTGGCCGGTCTGCGGCGAGTACAAAGCGACAGAGAGGCGGTGTCCGAGCTGCAGTGGCTGTGAATGTCCGAGGCTCTATGAATATGGATCGACTTGTTTATGTTCGTAGAGTTTGCTCTGAAAATTGTAGAGCTGATAATATAGTGTTTATGGAGGAAAATTGATACGTATGTTTTTAATATACAGTCTGTGGCTCAAACGGAGTTTATACAAATTGGTATTTAGTTTGGAATAATCATTGAGTTGCTAGAGTTATTTTGAATTACCATAGAATAGAGAATTTTGACTGCCTCGTTGGTCTCGCGGTTGGCGTGTGCGACTGCTGATCATGAGGTCTCGGGTTCGATTCCCGGGTCGGACCAAATGTTTGTGTGATGTACAAATATTTGTTTCGGAGTTTGGGTGTTTTCTATGTATAATATGTATGTATTTACAAAAAAAGTATATATGTATTTGTATCAGTTGTCTAGTACCCATAACACAAGCTCTGCTTAGCTTGGGACCAGATGGCGTTGTGTGTAAAAAAATATATATATTGATTGTAGCATATAATAACGATTCTATCAAAATATTTTCTGATCCTCATACTATCTTTAAAACCTTCAAATTCAGGAATTAATCTAATTTGCAATTTCTTTTGTGTTAATGAAGCAAGTAGGCAGGTCCTTTGTTTTTGCGGTTCAACCGGACTAACCTACTCCTTGTGTAATAGTCCACTGCTGAACAAAGGTCTCTATTTAGAAAGGAATTTAACAATGTTTTTTCTTGAGGTCTCATCAGTACAAGGACAGGCTGTCTCTAAGCTTTATCTACTACATACATAAAACTATTTAAACAAGTCTAAGATTTGTTGAGTATACTAAATAGTCAAAAACGTGAAGACATTATGGAAAAAAGTTATTATCTATGAAATAATCACAAATTTTAACAAAAAAAAACCGAGTTCAATCTGGACCAAATTTAAATGGGACCACACGGGAAGCACCAGCTTTCAAATAAAAAAAGTATAACCGAAATCGGTTAGCGTAATATTGAGTTATTCGTCAATTTTTCGCGCACATACTTAATGCAAATTGAAGACTTATATGGTTTTCTCATGGACGAGATGTCAGAACTGGACCAAATTGAAATGGGACCACATGGGAAGCACCAGCTTTCAAATAAACAAAGAATCATCAAAATCGGTTCACTCAGTCGAAAGTTATTGGGTAACAAACATAAAAAAAAAACACTCGAATTGAGAACCTCCTACTTTTTTTGAAGTCGGTAAAAAAAGTTGTCATCAAGACTCGTCGATAATAGTGAAGGAAACGTTGCAATTCAGACTCTTTATACAACAAAAAATAAAAAACTGTATTACAAATAAATCGCGGGGGGCTTTACAAACACACATGAAATGGTCACAAAGAACACCTAGACTCATAACGACAATTTGTGGATCACACATGTTTTCCTTTTTGACTGATTTCATAGAAGAAATACTTACCCAAGAGGTTCGTAGGAAGTGGTATTGAAAATTTCAAAATCATTATTTCATTCTTGTCATTTCAAAATACTGTAGAAGATGACGTAAAAGGAAGCGATGGTCACCATAATTTGCAAGACTCTAAGCAATTAGTAATTAAGTAGAGGTACCGAGATAAACAACAACATGATCAGCTCAAGTGCATTTCGTTGTTGACTGTAATTAAACTACTATAGAAGACTGTAATTAATTACAGAATGATCGATTAATGCATGTTGCTAATATCGATTATCAAAGGGAATTTTCTAGAGATACACTTTAAATTGATCAATAGCTTGACACCAATGAGGTTGCCACATGATGTTAATTGGAGCAGTTTTCCTATATATATCTTTAGGTTAGATTTATGTCTTATATTGTTCTTAATTTGTGTGAAAAAATGTAATTTTATTAAAATTTCTCACCATGTGGCATCATCAATCACTAATGCTTTTTTTCTGCTGATAAACATGTTGTCATGAAAACTGAAAAGTGATTTTTTTAAATTCTTTAAGGACACCAAGAAAGGTAAAAACTCGATAGATTTCTTAAGCCTATCAAACATTCGTTCAAAAACATATTTCATATTTTAAAGTCTAGCTGAGGCAAGCTAAATAACATGTTTCACTTAAGTAGTACACCACTAATTATACACTAAACTACATTAGATGTGATCGTATTAATAATTGCAGGAGTTAATAATAACTTATATCGATGTTTTCTTGTCTGTATCTCAGATCAAATACAAAAAGGTAGATAACGCACCGCCTTGTTCTTGTTGAAGCAGAAAAAAGGCGCGTAGTTCCAAGTAAACACACGCATTCGCACTAACTATGCTATAAACTACGCTACTTTTCGTCAGTATCGTGCAAGTATCGACAACTTATACGATACTGACGAAAAGTAGCATAGTTAGGTTCGTTTTCTACCTTCATTTTTATTTGATCTGAGGTCTGTATTAACTTCATCGCAGCCGTAGAAAAATTGCATTTTTTTTAAAATTGAAAATATCATTTCTTAATTTTGCCTTAAGCAACTTGATATTGTAAACATGGATGTACCAGGAAATCATAAAAAGCAGAAGGAAAATCCTGTCTGTACGTGGACGTGACTCAGCGGCAAGCGCTCCGCTCGTGTTGTAGGTAGACGACTGACAAGCTAATGTAAATACAAACGTGCTCATATTTAAGCGTAAATACTGTTTCACTTGTAAAAGTAGACTGATTCTACTCATCTTCCTCTCATATAACATCTTCGAAATTCGCGATGGCATATATTTACTATTTTTTTTATATACGAGCCTATTAAAGTAACTCTACCTGATGGAAAACATGAGTAGAACCCAAGAGTGGTAGTCACACAACAATGCAGCATGGTGACGGCCACACTATGGCGGCCTATTGATCGGGCGGGCTTCTGCATCATTGGGCCTGCGGTCTCGTACTCACCAACGAAACACGACAGCTGTTCTCCTTTTATAAGGAAGACAGAATGTGTTCTCAGTACTAGTTACAATGCTCTGTCTTAGTTTATTGGTCGTCTTGAAGTTTTTCTGAACTACCCCTTTCTGCTAGTGTGTTGACGAAATTTCCAACCTGTCATGACTTGTCAAAGTTATGTTGGCTTGCTCTTGTTGGCTTTTCGTTGTTATGTACGTAAGTAGGACAAAAATTATAGCCGGCAAAAGATGAGCGTCAAATACGTCATGTCTACCCTCCTCGAAGATAAAGGAAATAAGTGTTTATATGCTAGAAACTCTTAAGCAGTCGGTAGTTAATAAATATTTGAAATACACAAGACACTTTTGTCTGGATCCACAAGGTGGTTAGCCCTATCAATTGTTATGTCAACCAAATACGTTTTAACTGTATACCAAAACGAACGAATGTTTCTATAATATAAAATCTAAACTACGTTTTAAAAACATACCTGACGCATAATATTATAATTACTAATCGAAACTATTATATTCGTGTTTATAAATACTCGATAGTCGATGACACAAACGTACATAAAAACAAAATAAAATCGTCCAAATACGGAGACACATTTCGGCATTCTTTCAATAGCATTTCCCTATGAATTTAATTACGCTCATATCTTCCCAGAAATCTATGACACTACCATTACATACGTCAATTGTCACCATTAAAGACGACAGGAGCCGAACTCACCCGAATATAGTCGAACCGATTCAAACATGGCCGCACGCATTCCGATTGCATCTAATAACCTCAAAATCGAATGCAAAATGGCGTATTGAATAAATGACGCCGCTTCGTTTAGCATTCCAACATGCCATATGTGTGTACGCTTTTTCATTTGGGGCCATTGTCTTGGCAGATATTAGTATTGATTTCAATAAATAAATTAATCGTATGCCTTCGCGAATAGCATCGGTTTGGCACGCGACGCAGGACAAACGATGAATCGATAAGTTCTCGATTGTGCGACTATGGCTTGTCTGGATATTAGTGATTTTATAACGTTTGACTCATGTCGCGTACGTGAGCCAGGCCATTAACTTGCATGTAATTTTCATTGTAAACAAACTAAGCAAATAACTTACAAATTGTCAACTTGTAATGTATAATTCCATAGTCTAGACTCTAGACCACACATCGCTTGTTCAATTTTTTAATTTCAGTTTTGTACTTTAATATATTTCTGATGCACCTGACCCGCTTGTTTTTACATTAAATATGTGCATTTACATAGATATTCATCCAACTGTCGATAAACATCAACTGCTCAAAATTTTTTATAATACCAATGAAATTCATTTACATTTGAGACAAATAAATGCAGAATAAAAAAAAAACCAAGATTAAAGTAAAGCTACTTTTTGTGGCGTTTGGCGATTCTTATAAATTTCACTTCATTTGTCACTCATAACTACTCATAAGTCTAAACTTCATAGGCGCACGTCAAATTGCCTAGCTACGAGTAGCTAAAATGAATGGAATCTGGTTTTCATTCAGGAATCAGATATAACATCGTTAATATCCAGACATCTTCAAAGCATGAAAAACCAATAACAATACTTTTTTTTTCCTTTTGATTTATATGAACCTGGAAAGTGTCAAAGTTTGAGTATAATCCAAGAGTAGTGTTGACCTACCTTTTTGCGAATGTATTAAGATGATTTTTGACGCCCCGCTCATAGGACCTAGGATCAGAGTGGTAGACACACGTGACGTGGTAAAAATGATATGATATTCTCAACATGGCAACCATGTCAATACGCCTGATGATGCATCTCAGTAGGCCGCCATAGTGTGGGTCACCATGCTGCATTGTTGCATTGTCTGCATTCGCTATGAGTATAATGACTACTACTGTTGAATTCTGCTCACGTTTTCCATCAGGTATAGTAGTCATTTTGGCAGGCCCAAGAAAAAGAAAATACCCACATATCGCATGTAATATACCCTTAGAAGGTTGCAAAGTCTTTTTCATTTTAATCCATGTAATCATTTGCTCTAAGTGCTATAAACAAGATACGGCAACCTACTTGTTGCCACTTGCCAGTACTAGGTCACGACCACTCTATCTGCAACAACTTGTATCTGAATCCTGTGTAAACACCTACGACATGCCAACACTCGACTGTTTTGTCTAAACTATGCTCTTCTATAACTACTAACAGTAAAGTGTTGCCAACTACAAAAATAACATTTAAACGAATGAAGTCGCCTACCAAAGACTTCTACTGTAAACGCATTAGTTATAGCAGGGGAGCCCTAGAAGGAATTTCGGGATTTACTCAAGCGCGGCAGATTAATATACAGGGGGATACCTTTTACCCGGTTAAGTACCTCCACCAAATATGAGCCCCGTATATATGGCCGCCTGTCCGGAATAAAGGATCACATTAGTAAAAAAAAATTGATCATCAGACATTCTCGAGCGCGTCAGATTAAGGCAGCGTGAGTTAATTACATGCTAAAAAGTGTATATTCCACTTATCTGACAATTTGATAGTGACGTAAGGAAAGGGGAGAGCCATAAAGTTGTAAAAAAAAGTCATTTTAATTTTATTTAAAAATATATAATCTGAAGATAGCCACAAGCCGAAGTAACAAAATTTCGACGATAAAGTTTAATTTATATTGATGATGTGATGCCTATATTCACACTGATAAGTCAGTACTAATTCATGTGTTAGAGAAATAGGTCGAAGATATGGAGCAACGGCCATCCCAATTTGACCTTATAATTGTAGATGGCTTCTTTTTTACAAGCTTTTATTTAACTTGCAATGTATGTATGTTTGGGTGGAATACTGCAACTCAATTTTGAAGCAGATATCTTCAACCGATTTTGCTGAAATTTTGCAAGCTATACGTATATACAGCGTAACAATACCATATAATAATGACATGGAACTGATCTGATGCTGGAGCTGGAAGGTGGCCATAGGAAATCTATAAAGAAACGTCGCAACACTATCGAGTTTGGACCCGTTTGATTCGTCTTGACGAGTACTTTATGTTTTCATAGTATTCAGGGTCTGATAATGAAGCCTGACGGTGGTTATAGGAATTTGTAAAGAAACGTCGCAACACCATCGAGTTTCGAATCGTTTGATTCATCTTGACAAGTACTTTATGTTTTGATAGTATCCAGGGTCTGATGATGGTCCCGGAAGGTGCTCATTACACAATTTATAGAATACAAAGGCTTATCGCGAGATTTACCTGTGTAAATGAAGTAATTGAAATTTGTGTAAAATGTTCAAACTAAGTAAAAGTTGAAGTAACTAAGTTGTTGATCGATTATGGGGCTGATCAGGAGATGGCAACGATTATAGGTAGTAAGGTAATTTTATATAAATTACCTCGATTTGTGTCATAAATATTCAGTTACTGATAATCAATTATGATTTGTCATGCCCTGATCATGAAGAAGCGAAGACGAACATAGCATTTATTGCTTACCAACAAAATGAAGATTCTACTGTTATTATCAGAACTTCTGATACTGATATTGTGGTAATTTTCTAAAAAGCACGTCTGGATTTGGGATCTTTTTTTTTTAATTGTCAGATTAAGCGAACCCCTCCAGATAATTGTCAGATTATGAGACAGCAAGTCTAGGACATAAATATGAACCATGTATATCTTAATCTAACGCGCTTGAGTATGTCAATATGACCATTTTTTTTTGCACATTCTTATAACGGCCGTGAGTTTGCGTCACATCCAAATCGTCAGATTATTGAATGAGAGCTTTGTTTTAGGTTCACTTAACATCCCCTTTGAAAATCTGACGCGCTCAATAAAAAAAAATATTTTGTCATTTTCAAACCTTACGTACGACCACCCCCACCATGCAAACGATCAGATTAACATACGTACATTATTAAAAATACGTAGGACATGGATGCTATCAATATCTGACGCACTCGAGTATGTCCATGCATCAGTTTTTTTTCATATTTGAACATCCATAGCTGCTCACCCCACCGATGTAATGGTATACAGTAATAACATTTTTTTCTTTTTATCATATATGTTTTGCAACCCAATAGGTCTCTATGACGCTCGAGTAAATCCCCATTTAGCATCGTACTATTATTTTTCCGCAATTTGGTGGTAAATATTTTCAGATATTTTGACACGTCGGACTTTACAGCTAGAAGAGGTCGGTATTTTCTTATACTTACTCTGGGAAGAAATGCCGAAACAAACCGCAGAGGTGTCTTTTTTTCTAAGTTCGTGAACATTGATAATAATAATAAAAATCTATGCGATCTATATATATTCACTGTTAGCTTTTGTCCGCGGCTCTACTCGCTTATATGTTGATTATCATGGGAAAACTGTCCTTCCTTATGAATCAATGGAGGGAATTTAATACTGTATTTAAAGCTTTCATTCTTTCATAAGTTCCTCTATATGACGAAATTAATGTTTAAGCATTTCCCACACTTTCAAAAACCTTATGATAAATAAAAATATAAAAGAAAAAATAGTTGACAATGTTCTCGTAGAAATATCAACATTTCCTATTAGTAATTTATTAATATCTTCAGAATAACTTAGTAGATGTTTGGATTACAAATTCGATTCCCCGTCGAGATAAAATTTATGCGTTATTTTCTAAGTCTTGGACGTAGTGTAGGTCGTCCACAGGCCAAGTGGAGTGATGAATTACGCAAGACGGCGGCCAAGAACTGGATGCGAGAACGGAACCAATCGGCGTGCAATTGGGGAGGCCTACGTCGGGCAGTGGACTGCGATGGGCTGATAAGCCTAAGCATGGCCTATGTGATTGTTGTCTGAATGTTTACAAAGTTACTCGTGAAATGGAATCATTCCTATTCCAGGAGGTTATCTTTAAACTAACCAACTATTAATGGTACTATTATTTCATAGATCTTCTACAAGGAGGAAAAGGGTTGCAAAACATGCGTCTCTACATAAGACCTCCACCAATAAAAATACCTAATAATATCCTCTTACTACAAGTCTTGTAATAGTAGAAGTTTATAAAAATCTGCATCAAATTTCTGTTGCTAAGTTACTTGTAAATAAGAGTCAGAAGCTTTAATTAGTTCTGACATCTGGTTTGGCGTTATTAACCTAAAGAACATGCAGATTAGATTCTCTTCGTAATAATTACAATCCCTAAAGATTTAATAAATCAAATTACAATATTAATATCTGCCGACTTCTCGATACTGAGCATCGATTAATTCGTAATATCAATTTGTCGTCGGTATATACGTTCGCCTACTTACAATAACATAATGTATTCGCCTCTCGATCCTACGTAGCGGGTGTAGGCGACTACTGTGATTGACACAACTTGATACTTGAACTGTAGAAATTTGACAGTTCCTGTGATGATTTTATGTGGATGTTTTTTACGAATTCCTAATACGTATATAAGATTGGAGTGAACTAATTTTAACCTATTGCATGTAGAGGTATATTCTAAATATTACGTCTATATCAATCATGTTCTAGATAACTCTGATTATTGGAGCCAAAATATAGCTTCGACAAGTTAAAACATTACTCTTAAAATTTAAGTATTTAAATCAGATAACAAATTGCCCCAGAAAGGCGACAGAGGAAGTTCTAAAAGAAATGCAAAAAGACAGCTAATCAACATTCGATTAACGACATTCACCTTTCAATTAAATATACTCACGACTTATCTGACTTATTTTAGAAAATTATAGAATCTAATAAATACATTTCTTTCACAAAACTAAATTTTTAAAGCAAACAATACGTTTGAAGCTCTTTTTACAATAGTCGATTACTATTATCTGACGGAACGTGAAGTTTCCCTCTTACAACTATTAAAAACACATACTTTTATATGTGACACAAACAATATACGTACTTCTTAAAAAAAACTAAACTGGAAAAGTAGTAGTATGATTGAAATAAACTAGTCTAGATTGCAAATATATAAAATTAATTGATTTATTAATTATTAATTATTTTAATAAAAATGATCAAAATTACAATTCCATAACGTACAAAACGTAATCAAAACTTGGTAAGCGGCATTTATATAGTTACACAAACTATATGAACTATAGTTAACTATAGTAGGACCAAGTGTCGTGACCCTATTGCGTGTGTGAGTCATGTTTGCGGCGCGTGCGCAGCACTTTGAGGTTTTAAATTTCGAATATTCGAATTTGCATTAAGTTGAGACGATAAGGCACGGTGCGATCGCATTAGGATGCGATTATAAATGCTCTTGGCAGTCGCCGTGAAATGATGAAATGAATCATAACACTGAATGGGGTAATGAAAAAGTCTTATACTTTTTCAACAATCATTTCATTCATTCATACAAAAAGACAGAAAAATACTTAGCAGTTCAATTCAGAATTTTATACACTTACATACTGCGTGTATTCTCGTTGCAAAATAACTTATTTTATAGTTGAAACTTTTTGGTAAACATATGTCTCATAGATCATAGATTTTGCCGACACTATACGTTAGGCACTAAGTCTTGCGGAAAAGCCCAAATGTTTCATCGTCACCATTATCGTTATTACTCTTTAATAGTCCACTGTTCAACATAGGCTTCTCCTTAGAAAGAAGATACACGTTTAGGCAAGTGATTAATCATAATTATTTTTGTAAGTAAATCTTTTACACATAGAAGAAAGAAGAGATACCGAAACAAACCACAGAATTGTTTGTTTTTTTTTTAATTCCGTGAACATTGAATAAATAAAAACTATGAGAGTATAAGATCTGGGCTGATTTTGAAGAAAGGACCAAAGATTAAGGTAAACTTGAATTTCAATTTTAAATTTAGAACATCAGACACTCAATTATTTATATGTAGGTCAATTGAGCACTGACTCGCCGCCCACAGACAAACGTACCTATTGCAGAAATCCGCAGTTAAGATTTCATCTTCCTTATTATTATAAATTAATTATTATTCTCTTCGAGCTGTTGCTAACCTATAAATTTGACGTAGCTTTCTAATAGCGACTTCAGATGATTTAACAAGTTGAATTGAGTAACTGAGCAAATAGGAACGTTAGTAAAACGTAAATATATAAGCGTTCGATTTTTGAAATTTAAATATCGAACTTTCTTCATAGAGGACTCGGGTAGACCAATCCTTACCTAAGCTACTTTATCCATTTTATTCTTACTTATACCAGGGATTCGTGCTTTCTTTGTGAAATTTATTCAGATTGATGAGCTGAAGTCATGGTTTTGGTATTTGTATTTGCTAGAGACACACCTTGTAGATTTCACGAGTTCAAGACTTCGAATCACTCAATCTTTAGATAGAATAGAATTTGCCTATGGTTCCGCCTGTGTGTATTTCAGTTATTGCCAGTATGTAAATGCCAAATTAAATTAAAACCGGTATGTTTATGAAAATGTAGTTATATAATTCACTTCTGCCTACACCTTTGAAAAAAACAAAACCATGTATGTGTCTATATTTGTCAACTGTAATTTAAACTATGTTTTGCCAACTAAAGTTTTAAAAAATACTGTCACACTCACTGTTTATATTATACCATGGTTTCTATGATCTTTTAACAAGATTTTCATAAGTAGCATTGTGGAGGCCATAACATATCAATATAATTAAATAACAGGCGATATTCTTAACTAACGAGTCTATTATACGAAGCGTAGGCTCAATGGTGCGAAGCTAGTTCGGTAATTACATGGTACTAATTGAATGAGGCCTAGTTACATCTAGTGACTATAATTCCAGTAAATAGACACCAGATCTAACTAGATTATTTTTTGAGAGCATAATACCTAGTTTGTATTTTACACATTTTTGATGACAATAATGTGTGGTGTGTGTCAAAATCGCGCAAAGTTTGGAATTGATAAATCTTTCTACTTTAGTATAAAAAATACAGAAGTATACAGAATCATAAAGAGACATTGGGACTTGATATAAAATGTCTTCTAGAAGGAGTTGCAAAAGCCAGCCCTGAAGACGCTGTCTTTTAAAGCTTCTGGTTTGTTCCAAATGTCATTGGATTGGATTTGGATCAAATGTTAATACATACCTAAAGAATGGAACCTAAAACTGGGATATAACGAAAACAAAAGTCGTATGAAACTATTCTTTAGACATCTAGATACCTATATTATTATCTCAGTCATATCTATCTGTCCTAAGATAGTCAGAAATTGAGCTTTTTTTATGGGTCTAATCCCGCCTACACGCCTACCACTGTAACTCCTGTACACGAGAATCAACAGCATTTACCCACGAACACATCGAGTTATGACACTTGGAAAGTCCCAGGAAATTTTAAGCTATCTTGAAACCCGCAACAGAATAAATCAAAAGAAAACTGAAACAAAGTCCACTTCCAACCTTAGCAAACCGGCAACCGAATAAAAAAAAAAGCTGATATTAGGCAATTGAATCCCGAATATTTTTGATGAAATAACAAGAGGACGAAACAAAATTAAGTGCGAATGATACCCATTTCTTATGACTGATAAATGAAGTAGCAATCACGTATTTATTGCTTTAAAGGTTTACCGAGGCTATCTGTAACATTTGCGTTTATCAAAAATGGCGGCGTGACCTTATCGCTTTATCACTTGAATTTGCAGATATACAACCTTCATTATGAATATCATTAAATACGTGACCCAAGAGGGTCGACCAAAGATGTTACAGGCTTCAAAGAAAAACCTAGGGGAGGATAAAAGTCTCTTAATCGATCGTGTATTTTTTCCGTTCCGAACTCGGATTTCAGTTCAAAGAGATTGCTTTATGCGATAAGGTCTTTATTTATGTACATTATTTTTTTGTATTTTTTTTCCTTTCCAATCAAATTTTCTGTGTGACCTTAGTGTAAAAACAGATTGAGTATTTTAGTTTATACTCTTTGCGCTGTAGCATGGTGCGGTATTTATTTGTAGACTAGAACATTCTGGTTGGTTTAATGTAATTTACTACAGTTGTTAATGATTTAATTTATTGCGAATGTAGTACAGCTGAAACACTAAATTATAATTTGTAAATCGCGGCAATTTTCAAGAGTGAAACGAAATGTTACTGAAACTGTCACGCACCATGCTACAGCGCAAAGAGTATAGGTTACAACAATGATTTTCTTTTTGACACGAAAGGAAATGATCTGTTTTGAGAATTATTTTAGGACAGCTGGGAAATAGTAACAACTAAATTGTCAAAGTTATTTGTGAACTAATGTTTAGTCGACATGTACTTATTACCTAGCTGTAGTTTTAGTGGCGATTATCAGTTTTTTTCTACTGTTTTAAAATGTTACGACATGGAGTTTCTCAGCAAAGCCTAAATCAGTTTTACTTTAACCATGAACTTTTCCTATTAAATTTATCATAGATTGCAAAGGCCACAATTTTGTAGGAATGTCGATGGTTCATTTTATAATTTTACAATTTATTACAGTGGTTTGGCTTGCCTAATTCGTGTACTTACTACTTTGTATTTCCTATTAATTTTTGTACAGATACTAGAAAAACAATAATTACTAAGGGATCAGGAAATCATATTTAAGTACTAATTTCCCACAGGATTGCCCACTGTAAGGACTGCGCCTTTTAAGATTTTCTTTAAGATACATATATACATTTCATCTTTTGACTCCAATCACACGAAAATGAGTGTTATCACTATAGTAATAAGGCTATTTATAGACGCAAAAAATGGCTGGTACTTCGATATCAGATGTGACAAACTGAATTAATTGTATTATTATAGTCGATACGACTAGAATGCTAATACGCTAGTCGGTGATTCTTTTTGTTCGAGTTTCCTAGAAGAGTTTCGTGTTATTCCGTGTGTGTTTGACGGCAATGTTCGAGGAATTTGCCACGGTATGAATACGTCTAACACATGTTTGACTAGCAGAAACTTTTAATTCTAGAATATAGACGCTTGTAAGGGCTATATACGTACGCCATTGCTTTTAAGTTTTTTTTTTAATTTGGAAGTAGAATCTTTCGCGGCCTAACATTATATCAATAGATATCAATGGTCTTCTTTCTTTAAACAGTCCACTGCTGGAGACCACTATTTAGGATACTTTTATTTAATACTAGTTGTTGCCCGTGGCTCCGCCCGCGCATATGTCGGTTATCGCGGCAAAAGTAGCCTATGTGTTAATCTGATGTATAAGCTATATTACTGTAAAGTTTCATCCAAATCCGTTCAGTAGTTTTTGCGTGAAGAAGTGACAAACATACACACAAACTTTCGCCTTTATATATTAGTGTGATGTGATATACATCAAAAATAATGTCACTATAATTATAATAAATTTATATGGCAAGATTTTTATATGAGTTCAAGAAGGCGAAGGTTTTATTTGAGTAAATATTGTTTCGCCATTCATAAATGATTATAATATATCTTTTTTAGTTGGATTTGTTATGCTTACGGTCTGTCCTGTATGTTATCTAAGAATATATATCCATTCTCAATCTGAAGGACGAAAAAATGCAGCTTATTACAATTTACAAGGATTTGAGGCGAATTTAATTATCTATATATATAAAAGAGTAAGGTGACTGACTGACTGATAGACTGACTGACATACCCAGAGATCAACGCACAGCCTAAACCGCTGAAGCTAGAATCCTGTATTTTGCATGTAGGTTCTTTATATAACGTAAGTGAGCACTAAGGAAGGAATTTTTGAAATTCTACCCCTAAGGGTAAATCAGGGGATGAAAGTCTGCGTGAGCGAAGCCGCGTGTAAAAGCTAGTAATTTATAAGGAATTGAGACGAATTTAACTGAGTGTCATTTTTTCGCTCATTTTCATTTACTCATTTAAAAATGAAATATAACTATTATGTACCTTTAATCTATAGAATATAAGTAATTTAACTATAAGTTTGTCTTAAAAGTACGAGTAGTGAGTGATACAGAACAAATACAATACCTACTTAACGTTAAATCTTAAGAATATAAATTATTACTTTTTAAATCTCATTGACACAGACTATGCAAGAAACTGCCTACTTTGGTAAACTACCTTTCACTCCTAATGTAAGTTAATAATTAAAACTATATCCCAACTGGCATATCGCTGAAATTTCCCACCACAGCTGACGTTTTTGGTGTAATGTGTTTTAGCCGCTATATTTGGTCAGAGACAAGTTTTTAAACTCTTCTAAATACGGACCGCTGTCTCTGGTAATATTAATCTTGATGTGAAGCTGTAATATTTTTGTCTCTTGTAAATGTTAATTAAATGGAAGAAACCAGTGCGTTTTTAAATTAAGAATTCTAAACACAACTACGAATTAAACAAAAAAAAAATATGAAGAAGGTTGTGTTTAAAAATAAGAAAAACTGTGGGTTGCCATTCGAACATCTTTGGCAATCGTTACAAGTAATTGGAGTTATAAACAGTCTTTCTACAGAATTTCGATATCGCCTAGGAATTAAGTTGTGGAGGTATGTTGACCACGCTAAAATTGAAATTTTAGCCTTATCGTAAAAGACTTAAAACCGATCGTAACCTAAATTTGGAAAAAGTCTGTGAGAAAGATATATCTATCAATGCTAGCTGCCTTGTAGGTGGTGCCGAACAAGAGGTTTATTTTATAACTCCCGCATTAGGAATAAACATCCTGTGTCGCGGGGACTTAAAAACATACATGAAACGTACACAAAGAACACCCAGACTCAGAACAACATTTTGTGTATTACACAGTGTTGTCCCATGTGGGGTTTGAACCCACAATACTTGACGTAGTGGAAAGCGCCGTGGCGACAACCGTGCAATCAAGCAATTTCCCGGATCGGGCGAAATTAAAAAACCGGTTGAGCTAGCAGCCAACCCCAAATAATATCGGGAATAATAAAAGCTAGGAAGATGAAAGATATAGCAATGGAAGAATACATAAGCTTGAGTATATAAACATTAACCTAATCTTAAGACATACCTACATAAGCTATTAATATTACCTCAAGCCCTAAACACAATAACAACAGACCAGTATAATGACAAATTATTTTCCCGTCCATAAATAGTAAAAGCTAGCAGGACTACTCTACGTAGCCTTGCACAACAGACAATTTGAATCACGATTGGAACAATATTGAACAATTGTTATAGACAATTCGGCAGCTAATATTGACAGCTGACACAACCTAATGCAGTTTGATAATCTGTACCTATACATATAAATTTATGACAGCACAGCAAATAATAAAAAGAGGTTCTATGACAAATTGTAAAGAATTCCAAAATTTAAAATTAGAAAAGCATAATAACATTTGTGACGTCAGCGATGGCTGATTAGCTCTAAATGAATAAAGTCATTCGTTGAACAACATTTGAAACGTTTCTCATAGCCAGATAATCTTCCTGAGTTACTAAAATATCAGTTCAATTTTCCCATTAAACATGATATCCCGCCTGACTCCCTTGTCCTGCCTGTTTTCGTTGTCATAATTCAAGTTATTCTTTATTGTCTTATTTAAAGAGTGACATGCGTGCTAATGGTCTCACTACCAGGGATGCCAAAGACCGGTCAAAGTGGATAAGAGCAAGAAAGCGGACCCCAGGCTCCAAATCCTTAGCTTTAGAAGTAACCGGGAACAACGCTAAGATGATGATGACGATAAAGTTATTCTGTATCACTGTCTGTAAACAATAACGTTCTGAAGACAGACTGACGTCAGATAAGTAGCCGGATACAGAAGAAACCAGCCAAAACCCTTTACGTTACGTTACACAACATTTCGCAACACTAAGTTAAATTAGGAATGGAATAATAAAAATATTTTAAATTATATACTAACAATACATGATATTTTGAAAATTGAGCATACTAATATTTATTTTTTAAATCTGCTATGCTGTATGACCCAGGACGCATAACCTTATCACTTAAGGCATTGTTACACCACGTTTTCTCAATTGACCTTGGCCAATCGTTAATTGGCTAAATTGCGTACCATTTAAGGAGGCTCCACACTGCGATAATGACATCCTTGTAGCAGAACGCCGAGCTGTACATACTTAGTGGACTTAATTAAATGGCCGCCTTATTCGATGCTTGAGTCAGTCGTAACATAAGTGAGTAATGTCTGTTATGATTTGAATATGTACAGGAAGCTTTATGTTATTGAAATCGTTTTTTTATTAGAGGCATTGTGGTGAAGTGTCAACAGCCTATCGATAAAAATCAGCTCGTGTGTCGATATGGTATAATGGCGTCTAAATACATCTCTATTTTATTAGTACAACAACTTTAGAGGAAATGTTTTTAAAATTATAATAAAACTAATTTATGCAGATAAATGGACTGCCTCGTTAGTCTCGCGTTCGATTCCCGGGTCGAACCAAAAGTTTGTATGATCTACAAATATTTGTTTCGGAATTTGGCTGTTTTCTATGTGTATGTATTCGTCGGACATACTATTAGTACATAATTATATGGATTCTTTTTCCTCCGAGCCTTTTTCTCAATAT
Source organism: Diaphora mendica (assembly GCA_949125395.1). Lineage (NCBI taxonomy): Eukaryota > Metazoa > Arthropoda > Insecta > Lepidoptera > Erebidae > Diaphora > Diaphora mendica. The sequence goes on from OX421333.1 coordinate 8,474,775, forward strand.
AATGAATATTGACTTTCATCAACAACTTATTATAGTCCAATACTTGGATGACCGATGATGATGTATTTGGTAAATTTTCTAAAAATGAATCCTAGCTTGATCGATTTATCGCCCCTGAAAACCTCTGCATACTAAATTTCATTAAAATCGTTGCAGCCGTTTCCGAGATTCAGATCAAACTAGCTGACCCGGCGAACTTCGTACCGCCATATTTACATATCTGTCTCAACTTCCCACAGGTAGTGTACAGTCGCGGTTAAAAAATTGACTTTTCCCGTTATCTTTTAATTTGTCTTGTACACAAACCTTGTCCTAACAATAACGAACACATAAAATATAATTATTGACTTTGGTGCAGCCGATCGGAAGTTATGCGCGTACATACATTTTGGCGATTCATTTTTATAGATATACATATATACTGAATTGTTCTTAGAAAGAGGGTTTTGGGCCACTATATGACGCTGGTCGGAAGACTTTAACTTAAGGTCCTATGACACCTAGAGCGCAGGGGCAGAGGGCGTCCACAGAGCATCGCCATCTCATTCTGTCTTGAGCGTCTCGCTTGATTTCGCTCGAGGTCTTGCCAATAGCCTTCGCTTCATCGACGATAGTCCGCCGCCAGGATTGCTTTGAACGGCCACTTTTTCTTATCTTTCCACTGCGGTTGTCTTGAATAGTTTGCTCTTACGATACCCTTACGAATAAATAGGGGTGGTGGCATTATAATATATACTAGCTGAGCCCCGGGGTGTTACCCGCGGTACAATAACAACCGCGGGTGACGCCGTGGGGCAAAGTTAGTCTAAATCAATTAGCCTAAGTTACTCCTTATATCATCAACTATACTTACTACTTACTACTTCCCTCCGCGGGTCTGTACGGTTCACGTGTGACGTCGCGTTTTAATAATTTAAATATTGTTTTCGTGTATCCTTGCGACTGTTACCCGGTTTGTGGGCGGTATAAGGTTGTATATAGTGTTTTTGACAAATAATCTGTAAGTTTTACGCCTTATAAATACAAATATTGTGTTAGTTTCTTTTACTACGGCTATCGGTAAGTCAATTTATTTTATTCATAAAGGTAGGTAGGAGTAATATTTTGTTTGTATTAATTTTCTTTTCGTGTTTTTTGATTTTGAAGTTGTTTTTATTGATATTTCTTTTGTCTGGTGTGTCTTTGTTTGGCCATGTCGGTTGTTGGCGAGTTGCCGGATCCCGGTGGTACAAATGAATTTCGAACACCAACCGGAAATAAATTGTTTGGTAGAATGTCGCCATCAAATTTATCGTCAAATGAAAGTAGAACTGAACGAATTAGGGCTTCGGACTTGGACGAGAGTGTTTCGTCTCTTAGTGGTCGTGATAACTGTGGGGAGTATGATTATTTTGAGTTGGTGTCTCAGGCAACCGAATATTTGGCAAAAATTAACGAATTGGTAAACGATCAGGGGTCGCGAATGAATGTGGGGAATAGGACCGCCATTATGGACGTAACCCAGCGGATTACCGGTATCGTCTCATTGTTGGCAATTAAATCTGCTAGCAATGAAACGAAATTAGCGAATCTCGAGCGCCGGGTGGGGGGTGTCGCCGTTCAACAGCCGGGCTTGACGTACGCGGACAAGCTTAGGCTTCGCTTACCACCTGGATCAGCCCCGTGTCCGGTGTCCGCTGAGGCGCGCGTATCTAGGCCGTGTGTTATTGCGTATCCTACTACGGAACGTTCAGCGGACTATGCAACTTCGTCAGCTACAAAAGAAGCTCTCATGAAGGCTATTAAACCTAGCGACGAAGGTTTTCAAATTGTAGGCGTCAAAAAAACCGCAAAGGCAGGCGTCGTGTTGCGGGTCGCAAATGAACGGCAGCTTAAAAAACTAGAAGCAGTAAACGCCATTAAATCTGTAGGCTTACGCTTAGAAAAGCCGAAAGGCCGAAGGTCCCGTATAATTGTAAAAGACGTGCCCGGTTCTATGGAGGATCGTACCTTCCTAACAGCTTTATATCGTCAGAATATCAAGGACGAATTAAAATTAAGCGAAAGCGATTTTTTAAAAACGACCAAAATTGTCAGGCATCGTAAACTGGAAAACGGACGTCAATGGATAGGCTTAGAATTAGAGACAGAGGTTAGGAAACACTTGGCTAGCACAAAAGATAAATTATATATAGACTGGGCCACATGTAGGTTTATAGACGACTTAGAAGTAGTTCGTTGCTTAAACTGTCAACAATTCGGTCATGTTCAAAAATTTTGCACTATTAAAACTCCTACGTGTGCTAATTGCGCGGCCAGCCACGATACAAGGGCTTGCCCGGATAAGGACACACCAGATTTTAAACCGAAATGCGCACAATGCAGCCGGTACAAAAAACCATGTGACCATCGATGTGGATCACAAGACTGCTCCACATATAAACTTAAATTAGAGCAGCTAATCCTAAATACTAATTACTGAATAGCTTATACAGTAGTAGCTGTAGTACCTTTTTAATAAAATGGATAATATCTCAATAGGCCAGTTAAATCTTCATAATGATAAAATAGCCACGTCAGAATTAGATCGCTTAGTTTTGGAACAAAAGTTAGACATTGTCCTTATACAAGAGCAATATCAAAGCGCTCAATTGCGGAATTATGTAGTACAACTAGATGGCCGGTCGCGGGCTGGGATATATGTTGCAAGTTCTAATTTTACGGTAACATCTTTGCGTAACCTTATGACGTCACACTGCGCCGTTGCTGAGATCTCATCCTCTACCTGTAGGGTTTACATAGTGAGCTGTTATTTTCAATTTTCACATCCTATTGATCCTCATCTACATCATTTACGTTTCGTTTTGCGGTCCCTCATAGGACACAAAATTATCATTGGCGCTGATGTCAATGCTTCTTCTACTTTATGGTATGGCAAATTGCGTGCAGCTGACATGGCTCGTCGCTGTGCGGTTGAAGATTTTATTGCGGAAATGAATCTTACTATCCACAATACCCCTGATGCACCACCAACTTTTTGCAGCCCAATGGGTGAGTCTTCTATTGACGTGACGCTTACGCGCGGCGACGTCTCGATATCTGGATGGCGTGTCCTACCGGACGCATCCTGTAGTGATCACCGCTTAATCGTGTACGAATTCATACCAATGGTTGCACAATATCCACAAAGAACTCCTTACAATTTTAGGTATAAAACTAAAGGGGCAAATTGGGCTTTATTTGGTTCACTCTTTGCAGTACATGCCAAAGACTTCAGTCGCAGTGGTCTATCAGCTGAGGAAAGCGCAAACATATTATCAGATACTTTCACATATTGTGCTGATGTTTGTATCGGCCGTGGATCTATCACTAACACTCGTAGATGTGATTGGTGGAATTATAAATTAGTCGAATTACGTAGAATCTATCGAAAAGCTCGTAAAAAACTAAATGACATTAAAAAGCGTAACGTAACAGGAGATATTTACAATAATGCTCTTATTGCTCTTAGAGTTGCCAGGTCTCATTATAGAGCTGCTGTGGAGAAATCAAAGGGAAATTTAATACGTAAACTTGTTGATAAACTCGATAGAGAGGGTCCCTGGTCACCTTTGTATCATGAATTTAAAGCAAATAGATCAAATTAAGAGGTTGCTTTAAAAATATTTATTCCCTTATCTCCTCGTACTTCTTACAAGGTACTACTAAATTGAGACTTGGGCATCATTCTGTGTCGAAGGCGCTTACGATGGGGTGTCCTCAAGGGTCAGTGCTAGGACCATACTTGTGGAACATAGGCTTCGACGATTTTCTGGCAATGCCTGTGCCGTCCGGATGTACCCTGAATGCGTACGCGGACGACGGTTTGTTATTGATAGAGTCGGATACTAGAACGGGGCTTGAGAGGCTGGCCAGTGAATGTTTGGACTTAATATCTCGGTGGGGTGGGCGTAATCGGTTGACGTTTGCACCAAACAAAACCTTCCAGCTACTTCTGAAAGGTAACCTCAAATCACCGCCTTGTATTAAATTTGAAAATATTACTATTAAAAATAAAACCTCGGTTTGTTATTTAGGATTGGTTTTAGAAAGAAATTTTTCATTTATTGAACATATTAGAACAGTTAATGAAAAGACAAAAAGAGTTTATTTGCACTGACGAGGATATCAACTGCGACATGCGGTCTGTCATTTCATACACTAAAGATCATATATGGAGCTACTTATTTAGGTTCTATTTGCTATGGTGCTCCTGTATGGGCAGATAGGGCGACTGTAGGTGCTGTCCGTCGCAAACTGTTACAAGACCAACGACCTGCATTGATTTTCTTGTGCAAGGCATATAGGACGGTTAGCACTGAGGCTTTACCGGTATTGGCAGGTGTTCTTCCGGTCGATCTCGAGGTGCAAAGACGTGCAGCCATGTATTATTCCACACTACAAAACATGGAATGCGATTTTTTGGGCATACGAGACCGCGGTAAAATCATAAGATTGTTTCAACAAAAAACCAATGTTTATAACGACCTCTTGGATGAATGGCAGAAACGATGGGACGAATCATCTAAGGGGCGCCACCTTTACCAGTTCTTTCCATCTGTTCGCGAAAGGTTGTCAAGGACATGGCTCGAGGTAGATCACTGTGTCGCTCAATTTCTTACAGGCCACGGTAACTTTAAGAGCAAACTATACTCATTTAAATTAGTCGATTCACCATTGTGTCAATGCTCAACACCTGATTCTAGCTGTGAACAGTCGGCTCATCATATCCTCTGGGAATGTAGTCTTTGGTACAATGAACGTAACATGATGCTAAATAGCTTACAAATGACGTCTGGGGTAGTATATTATGGGGATCTTGTGTCAACTGCGGTGAATTTCCGTGCGTTTAAGCGATTCTGCCATACATACTATAGAAATCAAATATAGCTCACTTAGGACCCATAATATTTTTATCCGTGGTGCTTCCCGGTTTGAAAAAGGCGTCTGCCTATTTTGACTCCATTTTGTCTCCCGCTTTGCTAAGGAGGGAAGTGGACTTATTATATTTCCAACTCCTCCAGTTTTCTTCTGATTAATTTCGTTGCGGGTTCCAAGACAGTTAAATTTTTCCTGGGACTTCCCGAGTGTCATAACTCGGTGTTTTCGTGGGTCACCGCTGTTGATCCTGGTGTACAGGAGTTACAGTGGTGGGCGTGTGGGCGGGATTAGTCCCATCATCAACTATACGCCAGTGTAAGTCCCGTCAAAATCGGTCCACCCGTTCCAGAGATTAGCCGGAACAAACAGACAGACAGACGGACTGACAGACAGACGGACTGACAGATAGACAGACAGACAGACAAAAATTGTAACAAATGTTATTTTGGTATATGTACCGTGTAGACATACATATGCATTTAGTAAAAAGCGGTTATTTCAATATTACAAACAGACACTCCAATTTTATTTATTTGTATAGACTATAGAGTATAGATTTTACGAATCGGCAAAACAACTAAAATAATTATAATGTTTTAATTGGCGTTAGTTAATTAAAACTAAGTGGTTTTAGTATTTAGCATCTATATTGTTATGAACATAATTATCAATTTGATATACAGATTTGATATTTATTTTCCTTAAATTGGAAGGAGGAATATCTAATGAATAATATTAATAAAATTAAACGTGACCCGGTACATGTTTAAAATTATTTTATTGCGTATGATTGTGAAATCCTGAACAACATTGTTTTATGAATAATATGTATCAACATTAAATTTAGGGAAAAATTTCGATTGATTCTATTGGTAGGTATACTCTGTAACCGAATCTAGTGTTGAAATATTCAATGGAATCTATACTTAATATTATAAAGCTGAAGAGTTTGATTGTTTGTTTAAACGCGCTAATCTCAGGAACCGCTGGTCCAATTTGAAAAATTATTTTAGTGTCGTATAGTACATTTATCGAGGAAGGCTATATATTATCACGCTAAGACCAATAGGAGCGTAGCACGAATGAAGAATGTTACAAAAACGGGAATTTTTTTACGCTACGGGCAATAGGAGACCTAAACGCCGTTGCGTGAGTCAGCTAGTTAAAAGAATATAGTGAAATTATATAATAGACTGCATCTCAAACTTAAAGAATTTTAATACTATTTTACCCGACTACAGCGAACCCAAAAAGAAGGTAATTGTTAGAAATTGAACGCCATTATAATGGCAACATTTTTGACTGTCATTTTTCTAGTTTGACGTTTTGAAGTGACAAGTAGTACGAATGAGACGCTTTGAGAAAACGGTCGAACAGGGTTCGTCGGGATTGCCGTTTAAATGAAAATTTAGCTAATTGTCTTCAGATTCGGTTTTTTAGTTGGTTACCGTTATGATTGGTCTGGTTTGGACTCGCAAGTTTTAGTAGTCACGTTACCATTAGGCGCGATCCGCGATAGTTAAATCAGGTGTGTTATAATTACTAATGTGTTATAAATACTTCGGGAGCCTGTAAGCCAGCTTAGGAGTATGTATGTGTGAACGCGGTGAGAGGAACACCAGAGGGGTACCCCTAGCAAGCCCGCCGATATCAAGGAATCCACACATCTCCAGTAAGTGCTTGATATTACATTAGTTTAGAATAAGAACACGGTGAATCGCCGTAAAGGTTGAATTCTCTTTCCAGTGACATAGTTAGCGATTGAATGACTTACTCATAGGCCCTAAGACATTACAAATTTCACAAGGTGATCGCTCCATTGGCGAGAGGATTGAACAGTAATAGATTTGACTCTATCTATTTCCTTCCTACGTCTATGTGTGTATATGTTCCACCGTAGCGCCAAGACTACCAAAACGATTTTATGTATATTTGAATAACACAGATTATGATTACAAGTGGGCTACGGCTGGTATACACACAAGAGTAATTCAACTGGGTCAGACTGTGAATAATTATTAATAAAAAAATAAACTCGATTTTAGAACGTGATAATAATGACAAGAACTATCTATTGAAAGTCTTAAAAATTTGATTTGAATTGTTATTGTATTGTTTGTTCACAATCTCACATCTTTGACTTATCAAAATTACTTAGCTGCAACTAGATTTTAAAGAAATTTAAATAAGACTTCTTAAAATCCGCTTTTTAATTGTAAAGACATCGATAGTGTCAACAATGATAGTACATGTTATGATATTAGTTAATGATCATGACTGATGAACCAGAGGTCGTAGATTCGTTTCCTATCACTAATTTATATGGTGATTTGTTCATCAAAGGTATTAGAGCCACGCTGATTTCAGCTCAAAGATAGTAGAGCCACGCTGATTTCAGCTCAAAGGTAGTACAGCCACGCTGATTTCAGCTCAAAGGTAGTAGAGCCACGCTGATTTCAGCACGAACAGGTCGGCTCGACCGGGGCGGTACTACCCTCGCACAGAAGATCAGCATAAAATGACAGCGTTCGTGCTGTCTTGTTCCGTTGGTGAGTGCGAGACCGGAGGCCCAATGATGCAGAAGCATCACTTGGCCGCCATGATGTGGGTCACCATGCTGCATTGTCTGCATTCGCAATGAGTATAGTGAACACCACTCTTGGATTCTGCTTATGCTTTCCATCAGGCAGAGTAGAGTCATTTTGGTAGGCCCTTAAATAATAATGATATTTATTTTTAACATGCGTTGATTTTACTAACATATGTGTATGCATATTGCATAAGTGCTCTCGTTAGCGTTGCGTGGGCTCTGTCTAGTTAGGTATCAACAATGTGTAGCGTGTAAAAGTTATTATTTCAATAATAACTTTTTATAGAAGGTAGTAGAGCCACGCTGGCGCTGATTTCAGCACGAACGGGCCGGCTCGACCGGAGCGGTACTACCCTCGCACAGAAAATCAACGTAAAATAGCAGCGTTCGCGCTGTCGTGTTTCGTTGGTGAGAGCGAAACCGGAGGCCCAAATAGTCTAGTCAACAAGTTCCATACTTGTTGACTAGACTAAAAGATGTAGAAGCATCACTAGTCGCAAACTAAGTGGTTTTAGTATTTAGCATCTATATTGTTATTAACATAATTATCAATTTGATATACAGATTTAGTATTTATTTTCCTTACATTGCAGGAATATCTAATAAATAATATTAATAAAATTTAACGTGACCCGGTACATGTTTTAACTTATTTTATTGCGTATGATTGTGAAATCCTGAAAAACATTGTTTTATGAATATTATGTATCAACATCACATAGTGTGGGTCGCCATGCTGCATTTTTTGCATTCGCAATGAGTATGGTGACCACCACTCTTGCATTATACTTATGCTTTCCATCAGGCAGAGTAGAGTCATTTCGGCGGGCCATACATAAAAAAATAATATATATATATTATTAATTTCAAAAATAAATTATTATTAAAAATAATAGTAACATCTACAACTAACTATGACTCAATTTAATTTATTATCTACATCTGCTTTTTAATAATCATGCGTATTTGTATCCTGTTTGTACAGGTTGAAACAAACAAACAAAGAATTTGCGCCTATTCTTATCAGGTATGGGAATACCGTCCATTGCACAAGACTTCGGTAAACCCGTGACCGATAAAGCATTTTCTATTACTCATCAAGAATATAATAGGAACAACAAATACCAGGATATTTATTACTATTACGACAAACAAATAATATCACTATTTCCTTAGCCATAAGTCGCTAATTTGTTTGTGTAACGGTAAAACTATATTGGTAATTTACTTGTAACATAATCTGCTTATAACTGAAATGTGTGATAGGAAGTGAAGCTTTATTTCTTTATTTAAAAGGGCTAATTTGTTTTGAAATTAAGTTGGCTGTTGCCTACTAGTATTTACAAGTACATGACAGGCTTTATTTTATTTTTTCTTTGGGTTTTATTTCATTAAGAGCGATAGCATCTTGCCACCCACGCCGGTTTGTAATGACTTGCCATATCTAACTCTGTTCCGTACAGTCGTGTACAAAATGTGTACCGTTATTTTGAAGTCATATACCACGTCATAACATTATAAATAGTTTAACGTTTACCTCAGTTTCACATGGGTTTTGTGGTCACGGCTCCTCTATAGCCGTGATGAAAAAGAGTCAATCCTAATCTAAACCTAATTCTTCGCAATTTTTAGAATTTACCTCTATCTTGTGCTAAAAGTATTATTAAAATCCCACAGAAAATGTTAGAGATTTGTGTTCTTACACACACTATCAATCAAAAATCTTCAGCTTAATTATATATTTAAATGTATGTATAATAAAAACGAGTAACAAGTAGTGTTAGCATTGGTATTTTAACAACCACAGTCATAATCTCTATAGTTTTTTTTTAATAAATAATATATTTATTGCCTAATATAGTAATATTCAAATATTTACTGCAAACAAAATATTAATAAAAAAAAACAATTTATAGTTTTTTTGCAGAGTTTTCTATTTCATACAAAGATCAGCACATTGAATATTTTTTCTAGCTTCCATTTTGATGATGTTGCAAATAACAACCTGTTGTGGTTTTAACGAGCAAAGACATTCATCACCTACAACCAAAGAGTTTAGTTAGACCAAAGAGTCGTCGATAGTTCGTGCCTACTTGGTACAAAACTTGAAAACTCAATAAAAAAATGGTTGCTTTATCACTTTTTGTATTGTCGGTACACCGTTACAGTACGCATTGCGTCGTGCGGAGTTCATGTCCTCGACTCCTGTTTTATCTCCGGGAGAAAGTTATATTAGCTGAGGTCAGCGCCTTTATTTTTGGCCTATTCATAAATGGTTCATACTTTATAATACTCAGTTTTTTAACACTGTTTTATTGTACATTACTTGTCGCTAAAGTGGTACATGTTTTTATTATCATGTTGCAGCACTGCGAAGAGAAGGAAAATTTGATGCGAATATTATACCAACTCGTTTGGCCAGCGTGGTATGGTAGGCCCAAATCTCCTTTCTAAGAAGGGACCTAGGTCTAGGACTGGACTATTAAAGGCCATTGGTTGTGAGAATCTGCTGTGTATGTGTAATATTAAACGTTTTTTGTTAAATGAGCAGAATCTTGATGTAAGTTTGTAAGTAACCACCACCAAACAGTGAAACAGTGACGCGCTTTGTTTCAACCCCAACCATGAAAAACAGTGATAAGACTCTTGACTTGTCACTGTTACCTAATTGTCGTATATTGTCATAAGTGCATTACCATATTCTGAATCTTCCCAAGAATCAGAGAGATGGACAGTTTTGTGATATGGCAGTCTATGAAATATTAATAAACAAGCACTGATTTTTGCAAGACTGAATTATGATAATTGAACTCTGAAAGTTTGTTTAAAAACTTTCAAATCTTTAAATAAAATTTTACGTTAAGTGTTCCACTCCAAATTTTGATAAACTTAAATAAATATAAGATTTTATGCAGTTTCAACGTGCACACATTTTATAATTTAATCCAATCTAGCAAACTAATTGTAGCTTCCTGACAAAATATACAATATTAGTTCTAAAGTAAATGACTTCCCTATGTTGCAATATAATCCAATGTATGGATAAACCGTGTTTATGGTCACGTTCCTCCGAAAAGTCCAACTGATTATGAGGTTTTCCTTCCTACCCTCACTTTTTACGTATTTCGGACATCTAACACACAACGCCGTCTAGTCCCAAGCTAAGCCGAGCTTGTGTTATGGGTACTAGACAACTGATATAAATACATATTATTACTTTTTGTAAATACATACATATTATACATAGAAAACACCCAAACTTCGAAACAAATATTTGCAGATCATACAAAAATTTGATACGACCCGGGAATCGAACCCGAGACCTCAAGCACAGAAGTCGCATACACTACCACTGCGCCACCGCGGCAGTATTTCTTATGGATGATCTTAGTTATATGACAGAACAACATTTGACGGGTATAGACGTAAGTAGTATGTAGTAGTAGCTGTATAGACGACATGGTAAGGCAATATAATGTTCACCCTTTAAAAAGAAAAGATAGTTATCAAGAACTCATAATTAGTATTACTTAAAATTATAGACTACATAGTTTATCGTAGGCTATCAAGATATTTTTTACCAGGTCGATATATTAATCAGCTTGTTCGAAGTATCGCCAAAGAAACGGAATGCACTACAATAACGAATAAGGAACAATATTGCAAGATCCAAACGACATTTTTTATATTTCCACATTGCTAATAGGTATGTTAGTATGTTTTTATACGTTTTGCTAATCAATCTTTGTTGGTAATGGAATTATGTAGACAAGTTATAAGCAAGGGCGGAAAACAATCGCTAGTTGATACGTTTTTGATAAATTATGCTGATACATGTACGCATATTATATGTATAATGTCTATCATGCATGAAGTGTCTGGATACTGTCTACATGGGCAGATAAACTCTCTACATGGTAGGTGCAACGAATGGAGTTGATTACCTCGCCATTTCAAAGCAAGGAAATAAGGGATTCCATGCCCATATACGTACAGACATATAGCAAAACCACAGAATAATTAATAGTACTGTCGTACAGAAGTTTCACTCTCGAACAAAAGTCAAGTTTAGGCATAAAAAGTTTTCAACTTTGTCACCTTGCACGCGAATTTGAATATTGTCGTGTGACTCGAGCGTTCATATTCCGTTAGACACCGCTCGAGTTACTACAAGAGCACGGGGCTGCCGCTTGCTGTATATTTAGGTAAATATTAAATTAATTATAAAAATATAACAACTTTAGTAATGAAGAAGAAAAATATTAAAAAACATAATAATCATGTCTACGTAATGTACTCGTTCTGGGTACCTTCATGATAAGTTACAGATTTTTGTATTGACAAAACATGTGTATCATAAAATAGTTTCCAAACAACTAATTAAATAATTTCATTGCTAACTACAATTTTGTACGAACAATTAGTTCGTTTTGAAGTCATTTTTCGCAGTAAGTACCTACACGTAATATTCAACTTATTTACGCGCGACGAGGCTAGCGTGCGAGCTGAGCGCAGAGTGGCAACCATTACCACATAGTTCTTCCCGGGAGGCGCTCGGCGATATACACCTAAACTGAGAAGTGAAACCCCCCTGGCCAAACTATAGAGGAATCTATGCTTTATTATGCAAATAATAGGCACAAGTATGAGTTCTATTTGAGTTCGATGTCTGAATATTTGTAAAGTAAATTAGTAAAAGTACGACAGTTGTATTTAAAAAAATGTTTCTGTAAATATAATTGCGTGATTATCTAAAGTCTAAAAATAGATTACAATTATGGTGGTTGTAATGATGCGTCGTTGTATTTTATCTGCCTATATTATTGAACTAAAGAAGTATCGTAATATGATATGTTTATCATTTATAATCCGTTATAATGCGCCAGAAATTTCAGAACTGCCAATATAGGTATGCCAGATACGTTAGGAATACCTTAAGCAAGCGTTTCTCGCTATCTTCTCCGCCGCTTCTTATGACTTAGAGCAAAGATTTATTATGTGTTAGTAAAGACATATCGCCAACATGGTTAAATTGTAATTACATTAATGTAAAAGCCTTGCTTCTTGATTAAGTTATTATATCTTAAAAGATCATATGAAATATTTGCAGTATTTATGGTGAAACTTGATTTAAATGGAAGCTATAGAATTTATTAGTATTTTTTAATAAATATATGTACATATAAGACTGCCAAAGCAACTCTACTCTGCCTGATGGAAAACATAAGCAGAATCCAAGATTAGTGGTCACCATACTCACTGCGAATGCAGACAATGCAACAATGCAGCACGATGACCCGAACTATGGCGGCCTATTGAGATGCTTCTGCATCATCATTTAATTATTATTATTATAAGTTTAAATAAATTATTATCACAAACATTATCTGCTTGCTTTATTCTTAATTTTTTTTTGGGTCAGCAATTTTTTTTTTCTGTGTTTGTAATTATTAATGGTTTATTTTATCTTAAGAACCTTGTGAATCAATTTCGATGAATTTCCTAGTAATGATTCTGAACTTTAAATGTTTTATTTTATTTCATTGACCAGTGTAAGTTTAACTCTAATTCTTTTGACTTTCCGTACCAAGCCAGATCAGTGAATAAAATTACACACGTTTATTGTAGGTCCAACAGTAGACGTCTTTTGGCTAAATTGATGATCACACACATTTTAACTTTCGTCTTTTAACTTTAAGTATTCCAAACCTGACTAAATTAATTTCGTTTTTTTTTTAATTTACTACAATCTAACTCCTAAAGTATCCGACTTTGGAAATAAGTTTGTCCTCCTTTACTACTACTAACAACTTTGGTAACTTTAATTTTAAACAAAATTTATAATTCAAATTAGTTACGTTGTGACTTTTAATTAAAAATAAAACACAAGTAAAATTTTAACAAAATAAAAACCGACTTCAAGGATCGACTCGATTTCTCTTGGATTCCATCATCAGATTTTAGTGTCCTTTTCATGGTACCACCGTTGGGATATCTCCTTTCTATTAAAAAACTAATCATCAAAATCGGTTCATAATCGATGAAGTTATCCACGAACACACATAAAAAAATTAAAAAATCCACCTTTTTTTAAGTCGGTTCAAAAATAGATTTAATAATTTACTGGCAATACTGGCAAACTAGCACGTTCTAGATGTACTAACACAGCTAGAAGCTTTTCATATTGTAGATCTCCGCCATATTTTATTCTTTCGTGCGTTAATATTATTATGCATCTCATAGAATAAACCAGACTTGAGTTATGTTGATTATTTTAAAATATTTACATTTTAAATTAGGTACAAGATTGGTATTTAATGCTGACTCATTTTTGGGTTCGAAGCGCGGCGGAGGCAACTTAAGTAGTTGCTTTATTGTATGCTTGTAACACTGCTTTGAATCTATTCGAGAATGTAACTTAATCTTAATGTATAATATTTAAAAATAATAAGGTACATCTGCTAAAAAATAAAAGAAAATGGAAATGAAGAAATAGAACAAAACTCATTTCTCTTTGTTTAAAGCTAAAAAAATATTCTATGATTTTATAGAATTAGTCTGCGAATTGACAGCGTTAAGTCAAGTAGGTACCTTATAATTACAAGGTTTGTACCAAAAAAAAACTTAATTGACTTAGAAATTACACGGATTGTTTATGTAATTCGAATGGAGTACTGAACTCATGTCCATTACATTAAAAATAAAAAAAACATTAAAGTTAGTGTCCTTGTTTAAAATAAGAACATGTAATAGATTTTGTTTGACCTTTTTGCTTTAGAATAAAACTTAAATCCTTTTTTTAAGACGACTGTAGATGTAATCTACTAGTCTACGCCAGATCACCATAATGGTTTATCTAGAGAATTAATTACAATCCGTAAATTATTTAACATAAATAATTTCAAGCAAATATAAAGTTTATGACTGGAATATTCAATTAGATAATTGTTAGCAGTAAATATATATTTTTCTATCATCAAGGTAGATCAACAGAAACCTTGTCAATTAAATTAAGCCTTGAGATACACAACACGGTCACAGATAAAATAATTCATGTAAAATTTATGTTAATAGTGGCACTTAATAACTGCAGTGTATAAATTATGTTTAAAATTCGAACCCAAAGAACGTGGCTGCATTTAGTGCGACAAATATCTACTCATCCCGTCACGTCATTTAAGTGTTGCCAAATATATTGTTATTTAAGTTTTCAACCTAATTAAAGTTACCTTTGCTCAAATATCATAAAAAAGTTTGACAATAAGGCAACAAGACTTGCAAAGGAGTTCGAATATATTTTTGATTTTGGTTTAGAGTAAGCATTTAGCTGTTATATAATTTCCATAAAATTAAATATTTTTACAGATGTAACAGTAGTACACACAATATCAATTAAACAAAAAACCTATATTCACACATTTTAAGAAACAAAGAAAATAAAGCTCTGAAAATTCCAAAAAAAAAACACTTACCTAGCATTTTACTTAAGTCGGCATTATGCAGATCCGGATTCTCGTCAGCCAGTTTTTTTCTCTCCACCTTCGCCCATACCATAAAGGCATTCATAGGCCTCCTTATCCTCGCCTCCTTCAACGCCTTGGCTTGTCCCATTTTAGTTGTAAACGGGGCTCTAGCGTACTGCTGAGTGGAGTAATCCCGACCAGTGTCATAGGGGCTCCGGTATTCATATTGGGTTCTGTAGTCGAGGCCATAAGGTAGAGTTGACCATACAACCAGCTCTGGGCTGGGCTGTTCTTGAACTGAGTCGGTACTGTTTTCAACGGCTCCTTGCACATATTGCTCGTAACTCCTGTGGTAAGTCGGTGGTGATTCTGCTATACCTGCTCCGCCTGAATCCATCATGCTGTGGAAAAATAAACTAAATTAGAAAAGGTAGTTTCATTTAACACTAGTGTTACATCTATTGTTAACAAAAACGGCAAGTTTAATTTTTTGTATATTTTTTGGTCTAAATTCGATTAGAATAATATTTTCATTTTATCTAATTTTCGTTTTAATAAGTTGAATAATAAACATTCTAATTTTAATATGGCAACATTGCTTTGAAAATTAAATGAAATATCTTACGTCCGCATTTTGTGTAATGAAAATGGTGAATAATTTTCCCTAATAGTCGATCCACCAGAAGACCGTTTTCGCTCGTGGTTGGTATCCGACTGTTTAGTATTAGTACAACTTACTGGACCACATGATATATTTATCATTTTCCTTATAAAATAACAATGATGTTAGCATAACAATAAAAAAATCAATAAAGGCGTAAATAATTAAAATATGTTTAATAAAAAACAAAAATAATTACAAATGCAAGGACAAAAATGCTTGAATTTATCATTTAAAAAAGTAGAAAGCAATTTTTTATCTACAATTTGAAAAATTAATATCCAATCTGAATATATCGTCATCGTGTCGTAAAACAAAATACAGTATTTACTTGAAGTATGAATATTTTTTTAATAATATCTGCTTATGCTTAAATTTATGATGAGAATATGTTTAGTTAAAAATGAAGCAAAGACCACTGAAAAATGTTTTTATTGAGGACTCTGAAACTTGTCAATTGCCACTAAAATAAGAAAAACAGTCGACTCGTACATCCTTCCACTATGCATATCTGTCATGCAAAGATCATATTATGGCACTAAATTCCTTAGTTACAGATAAATTTTACAATTCTTACTTCTGGATATAAAACTACAGTACAAATTTTTACGTTTAATAATACAAATTTGCCCAAGAGGCCTTCCAACGTAAAGAAGCTAACCAGCGAACAGTTTCTAGAACCAGTGTTATAGTTTCCGAGATCCCCGGGCAATATGATCAGCTGTCTACATCATATCCTATGTAACACGACGATATAACCCCCCACGGCGTACCATTGCGGATAAATTATGAGGAATTTGAAAAATCCGCAAGACGAGGTGTCATTTGCCAATTAGCCAGTATCGTTTACCGTGAACAGAGCTTATTGTAGGAAACTACGTAAGGTGAGCTGGTCGATGATAGTACGGCTGTCTTCAATCGACACCGTTGGCAACCCCTGGCGCAGCTTTGTTAAGTCTATGCGTGTATTGACACTTGACTTTTATATACTGTCTACACGCATTTTGACTACGCTTTTGTACGTTATTCGTTTAGTTATATTAAGAGGTCCTTTGTTGCACTTAATATAAGTTTTAATATATATACATAGTATCGTTAATTAAATAGACCTTCTCAAATGAATCATAAGATAGTATAGAATATCATTGAGAAAAAAAAGATTTTTTTTCAAATATAGTTACGTGTACTGGAATTGTAATTTTGCTAGAGAGAAGAGTTAACTTAGTAATGAGAAAAAAAACATCTAACTTATTTGAAACGTATTGAAAGTAAAATAAGTTCTGATAATTAACTCAAAACTACATTTGCAGCAACATACGTAAATTGTAACGAAACAGAAGTAGACCATATTTTAACTTAAGAGTGGCATGATATTTATAAAACAGTTGTTGTAAACTGTAAATTATATTTTATTACAAATCAAAAATTCAATATGGCAGCTTTTATGATAGTCATTGTGTGCGTAAGCTCAAATGACACCTTATAAAAACATATCAGAGTATCCAACTCAACAGAAATAATGAGTAATTCCAAATTTAAAGAAAAGTATGCGCCGGCGCCGTGTACTCGACACCAGTGTTTCTTAGAACGGTGGTTAGGGGCGCCACGGTGTGGGAACCAGCGGGCATTGTTCCTCTGATTTCACCTGACTCTCATCTAACGCACTACTTTACGACACTAATACTGTTATGTAGCACTCATTATCATATGTATTTCATGCTCAGTTTAGACCATTATGAAAAGACGAAATTTATATTTTTGACATCTGTCTACCTGTGTCGTCGTAAGTCTAAAATTGAGGTTGCTTTTAATAAAGTTAACTTACTAACAATTTTGGCTGAAAACCCATTTATTTGTATTTTTATATACCTATACACATATTGTTTTTTATATTATTCTTACATATATTTATTAGTAGAGAGTCTATTACTTCTTTAAGTTATAAAACTTCAATTATTACTTCATTCAAAAACTTCATTGATTACTTCATCATCGGCTACGGCAAGTAGACAGTCGGCAAGTGGAAAAAAAACAACTCCAGTAACAGCGGTTACCAAAATGGCATTTTAAATAGAGTAGATGTTTCTTTCCATTTAGGTGGGTACTCAATCGATTTTCCCACTCAAGCGGTCCAAAAATGAGAAACCGAATTCATATATTCACACCGCGATTTAAGCGCATGGGACCACTAAGAACTAGTGCACTCTTAGACAAAGTGGTAGAGTCATTGACTAAATTTAGAGGAACACCTATTTTTCAGTCTATAAGAGAGTGTTCAGTTGACACACAACTCAGATAATATTAATCAACAGTCGCTATATTGTCAATTGTGATACGTTTATTTACCTTACAATATTTATTACTTATTTTTAAATAAAATTGTAGATGCTTTTAGGTTCTAAGAAAAAATATATATCATAAAAGTAATGTCTTGACATTTTTAACCTAATTAACCAGGTGTAAACTAGAACAGGTTGTCATCACTAAGATAATTAATACGTTCGTCATCAATACCCGAACCATCATTGATACCCGATTGTTGCACTCGCAACACTGCTTCGTACAAGAATCTCTTTTTAATATTCTGTAATTTCTTAAAGAACCAGCAGATTTTTGTTGAAATATGATACTCATTTTTAAATGCATCTTCTGGCGATCAAAGTAATTTCTTTGTCAATAAAAATATTTTTAATTTCAAAGCAAGCGTTCGTTAAGGCCATATCTTCGTTTCGAAGTAAAGAGATGTTTTATATAATTCCTTTAAAATTTAAATGAAGTTTCAAGTCATTTTGCTTCAAAATATAGCTCTTACACTAAAACACTTTATATCATAAGTGCTATCGCAACCACTGTAAAAGAATCTAAAAATGACTTCCTAAAGGCTCATATAAATAGGATTATTTTTCAAATGAAAACTTTACAGTTTTCATAAAGCATTTTATACCAAACTGGCAAAGAAAACAGGCCTACTTGGTTGCTATCTTCTTTATAAAACCTAACGTGGAATGCGAAAGTATACCGTCTGCTTATACCCTTATCCAAGATTGATATTCCACTCAAAGCGAATGAAACTGAACCTCATCAATATTGCCATCACACCTCCATATGTCCTTACAGAGAAAACGATTCACGATTAAAAAATCTGCCGTATTCGGCAATTTGATGCCAGTCCAATCGAATATGCATTGATGGCTTAAGTTGGCCTGCAATGTTGTCAGACTGATAGAAAAAGGTTCGACAACATTCCGATAACACACTTAATTCAGGTGAATTGGTAATTGTATATTTAACGCACAATTTATTAAAACAAAACGCTAGTGGTTAAGTGACGTGTAAATTAGCCATCTGCTTAACCATGTAAGATTTATATATTTACGACTCGCTAATCGATATTTAAATTTAACTAATAATTCACTTTAAAAACACAGTGCGGCTAATATCATGAAAAATTGTAATAAACTATACTAGTGGTCGCCATAATTTCATTTTTTTTTTTTAGCTTTCTGCACTTTTCCTTCGTATAAACTTTGAAGCCGAGCCTCCACCGAACAAAAGTTGCCAATTTTTGTGGTGTCAACCTTTATTTGTGTTGTCAAATTTCGGTGGAGACGCGCCTTAAGATCCTAAATTCATACTCCTCCATTCGCATATTTTTTGTAAAAGGAGATACAAAGTATTTGCTTCACGTATTAATATATAGATTATTCATTTTACAATTTAATAGTATTTACCATAAGCAAATAGTAATCTGCAATAAGCCCGCAAGGAGTTCGGAAACATACTGGTAAATTCATAATTTCCATTTGAATCTTAAACTTCTTCAGGTACTATGAAATATTATAAAATCACAAAACTGCTCTATCAATATGGTAGCTTTTGTATTCAGGCATAAATAACATAAACATAAATAATAATAAAAAGTAGATCTGCAAATGTACCCACATTCGTAAATGAATAATGAAAAAAGTATTAAATGCTGAAAATTTTATGTTTTCTTATCGATTTAGTATCAGTGTTCGATGCAGCTAGAAAACCACCCTCAATAGAGAAGTATTAGAATATATTTATATTAGAATATACGACAAACAACAGTTAAGTAAGATATAATATTCATATAAATTCTGTGTCGATTATGAGACTAACTTCAGAATAACTTAACACTTTTACGACACAGCGATTATACTAAATAATTTTAAACTCATGAATCTGTAATAAATAAAATATTTAACTATCAATGTTCCATGTCAAATAATATGCAAGTGTTATTGGACATGTGTCATGTACCTAATGCCTTATTGATTGCTCAAAGATGGCACGTGCAATATGCGTGTACTTTAGGCGAAGCTATTGTAAAGAGTGTAGTGTATAATTACACAAGTTTCAATAAGTAAAATTGGTTTCATAAATGGCAGTAACCTTTGATGATGACATAAGGCGAAACCGGTCAGGTGTAAACAAAAATAAAATAGTGCAATAAGTACAAGTGATTTTAATTCTAGAATGTATTATAACAAATTCCATCAAGTGCCGACAATCGAGAGTATAAATTGCTTTGGTAAATCTCTGAGATATAGCAAGATCTAGATATTTTCAAGTCAAAAATATACGTACTATTTTTTTCGCATTCCATTTTCTCCTTCAATCACTAAACTATAGTCACGGCACGATATATATATATATATATGTTAACACAAATTATAAATATGAAAATCCAAATAATTAAACTATCACAATCAAGTCACTCCATAGCCAAACCTCAAATAATTTTGAAAACTATTAATTAAATTTTAAATATATAGATAGTTTGTAAGACGACAATACTTAAAACTGCTGTAACGTTTTGAATATTCTTTAAATATGTTGAATTAACAAATAGATGTTCAATAAACACTGCACAACCATCGACTTATAAATCGATTGTAAAGTAATAAATAATTATCTATAGTTACACAAAAGAAGGGTAGTTGCAATTATTAAGTCGTTTTTGATGACAAAACCAATTCAATAACAGTACAAATATTTACAAAACATTTTTATATAAATTTCTTTTCAACATTTACAAACTGAGTGGATTCGATCATCTTTTCAAACAAAAATGGTAACACAATAAGTGAACAGTATTCTATTGTTTTTTTACACTTATAGTGTTATTTACATTAAATATGTGTAAATAACAAACTGGTTGACACAATCATCTCGGGCAGAATGTTGCATACCAATTCATCTAAACAAACTCGAAGAATAAGAAATAACATTATATGTTTTCTATTTTATCATTGTGATGGATTCTTCATTCGTAATGTGTTTAGGAATCTAAAAACGAGGTCATGTGTAGTCATCATACGCATATTACCTAGATTGGAGAGGAAATTTTACATTACGTTTGTCTTCAACGACAGGTTCCTAGAGGTTCATTTTAGATGTAAGTTTTGCTGTCTAATAATAACCATAGTTTGTTGATCATAATTCATTCATTAGTTAATTGAACTATTATGCTTAGACTTTCCTTATCGTAACGGGTCACAAATATATTGGACGTGTGTATGTGTAATCATTTTCAGGATACATTTCAATTGAAATACATTTCATTAAAAACATAGACTCTTTAAACTT
This sequence comes from Diaphora mendica, assembly GCA_949125395.1. NCBI lineage: Eukaryota > Metazoa > Arthropoda > Insecta > Lepidoptera > Erebidae > Diaphora > Diaphora mendica. Next base: position 8,496,001 of record OX421333.1, read on the forward strand.
CTTGTATCAACTTTAAGATCTTTTACTTTCACTTTACTAAAAAAATTGATACCACTAAGTGTAATTTGTGTTCACCTATAGAAGTTTTTTTATATATATGTTATAAGACGGCTCATACCTAGGAATATGCATCCCGTGTCGCGGGGGACTTTACAATCATACATGATACGGACACAAAGAACACCCAGACTCAGAACAATAACTTGCGGACAAAGTTTTGTCCCGTGTGGGGTTTGAACCTACAACAGTAGAAGGCGGCGTGCCGACCGCTTAAAATGCCAACCGTGCAGTCAAAAGTAATTTGTTGTTAGGTACTTATAGTTAAAACGTACTAAGATCCTTAAGCCTAGATTACGGTGATAGATAATATATACCGTGCCTATATTCTTATAAAGGTTTAAGGAATTGTATACTATTCTTTAAAGTAACTTTACAATCCAGTATATATAGTATAGAGAAATTGCACGAGTGTCTACTCAGATTGCTTAGTGCTGGACATAAAGAAGTAGAAGTACTTATACAGTTCTTTTATTGGCTGGCATCAATCATTTGCCATACGTCGTGGTACCATTAACGCCCTGACGAGTCGATCTTGAAATTTTAATGCACTTAGGAAGACTGATGTTCATATATTATTTGAAAACATCGCTGAAGACAATAGCCATTGTTGACAAAACGGTCTGTCAGCGTTCAGAGGACCCGCATCGAGATATCGGTGAAAAGTGCACACGGTAGCACTCGATTCTTCTCTCGTTTCAATGGATTTAGCTTGATTAGGCATTTTTTCTTAACTCCGCTAACGTAAGCTTTACTTTAACTAATTAGAAGGAGCTAAACCTCGTAAACCTTGTATAGTGAAATCAAAGTTGTTCGTAACGAAGTGACAGTTAAAGGTTATATTATGATAAAGAACCTGCTGGTGCTTCCACATTTCGCTGTCACATTACGCTTGAAAATTAAGATAAAATCTATCTTTGAAGCGAATCCATCTTTATACAGGACATATATCTTTATACAAATCAACTTATCGCCGCCCACTGCTAAACGAAGATCTACCCCGTTTTGGGCAGTCCAAGTCTATCTGCTTTCAGCCAATTTATTCAAAACGTTCATCTACCGTGCTGTATACCGTATCAAAATAAGAACCCAATCGTTGCAGAACTATTTAACTTTTTTAAACCGTTGACAAACCAACTTAACACTTATGTATCCAAATGCTACCTTCCAAAAAGTAGTTTTTCTTAGTCAATAAGTATCTACCAAACCAAAGTACTCCTTTTCAACAATGTCTAAGCTTTGTTAAGTTATTTCTCCTGACGTACGTAATTTAAATTAGGTAATTCTCATAAAGAAAATTCGACTCCAATATCATTACGAGAATTTCGGCGACATATCCAGAACTATATGACTCACTGTTCAATTATTGTTGGCACTTTGAACACTGCGTCTTACAACAAGTATGACTCATTGGATATAAGATCCCAAAATCGTACCCGCTTACTTACTACTAATACAAACAGTAAGCTACAGAAGTACCTGCTAGGCTATCGAATTACTCGACAAAAACCTAAAAATTTACAAAAAATTCAGTTTAAAAATGAAAATTTTCAAACTTCTAAATGTCGGAGCTAAGTAAATAAGGTGTCGGTATATAGAACTAGACGAGTCCTATCCGAATATGTATAATTTATAATTTAAAAGTTAAGGGTTGCTGAACTATTCACCGAAAACGTCAGAATTTTTCAGAATTAGCAAAATTTCAATTTAAATATCGAAACTTTTTAATTTATATGTGCCGAAAGTATATAAATGGGGTGTTGCTAGATAGGACTAGACGAGCCCTATCTGAATATATAACAATATTAAATTTGGGGTGAAGGTTTGCTCAACAGTTCAGCAAAAATTACAAAATGTTCAATAATTACCAAAATTTCAGTCTAAATATTAAAATATTCAAACTTCTATGTGCAGGAAGTATATAAGCAAGGTGTCGTTAGATATCACTAGATGAGCGCTATCTAAATCTGTGAAAATTTGAACTTTAAAATGAGGGGTTATCGAGTAATTCGACAAAAACTTCTAAAAATTCCCAAAATGTAAAAATCTAAGTTAAAATATCAAATTTTTCAGTTGTTTTACAGGTTTCAGTACTCCTACGGGACGCACGAGGGTCTACAGGGATAGTTGCAAGCAAAAACAATAAAATCTGATGGTATACTCAATTAAAATTTCGTTCTGGTCATGTTTTCCATCAGGCAGAGTAGAGTCACTTTAGCCCGCTCATATATATATATATATATATATATATATATATATATATCAAAATACGTGTGGCATTCGGGGACTGCCGCGGTAAAGCTAATGCATAGCATTTTTTATCAACTTATGCAATTATAAATATTTATTTATTTTTTATTTATGCATATTTTTTTTTCTTTGAACATGTATACTTACGGGGCGCACGGGCGGCGAGTGTGGAATTATAAAGATATGATAGATACCTATACACCTATATACCTTCTCACAAACAGCTGCTTACGTATTCATCCGATTTCGGAGCAGCTCGTCTCGATCCGTGCGAGCTTCGGGTGTTGGGTTTTATTTTCGTTACGGAATTTCTTGATTCGATCGCCGCGCTCAAAGCCCGCGATAAAAGCTATGCAATAGCTTAAAAAGGTACAACACACACACGTGTGTCGTAAGCAAAGTCACAGGAAAAAAGGTAACTACCATATAAAATAGTAACTCTGTTCGCAAAACAATTTGATTGTAAGTGCGGCTCGGTCCGTTGCATCCGAGATAACGTTGAGATCGACGTGATAAGTTATCAGCTTGCGTGTTGCACTCCTGATATATGTTTGTTTGTATTAGTTTGTTTAAACTGTTTGACAACATCGCTCTGTAAACGTTTGTAGAACTATAACGACCTACCACTGTGTCTGGCGTTGTTAGTTGTTACACTTCGAACTACCACTGTATAACTATTAATGAGGAACCCCTTACTGTTATTTAAAAAAACATTAAGACGAACATTTTCAAAATTCTACAAATACGATTTCTTGTAAACTACTCGTATGTTCCATAATCATGATCTAATCAGTAAGATCAACTCAGATATTTGTCCTTGAAAGAATGTTAAATTTAGTTTATTTTTGAAAATCGTTAATAGGCGTTCAGCCCAGAAACTTTCGGTAAAGGAACTGTGAAACATACCCATATTTGTTATCTCTGTTAGTCTTTTCAAATAAATTTACAATAGTCCTGACGGACACAACTTTTCTTACTAAACAGCCGCAGAAAATATGACATGACTTAAATATAAATGACACACATTTTTTAACAATTTTAGAGGAATATACCTTCATTTAATCTGATAGAACAAAGGTACACAAGAACATCTACAACAAAGCAGCTTCAAAAATGTGGGAATTACTAAATGTATCAAAAAGAAAATCTAATCTAAAATGAGTCAAGATTGCAATAGTAAGAATAAATTTCTTAGATTTCTGCACGCAGTAAGCAGATAGAGAAATTTAAAAAACCTAATCTCAAATAGTCTATCATCTAAGAGAACTTTATTTCTTATCAACAGTACATCTTTTAGTGATGCAGTTCGAACAACATAAGTTATTAACCGACTTCAAAAAAATGAGAAGGTTCTCAATTCAACTGTTTTTTTTTTACGTTTGTTACCTCATAACTTTCAACTGGATAAATCGATTTTGATGATTCTTTTTTTATTAGTCTTATTTAAATTTGGTCTTGATTGAAGTCAGTTTTTTTTTTGTTAAAATTTGCAAGTGTTATTTTATCAGCTCTGGTAAATGGTGATGCTCAATAGCGTGTAAGTAGATTTTATAGTATAAAATATTCTTGCGTCGCCATAACAGTTGAACTTGCGTCTTTTTTGGCATTTTAAATTATAAAATACTTTATGTATCACGACTTTAATCCACAGGAGGAATACTAAACTTAAGGTAAGTGATAAATGTGAGACAGGAAGAATTAAAGCAACTACTGAGAAGAAAATAGATTTACTTATCACATTCTAACTCCAAAGGTTAGTTTCATGGTCAAAAGGGTCACCTGTTACATTATATTATTTAAATACTTCTAAAATATATTTAAAATAGTAATAATTTGTATATAAATATTAAATTTGAGCAGTCTGCTTTTAGGGCAGTATCCAGTTAAATTCCTTGATCTAACACCCTGTTTGTTGCATATTGATATGAAAAAAAAACCATGTGAATTGGGTAGTTGAAATATGCCATATTGGGACTTGTTGATATCTGTGTACATGTAAAATCAAGTCATGATGAACCTACGTTACGTTAAAAAGAAGGTCGTTATATATCTAGTTTAATTAATTACACTACACTGAATATGTAGAGTTTTATTTTTAGAATATTTCAATAAATTAACCATGCATGAACCAACTCGTTTGCTAACTTATTACTTTGGTTTCAGTATCGATTATATTACTGAAACTGTCAATGCAAACTTTTGTTATTCTAATAAGTTTTGTTTAATATATTTATCTGTATTATTTACAAAACTATGTAAGAGAAAACTCTATGTAAATGTGAACAAATCTCATAGATATGTACATGAAAGTATGAGTATCCTTCAAAATCCAAGCAGGTACCTTACAAAACAATCAGACTTATATTTACTACAAATTGAACACACACACATTGAACTATCGAGTACGATATTAATTTACATTTGCAATTTCATCTATATCTATTACTTATTATATAAAAATGTAACAGGTCCAATTCTGTACATTAAAGATTTATTGAAATTTTTTTTTGGAGGGCTGTCTATAATCGATACTGAAGCCAAAACTGTATTTATTTTATTTTTGTCTGTTTGTCCGTCTGTCTGTCTGTATCTTGGCCGCGCATCACACCGAAACTACTGAATGGATTCAAATGAAACTTATCAAGATTTGAGTTCATACTACGAGGTAGGGCATAGGATACTTTTTATCCCGAAATTCAGCAAGGTTTCCTGGAGAGAGGGGATGAAAGTCAAAATATGTACTTAGTTGTAATTCAATAACATATAGTCCGATTTCATTCATTCTTTTTTGCTAAAAAGAAAAAAATAAAAGATAACGGGAAAAGTCTTTTTTGTCCGCGACTGTACACTGCCTGTGGGAAGCTGAGACAGATATGTAAATATGGCGGTACGAAATTCGCCGGGTCAGCTAGTCTATACTTATAATAAAAATGTAACAGGACCAATTCTGTACATTGAAGATATTTTGAATTTTTTTTTGGAGGGCTCTCTATAATCGATACTGAAGCCAAAACTGTATTTTTTTTTTTTTTTGTCTGTTTGTCTGTCCGTCTGTCTGTCTGTATCTTGGCAGCGCATCACGCTGAAACTACTGAACGGATTCAAATGAAACTTGGCATGATTCGAGTTCATTCTACGAGGTAGGACATAGGATACTTTTTATCCCGAAATTCAGCACAGTTTCTTGGAGAGAGGGGATGAAAGTCAAAATATGTACATAGTTGTAATTCAATAACGCATGCTCCGATTTCATTCATTTTTTTTTTGCTAGAAAGAAAAAAATAAAAGATAACGGGAAATGTCTTTTTTTTGTCCGCGACTGTATACTGCCTGTGGGAAGCTGAGACAGATATGTAAATATGGCGGTACGAAGTTCGCCGGGTCAGCTAGTACAGAATAAAAGTATAAAGCAGATTAACATCTTTTAAGTTTCTTCTACTTGAATAATGAAAGAAATCTTTGAGTCAGCTTCTAAGACTCACTCTTAGAATATCACACGCAACGTCATAAAAAATTCTCGCAGATGATAATGAAAAATACCGATTTAGTTTACAATGTACGGTTGCGAGTAGAAACACGGCTCATTGTGATGCACATAGCGCAAACTGTAAACACATCCAGTACTGGGACTTCAGAGCATAACAAGCGCTTCGGGGAAAGATGCAATGTGTATAATATCTATAGCAAAGTTATGGGATAACGATTTGAACGCACTTCCAACAAATTTTCCAACCCGAAAATTCGTTCCAATACAGTTTCTATTGACTCTTGGTAGTAACAGACTTGTAGTATAATAGGAGGCTTGTAAATTTTTCATATATGTATTCACATAATATACTTTTATGGGTTCTATTCACTAGGATCCCCTGCTTAGATCCAAATGTAAGAAAAAAATTCAAATAAATCCCCTGGGGGATAATAAAATCCCACTGCCTGTAATACCGCTTGTTCCTCTTATCTCTTATCAACTATCAATGTATTGTAGGCAATGTAATATCTAAATAATAGCGTATGTGATTTGATTTCACTGTTTGACTTGCAGTAGTAAAACAATATATTGTTTTTTTGAAGTGAATAATTCTTAACCCGCGTTGAGCACGTTTTGTTAGGGAAAAATCTTATGAGTTCGCGTCACCGCGTCACCAACATGATGATTTAATTTAAACGTTATGAAATTTCTAATTTTACTCATTAATTTTACAAATAACATTCTAAGTTATGAGTTTTCACTTCTATCGGCAGTCTTTATGACTGCCAATTTTTTTTATTCTGTTTTAATATCAATTGGGAATGGTTTTTTTTTTTTTTTTATGTTTGGCCCGCCAAAATGACTCTACTCTGCCCGATGGAAAGCATAAGCAGAATCCAAGAGTGGTGGTCACCATACTCATTGCGAATGCAGACAATGCTGCATGGCGATCCACACCATGACGGCCTAGTGATGCTGCTGCATCTTTTAGTCTAGTCAACAAGTATGGAACTTGATTGTATGTAAGATTAAAAGATTAAGAATAAAAAGAAAACATGTTAAAAATACTAGATTACATAAATAAGGTTCTCATTTCTCTAAATATCAAGGTTGAGCTCGGTTGAGTAATTAGGTATATCATGAAAAAGTATCAAACAAGTAAATTCATTTTCTACCGTTGGAGAGCCACGCTTCGTCATTAATGGGCTGGCTCGACCGGAGTGATACCACGGCGTCACAGAAAACCGGTGTGAAACAGCTCGTGCTGTGTTTCACCAAACCCTCTCCCATCCCCCTCACCATCCCCCAAAGGCCGGCAAAGCACTTGTGACGCCTCTGGTGTTGCGGGTGCCCGTGGGCGGCGGTAATCGCTTACTATCAGGCAATACGTCTGCTCGTTTGCCTCCTATTCCATACAAAAACGTAAGATTAGTTAGAATCGGTAGTGGTAGTGCACCTTAATTAATACCTATTTGCAGTACTTTTGCAGACATCAATGCCAATTTGCTTGAATGTCCTTCATCTACGAGAGTACATAATAATTTGTTAGCCATTAGTCCTTTGTTTGATGTCTGTCTTAACACATTCATTCAGATTTAAAGCATTTATTCCGCAAGTTTATAAAATAGAACACTAGAAGACATACTAGAGAACACAGACATAGATAATAATATAAATGCTACTGACTCTTAGAGTAATCTTAAGTAATATGTAGCTAATACTTTTACAGTTATTGTTCCTTTACACCTTATTCTCTGTTAAGATCTTTTGAACTTGAATTATTACGTAGTTAGATAACATAACCAGGATTTAGTTCAACATGTTGTATAACTATAAAATATTTAGCCTTTAGCACGCGATCTCCACAGTTAATTAAAAATACTACTGCTTAACTTTCTATGAGGTTTCGGAGCTCACAAACAAACCGGTTCTAGATCTACTCACGTAGAGAATTAGCAAACGAATTCGATATTTTTGGTTCCGCATACACTTTACATGATTTAAAAACTAAAAAGTCTATGCAATTTATGAAGAAAAAAATCAGTCTTTATATTTTAATCATTCTTATATATCTGTGTAGTTTTAATTTAAAAAACTGTTTACATTTTTTTAATTTTGAAATGTTTAACTGTCAGTAACTCTTATCTTGAGCACATATGAGAGAGATTAAGCAAGAAATTTAGAAATTATTGATAGATAAATACTCATTAAAGCACATCAAAAAATATTGTATTTATAAAAAAAATACTAAAAACAAAGAAACATTACTAAAGCCAGTTTTATGCTTAAATTAATAAATGAAAAATTCTGGGTGTGTTTTGAGTTTAAGAAGTTTTTCTTTTTTAATTTCTTATTAGCATCCTAGTCTAGATAGAGTTCTTGAACCTAGTCCTTCAACTGGATAATTATGAAGATGTTCATAGTATGAATATTCAGCCAGTGACCGGTTTCTTCACTAGATTTTTGACATTGCAGAACGTCGTATTTTGCACAATCTCGCAGCAGTAATTTCGACGAACAGGATAGGGCTGCCTCCCAACAATAGTTACTCATATTAGGGTTGAATTTGTGATCGTGTTGATTTAGTTTCACATAGAAATGGAAAGAACCAAGACCAAATGTCAGGTAAAAGCAATAGGCAGATAAGTTCGTGCTTTTGAGGGGGGGAGGCCACTTTTAAAAAATGAGACATTAGGGTTGACCCTTCTTAAGAATACCTGGGTTTCTCTAACGGTCATCATCAAGGCAATATTACTGGTAACAACTTTAGTTAAGTAGAACAATAAAACGGTTCAAGATTATTTCGATAACTTATAGATTTGTAAAATGTAATTATGTAGGTACAAATCTAAGCTTAGCGAGCTTTTCCTATCAATGCTTTATTTTTCCTTGTAAATACTAGTTTACTAAGCAGTTAACTGATAGCTATAATATCCTTAAGTAACTGATGCTAAATAACAAATACATTGCCAATTTATGAATTAAATCATTTTCGAAAACCCATACTTTTTAAAAAATAAATATACTTGGTACCATCATCCACATCAACAGTTTTAAATAGCCCACTGCCACCTCTCCTTAAAAAATAATCACAAATTTTAACAAAAAAAACCGACTTCAAGAACTGGCCCAAATTGAAATTGGAACACCAGTTTTCAAATAAAAAAAGAATCATGAAAATCGGTTCACCCAGTCAAAAGTTATTAGGTAACAAACATAAAAAAATACAGTTAAATTGATAAACTCCTCCTTTTTTGAAGTCGGTTAAAAAGGGTTTGGTCTACTACAAAACGTTGGCCAGACAGGTTCGGTTTATTTGGTTTATTTAAAGTGACATATTACTGCAATACAATCATAAAATGTATTTTTGTAACACCCTTAGGAGAGAAATTATCAAAGAAAACTTTGTTGTGTTTGGGGTACTTGCAAAACTGTTGCTCAGATCGTCGACCTGAGTCAGTAAATAGATATGTTGCAATATACCTGTACGACTAGATATAATAACTATAAATCATATAGATATAATCCTGGTTATTATTTTAATCTACAAACAATAAACAAAACAATATACAACTCTGCATATATTAATTAATGAAAAACATTTAGAAACACATTATGGGATACATACAAACAATAATGGGTTTTCTGAATTCCGGTATCCTTGTGAAAAACCCTAAATATATAACAAACAAAAGCAACATAGGCCGTATATATTAATTGATTTGCTAATATCCGTTATACCTTAATACAATTTATATACGTAAATTTGTGTACTGTTTAGTAAATTATTTATCCTTGGAATATCCTAGAATGGACTGGTTTTACCAAGTCGTTTGTTACGAAAAAAAAAAAATCAGTAGATTATATTAATCGATAGCTGTTTACAAGAATCTAAAAACGAAACAAACGTCGAGAAGTCACAAAGTTTCAAGGAAAAGCAATAATATTTTACCATTTCTATATTAGTATCATAAGTCTCCTAGATTACCAATTAAAGCATAGTGCGATATATCTCATGGCGGTAATTAATTTTGTTGTTGTTGGTATTTGCTTTAAGTTTTCATTTCACTGTAAACATTTCATGTTTAATTTTCACTTACTCGGGTTTTCCGGCAACCATAGGCTGAATATAGGTGTGATGACACTCCGAATTCTCACCGCGTCACCATACTGAATACTTTTATTTATCAAATAATATTTTAGTAATATATTTCGATGTATTTTACTATTTTCATAAGAAGTTATTTTACAGATCCTTCAACTTCTGTAAAACCATGGACATCTAATTCAAAGGAAATATTTGTAGGAATCGGGATTCAAAACTTAAGGTTCATGCCTCTTCAACAACCCATAACGTCCCACTGTTGGGCTCGGGTCTCCTCTCAGGAGAGGGTTAAGGCCATAGGTCCCCACGCTGGCCAAGTGCGGGTTGGGGTGGTCTGAAAATATTTATTTATCAATAGCAAACACATAATTATGGGAATGAAGGACTTTATCCCCGAAGGGGGAGAAAAGGGTTAAATGAATTTACACATTTTGATAACTTTAATTTTAGTGCTATTGGCGTTATTTAAGGCAAATCTATAACTGGGTACTTCAGGGCAAATAGGGTGTTTATTGAAAGGAAAATTTAAAAAGTTGGAAAAATTATAGTTGAAACAATAAAAAAAGAGATCAACTAAATTCTTATATTCCTACTTCAGTTAAGAATCAGGGCTTTTAAATAAGGTCTATTGGACTCCAAAACTTTAGTGCAGTAATCGCGAAAGGCCTTAAAGCTATTTTGACAAATCATTATTGATACATCGTGTTCTAACTGACAGAGCTTTGCTTGGCAACAATATAGCTCATATGGCTGACAAATTAGACTTTAAAATGAAAGTCATAAGGGCTAATTTGTTAATAACATAGTTAACTTTTTAGACAGATTCAAAGACACATGAATTGAATATCACTAAAAGACAAATAATGCTCAATTTACGAAAAGCTTTTGAAAGCCTATTATTAAATAAAAATTAAAACAAGAAATGTTTGTAGTAAGAATCATCTGCTCATTGCATTCCTTGGACTAATGCACATACAAATGCTAAAAAGTTTACAGCAACAAGCTCAATCCGCATAGCCCAGTCAGAGGCAGGTGGGCCTGCAATCCTATCACAAAATGAATAGAACTAATGTAAGACAACATGGTCGGAGCAATCTCTATCGACCATAACTTCACGATAGCTAAAAAACAAAACCACAAATTTGCAAACATATAAAGAAATTGAAAGATACCGGCGTGGTTGATGCTATCGCAAAATTATTCCAAATTTCACCGTTTTGCCTCTCTGCTTCTTACGTTATTATTTTTATTTTGGCGTCCGATGGCAGTCGCAAGCCAACTCCCATAAATTATAGTTCGGAAGCTCTGTTAAAGGGGTTTTGGTGTATTTTTTATTTTTGTTTAGCCCTTTGAAGAATTTATGTCCCCGTCTTACTTAGCAGTGGCGGTCAGCCGGCGAGTTGTCCGACTTTAAGATATGTTAGCCTTTCGATGGCAAGCTTACAACGCTATAAGTATTTTGTACAGAGTTTTGTGAATCTGTGATACACGTTTTGGATTTATTTTACCTGAGCGCTTTATACTTTCACGTCTATGATTAAAGAATTATGAAACGGATGATTAATTTTAAATTATTCAGTTTGTATGACGTCTGGTTTAAAAAGATTTATAAAGTACCAACACATTTTTTATATTTATGAAGTATACAAAGAGGTTACAATGACATTGAAAATTTATTTTGAAATAAAACCTTTGGATAACAACCGGTTAAGTCTCTAAAATAGTTTAACATCTAAATCGGTGATCTAAATTCATTTGGAGGAATTGTGAATGTAGTCGGTCTGTAAGACTTTACTAGAAAATTCTATCCACTGCAAACATTTTGCAGCGAAATTAACTATTAGAAAGATATATGTATGAAATATTACTGTTTACTGTTATATTATTATCTAACACTTCGTAAATATTTATCAGCACAGATAACCTCATACTAGACCGACTTCGTTTTCAAGGCTTCGGATACCCGCCTTTCTTTGACATACATATTATTATATTTAAAACTATGAATGAGTTAAAAGATATCAAACGAGATCCACTTACTCACATAATACATTACAATAGTTAATTTCCATCGTGCTTTAGTAATTTATCATAGTTTAAAATCGCATAACATATTATATAACCCGGTGACGTAGAACAATGGCGATCGGAAGCCACGTGGTACAAGTCGTGACAGTTCAACGCAGATCATTTCCAATTGTTTAACTCAAATTGCAAGAGAATTTGAATTGCGTGACGTCATTTAAAACTCACTTGTACACAAATAGTTAGACAGGTTTAAAATTAAACCTCAATGAATAACTTTTTTAAGTCTCTTTGTAATTCTGGCTAACTTGTATAAATTCTTGATTTTTTGATGGAGCATTTATATTTAGAATATTACTTTAATTGTTTTGTATATTTTTAGTTACTTTTTATTGTAAAAAAGATACTATAACTGATTCTATTCCATAGTCTTTGCAACATTTTGCGCAGTCATAAATTTATATTAAAAATATCAAGTACCTCGACTCAAATATTTTCGATTATTAGAAAAGAGCCGAGGATTTTGGTAAGTCTGACTAAATTTTCTGAAATTATAGCTAAGAACACTATCTTAAAAAAATTGTCAACAAAAATAAACTTAATCAAAATCAGTCCATTCGTTTAATGATGATGCCACAAACACAGACTGACAGACGTTAAGCCTATTACACCCATCCTTCTTACATTGGCGCAAAAAATATTATAATTAAATAAAATTAAAAAAGTGTTGACGTACTAATTATAGCAGGTGTTAGCTTTTGGTTTGTAAATAAAAAATCTTTCTTTACTCATTTTATCAATTAACATTAAACTTGCTATCGCTTAGAAAAAGCACATATCATACATAACCTTTAACCAAATGACTCTAAAACGCGATAGCAGACAAAACGCATTCCGAATAATGGCAATTGGAATAGTTTTCAGTTTTTTTCTTCCCGTTTTAAGCTCGGAAGGCATTCTAACGGTATTCGGCAGACATAGTTCGGACGGACGCGACAACACTTTTTATGTTATTTTTCTGATGACCTCCGCGGACTTGCGATCGATTTCGGATACTTTTAATCGGTCGCTTAATAAATACGAGAGCTTTTTGTTCTAATATTTGTATATTAGCGTAATACTGTTTAAAAGATGAAGCCAAAACTTTTTTGTATTTTTTATTATTTTAGTGTTTGAATAGTCAAATTTATGGATTTAACATGGAAGTCAGTCTAAACCCAATCGCTGTTTCTCATAGTTAACATTTATACCTTTTCTTTGGTATTTTAATATCAATACTTGATTCTTTTACAGTATTTGAAGGTAATTTTTATCGCCGCGAGATGATTATGACAAAAAGTCATTCAGCCAGCTCTAATTGCGTTCAACGCCGGCCGAAATTAAAAAGAAAAGTCACACAGTAAGAATCCCGCCTATTTTTAAAAATGGAACCCGACGATGATTCGCCTAATTAATAAACCAATCACGTACAGTCGAGACGCGGCGTCGAGGCGCGGCGGACGTGCGGGCGCGGGGGATGAACGCTCGGAAATTCGAATAATATATTTTTTCTGCACTCAAAGCATCGCAATGTTACTTGTAATTGGCTTGACGGCCAATGATAACGAATTTAGAATGCAATCAATTATTTATAAGTTATTACAAGAAATTTTCACTTTACACAAAAATGCATAAGTTAAATTGCTAGAAAATATTTGCATAAGATACCTATTATACTCGTATTTGGATATTGTTGACAATAGCTTGTAGTTGTAAGTAGTTGTAGTACCTTATATTTATATAAATAAATAGCTACTTATAGTTGAACGTCCAAAAAAAACAAATCGACTCGATAGTTAATCTTGTCAAATCAATATGGAAAGAATAAAATTAAACTCCTGATCGGATTCTCAGAACATTGTTATGAGAACGTATCGGATTATATGACACAGCATTATGGTCTCTCTTTTGATTGAATGGACATGAATGAGGGGACATTATTAACAAAAGATCTCTCACAATATTGACACCGAAAAATTTGCTAAAAAATATCAAGTTTTGGGTTTTAGACAAAAAATATCATTTATCAAATAAATGCGTACTCAGTTATGTCCTTGCACAGCGTGACTGCAAAAACTAGTTGAATAATAAATGTGTTTGATGGCAACACTGGGCCCGAGGAAGCCCGAAGAACGGCGAAAAAGGGCGAAGATTAGCGAGTGCGTGCTTTTTGTTTGCATCAATCGATGCGCTCGCGCATTCGCACGATGAATAATTCAGGAATTGACATGAAATGGCGTATGGTTCTTTTTTTAAATGAAAGGTGCCCGATTGAGGACTGTAACCGCCTGACGAATTCATTGGTCAACGGCTTTTTGCGTTCGGTAATTGCTGTATTTACTTTATAGGTTATGATATTAAATTAATGTATGCTTAGGATCCCGACCTATTAATACAAGGCAGATAGTTCTATGACTTATTCTTAGATCTCTAATTAAATGGTAAGGTAGCAAGATTCTATACAACTTACAATAAATATGAATTTACAGCTAAACCACAAATAAAGCCTCGCCTTGGTCTGCCAATGTATAAAAATAAATTGTATAGTACTTTAGCAAGTGTTACACAATTACTTTATTGACGGAATGCTTAAAATGTCTGCCTACCAATACATTCCTTATACCTAGAAAATGTTTTCATTTAAAAAGAAAAATTTATAATTAATTCGAGTAATGCTGTTAATGATGCATCGAAAACTTGTGTCGATTTCCAAGTATAAGTGATCTCGTCATCTGAATTCTGACTGCGATTGGCCGTGAGGTCCTCTGCAGTTTTTGGATAAATGGCTTCATCCCGCACTCCGAGATGCTGTCAATACCTTATCAAGTTATGGTTATGACGGCTTTTTACGTATTTTCATGAAGATATTTTCATTATGTCGGTAATAAAAAAACAGGGTAATTTGCCTGTTTCACTTGCAGCTAACGTCGTTTACAAAGATGGTTGGATGGTATTGTACGGTGTGGGAGAAAACGTGTATCTTATAGGTTTTTGATTGTTTCATTTAGACAATATATATAGCGGGATATGTGCGTAAATGTATGGGAGAATTTACTTATTTTCTACTTATAAATATTGATATTAGTGACTAGTAAAGTTTAGAATAATGTGTCAAAGTTATTCGAGACTATATTTTACAGAGAGCATTTGACCTCGATTCTGGAAACAATTTACGCAGTAAACGTTTTAACACTATTAGCTTAAAAATTTATTGACACACATATGAAAATAAACCTTGCGAAAATTTAAATTAATAACCCTCCTTTGGCTTTGCCGTAGTCGGGTAAAAAAATTGAAAATTCATCTGATTTAAATGATATCAAAATCAGCACTTATGCTTAATAGACATGATTTAGTATCTCTAGATTGAGTGAATGATCAATGCAAATGTATATAATTACATTTATTGATTCAAACCAGGAAAGAACATAAAAAAACTATTAAATATTTGTGTTTATTATTAAGGTATAATGCCTTATAACTATTCTGAGATTTGGGTAAATGCCCAAATCTCAGAATAGTTAAATACAAAAGAATGGTACTCACTTATAAGAAGAGAATGCCATATTGCTGTCAACACAAGGCTGTTCGTCCACCGCACCGCCGGTCGTGAGCATCAGGGTGTTCATTCGGGATCGATTATCGGCACAAAACGATCGATTACAATCTATCGTTGCACTACACTATTGGTTCAAAGTCCGCACGTGCGTCAATGTGACGCGATTGCACATTATGTACGTCACATCACTAGTGTTTGTTTCATATCTGAAATGAAGACAGAAACATACATTAGTATAAGATTAGTATTACGATAATACTGAAATAGGACTTACACTAATCTACTTCTAGTTAATTTTCTTTTTTATAGTGTAGAGGCAAATGAAGATACGGTTTTCCTGATAGTTTGGTCAGTTTGTACTTCACAAGTTTATAACTAAAATTAATTTACTGAACAAATGAGTTTATTTTGTATCACCTATATTTTTATTCTTTACGTGTCAGTTTTATCACAAATGGAGTTCAATACATTATAACTTTAAAAATCCACATCTAAAATATACCTCGTAAGGTCTAAAATGACACTAGTGACAACTTTCCCAGAGTTTAACCGATATTTTAGTACTATACTTTCTAACTATGCTACGAAAATCTGTGAGGTAATATAGTTGCGGGACCGAGAGGTGACCAGAACTGAATGTAGACCAAACGTCCATTACGTGAATTGGCCTTCTGTACCCCTTCAACTTAATAGTCGCAAGTATCCTCAAGTATCTTATATAAAAAACATAAAGAGACTCAACACAGTCTCAGACAAATACTGGTATTCAGAAAACCAGTAACAACCTGAGATGCGGAATTCTATATATTTTAAGCATGAAAAGATTAGTTGCGTGTCGTGATAGTTTAAAGACTTCGTTAGACTTATCGTTAAGATCAGCAGGCATCCGGACAAAAAGCAAATTAACTGGTGTTAATAAAACCAATTACCACGGTCTGGCATTTCAAGTGTAAACTTGAGCCGATTAAGGGGGTCACCATGCAGTCTGTTGTACCAAAACATTTTCTAATCTTATGAAAGCCCTGTGTCAGATTTGACGGAGATAGCGACCCGTGTTTGTACCGACCAAACCGGCCCGCCGCCATCTTGGACCTGATTGACAGCTGTCAATGTTGGCGGCACTGCGACGCGTCGCCGCGCCTGCGCACTCCGGTATACCGCGCGCCACTAATTCGTTTTGAAAATAATGTTGCTTTTTGTTTTTCTCATTGATATCCAATTGTTCTGATCTTTCATCTGTTCATAATGATTACTTTTACTTCAAAATAGTTTGATTAATCGTCGCTTTTCTGAATGCGTTGATATTGAAAGGTATAGAGATAGAAGATATTTATGTTAATCATCACACCTCAGATTACTGAGCATCACATAAATAACTGCAGTAGATAGGAAAGGTAGAAGGTTAGTAGGTCATATTAATTACCTTTACTTACCTCCTATTAATTAAAAGATAAAATAATTACCTACCTACTTAGAACACAAAGAAAATTCTATTCACTGTTGATTGAATACCAGTTTGTTTATTTAATAAAAACTTGAAAAGTAATCGTTTTAATGAAAACCAATTTAAAATAAATTATAATAACTTATTTAAGGTTACATAGTAAGTACCTAGTAGGTACTCACGTAGCCTAAGAAATTATCAATAGTAGTAGCCTGAGAATATTAAGAATATAAGGTGTACTTACTCGTTTGTTATGGTTTGTTTACAACTAGGTACTTATAAACTATTAGGTATGATGACATACAAACAAAAAACAGTTTGTGACTTTTGCTAACATAATGCTTTAAATGATTTCACAGTCAAGTAGTCAAGTCAGTATGATACACATGTTTTGTCAATACAAAAATCTGTAACATATCACGAAGGTACCCAGAACGAGTAGTACGTTACGTAGATATGATTATTATGTTTGTTAAAATTTTCCTTCTTCATTACTAAACTTGTTATATTTTTATAATTAATTTTAATATTTACCTAAGTGTACAGCAAGCGGCAGCCCCGTGCTCTTGTAGTAAATCGAGCGGTGTCTAACGGAATATGAACGCTCGAGTCACACGACAAGATTCATATTCGCGTGCAAGGTGACAAAGTTGAAAACTTTTTATTCCTAAACTTGACTTTTGTTCGAGAGTGACACTTCTGTACGACAGACAGTACTATTATTTATTCTGTGCCGCCATGGTGTGGGTCACCATGCTATATTGCCTGCATTCGCTATGAGTATGGTGACCACCACTCTTGGATTCTGCTTATGCTTTCCATCAGGCAGAGTAGAGACATTTTGGCACGGATAAACATAAAAAAAAGAAAATAGAAATGTAGAATAAATGGTCATGCTGCCAGAGAAGAGAGAAAAGAAAATGGTCATGCTCATCAAAAATTATTTGTCATAATTAATCGATCCGACAACCTTCAGTTTGGCAGTCAGTGTCACTAACCACTTAACCAACAGGCCATAATATAATAATAATCATCATCACATCAGTAGCCTCCTTTCTAATCCTTGTTAGGCTACTTTAAAAGCCATTTAAAGATTGGCATAAGATTTATGTAAACTGTTCCTTCTTTTTTTCAGTACTGTGTTCTGCTTGGTTTATTACCGTCAGCTCTTACCACTAGTATAACTATAAGCAACTAGCTTTTACACGCGGCTTCGCTCACATAGACTTTCATCCCCTGATTTACCCCCTTAGGCGTGGAATTTCATTCTAGCTTCAGCGATTTGGGCTGTGCGTTGATCTCTGGGTATGTCAGTCAGTCACATTACTCTTTTATATATATAACTAGCTTTTGCACGCGGCTTCGCTCACGCAGACTTTCATCCCCTGATTTACCCCCTTAGGGGTGGAATTTCACAAATTCCTTTCTTAGTGCTCACTTACGTTATATAAAGAACCTACATGCAAAACTTCAAGATTCTAGCTTCAGCGGTTTGGGCTGTGCTTTGATCTCTGTGTATGTCAGTCAGTCAGTCACCTTCCTCTTTTTTATATATATAGATAGCCAATAATAAAATAGAAGATTAAATATCTCGACAAAATAAAAGTAGGCAGAAAACACCACATTTTTGGTCGATAATGTAAATTTTTGACAATATTATATTCTACCTTTGAATATCTATGAACTGCTTACCAATTATTGCGTAATTACACATATCTATGCCTACAATATTGCAACGAATTACCTACTCTTCAAATTTTATACGAACTCAATTAACTTTATGACTTGGAAAGACGTTTATGAAATTGTTTTTGATTCAAATGGAAATGTGTTGAATACTACATATATGTAGGTATCACTTCACTACATAGTATAAAACAAAGTCGCTTTCTCGGTCCCTATGTCCCTATATCCCTTTGTTTGCTTAAATCTTTAAAACTGCACAACGGATTTTGATGCGGGTTTCTTTAATAGATAGAGTGATTCAAGAGGAAGGTTTTTATGTATAATAAATGCATAATATAGTATGGAAACACTGTTAATTTTCGAGGTTTCTAATGTGATGTAGCAAATAAACACATTTTTTTGCGCTTACATTGCTAACGCTGGTTGCACCCTACGGGATAGATCAAAATAATTTACTAGAGTATTGTACACCTTAAAAATTACTACAAAAAAGTCCGCGAAGGTATATGTCTATCTCTTAGGGATAACCCACAACAACCATTTTTTATTCCTTTCTTTTTACGAGAAATAATGGCTTATTTACGAAGTGATTTTAAGCAATACAGAATGAATCCTTACACAATTTAGTAAATTAAATACATTGTGCATTTAATATAGTTCAAAATGGCTCTTTACAGTATCTTATTTAAATGAATATATTCGATGATATTACAGATTTAAAATGCACGAATCGTGTCGTCGGCGGGGGCATCTGAAATCCACCCGTGCGAAGCCGGGGCGGGTCGCTAGTTTACTATATTTTAGCTCAGTATTTTATATCTGTGTGTTAACGGATTGAGAATACAGATATTCATCACCCTTATTCATACTATGGGTGTCGTAAAGAGAATGGGAATGAAAAAATATGAAAAATGTGTGTTTGATTCCAAAAATTACACGATAATGCTTAAAAGTGGGAACATCGTTTACTTAACTATGTTAGTGTAGGCACTAGTGCTGATTGCCAAACTAGGCTAAAGCCTGCATCTTAGGAAACAGTGTTCAGTCGTGGTTTGGATGACAAAATACAGACATCAAAAGTGTCTAGGGATCAACATATGTGTCTAGGAATCAACATATATTTTTGCAATAACTTTTCTCCTGATTGATATTAATTAAAATTTTCTTTAAGGATTCATCAAATAAAGTGTTTTCGTTTGTCACAGTAACGATAAACCAAGTCACCTTTGCATTAATAAAGAAATTTGCCATTTTCCTAATAAAGGGATTTTTAACATTTGAACCACTAACATTAAAGTTCGAAAAAAAGACTGAAATAACAGTTTTCTTTAAAATGTTATTAGGTAACTTAAACAATTAATAATCCGTGTTTCTACCGCGAACACTAACAACACAAGAATCGGTTTGGCATACTCAAAATGAGTGCATCCAAATCACGCTGTGGAATGGCCGCCCATGTTCGTTGCAACAACAAAAAAAGGTCTTCTTGCGACTGGATACCCTCCATATTCGGCAGAGCTCTTCTCTGTAGCATATCCCATGCATGCTCAATCGGGTTCAAGTCTGGCGACTGAGCAGGCCAGGGCCAAAGCCACATCTCAATCTCAAGAAATCCGCATAAAAATGCTTGATCCCTAGACACTTTTGATGTGTGTAGGTTGTTTACTAATCTATACTAATATATAAAGCTGAAGAGGATGTTTGTTTGAACACGCTAATCTCAGCAACTACTGGTCTAATTTGAACAATTCTTTCAGTGTTAGATAGCCCATTTACCGAGGAAGGCTATAGGTTATATATCATCACGCTAAGACTAATAGGAGCGGAGCACCAATGAAGAATGTTTCAAAAACGGGGAAAAATTATCACGCTACTGGCAATAGGAAACGCAAACGACGTTGCGTGGGTCAGCTAGTTTGGAATAAACTACGTGGGATAACATCACTGCAAAAAGTATAGATCCTACTAATCCTACAAATATTAAACCCGAAAGTTTGTAAGTATGGATGGATGGATGGATGTTTGTTACTCTTTCACGCAAAAACTACTGAACGGATTTGGATGAAACTTTACAGTAACATAGCTTATACTAGGCTACTATTTGCCGCGATGACCGACATACACGCGGGCGGAGCCGCGGACAACAACTTAAAAAAAAAAAAATCTAACTGTTCACCTGCCATCAGCGCTTTTACTAAAAGGACTTCTAATCTATCATCTCCAATACCTAGTATATCTGCAACATATTCTAGTAGGTATAAGTAGGAATAATGTAGTTGACTTTATAACTAGCATATGACCTCATAGTAAATCATGGTTTGTTCTTTGACGCCATTATAATGATTTATATAGCGGTTTACCTCCGCCCGTCACTAAATAACAACAATACTATTAAGCGATGTGACATAGTCTCTCCCCTGTCATACATTCACGCTTGCTTTCCCAAGAGGGTAGGCAGAAATATACTACTTCTCAAAAAAAAAAAAAAAAAAGCCGTCATGGTGTGGGTCACCATGCTGCATTGTTGCATTGTCTACATTCGCAATGAGTATGGTGACCACCACTCTCAGTTTCTGCTTATGCTTTCCATCAGACAGAGTAGAGGTACTTTGGCAGGTTCATACATAAAAAAAACCTAGGACTTAAGTAGTGAGAATAAAACGATTATCGTTATCCTAGTATATGTCTATCTGAGTTTTAAAACCCATAAATTAAGTTCTGCTCAGTTCGTCATTCATAATCATTTCAGTCATCCACTACTGGACATAATCGTCTCCCAAGGTTCGCCACACCATCGTCCCTGTGTTCAATGATATGGAATTTGATTAGTTTCAAGTATGTAAGAGGAGTGGAGGCCCAATGATGCAGAAGCATCACTAGCCCGCCATGGTGTGGGTCACCATGGTGCATTGTTGCATTGTCTGCATTCGCAGTATGGTGGCCATCACTCGTGGATTCTGCTTATGCTTTCCATCAGGCAGAGTAGTCATTTTGGCAGGGCCAAACATAAAAAAATGTAAACATTATTTCTAGACTCATTAATTACGATCGAGTCATTAAAGATCCCTATTAAGAAAATTTCTAGAAAATTTAGAAGAAGATTCAGATGCAATGTAGAGCAAAAGTTAACGGGGTTTTTTTTTAATCTGTATTCATAGTTCAAAGTCGGCAGAACCTGTACCTAAGTCAATAAATAAGAAAAATGCGTGGAGTCCTTCCACGCAGAAGAAGTGAAACTTCGTGATGTGCAATAGTGCTTTTATACCCCCTCCATGGTAGCGTTAAACGTTTAACGCATCCGTTAAACGTTTAACGCAACCTTGTTGGAAGTCGCATTAGAAGTTTCACTTAAAAAATAATGTATATAATACTTACATATTTTAGACAAATCACACAGAAAATGAACAACAACGGTTGTAATTGTTACACAGTTTTCTGTCGTAGGCGAGATTCGAATCCACAACCAGTTAGACTAAGACTACTAACCACTACATAACTACTCGTACCACTACTAACATTTCAATAAAATGTCACAGCAACAATGCTAACTGTGGTTTATATAACGATCAAAGTCAAACCACAAGTGTTAAGATTTTAATAATACCTATTTGTCCCTCCTATTGTCTATACAACGTTACATGCTTCCAATAATAATGGTTTATTAAATTGCAATTCTACCCACCTAATCAATACTAAGTCACGGTAAAATCCCATTTATAGGTAAACAACATACCTACCTAAATTAATTAATACCATCGACAATAAAACCTCTTTTAAACTTTCTAATCCTTTCGCGCCCTAAAATGTTTTGACATTTACCAAGACAGCGCCCCAGTTTCAATCGATATATCGATAAAAATCTCGCTACTGAACTTACCGATAATCACAACAGCGTCACCGCACTAACGTAGATGGTAATCTAAGTGGACGGCTTGACACAACACTGTGTATCGACACCGATGCAAAAAGAAATGGCGGGCATGTTGAAAATAATAGCTAAAAAAGGTTTAACAAGAATCCAGGGTCTGCATGGTCTATGTATAATTATATGGCTCGATGCTTGTTTAAAAAACTTGATATTTAGGTTTAATTAGAGATGTAACTAAATCTATCGATATCTTTTGATTCTTTTTAAAATATGTCATTAAATATAGACATTTTATCTATATGTAATTTTGTGTTGTTTGTTAACATGTACATATATTTTTATATACGCATAGGTTCTATTTACAAGTAATAATTACGTAAGTCATTTTAATTTGTCGATCTGAGAATATTGATATTATTAATATAAAATACTTTAAAAAAAAATGTATCTTTACGTCGTACACCGTAATTGTCATACATATCAGATACAATCCCACATGTTATTGTAAGTGTAACTAGTTGTAGCTATAATATGCATGATGTGGTAGTACTTTATATAAATAAATCAATTTGATGAATAAGTGGTCTAATGAAGACAGAGATTTGAACATTTCTAAGACTAGGTATGTTTAGAAATACTGTATCCTGTTCGGTTAATGCACAGGTCTAAGACTCAACTTTTTTATCCTTTGTATTTCAATCTTCATGTGCTCTGAGTGTATATTAATACGGTCATGCATAGCTCTCCAAACCTCTTTTTTTGTATGATAGAGTCATATCTCAGCTATCATATTTTATTTTATTCGGGGAGCGTACAGCTAAATTTGCAATATACATAATGTTGCTTCTCTAAAAGCCAATTAAAAGCTTCCGCATGTAGAAAGAAGACAATGATGTTAAGTATAATCAAACTCAATATAGATTACTAGAATAATGTAATTCTGGTTCTGAGACATAAGACTTTTGACATTATTTTGCTATTGCAGAATAACTCAATGCTTTCTAATGGTTTGGTGCTCTGCTCTCCAGAGCACGAAGGGTCTCAGAACGTTAAATTCGGTCATTGACCCATAATCTGATCTGGCTATATACTAACCACTTGTTTACCACGAACCCCTCTGAAACCAATACATGAGTTATAACCACATCATCATCATCAACAACAACCTATAAAGTCCCACTGCTGGGCTCGGTTCTCCTCTCAGGAAGGGGATAAGGCCATAAAGTACCCACGCTGGCCGAGTACGGGTTGGGGACTGGCAGATTTAAGCCGCCCAAAGGCCTCCACTAAGCTTCACGACTGTTATCTTATGATAACAACCAGGACCGACTGCTTACGGTCTGGTCACGTTAACGATATAAAATGGTTTAATATTGGCAAGAGTAATTCAATAGAATTAAGATGAATTACAAATCATGTCATTTCGTATCGTTCGTATGTAGTACGAAACATGTTACCAAATGGAATATTTTCATATATGACTTCATAATCAAAACTAATATGGATCACCTATGTATAAATATCACACGATTAGAATGTTATACCAAACTGCACTTTAACTAAAACATCTTCATGTTTTGGTTGGCGAATAAAAATAATATCCGGTACAGAGATGCACTTACACTTCTATATCACTCTCTGTATAATCTAACATCATCATAATTATCAATAGGCTTTATAGGCGCGTCTCCACCAAAATTGTTGGCAATTTCAGTGTTTCCAACTGTTTGCAACACTTCAAAAAATCGCTAACTTTTGTTTCCATTGTCTCTACACCGAGTCGCCAACAATTTGAAAAACATTCGAACTAAGCGTCACCATAGAGCCAATAAATATTTGCAACAATTTTATTGTTTTGACGTTTACCGCCAAAAACAGAAACACTGTTCCCAACATTTGTTGACAATTTTGTTGCCAACACAAAAAAATTACAGAAACTTTTGTCACCAACTCGTGTTGACAACACAAAAATTAACAACTTTTGTTCGGAGGAGACCCGGCTTAACAGTGCACTGCTGAACATAAATTTCTCCAGGTTTTGTTTTCTATACCACGCAGGCCAGACGGGTTGGTATAGGGTTAGTTTCAAGTTTTTCTTTCTTTTTGCAATGTTGTCCTTTGTAATTTTAGTCGGATCTTAAGACACCCACTATGCGATGAATAGGAGTGGTGACAACATCGAGTTATTATAGATAGAGTAGGAAAGCCAGGCCTCCAGTCGTACCTCGGTTAGAAAGAGAGAGACGATCGCGATACCTATCTGTCTTTCTCCAATGACGCATGCGCAGTTTTGCAGTCTTGACTGCACGGTTGGCCTAGTGGTTTAGGCGGTCGCCACGCCGCTTGCCAATTCGCCAAGTGTTGTGACAATGCAACAATGCAGCATGGTGACCCACACCATGGCGGGCTAGTGACGCTTCTGCATCATTGGGCCTCCGGTCTCGCACTCACCAACGAAACACGACAGCACGCTGTCATTTTACGTTGATTTTCTGTGCGAGGGTAGTACCGCCCCGGTCGAACCGGCCCTATCGTGCTGAAATCACCGTGCTACTACCTTTCTACGTATAATTTGTATGTATTTAGAAAAAAAAGTGTATATGTTTTTATATCATATGTCTAGTACCCTTAATATAAGCTCTACTTGGTTTGCGACTAAATGGCATTGTGTGTTAGATGCCTGGAATATTATAAAAAAAAAGTACCTAGATACTTATACTAATCAGCCCATCACACATCAGATAACAAAATCTATCCAAGTACATAACAAAACTTGTTTTTTTTTTCAAATAAGGTGTTATTTCATAACAACATAACTCCCTTACTTGAATAGTTTCACAAGAACCATAATGAAGTAGCTAATAATAAAATGTCCATAATGGCGTGTTCTAGAATACACGATTAAGAAAAATCTTTAATTAATTATTACAATGGAACAATAATGTTAAAACCATAATTTAGTGTGTTTCGAAACGGCTGTATTAAGAAAATTTATTTCAAAACCTTAGGTACGAAGGTTCTTCCGTTTTTTGGTAATATATAATATCTTATGTATGGATACATTTTTTCTTAATTCAAAGTAATATATTTTTATGAACAAACCCACATCACGCATTTGTTACTGTTTCGGTTACGCACAATTTAACATGTTATTTTGCCTTATTTTATGAGCCTCTTTACTTAAAATCTAATTCATAAAATCTCACAGTATTTTTCCCTAATTTTAGTAAACAATGCCAAAGGTACAAATTCGTCGTATACAGATACAGTTGCCAACAGTAAAAATAATTACATTCAATATAATTTTTTTTCAGTAATGTTTCATTATCCGCTTTTATTAAATCTTTTAAACCTTGTAAACATCATCATCGCCATTTTTTTTTTATGGAAACGAGCAGACGTATCGCCTGATGGTAAGCGATTACCGCCGCCCATGGACACCCGCGACACCAGAGGCGTCACAAGTGCGTTGCCGGCCTTTGGGGGATGGGAGGGGGATGGGAGGAGGGGTTGAAGTATGGGCCTCCGGTATCCTCACTCACTCGGTGAAACACAGCGCAAGCGCTATTTCACACCGGTTTTTTGTGAGGCCGTGGTATCACTCCGTTCGAGCCGGCCCATTCATGCCGAAGCGCGGCTCTCCCACGGATATTCATCATCATTAAAGTAATTGTAAAAGAGATTATATTCATCCATATTAATATTATTAATTCCAAAGTTTCTCTGCCTGTCTATCTGTTACGGCTAAACCAGTGCATCGACTTCAATAAAATTTGGCAAGGAGATACTTTGATTCTTGTGGAAGGACATAGGGAAATTAACTTTTCACTTCATGATTCATGAGATACTTAGATAAACTTACTTATTAAATTAATTAGTGAGTTGAATAAATCTCAACTAACTTCTTAAGTAGGTATTTATAAAAAAAAAGCTACGACCAATTATAATTAAATAGCGCTACCAAAGTATTTCTTTAGATGTCAAATTTAAAACTTTTATTTTTTAATCTCCAATCTTTTACACGGGCTCGATCGGAGTGATACCATGGCCGCACAGAAAACCGGTGTGAAATAGCGCTTGCGCTGTGTTTCACCGAGTGAATGAGGATACCGGAGGCCCATACCCCAACCCCTCCCTCTATCCCCCTCCCCATCCCCCAAAGGCCGGCAACGCAGTTGTGACGCCTCTGTTGTCCATGGGCGGCGGTAATCACTTACCATCAGGCCTGCCTACACCTGTTCGTTTGTCCGCTATTCCATTAAAAAAACTATGGTAGGTTACATTTTTATATAGATTAAAAATATTTTTAATCTAATACCTTTAAATGAAGCAATTCTTGTATAATTATTTAATCTGAATCGCGGGAACGGCTCCAGTGATTTTCATAAAATGTAGTATACAGGGGGTTTCAGGGGCGATAAACTCTTTGCGCTGTAGCAAGGTG
Source organism: Diaphora mendica (assembly GCA_949125395.1). Classification (NCBI taxonomy): domain Eukaryota; kingdom Metazoa; phylum Arthropoda; class Insecta; order Lepidoptera; family Erebidae; genus Diaphora; species Diaphora mendica. The sequence goes on from OX421333.1 coordinate 8,522,947, forward strand.
CGGGGACAGTATCAGTAACATTTCATTTCACTCTTGAAAGTTGCCGCGATTTACAAATTACTTAGTATTTGAGCTGTACCACATTCGCAATATATTAAATCATTAATAACTGTAGTAAATTACATTAAACCAACCAGAATGTTCTAGTCTACAAATAAATGCCGCCGCACCATGCTACAGCGCAAATAGTATAAGTTATGGAATCAGGCGTTACTTTGCGGAAATCCATGACATTAAATGCTATGAAATATATTTAGCTTTAATTCCGCGAGACAAATATCCAGGTCTGAGAGCAGGACACAAATCCACAAAAATTTAATGCAAATAGTATAGTTAGGATTCATTTTTAGAAAATTTACCAAAATAATACCGGTCATCGAATTACTACAGATATATATACCTAAAATAGATTTATAAGAGAAATCGACTTTCATATTCTACCTACACTGTAGCTACGACAATAGCTAATCACTTGACTACAGCATAATTACTTAGCACTTCAATAACTTAGCTACAAAACTGTAGGTCCTAATTGTGTCTTTAACTTAAGTGTCCCACGCGAATTGTAATACATACATTACGCAAAATATACTGCTCTACGCTACTAGACAATTTATTATTATTGATCTACGTAGATCAATAAGCTATAAATAATGATTCTGTTAAATACTTTAAAGGGTTTTCTATTAATAAATCCTATTACATAATCTTAATACTCGTATATTTTACTGTACGTGTGTTTGTCATCTAATTCCTCCTAAAATACTGTACCGATTTGAATGAAATTTCGTGTGTATATTTCAATGGTTTCCTGGATGGTTTGGAAACAAAATTGTACCCGATAAAAGGCGCTGCTGTCGATATGTCACCATCAGGTAATAACTAAACATAACATTTATTCATTCTAAGACGGTGTGAATTTCGCCGGGTCAGCAGGTCTTATAAAAATGGCTTAGAATAAATTATGGTAGAATCATAAAAGGTATCTAGCCAGTCTAAACAAACAAGAAAATTAACCACTCATTCCTAAATTAGGTAGGGGGAGGTGGCTGGGGCGACGGTAATGATCCTGACTTCACAGCGGTTAGTTTCCCATCAAAAACAAGTAATTTAGTGATGATCACGATATTTTTTTGGTGTTAGGATCAAATCCATACTAGGTAATATTATAAAGAGGTACAGTTTCTAACTTTGTTTGTATGGTTGTACTTGTAGGGGGTAAATGGTAATCTTCGGAAGAACTGATCCGATTCTAAAAAATCTTCCACTAACGGAAAGCGACACTATTCAGGAGTGACATAAGCCATATTTTATTATTATTGAACCAAAAATTCACATCATATAAAAATTCTCTGTGAGGGTAGTACCGGAGCCGTACTACCCTCGTACAGAAAATTAACGTATAATGACAGCGTTCGTGCTGTCGTGTTTCTTTAGTGAGTGCGAGATCGGAGGCCCAATGATGCAGAAGCATCACTAGGCCACCGTGGTGTGGGTCACCATGCTGCATTGTTGCTTTCCATCAGGCAGAGTAGAGTCATTTTGGCAGGGCCATACATAAAAAAAGTTGACTGCACGGATGACGTAGTGGTTTAAGTGGTCGTCACACCGCTTTCTACTGTGCTGAGTGTTGTGGGTACAATCCCACATGGGACAACACTTTGTGTGATCCACAAATTGTTATTCTGAGTCTGGGTGTTCTTTGCATCCGTTTCATGTATACCCCGCGATACAGGGATTATTCCTAATGCGGGACTTATAAAGAAAAAAATATGAATCAGCAGTCTAGATACCATAGTACAAGCTCTATCTAGTTTTAGATTAGACGGACGTCTATGAGATATGTAAAGGTTATTATTTTAACTATTATTATTTCTAAATTTGAGGTCAATTATTCCTTAAATCCTTTTCATAATCTCGTCTAATTTAAGATAAAATCGTGGAACGGAAGTCCGTGCTATTTTCTAGATAACTTATAATATTAAGCTCTGACTAGATTAAGATAAGATAAATATTTTGCAGTAGATACGGATAAAACAACATTTGTTAAGCATTAATGCTCAATTGTATCAGAATACGGTATTATCATTTATGGAACTCTATTCCAAGAAATCTTAGCATTTATAAAAAGTGGAATAGTAATACTTTTTTTAATTTACACATAATTATATGACGTCACGTCACGTCAACAGCTTCAGTCCACTGCTGGACATAGATCTCTTCTTAAAAAGGAGGTTTTATCTATACCACGCGTGTTGGTATTGAGTTTGTTTCAAATTTTCCTAATTACGAGTATATCACAATTCTGTAACGTCTTGAAATATAAACCATAGAGTTAGTATGGCATTTATAAAAGTTTAACAACTACTTTACTATTAAAACAAAGTTTCACCAACTTTGAGATATATTTATGATATTAAACTAAATAGATTTGAAACACATACGTTTTCATCATCTAAATAAATCAAAGTAATATAAACACTAACTCACAGCGAATGAAGACCATACGGATAGCTATAGTAAAATGTATTAGAAATATTGTAAAGAAAGCTAAATCTTTGGACCCCTTTTTAAGAAAATTATGCGAACGGACGAGTATGAAAGTTAAAAAACAAGAATTACACTCTAATTTTGACAACTAGTATCTACCTACCTAATAAATACATAATGTATGTGTTATACCTATTAAAGTAATTGATGCATACCTAAGTGTGTTTTAAAATCATCAATATTTGATACATAAAATTGCAAAGTAATCGCCAATAGCATAGTTAACAGTGCAAAATTATTAACGACTTTAGTATATCATAACGTTTTGAAGGTACCTACTTCTAATTAACTACCTAATATTTTAAAAATTATAGAATTTGAAAAACTAATAAACACGCTTTAATAGCAATCGAACTAAAAAGTAGAAAATAATTTTAATGTAAAAAGCGTGGGGCGACGTTATTGAAATATTTTCAGAAAGCACCCCACGCTTTTTACATTAAAATTATTTTCTACCTTTTAGTTCTATTGCTAAATAGCAATCGAACTTTTTAGTTCTACCTTTTGGTAGAAAATAATTTTGAAAAACATGTTTGTTTTGTTTTTAAAAACATTTTTTTTTAAACTATTTGTTTTTTTTAGTTTTTTTTTCATATTATTGTATTGTGATCGGCCTTTGACCCCTATGCAAAATTTCAAGTTAATCAGACTCCTAGAAGAAGGTGAAAATGTAGTTAAAAGATTTTGTTCCATACTTGCAGGTCAAGCTAATAAAAGCGTGTTAAAAACTAGTGTTATTAATGTGAATTATCCTCGTATGGTGACGGTTTAAGAACAAGGAGTACCTATCACCACGCCTGTTCATCCTATGGGTGTCGTAAGAGGTGACTAAGGGACCAAACAGCGTAGAACAACGTCACTGCAAAGTCTGCAAAGAGAAGGAACTCTTAACACAAACCCTATATTATACTATTAACATGTCTAGCCAGCGTGGAATAGTAAACCAAAGCCTCCTTTCTAAGGAGAGGCCTAGAAAGAAAGATTTATTGGTTATAATATAGTACAAAAGAAGTTATCACATTATACCTAACTAGCAGACCCACGCTTTGCGTCTCCTATTGCCCGTAGCGTGATAATTTTCCCCCGTTTTTGAAACATTATTTATTGATGCTCCGCTCCTATTGGTCTTATGGTGATGATATAACCTATAGCCTTCTCGATAAATGGGCTATCTAACACTGAAATAATTTTACAAATCGGACCAGCGGTTCCTGAGATTAGCGCGTTCATACAAACAAACAAACTCTTCAGCTTTATAATATTAGTATAGATACGTTCCTTAATTCTACCATTTCTAGTGTATAAATTTTAAATCCTATGATCAGCAGTGGACTGGTAAAGGCTGTTTATGATGATGTCCTTTATCATAATCTGTAGTCGAGTACAAAAAGTACAAAAACAGAATGAAACAATAGAATAATAGAATATTATTTCAGCCTACGGCTGCTAAACGAAATCCGACAAACCTACTGTTGATAAATTTTACTACGTAGGTACTTAAAATTGTACTATAAGTACTTAGTAAACTTAGAAATACGTTTTTATACATACCTATTAAAAAGATAAAAATGCGCGTGCGCAGCCTCAAGACTTAAATAGAAATTAGCCCCCTTATTCTAGTGAAATTTTGAACTTAAAATCTGTGAGTTTAAAGTTGAAAATGAATATACGTTTCTTAAAGTTAAATAACATTTATGATTATGAGGATAGAAGTTCGTTCCAGGGCTTTCCTTTCTAGGGTACCCCTAGTTCCCCGGCTACTAGTACTTTGAGACGGCGAGCGATTCTTGGTCGGTATAAGTTCCGTGGGGATTTCCGCACAGGTAAGAAAAGGGGGATAGAAGTTTATAAGTATTAATAAGACCCTATGAAATGTCTTTGATGCAAAAATTATGGAACAGATCGCGTTTTAGTAGTAGAGTGCCGCTATTTCAGTTTATTTAAGAAAAGGTTTCATCGACTTTAATAATATCACTTCAAATTATATTGATTTAAGCTACAATACCTGTAAGTTATATTTAAATACTACTTACTTACTACTGCTCGCGGCTCTGCCCGCGTGTATGTCGGTTATCGTGGCAAATAGTAGCCTATGTGTTATTCTGACGTGTAAGCTATATTACTGTAAAATTTCATCCAAATCCGTTCAGTAGTTTTTGCGTGAAAGAGTAACAAATATCCATCCATCCATACTTACAAACTTTCGCGTTTATAATATTAGTAGGATTATTTATGTATTCGAATATCCATATTTTCTGTTAAAGGTGGTTTCTGTGATCTTCAAATCATCATATTTGAATAAAAATGCATATTCAGCTCGTAAGACCATTTTGTAGACATACCTATTTATTTCTTAGATTTTAGAAATAATACTAAGTTAATACTTATTAATCTAAATATAATTAATTACGTTTTTACCACGTAGGTACTACCTACCTATATGGTAAATATATAATACTTAAATGGTAAACGTTAAAATATGTATTTAAGTGACCCCTGTCAGACGCAGGCATTATAATTTTATTTCCTAATGCGGTTTTTTTTAATTCAAATGTTGCCAGTTTAAAATATTATGAATAAGTTATTTTCTTTTAAGTTTGTTCAACCTGTTCAAGTAATCTTGCCAATGCATATTCAAAGAGGTGAAGGGTTCAAGACGTTTAAATCGATGTGAATTTAAAACATTAAGAACTGGGACTTATAAACTACTTAAAATAATTTTAAACCTTATTATAAGACAAAATTAAATCGAATATTGCATTTAGATGTATGCATTACGTGACATAAATTTCCTTGGCATTTCTTAGTAGGTTCTGTAACATCAGAACATGATATCAAAACTAATTAAACGATGTTAATATTAGTGCCATGTACTGCATATTCATTAAATATTCATTTAGTTCAACAAATAGTTCATATATACGTACCATAAAGCAACCTGTATTGCAATGTGAGAACTTAAACGTCAATAAAAAGTTTTTAATGTTGTTATAACACTTTAGAACATAAAAGCACAATATCTTGTATTAAGTACATCCATAAGAATCGAACTGGCACAAAAGACAAATCACAATTGCAGAAAAATCAAACTTTAAAACAAAAACTTATGCACTTTGACACTTTCACGCTTTTTTTTAAATGTCTGGGCAAAGGCACTCGATTTTAAAAGTTCGTAAAGTTCAAACTTGGCGCGGCGGGGCACTACGCCGGTGACTGTGCACGATCGACTGGACGCGCAAGCGCACCTCTAAGCGGGCCCGTGTTGAATACAGAAATGATCAACATTTTTATGTTATTCAAAACGGAGGCGATTAAATGTACGTTTTATGAGAGTCGTTTCTCAATGAGATTAGCAACATCGTACCTATTCGATATAAAATGGAAAAAACTGTAGGTACAGCTTATTTGTATGATTTTTTTGTGAGGACATTAAATAAAATAATAACTATGAAAATATTTTAAACTTAAAATTTAAAAAAGTTCTAATCAATAAAAAATGTTTTAATTATATTATACCCATACAAGTAGTTAAAATAATAAATACATAATTATGGTAAAAAATTCAATCCATAGTTGCATAGGAATTGAAATACAATGTTTATATTGAATGGGTTTACAACTACATATTTACTAGTTACCAAATACTTAAAATTTGTTTTATTAACTAAACAGTTTTTAACCCCTGGCAAAACTTGTAAAGTCAGCGATTGAGAGCAGCTAGAGCCTTACCGTACTGCAGAAAAATATATCGATCTCTCTCCCGCATGGAATAAACTTGGTAACTTACGAAAGGGACATCAATATTAGTTTGAGCATCTTAATACAGACCAAGCTTAATTGATTTCACTTCAATAAGTCTTATGTATACTGGGTAAGAAACATTTAATTTCAAGCGTTATGGTTCCTACTTTAAGTATACTTTTAAATGTTTTCATCTCCAATTTCACAAGCTTAACATTATTACTGACAAAAATATGTAAATTTTGGCAACTAAATATTATAATTACTTAAATTAAGAACAAAGAAATAATGCTAAGTTATAATATAAAATAATAATCCTGAGAAATGTAATGGTTTCACTAAATAATAAATTCGGCGTGGGATGCGTGTGCGCGATGCCGGACAGTGGACACGTTTCATTAGTTGCAAGAATACATATTTTCTTTTGATCTCCTTCGCACCTTGCGTGCTGTAGTATGTTAGAGAGGGATAATATGATGTTTACATCATTATGGACCGAAGAGACGGGGCTTTAATAGGATCTTCCCAGATGTAGTGATCGGTTAATTTTCGTAGGTAGGAGGAAATTGTCAGTTACGAACAGTTTTACATAGCGGCCTGTTTTTATGTTATTTATAAAGCGTTAAAACGTATGCGTTTAAATAGTAACGACTACCACTATATTTTAATTGATAACTGTACTTTATTTAATTTGTTAATAAGTTGTTGGTGCCTCATTGATTTTTATTGCGTTTTGTACACTTTTTTACACACTTATGGCGATTAAGGCGTTAATAATATTGTGTGAATTTAATTGTATCTTCAAGGAGATTTGGACACAATATTGCGTTATTATTATGTAATGTACTTTTTTGCGACTCTGTCAGGTTATGGGTCATTTAATATTCTCCCTAAATGTTTTATTGTAGGTACGATTTTATTTGTACAGATCCACACAAAGTTAAGTAAATCATCTATCAAGTATGACTTCTATTTTTACCAAAATTACCTATTCCTAGAGTTACTTATATTATTTTTATTTATTATAATTTATGCATAGTATTCCTGAATCTCTGTTCCCCGAAGGTGTTCCTACTTAAGTTCCTTTCCTTGTTAGCAATTATAGTTTTAAAATAAACATATAAGCATTACAGACGGACAGAGATACTGCGATTTTACAATATTAGTATGGATTATTAAGGATATATATTTTAAGATAGGATATGAAGGTTACGATGATTGCAAGTCCTGACTGATGTCGGAACCTGTCACGACAGTCTCAACTGTCACAATCTTGTGAGTGACACACCTCACCTGTCACAGTGACAGTTCACTGCGTTACACACATTATCAAAAGATCATACTTAAAGTGTCACATTTTATACCTATAGGTACAACAAGTTAAAGACCTATTAATAGGGATAGCTAGTCAGTAAAAGTAGGTATAAATTACAGTGGTTTATAAAAACAGAATTATAAATTGTGTTTAATTTTAAATCTGTTTTTGATAAGATTAAAGTTTTTTGTCGTAACACAAAATTGTATTTAAATCAATTTAAATACAATTTCCAAGATTGCTGCCAGCGGCAAAGACACAGAACGACAAATGTTGAATTCAAACACTAGAACTTTTAGTTATTTAATGTAACTTTTATCATCGGCACAGCCAATATAATTAGAGTTTCAAATGGTTTCAGAAATCTCACACACGGAAGTCTGATTCTAAGCTAAGCAGACTCTACCTACTATGGTAACCAGACTGGTCATAAACATACTAAAACATTTCTAAATACATAAATATTATTATAGATGAATTAGTTACACCAAGACACCATGGGCGTAGCCAGGGGGGGTTCAACCCCAGAAAAGTTTCTACACTGATCTATACTTCTAAAACCTGATTTTGCTAATCACAGAATAATTTATCCGGGTGGGATCGATCCCATGACTTCCGGCTTAAGAGTTAAGATGACAAACAACTGTACCTACAGGCCCGTCATCTACTAAATAACATCTGGGTATTTAATTACTTTGTAGTAATAGCTTTTGCCGATGACACGTTCACAACATGGGAGTTTCCAGAGGAAAAATACTCTCAAATTGGCATGTATGTAATGTTGATAACATTTGCCTTATTTTAAAATAGGTAAGTTTAAGTTACCTAAAATTTTGTATTGCTACATAAATTGGTTAGAGGGTGGATTGGTTATTATTAATTTATCATAGCATAATTTTTGTTATACAGCGGGACTTTTATTTTATTTCCCGACGTTTCGGCCAGATTGCGACTAAAGTGAGTTAGTGACGCCTTCATGATGCTCATGGTGTGACTAACCGCACTTGGTCGCGTTAATTGTTTGTATTTAAACAGTCGTAGCATGTTTCTTTACTGCATAGGTAAATAATGCTCATTATTGTAGACTTGTAAAGGCATTTTTTTGTGTGGGACTGATTCCGCCCACTACTGTTACTCCTGTCCACCAGGATCAACAGCAGTGACCCATGTACTGATGTACACAGCGAGTTATGACACTCGGGAAGTCCCAGGAAAAATTAAACTGTCTTGGAACCCGCAACGACATTAATCAGAAAAAAAACTGGGAGTAGTTCGAAATATAATAACAGTCCACTTCCTTCTTTAGCAAAGCGGGAGGCAAAATGAAGTCAAAATAGGCAGACACGTATGTATATAACGGCAATGTTAAGTGTTTGGTTTAAATATTACGGCAACCAGTCATCTTTCCTGGCTTGTTTTTTCATTTTTATCGAGGCAATGTCCCACATTAAATAAAGTTTTTGTCGATTTTATAATGGCTAGCTGAATTCTCATTTCTAATTAAAACATACAATCGTTTTCGGACTGAACAAAGAAAGGAAATAAATTAAAATCTGGCAAATAAAGAGAGTGAAATTTATGGAAAAGATAAATTAAGTCTGGGATGGGGAAATGAAATTTAAACTGGGACTTTCCCAGTTTAGAAACTCAGACCAATACGAATGTTACTAAACTTAAACGAGATTTCTCTACATTTCCGCTCTTCGCGTATACATTTTGAACAGGTCCATATTGCACGTTCCTGTCTATACGTCTTAAGCCGGGTCTCCACCGAACAAAAGTTGTCAATTTTTGTGTTGTCAACACGTGTTGCCAACAATTTTGGCGGAGACGCGCCTTTATAAAATAGGCACTAAGACTTCTTCATAGGTATATAAATCATCCTCCTAACCTTTATTTTTTCCAAGATTATTTGGGGTCGGCTACTAGTTCAACCGAATTTAACTGAATATCAGTTTTTTCATGTAGCGACTGGCATCGGACCTCGGGAACCCTGAATAATAATAATAATAAATATTTTGGAGATCTAACACACAACGCCTTCTAGTCCCAAGCTAAGCAGAGCTTGTGTTATGGGTACTAGACAACTGATACAAATACATATAAACTTTTTTTTTGTAAATACATACATATTATAGATAGAAAACACCCAATGCGAACTGAATTCGAAGTTTAAACTATATGTCAGTATATTTGAGGGCACTGACTTCCCAATAACGATTGCCATGTATGTTATGTTCATGATAACCGGGAACGACGGTTTAAAGTGGCGTAGACGTGAAACACCGCCAAATTTCTATACTCCGGTTTGTTATTAGGAATTTCTTGCAAGCAAAAACCCAACAACGCTTTTGGTCCGACCCGGAAATCGAACCCGTGACCTCTTGATTGACAGTCGGATACGTTGACCCTTACACATCGAGACAGTCAGTTCTTTATATTTACCTAAATTTCGTACTTTTCGGAAGAGCACTATTAATATACTTAGCCATGTTTCTCACAACGTTTTAAAGGCCTTCTGGTAGATAAATGATCATCATGATCATTGAGTTTGCCGCGTGCGTTTTTAAATAAATAAACAAAAATAAATAGACATGTTTTAAATGAATGTATCATCATTATTATTTGACATATTTGTGCAAAATCGTAAAGAATCTTTTGCACTGTGAGACCAAGTTGGTATCGTAGTGTTAATTAGGTAAGTACCTACTATGTAACTTTCTTAAAAAATATACTATACTAGCTTTTACACGCGGCTTCGCTCACGCAGACTTTCATCCCCTGATTTACTGCCTTAGGGGTGGAATTTCAAAAATTCATTATTTTTCAATAGTAGACGAGCAACCCGGCCTGGCTTCGTATGGAAGTGTTTGATTTCTCGGATTTCTTCTAGTATAATATTCATGTATTACACATTTAAATCTTCCTCTTAAATCACTCTATCTATTGTTGAAAACTTTATTAAAATCCGTTAAGTGGTTTAAAAGATCGAAGCAAACAGACAGCGCAATGACTACATTTTATTATACTACTAGTTGTTGCCCGCGGCTCCGCCCGCGTGTATGTCGGTTATCGCGGCAAATAGTAGCCTATGTGTTATTCTGATGTATAAGCTATATTACTGTAAAGTTTCATCCAAATCCGTTCAGTAGTTTTTGCGTGTAAAAGTAACAAACATAGACACAAACTTTCGCCTATATATATTAGTGTCATGTGATGTGATGTGACTAGCTGACCCACGCAACGTCGTTTACGTCTTCTATTGCCCGTAGCGTATAATTTTTTACCCGTTTTTGTAACATTCTTCATTGGTGATCCGCTACTATTGGTCTTAGCGTGATGATATACAGCCTATAGCCTTCCTCGATAAATGTACTATCCAACACTGAAAGAATTTACAAATCGGACCAGCGCTTCGTATATATGTAAAGAAGATATACCTACCTATGTCTAAATATTTATCCCTAAACAACAAAACAGATAGAGTAATCTTGGATGAAATACATAAACGTCGTGAATATTTCATTCATAGCATGTTTGAGTGGTGACGAGTGTGAAACTTGTCGAGTTGTGAGGTGTACGCCCCAGATAACATCTTGATTGTGTCAACTATCTTGTACAGTACACGTGGAAGACAAACTGGCACTTGTAGCTACTTGTATATATAAACTGGTTTACAAACCATTGTAGATCAGACCATGCCTACAAAAGTCAGCCGATAGTTAATATTGAAGTATAGAAACCGGCACGTAACTTGACCAGATTCGTTCGATGCGCAGAAGTCGGTTTTTAGGTCCCTTTGGTTGATAGATGGACGCGGGGATTGTAGTAGTACCGTTCCGAGCAAGCGATTGGAGCGTCAGTCGACTACACTTCGATTTTGTTTGTTTTGATTTGTTGTACTAAGTGTAGTATGCGCGAACTTATCTCCACTACGCCAAAATCTGGCCAAATTACGTGACGGCGCCTATAAGCCTTATACAAGAAAAGAAATAACTGGTTTTAATAATATGAACAGATTGTTAAACAGTAATAAGAAGTTGTATATTTATTTATGTATTGTCGAAAGAAACTTCGTCACTGCTTCTACCAGGTAATAGGGTCATTCTATTGATAGCCATTCTATACATAATTTATTTCTGTTTATACCTTTATTTATATATGTATTTGTTTATAGGTATACTAGCTGACCTACGCAACCTAGTTTGCGTCCATCCCCCGTTTAAACCCCAAAAGGGGGTTGATTTCCAAAGATACATTATTAGTACACCTCCACACCATCTATAGAGCATACATTTTAAATTTCAAGTCTCTTACTTCAAAAACATAGGACTTTCATACAAACTTCCAACCCCCGTTTTACCCCCTTAGGGGTGGAGTTTCGTAAAATCCGTTCTTAGCGGATGTCTACACCCTATAAGGAATCTACCTGCTAAATTTCAAGTTTGTAGGTGTTATAGTTTCTGAGATTTCGTGATTAATAAGTGAGTGGTATTTCGCTTTTATAAATATAAATATATAAAATATAAATAGATATAGATAGAGAAAAGCAAGACTATTTTAAAAGATACTGGAAATGTGAGTTAAAGTTTATACATCGTAAGCCGAAGTGATCTGATAGCACCAGTAAATATTATCGTTGGAGTACAGAATCATGCTGAGAGGCAAGTCAACGGTAGGCATCTCGTAGGTCGTTTCTTGAATATAATGAAAAACAGTCTAGGACAACTTAAAGCTTAAGATAGTTGCACCCGAAGAAGGGTAATGAAAAGTGAAGAAAATAAAAACTCAACTTATTAATAAAAAATAAAAAACAGTAAATTACTTACACCAAAATACATCTTTGCCTTCAGGTGTACAATAAAATGCGCGCGCGTTTCGTAAATCACGAAAGTGGAAAATCACCCTTAATAGTCGCGCTTGAAACATCAACATACGAAAATAATGTCGTACGGTGTGCGCAGGAGTAAATAAAACAAATATGTTAATACTACTACTACCCACGGCTTCGCTCGCATTTTAAAAATGTTGTTACTTCTATTACCTCCAATTTCATGATGTTCATCCTACAGTTTTTATGATGATCGGTTAAGTAGTTTTCGCGTGAAAGCGTAACAAACAAACATTAACATTTATAATACCTACCTATTAGTATGATTACAAGAAAGGCACATTGTAGCAATGCACACAACGACTTGGATTCTACTTTTTATTTCATATGAGTACCAAAGACGTCTGTTTGTGAAAAGTAGGCTTTCGATACAGGAGAAAGGAAGGAAAGTCATAAATTTTCCGAATACTATCAATTTACGTAGTTTACTAGATGCTGCCACGCTTCATTGTAGTACGTTGAAATTGCATTGGTGACGTATGAGGAAAAACCTGATCCTAAAAATAGTTTATTTGTTAGGCCACTAACGGCTCGTACACTATTGCAATGAAATCTATATAAATAAAAGAGGAAGGTGACTGACTGACATACCCAGAGATCAACGCACAGCCCAAACCGCTGAAGCTAGAGTCCTGAAATTTTGCATGTAGGTTCTTTATATAACGTAAGTGAGCACTAAGAAAGGAATTCTTGAAATTCCACCCCTAAGGGGGTAAATTAGGGGATGAAAGTCTGCCTGGGCGAAGCCGCGTGTAAAAGCTAGTTAATTATAAAGATAGCTCAAAACAAACAGAAGGAGAAATAAACTCTAAAAACATCACAGAAATACTAGAAAGTATGTTCGTAAAACTACAGCAAGTCATGATATCCATGATGGACAAAATGATGGATCGAATGGTCCAACTGGTTGCAAGTCTGGTGGCAAAATGATCTGCAACATAAAGATTATGACATGGAATGCCAATGGCTTGACAGTTCGTCGTCAAGAACTAGAAACGTTCTTAACAACAGAAAAAATTGACGTAGCATTAATATCGGAAACAAGATTCACCGACAAATCACATATAACAATGAAATACTTTAATATCTACACCACAAATCATCCATCAGGCAATAGCCATGGAGGAACTGCAATTATTGTCAAACATAATATAAAGCATTATTTACTGGAGAAATACCAAACTGACAAAATTCAAGCAACTGCTATAAAAATACAGTTAAAAAATAAATGTGAAATAACGCTATCTGCAGTTTACTGTCCACCTAGACACACAATAACTGAAGCCGACTATCGATCATACTTTTCAACCCTCGGACCCACGTACATATGTGGAGGTGATTGGAACGCGAAACACACCCATTGGGGATCTCGATTGATCACTCCGAGAGGCAGACAACTTTACAAAGTAGTACAAACACTTAGATTAGAATGTATGACTCCCTGTGAACCAACCTACTGGCCAGCAGATCGAAACAAGATACCTGACCTTCTTGACTTCTATGTAACCAAAAACATAAGCCCAAATTACATGACTATTGAACCATATACGGACTTATCTTCTGACCATACACCTGTTATACTTAATGTGAGTCTAACAGTTGCATTTATAGATCCTCCGATAAGAATTTATGACAGAAACACTAATTGGGAAAGATTTAGAGATATAATTGACTACGAATTAAACCTACATACCTCAATTCGAACGACTGATGAGGTAGAAACCGAAATTGACAAACTGAACAAAGTTATACACAGTGCTGCTGAAATGGCAACCAAAACAAGGAAAAGACTCCTACCGAAAAGTAAGGAATATCCTAAAACAATTAAGAACCTAATAACAGAGCGACGACACCTCAGGAAAACATGGCAGAGGACCAGATATCCATCGGACAGAACAGCTTTTAACAAATCCTCGGAAACTTTAAAAAAACTTATTAGGACCTTCCAAAACGAGAACTTACAGACATTCCTATCAGGCTTAACACCAACTATCGATACGAACTATTCATTATGGAAGGCCACAAAAAACCTAAATCGCCCAAAAACCCAGATACCCCCAATTAAAAAAAAAACTGGAGACTGGGCTAGGTCAGATGCAGAAAAAGCCACAATCTTCGCTGAGCACCTTTGTGAAGTTTTCAAACCGCTTCCAGATACAAATCCTGAGCATAGCACCAAAATAAAGGAATGCTTAGAAAGTGCATTGCAAGTGTGTCTACCAATTAAATGGACAAATCCCCGAGAAGTATTAAAAGAAATACAAATGCTGCAAGACGGAAAATCTCCTGGATATGACCTAATAGACGCAACCCTCCTGAAAAGATTACCGAAAAAGGGAATTGTGCAGATAGTCAAGATATTTAACGCATGCCTCAGACTCTCGTATTTCCCCGCACATTGGAAGATAGCACAAATCGTAATGGTACCCAAACCCGGGAAACCGACACAAGATGTTAGTTCATATAGACCCATAAGTCTCTTGCCGGTCACTGGGAAACTCTTTGAGAGAATTTTACTCAACAGAATAAAACCTCATCTCAAGGACGTAATTCCGAACCACCAATTTGGGTTTCGAGAACATCATGGTACTGTAGAACAGATACACCGCATCGTGGACACTGTAAACCGAACGCTAGACAGTGGACAATATTGTTCCGCTGTCTTTCTGGACATAAGTCAAGCTTTTGACAAAGTATGGCATGAGGGATTGCTCTATAAAATAAAAGAGACGATACCTAACTCATTCTACCACATATTAAGGTCATACCTGCAGGACAGATGCTTTGAAGTGAAACTGAACACTGATCTCACAGCCTTACATGAAATAAAATCTGGCGTGCCACAGGGTAGTATACTTGGACCAGTACTGTACACCTTATACACAGCTGACCTACCAACTATGGACCAAACTAAAGTTGCCACATACGCAGACGACACTGCAATATTGTCCACACATATCAATCCAGTTACAGCGTCTGCACAGCTTCAGTTGCATCTCTACGAAGTAGAGAAATGGCTAAAAACCTGGCGAATAAAGGCTAACCAAAACAAGTCATCCCACGTCACTTTTACACTCAGAAGAGAAACATGTCCCCCGGTTGTACTTAATGGTGAAGCAATACCACAGGAACAACATGCTAAGTATCTGGGCATGTACTTGGACAGGAGACTAACGTGGCAAAAGCATATCTGGACTAAACGTAAACAACTAGATACCAAGCTGCGTAACATGTACTGGATAATAGGTCGGCATTCACGTCTCAACCTGGATAGTAAAATCATGGTCTACAAAGCCATTTTGAAACCAATATGGACCTACGGGATACAACTATGGGGTACGGCCAGCAATAGTAACATCGAAATTCTTGAGAGATTCCAAACCAAAACATTGAGAGTAATCTTCAATATTCCGCAATACATAAGCAACAGACACATCTACAATGATATAAACATCAACACGGTCAGGGAAGAGATCACCAACTTCAGTATTAAATACCAAGAGAGGCTATCTGGACATAGAAATGCACTAGCAGTAAAACTGAGTGGATGTGGATCACTTCAACACAAACGATTGCAAAGACATAGCGTTCCTACACTCGTGGACAGATTCCGCCCCATGAAGTGAAAGCCTCCCAAAGATAATACAAATTGGCATGGCTCACTGCGACTAAAATCACTCCAGATGAATACATCAGCCAGAAACAAAGCTTATTGTTGATAAAACAGATTGCTATGTTGCAGATGATAAAAAAAAAAAAAAAAAAAAAAAAAATTATAAAGATATGGTTCTTAAAACTAAGCATCTCGCCACTTACAGGTAGGCTATAGGCACAGCTAGGAATAGATAAAAACAATCCTTGAAACGGTTTGTACCTATATCGCGTTATAATTTGAGGTCAAATTTCGACAGTAGGATCTTTTAATTTTTATGGAACTGACATACGCTGTGCGTAAAAGTTCCTAGAAAAATAGAATAAAAAAAAACATTTTTTTAACTGTATGTACACAACCAACTTAATATGTACCTAACTATTAATTTTTTTTAAAGACAACTACCGCGTTAGTAATATACATCCTGTGTCGCAGAGACTTTACAAACATACATGATACGGACACAAAGAATACCCAGACTCAGAACAACAATTTGTGGATCACACAAAGTATTGTCCCACGTGGGATTTGAACACACGACTCTTGGTGCAGTAGAAAGCGGCGTGGCGACCGCTTAAGCCACTAGGCCAACCGTGCAGTCGAAATACACAAACGTATTGTACACAAACGTATAATACACGTACGTATTAAAGATATAAAATACTTTCATCCAATAAACAGATGGGTGAAGGTCGTTTCTAACTGTATCCTCTGTCCTCTTTCTTCTCATTGCCACCGTTCTCGAAGTAATTAATCTTGGACATAAGGTTAGACTTCCTCTGCGGAGGTCGACTCCTTTCCAGTTCTGCCACTCATCTTTCAGCTTTTTCTGCCCGTTCGAGGGCCTTCTGTGCGTCCTCTTCTGCCAATTTTATCTTCTCCTCCCATAGGAGAAGGTCGGTGTCTTCGTGTTTTTCTGCCAATTTGAGCTGTGGAACAGTTATGAATACAAATTAGTTAAACGGAAAATTATTTATGTAAAAATTGACAGTCGATTCTGACGCTAAAGGCAATGTCTTCAGACATATCTGTAATAAAAGAACTTTCATGTCATGTCTCTAGTAATAGTATTAATTCAGTTTTGGGTTTAGGTCTCTCCATGGCTGTGATCAGAATGGATCACATCGTGCCCACTTCGTTGGGCGTTAACCACCCGCTTTGCTTCGACTTGATTTACAAATACTATTACCCGACTACTTTTGACAGGCTATGTATGTATGTATGTATTTATGTACATATGTTCATTTGTTCCCTCATAGCTCCTTAACTACTTATTAGAACTGGACAAATGAGGTATCGTTAGAAGCGTCTTGATCGTCCGCTGGTTATAGGCTATATGACGTGTCACTGAATCTAATGTGGCGACATAAAGTACTGTATTAAAAAAATAATTCGAGATAAATATGCCGTGTTTGGTATCGTTGGAAAGGGCGTTACTTGTGCGTTTCAAATATATATATATTATCAAATCAAATCAAATCAAAATCATTTATTCATCTAAGACACCAAGTGACACTTATGGACGTCAAATTGAAGCTATAGTTTAAAATCATAGATCGACACAAACAGAGGCCACAGCATGTGCTGTATTGTCGAGGTATAATCGGTCGAGGTCGAGGTAATAACGACACCAAAACATTTTAAATAAAAAAAAGTAAAAACTAAAACCCAACTACGACAAAAAACGACACTGAAAAAGTATAAAACAAGTTTGAAAAGCCGTAGTCACACATTAGATAGAAACGCACCATAACACTTCAACAATATGGGACTACGGCTTTTCAAACTTGTTTTATACTTTTTCAGCGTCGTTTTTTGTCGTAGTTGGGTTTTAGTTTTTTTAACTTAATTTTTTGTTTCATCATAATAAAATATGGCCTATGTCACTCCTGAATAGTGTCGCATTCTGTTAGTGAAAGAATCAGTGTTGCCAGCCGGGTATTGTCAGAAGTTACCTGAATTATTTAAAAAAGTCACCTTTTTGTGTAAAAAGTAACCTGCCATATTTTATTTACTGAAAAAATCGAATTTTGATGTTCTACTAAGAATTTTTAGGATCGGTCCAGTACTTCTGACGATTACCCCCTACAACCATACAAACAAAATTAGAAACTTTACCTCTTTATAATATTAGTACCGGCCTAAAATTTAAAAAAATAATAATATAAACTAAAACTCAACTACGACAAAAAACTACGCTGAAAAAGTATGAAACAAGTTTGGAAAGCCGTAGTCACGCGTTGTTAAAGTGTTATGGTATGGTACGTTTCTATTAACGTGTGATTACGGCTTGTCAAACTTGTTTCATACTTTTTCAGCATCATTTTTTGTCGTAGTTGGGTTTTAGTTTTTTTTTTTTTTTGTTATAATATTAATTTATTTGTAAAGTATATTTTTTAAATACCATAGAAATATCACAATTATCAAAAAAATAAGGACAAAGTCACAAGCAAATATTATCAATGTATATATATATTTGAAATGTACATGTAACGCCCTTTCCAATGATACCAAACATGGCATATTTATCCCAAATTTATTTTTAATACAGTACTTTATGACGCTAGACGGCGCCATATTAGATTCAGTGACACGTCATATAGCCTATAACCAGCGGACGATCAAGACGCTTCTAACGATATCTCATTTGTCCAGTTCTAATAAGTAGTTGAGGAGCTATGAGGGAACAGATGAATATACAAACATACATAGCCCGTCAAAATCATAACCCTTTTGCTTTTTGCTTTGCCGTAGTCGGGTAAAAAAGTAACTTATGGAGTTTCTTGCTGGTTCTTCTCCATAGGAATTACATTTTCTAAGCAACTAGAGTCATTAATCTAATGTTTCACGTAACGTTTTCTGCATGTAAGTGCTTGAAAAGCCCTACGTTTCTTAGATGGAAGCGCTTGGAAATCCTACTTGGAAGATATTCGATATAAAAACTATGACCAAATTGTTATGTAACACCGGTACGCATACGCACCGTAAAAAAGTCCCACATTGATCAAAGTTCTACTATTGGTCGTTACGAATTATCTTAGTGAATTGACTCTGTATCAAACAATATGCTAGGAATCTAGCCAATCGAAGTATTTTGGCAGAGATCCAACTCTAATGGTATTTGATAGGCTAACCGTTAACCATTAGCAGAAGTGCCAATTGAATGCCAATATATCATTGAAAATGTCTAGAATAGTATAATAGGTCAAGACCTTCTTTTTAAGCAGAGGCAGTCCAGCAGTGGACTGTACGAAGATAAATTACATAGCTTGATTCATGTTTT
Organism: Diaphora mendica; assembly: GCA_949125395.1. Classification (NCBI taxonomy): domain Eukaryota; kingdom Metazoa; phylum Arthropoda; class Insecta; order Lepidoptera; family Erebidae; genus Diaphora; species Diaphora mendica. The sequence continues at coordinate 8,542,379 of OX421333.1, forward strand.
TAGATTTTTGTAGCTATTTTCATTTACATAATTTAACTATAGGAGAATATCATGCCGAATGCATTCGGCATGATATTCTCCTATAATGGGCCGGCTCGACCGGAGTGATACAACGGCCTCACAGAAAACCGGTGTGAAATAGCGCTTGCGCTGTGTTTCACCGAGTGAGTTAGGATACCGGAGGCCCATACCCCAACACTTTCCCAGATCCCTTACCCATCCCCCAAAGCACAACGCACTTGTGACGCCACTGGTGTTGCGGGTGTCCATGGGCGGCGGTAATTGCTTACCATCAGGTGATCCATCTGCTCGTTTGCCGCCTAATCCATAAAAAAAAGATAGGAGATTTTCTTTAACCTATTTTGTCAACGAAAATATTAAGTCGGACATACACGTTCAAGTATACTTGCGCAAGTATGTCTGTCTCTATCACCCTATGCCCTCTATGCCCGCCTTTAGTGTTTTTAATTCTTTCGCGCCATGCGATTTTGGTAGACCTGTTGCGCCAATAAACTTAGTGGCAATTCAAATATTCGACTTACAAATTCAATGGATCACGTTCCAAGTTTACAGCTATAAATCACGGAACTGTTTCTATGTTATACAAATCGACATTACATTAAACGGTATATCATTTCTCGGTGGCTATGTAGAATTCAGTTGAAAAGGGTTTCTGAGAATTCGCTTACGTTGATACGGACGGTCTGTGGTACGTTTTAAAACAAATGTTTGGCATTAGTATTAGAAACAGTAAGCTTTATGGATTTTACGGGCTTCTTTCTTACAGTAGTATAAAATCAACTGTCTGCTATAACGTCAAGTACCTTTAGGAAAAACATATTTGTCCATAGTCCGAGACCTGACTATACAAGAGGCTTGTCAAGGGGTAGTAATTAAGAAGAAAATAGCACCTTAATGTTTGAGCCTTAAGTGATCGTTTCCTAAAGGCTCATATCAAAGAAACTAGATTAAGATTCTACTAAACAAAAATCCTTTAAAGAAAATCATAGATATTCTAAATTGTGCGTGCAGCCGGCTCCATCGAATTATAAGACGTTGTCACGTCAAAAGAGCTTCATATGTTGGAATACGACCGACGCGACGGCTTCTTCAGTCTAAAAAGTGTTGCTCTCTAAGCTTCATACAAGTTTCGGAGGATATGACGCCAATAGTTCACAGTTTCCAGGAAAGCTCGAAGCTTGCTGAATAGTAGAGTTTTGGGGAAGGACAACCAAGCTAATGTTTAAAACGCTTTGAGCGTGTAATTGTATACTAGTATTAAAACGTGATGCAAACTTCTTTCTTGTATTTTATGGTATAGGGGCCAAACGAGAAAACGGTTCGCCTTATGGTAAGGTGCCACCTCCACCCATTCATCTTAAGAGCCAAAAATACGTTACCATCTTTTGAGTCTCTCACAGGATTGAGAGGAGTGTAGCTTAGGACTCCGGTAACTTCACACACAAGGCGAAAAATAACCCAAGAATTGCTAAACACCGCTTTTTTGAGACCGTCGTATCACTACGGTCCAACCTGGTTTATATATATGCAGAAAATGGCTTTCACATAGTTTTTTTTACAAAAGATATTGTGGACCTTTGTAAAGTAACTGAACTAATATAAAATATAAATATATTTCAGACATCTGACACACGCCAAATTAAGCCATCAAGTCCCAAACCAAGCAGATTTTGTACTTTGGGTACTAGACAACTGATATAAATACATATACACTTTTCTTTTGTAAATACATACATATTATACCTACATAGAAAACACCCAAACTCCAAAACAAATATTTGCATGTCATACAAACAACGCGGGAATCGAACTCGAGACCTCAAGCACAGGAGTCGCATACGCTATCACTGCGCCACCGAGGCGGTTAATGCCTATTGAAAGAGAGAACGTATAAATATTATATAGGTAACAATCCCAAGTTCGTAGACCCTGACAATAATGATGATTTGTTGCAATTAAAGCGAAAGGAAGGACGGTCATATCTTGGCATCGAGAAAGTAAGAGTGTGACAATTTCACGGAGTGAGCGCGCACGCGTCGTAAGCACTGAACTTCACGTCTAATGCGCAAGATTCGGTACAGACAGCAAAACAGAGCTTATCATAGACAAACAGTGTTGATTTTGAAAAAAATCGGTTGTCTGTAAATTCGGTTTACTGACGATAGTTGAACGTGAAAACGTTTGTGCCTCCTTGTCGCTCATTCCGCGCTCTCGCTTGCACTTCAAGCCTTAATTGGAACGCCTCAGAGCGAGGTAACGCCGTATTCGTCATTCGTGCGTGCAGCCGGCTCAATCGAATTATAAGACGTTGTCACTTCAAAAGTGCTTTATATGTTGGAATACCACCGACGCGACGGCTTCTTCAGTCTAAAAAGTGTTGCTCTCTAAGCTTCATACAAGTTTCGGAGGATATGGCTGATATGACGCCAATAGTTCACAGTTTCCAGGGAAGCTCGAAGCTTGCTTAACACAGACCATCTACCAACTCGTCTAACCATTGTGTTATCATAGTCCATAATGTAATGTAACCATAGTCGTTCAAACCTTGTTGCTAATTAGAGACCTATGTCCAGCAGTGGACTATTAAAGGCTATTAGCAGTGACATTCAGAGGATATCAAGGTCTGATGTAGATTTACTAATTCCGAACATGATACACATGTAAGTAGATTAAAGACTAAATATCACATAATATTAAATAAGTTGTTATATAACAAAACAAAAATAATGTTTTTTTTTCAAACTGTACCTTCTCGATTCGAGTCGATGCCTGCGCACAGATCTCGCCAAAATTGTCCCCGCACAATTTCCCGCCACTTTCCATATTGTCTTTGATTGTGTAACGCATATGTTCGGTAATTCGATTATCTAACAGAATGCCTACACGAAATTGGTTCGTTATAATAAATTTCTCAATTTTGTTATTTCTATGTAACACAAGATGTGGTAAAAGAAATGTTTACCTTCGTCGGTTACTTAATTATGACGTCATCATCTTTCTAGGCTTTATTATTCCTAAGATTATTTGGGATCGGCTGCTAGTTCAACCAGTTTTTTCACGGAGCGACTGGACTGCCGCAACCCTGGGGGCGATCAATGACGACAATGATCATCAATATATATGTGTTAATATTGTACATAAATAAATGACAAATGGTTATGCAGATAAATCACCTTTTATTAATTACTAACGAACTTTTTATGAACTACCTCAATTTAAGACCGATAATGAAACCCGATACTCACTGGTAATCTCCTTGTATACTTAACGTCAATCGAGCCCGTCATCTGAACCGAATCGTGAGGTTTGTTTAGTCTCGAGTCTCGAGCAAAACGCCCTCTGTTTTTTTCCTCCTATATCTACTGGCAAACTGTATAACTGGGTGGTATTTTGTAGGCAGCAGTATCAAGAGTCAATATTGTGATCCACAGTACACAATTTACTCACCAAGTAAACTGGAAATGATGGAAATACACCAAACAGGGCTGAACCAAACCTCTGCCCAACATCGAAACTTCCTTATCCAAAATTTCGGAATAGGGTGAACCTGTATCCGGATTTTGTCCTGAATTTTCTATCGGCTTGATCCCTAGGCGTTAGGTAGAGATAAATGAATGGATATTTAGTCTGTATTTTCTCTATCTCTTATATTATGGACTCCAAGTGCCTCCAGAAACTATATCAAACTATTAGTTAAAAGTCTTACATACGTGTGTAATCTAGAATTTGATCGGACCCTAAAGACCTGTAGTAGGCCCAATAATGTAAAGACATCTCAATAGGCCGCCATAGTGTGGGTCACCATAACTGCCTCGGTGGCGTAGTGGTAACGTGTGCGACTGCTGTGCTTGAGGTCTCGGGTTCGATTCCCGGATCGGATCAAATGTTTGTATGATTTGCAAATATTTGTTTCGAAGTTTGGGTGTTTTCTATGAATATTATGTATGTATTTACAAAAAAAGTATTTATGTATTTATATGAGTTGTCTAATACCCATAACACAAGCTCTGCTTAGCTTGGGACTAGTTGGCGTTGTGTGTTAGATGTCCAAATATTTATTTATTTATTATTATTGTTGTATTGTCTGTGAGTATGGTAACCACAACTCTTGGACTCTGCTCATGTTTTCCATCAGGCAGAGCAGAGTCAATTTAGAAGACTCATACATAAAAAAGGACCCAAGGATATTATCTGAACCAACTTTCAAGATGAAAGTTTTGAGGTACTAAAAGCAAATCATGTGCGTCCCAAGTTACCAGTAGCCTTTTTAACTTCAAAAAAATAAAGGTGCATCTTATTTTGACTATCTTACAAAATGCTATCAACTTATCGTGTTACCAACTCGTCGCCGGAGCGTGGGGTCGCCACGGAAGGCAATATCCTGTTTCCTGCTAACCCCTTTTTATTTTAATGCACAATTATAAAGTTATTCGCTTGATTTCGTCTGCTATGGCCGTTCGCTGTGAATATAAATTATATTTTAATGCACAATGCTAGGGTGGTCTGCTTATATTTACATAGTTGAGAATTTATTTCTTTGATGCCCATGCTACTGAGTCATTTAAGATTTAAACATGACAAGCTATAAAAATTAAGTTAACTATTAAAAAGTAGTATTGTCTTAATTAATTTCAATTATTGAATTTTGTTTTCTTGTCTTTTATTTACGATGTTTATAAATTAGTAAGGCTTTGTACTTTAACTTTTTGCCCTTTGTTTTACTTGAAATTAATATATTAAAATGTAATTTTTCTTTTAATATTTTGATTAATAATGTTGTATCTGCAATAATACTACTTTTCAGAAGAGCAGTTCAAATATTGTTTTAAAGAAAAAAAAAACAATCAAAGAATATGGATGTTCAAATTATCACTGACATAAAAAAAAGTCAGTAAAAATTTCCGACAAAAAGATCCGACAATATTAATATGGACCATCGTATTGAGAAATATAAAATTATGTTTTTGAGCAGACTGGTTATCATATGCACTATGGCTAATTTGGGACCATACCTACTGTTCTATTTGAGATGTGAGCTCAGAATCGTATGCTGAATTAACCTTCATCGATGAATGGATAGCTTCGACCGACTTCAGACTTCAGAAATAGGACCTTCTTTTGTTCATGTTTTCCTACACATTATAGTACATTGATGAACGGTTCGTCGAAAGTATGACGTGTGAGAGACCGTAATACATTTACAGGTTATTTCACGCATCAGGAAGTGGCTCTTCATCACGCTTGTATCGAAGTTTGAACTGTCCTCATGGCTAGTACCTACATAATTATATAAACCTGGAACTAATGACAATGAATTTCTTATTCCATTAAGACAATGAAGTGCCAACAAGCGACGTTTGGCAAGCATTTCAAATTTGCTGAGTCGCATGGTCGCGTACACTAGAGTAACCATGTTACATAAAAAAAAGAACTAATTATTGCAAAATGTATAAGAGCATGTTATAAATATATTGATGTATTGACTTATATAAGCTAAACATCCTAGAGAGACATTGGTGCTAATTCCGTTTTTGCGTTACTTAATTTAAATGTCTCTAAAATTATCTTCTATTCTCTTATTCTAGTGAAGTGACTTCTAATATGCTATTTTTGTATGTATGAATTTAGATAACGTATTTTTAGTATGCCATAACTAATTTTAGTCAATCTTAGACATTTAAAACGAAATTGGATGAGACAAAGACTATTAGTTTAGTTTGGAGAGTTTACGAACAACAAAGTTAGCACCACTGTCAATTTGTTATTTGTGCCTATTCAATATTGTAAGTGGACTGTCCTGTGGAGTCCTATGGATGATGGTGGTTTCGATATGGATGGAGAATATATATTAAAAAAACAAACTTGTGAAAGACGTCCTATGTCTAGCAAAGGACGTCTTTCAACTTAGATGATGGTAATTCAGTGAAGTACGAGTTATTTTGAAATTTTTTTTAAATCTACAAAACAATAAAAGTATCAATTCTGATAGTTTCACATTTTTTGCTCTAAAAATTTCAGTTCCAAAAACCTTTAAATTTACTACAAAAAGAATCTCCTATCGATCCAAACGGGCGGATTAAACCCTTTCAGTTTCTTATGTTACAATGATCAATATTTCCAACAATTCTTCTTTCTTCTTTTTTTAAAGACTACTCACGCATTAGGAATATTCTATTCTATAGATTCTGTCTGTTAGAAATCGAACGTCATTATAATGGCAACATTTTGATTGTCATGTTTTTTGTTTGACGTTTGAAGTTAAAATATAGAACTTACGAGAGGCTTTGTGTTAACGGTCGACCAGGGTGGGTTTTGAGTGCCGTTTAATTGAAATTTAGCTGATTGTCCATCAGACTCGGTTTTTTCGTTGTTTACCGTTATGATTGGTCTGGTTTGGACACGCGAGATTAGTAGTCGCGTCAATTAGGCGCGATCCGCGACAGTTAAAGCGGGTGTATTATAAATTAGAATACTTTGGAACCTGTACTACCACTAGGAGTGGTGAATGTGTGAAGAAGCAGAGGGCGCACCAGAGGGGCCCCTCAGAACGCCGATATCAAGGAATTCACATATCTCCAGTAAGTGCTTGATATTACATTAGCTTAGAATAAGAACAGGGTGAATCGCCCTAAGTTGAATTCTTTTGCCAGTTAAATAGCTTAGCGATTGAATGCCTGTACATATGGGCCCTGCAGACATTACAAACTTCACACGGTGAACGCTACATTGGCGAAAGGATTGAATACTGTCCATCCAGGACTTTACATACCTACATGAAACGGACACAAAGAACAGAGTCTGGGACTCAGAAAAACAATTTGTGGATCACATAAAGTTTTGTCCCAAGTGGGATTTGAACACACTGAACACACAAAACTTGGCGCAGTAGAAAGTGACGTGGCGACCGTTTAAACCACTTAAGTCAATCGTGCAGTCGAAATTCTTATTGTAGACATTACAATGTATTTAGATAAGTTTTTAAAGAAAGCAAAACAGCAGATTTTTAATATAAGCGAATTCGCCCATAATAGTGTTTTCCTTAGAATGAAGAAAACTACTAGAGAAGACACCAGAGACTTTATATAGACATAATATCTCGAGGTAGTATTTCAGCACGAACGGGCCGGCTCGACCGGGGCGGTACTACCCTCGCACAGAAGATCAACGTAAAATGACAGCGATGTCGTGTTTCGTGGGTGAGTGCGAGACCGGAGGCCCAATGAATGATGCAGAAGCATCACTAGGCCGCCATGGTGTGGGTCACCATGCTGCATTATTGCATTGGATTCGCAATGAGTATGGTGACCACCACTCTTAGATTCTACTTATGCTTTCCATCGGGCAGAGTAGAGTAATTTTGGCAGGCCCAAACATAAAAAAAATGGCTCTCCCAAGGTTTAATTATAAGAATATCTGGTACCATTCTACACAATGGTAACCCTACAGGCGACACACCTCTCAATGAAACGCAAGTTTCGCAAATCATTTCCGCTCTAATAGCCTTAATACCCGTAAGAACTCAAAATAAGCTGAAAGCCTCTTGAAATAACGTTACACAATAATTGTGAAATCGTATGAAATGAATCACATGACTTTTACATGTAAAAGGGCCTTGTAAGGACCAGCACGGAAAGAGTAGGTACCTACTTAGTGGTTAAAATGGACATTTCTTACTATGCCGAGTACCTACCTGCCTATTGTGAGTTCAATCCCCAAATTAGATAACACTTCTGTTCTGAGTTTGAAGGTTATCTCTTCTTCTTAAATCTGTTTCATGTATGTCCTAAAGGTCCCCTGCGACATAGGAGAATTGCTTACCCCACAGGAAGACTTAATTTACGGGATAAAAAGTAGCCATGTGCCATTCCAGACTGCAATCTATCTCTGTAGCTAAATTCATCTAGATTCGTTCAGCGGTTTTTTGTGTTAAACAGAAACAAATATCCATACATCCATCCTCATAAACACACATCAAAAGTGTCTAGGGATCAAGCATTTTTATGCGGATTTCTTGAGATTGAGATGTGGCTTTGGCCCTGGCCTGCTCAGTCGCCAGACTTGAACCCGATTGAGCATGCATGGGATATGCTACAGAGAAGAGCTCTGCCGAATATGGAGGGTATCCAGTCGCAAGAAGACCTTTTTTTGTTGTTGCAACGAACATGGGCGGCCATTCCACAGCGTGATTTGGATGAACTCATTTTGAGTATGCCAAACCGATGTTCTTGTGTTAGTGTTCGCGGTAGAAACACGGATTATTAATTGTTTAAGTTACCTAATAAAATTTTAAAGAAAACTGTTATTTCAGTCTTTTTTTCGAACTTTAATGTTAGTGGTTCAAATGTCAAAATCCCTTTATTAGGAAAATGGCAAATTTCTTTATTAATGCAAAGGTGACTTGGTTTATCGTTACTGTGACAAACGAAAACACTTTATTTGATGAATCCTTAAAGAAAATTTTAATTAATATCAATCAGGAGAAAAGTTATTGCAAAAATATATGTTGATCCCTAGACACATATGTTGATCCCTAGACACTTTTGATGTGTGTATCTATGATACTATGTAATTATAAAGTACATTGAGTTCGACGAATGAACCTAGAGAAAAATTATAGCAATGCTTCCCGACAAGATTTCTTGCTCTATTTAAATAGACAGGCACTATAATAAAAAAATGTCGCCGCGGGCTTAAGCTAGTTAAAAATATTTTTTATTCACATATTTTATTTTTTATGTTAAAGTATAGTCTAATATACATGGTTTATTATTATTTTTAGGGTTCCGTACCTCAAAAGGAAAAAACGCAACCCTTATAGGATCACTTTGTTGTCCGTCTGTCTATCTCTCAAGACCCTTTTTCTCAGGAACTCGTGGATGTATTAAGCTGAAATTCATATCAAATACTCAGGTCTACTGTCCCTTGGAGCTGTGAAAAAATCAAACTTCTAAGCCAACGCAATCAAAAGATATGGCCGTTTCTGCTGCAAATTTTCGACACTCCCGTGAACTCAGCATCTTGAAATTTGGTACGAAGCAACACCTTATAACACAGTAAAGGAAAAATTGCGAAAAGTATAAATTTTTTGTTACTTCATATATAATAAGTCGTTTATGATGATATTTTTCGACACTCGCAATGAAATCAAAACCTACAGGAACTCCGTGAACTCAGGATCTGGAAATTTGGTACAAAACAACATCTTATTGCACAGATAAAGGAAACATTTCAAAGAGCATAAATTTTTAGTAACATCATATTTTCAACATTTTTCAACTTACTACCTCTTCTCTTTCCTCATGAACGTGTAAGAGGTATTATATTGAAATTCATATCAAATACGCAAGCCTATAATACCTTTAAGTTGTAATAAAATCAAACTTCTATGTTAATGGAATCAACAACAGCAATTTAAGCCCTATATTTTGAAATTTGAACTACTCGCACGGGAATCAAAACCTACAGGGTAGGTACTTCCCGTGAACTCAGGATCTTGAAATTTGGTACAAAGCAACGTTTTATGGCACAGATACCTACAGGAAAAATTGCGAAAAGCATAAATATTTATTATTTAGTTACATCATATAATATACCTATTTTTTTTATTTTTTACTTACTACCACTTTCCTCATGAACGCGCAGAGGTATCAAATTGAAATTCACATCAAATACTCAGGTTTATAATACCTTTAAGCTGTAACAAAATCAAACTTCTATGTTAACGCATATGCCCCATATTTTGAAACTCGCAAGGGAATGAATACCTAAAGGATACTTCCAGTCGACCTAGAATCTTGAAATTTGTCATGAAGCAACGTTTTATAGCACACATAAAGGAAAAATTTCGAAAACCTTAAATATTTAGTTAGGTACATCACATAATTTGTTTTTTTTAATAATTATAAAATTATCACCCTTTTCCTCATGAACGGGTAGAGGTTAGGGTTGCCAGATGGAAACTTATCTAATCCGGGACAATTCTAAAAAAAAAGCGGCCAAGTGCGAGTCGGACTCGCCCATGAAGGGTTCCGCAGCAGCAAGTAACATTTTTTTTATATTTGTTTTGATTGAATGAAAGGTAAATTGCAGTTTACGATTTATGACGTATTAAAAAAAAACTACTTACTAAATTTCGTTCAAACCAATTTTAAGTGGAAGTTTGCATGGTAATGTACATCATATATTTTTTTTAGATTTATCATGCTCTTATTTTAGAAGTTACAGGGGGGGGGACACATTTTACCACTTTGGAAGTGTCTCTCGCGCAATCTATTCAGTTTAGAAAAAAATTATATTAGAAACCTCAATATCATTTTTGAAGACCTATCTATAGATACCCCATGGGGGGAGGACACGCATGAGTTTGATGAAAAAAATATTTTCGAGTTTCAGTTCTATGTATGGGGACCCCCAAAATTTATTGTTTTTTTCTTATTTTTGTGTGAAAATCTTAATGCAGTTCACAGAATACATCTACTTATAAAGTTTCAACATTATATGTCTTTTAGTTTCGGAAAAAAGTGGCTGTGACATACGGACGGACAGACGGACAGAGAGACAGACAGACAGAGAGACAGACATGACGAATCTATAAGGGTTCCTTCCTTTGGCACGGAACCCTAAAAAGGACAACGGCGTCAGCTCGCTCTTTCGTGACCATAGTAAAAATATCTTGTTCATAGCTGAATTTTGCCCTTTTTAACCCCCGATGCAAAAAGAGGGGTGTTATAAGTTTGACGTGTCTGACTGTCTGTGGCACCGTAGCTCGCGAACGGATGAAGCGATTTCAATTTAGTTTTTTTGTATGAAAGGTGAGTTACGTACGTGCGAGTGTTCTTAGACATGTTTCATGAAAATCGGTTGAGTCGTTTAAAAGTTATTTACTTTTTAAAGGGAACTCAGGTTATTATGTCGGGAGCTTTTTATCCTTAAACTTATTATTAGTTTTTCTTAGTTAAAGCTGACAGGAGGACACCAAACTTGATTAAATTCATGGACATTCCGTTTCGCTTTTTAGTCCATAAACTATTCAGTTGGTTATATAGGTACTCTTTCGCAAAAGGCATTGCTTGTTAGGATTGAAAGAATAAAACAAACTACTTTCTTTAAATAATCAAATTTTTGGGCGTGTTATTTTGGAAGCGACGGTTTTCAGACATGCGAACTATATTATTCAATATCGTGGGACATTCGGGAACCATTTCCCCCTCACTCACAGGCAGGTCAGCCGTGCCATTCGTTGTTAGTTTATGTTATTACAAAGCTTGTAGGTTTTCGGAATCCGGGACAATAAGGTCTAATTACTGGACACGGGACAAGACGCAAAATTCTGGGACAATCCCGGATTTCCCGGCCATCTGGCATAGAGGTATCAAGTTGAAATTCATATCAAATACTTAAATCTAATTGCCTTTAAGCTGTGAAAAAAAAAAAAAAATCAAAGTCAACGCAATAACGCAAAACACAAAGTTGTACATTTATACCTACCAAATCTTTTGAAACTCGCAACTACTCGCAAGGGAATCAAAACCTTAAGGCTACTGCCCATTCACATAGAAAATTGAAATTTGTTAAGAAGCAATAGCTTACAGCACAGGTACCAGAAAAATTCAGAAAACTTTTACTTATATACCTACAGGTTTGTACGGAACCCTCGGTGCGCGAGTCCAACTCGCACTTGGCCGAAATGTAATAGTCTGGCAAACGAGCAGACGTATAGCCTGATGTTAAGCGACTACCGCCGCGCATGGAAACCTGCAACACCAGAGGCGTCACAAGTGCGACACCGGCCTTTGGGGGATAGGGGGAGGGATTGGGGTATGGGCCACCGGTATCCTCACTCACTCGGTATATAGTACAGTAGTACCAATTTTTACCACACAAAGAGTTTTTTCTCATAGTATAAGATTGTTTCTTTTTTCATCTAGGGGCGCAGTATTTTAAGCTCTACGATGTTCCTTAGGGCTCAACCAGAATCCTATCTATGCACACAAATTTACATTTCACATACGTAGTGATCATGGCTCGTAACCGACCAAGGTATGCATAAACGATCGAAAGCCTTTCTTAAAAACTCAATAAAAACCTTTATATTAACATTGCTAGCTGAATGCCTTGTAAAATTGTAAAAAAAATATCAAAAACAAAACACCTAAGAATTCAATAAATACTTTATTAAATAAAGAATTTGTTGTTGATCTTAAATTACTTATACATTTTTAAATCTGTTAACAATTTTACACTTTTTAGTATATTTAAGTAACATTTTTAAGTATTAGGCACCTACATATTGTTTAGTAATGGTCTGTAGTCTATTAAGTTTTCGATTTGTTTTAGAATGTTAGCGTTGATTAACTCAAGCTTTGCTCGATTAGCTCGAGTATTGCTCAATTAGCTCGAGTTTTGCTCAATTAGCTCGTGTTTTGCTCGATTAGCTCGAGCTTTTTACTCGAGTTGATTTCATTGTTTCGATATTTCATAAATAAATGATTCAAATTTAACGTAGTCACTTTCACTTCTAATCTAAAGCAAATCAAATAAATTGTAATAAAGTTTTCAAAATCATCAAAAGTTACATACATCTAAATTAAATAAGTAAATATTAAATCTATTCCAGCAAAAATTTAAGTACGCAACTGTACATAAGGAACACTTTTTTGGAATATGCGTACCCTCTGTACGCTTATTCCAAAAAAGTGTTTGAATGTTTTATTTTGTAAAATAATGAAAATGTAAATCTTTTCGAGATTTAGAAAACTAAACTGTTTTGTACTGTAGTATGCTCAGGCGTGCGTGAGTATATTATATTACCATGTAAATGCAAATGCAGAAACTAAACAATATGAATAGAATCATTGTGATTCAAATTACAATTGACTTGTTTATACTTCAGAACGAATGTTTCAGTTACTTTTAAATTTACATCTTGAGTAAAAAGTTACTCAGGATATCTTATTAGTTTATTACTAGTTTTAAGTTTCTAAGAATTTCTAGGACAGTAAATGTTAGACTTTTAATTTAACATTTTCACTTTGAAAAGAAACTGGGCCTTTTTAACAACATTTGCTCACGTTACATTTTCAAATATTGCTATAATAAAACATAGTATTTACTATTGGAAACACACGCAGTTATGGATGATTTCCACCGAACGGCTCGCATCAGAACAAATTTATTATCTTTACACGATATTAAACCGTACACGTAATTTTTAAAGTCTACATTACCATACCACGTACGGTAACTCGACCTTGGGCGTCCACCGTGACACGTGATCGTAGCTAAACTGAGTAATATAGGACTTAAATCCTATGTATACGATTTAAAATCGTTTAGAGATTGTAAAATCCGTTCCGATGCGAGCCATTCGGTGGTAATCTTCCATAACAGGTAAAGTAGCCATTTTAAATTGCACCTCAATCAGCTGTTTCTAAATGATTAATAGGAATGTTATAGCTATACTACTTTGGGAACACTGGTTTTGTATATTCGGCAGCTTTTTAATACATAGTACCTGTATAAGAGGTAACTGATAACTTTTTTTAAATGCATTAAAGGTTTAAATACTTAGTTCAATATGTCCTTGATGTCTTATTATTCTAAAGCGGTATTTGTCGTTCAGAATTTAATGCAATTCAATTTGTTTTTACATTTCTGTACAATACGAGAATATATTTAATTTACAAACATAAAGAATGCATAAGTACATTAATATAAGGTTTAAATTTAAGTAGACTATATCACATTACGCTATTAAAAAATCTAACCTTAAAATATTCTATAATGTTTATTTATTTATAATTTTTTGATCTTTTTGAATTTCCAACAAATAAGGGATGAATTCCACTAAACTGCTATCGTCGCCTTTCTCGACGCGAGAAGCCGCACTTGCTTATATAGACTTTAAACAAATGTACAAGATTTAATATCGTTTTCAGATTGTAAAATTCTTTCCGATGCGAGCAATTCGGTGGAAATCATATTTAACTAAGTATCGCAAATAAATATAAATAAATAACGTAACACTTAGCACTTTTTAGAATTATCCATACCAACTATTTTTGTTGATCATTGTGCTATCAAATTGGAAAGGGTTGAGGGTATTCGTAAATCTAACAATGTGCATTAACTGGGAACACATAATAATGGCATTGTCAAAAATATTATTTTTAAAATGTATATTTTCAAAAACTACAAAACTTACATATTATTATCTGTTTATCCCGCCAAAGAAATAAATGTAATTATTTAGCTGATTATTTCAATGTATCAAAATGGTTCATTCGGAGACATTATGATGTTAATATCTAAAACGTCCATTTACGTAATTAACGAATTACTCTAAAGTATCAAAATGGTTTAAGTCGGAATTTACCGCATGTTGTTAGCACTAAAAAAACCATTTCAGTAATTAGCGAATTACTTCAAAGTATCAAAATAGTGAAAGTCGGAGAATACCGAATGATATTAATACCAAAAACAGCGTTGTACAGATAAATTTGAATCAAAGCAAACTTCACGTCAAATTAAGCTAAGTTCATATTCGCTTATTAGTCAAAAAACGATCAATTTCTAATCATACATGCAAATATAATTATTATGCAATATTAAAGAGGGTCTTACTTTAAATTTCTTGTTCTTATAAGTTAAGAGTTTTGTTGTTTTTTAAAAGTATACCCCTAGTTCGATATACCCACAAGAATCTAGCCTTCAACCTCTTCCAAAATATATTTAAAATACTACATTCAAATTTAAACTTTAAGTAAAATGAATAAGTACACTTTTCGCAAAAATAATAATTTACTTAAGTTAAATTATGTGTTTAGCTTATTTCTTATCGAGTTTGGGTGCGATCGTGGCCTTGCAGACGTATCCTTTGAGTGCCAGGACTCCCCTGCACTTTATGTGAACTTGGTAACGGGCGCACCAATCCAGGTTATTGCAGCCGATTCCAGCTTCAGATAATGTTTTCAGCGCAGCTTGTGATAGTAGATCTAAAAATAATAATTATTATTTTTGTTTATTAGATGGCATCTCAGCTCAATGTGTTAGTAACATTTTACTTAGGTCTAATATTGGTAAAATAATTTAAATTTAGGTGAAAATAATAAACATCTTTAACCTGGCCTCACTAGAACTGTCATTGCGTGACGCAACCAGAGCTAGTCAAGTTTGATGCTTAGTATGGCTAGGATACCATTGGAACTAGACCGGATTCTTGTAGGCAGCGAATAATTGCGTAGATTGTTTGTTCGCGCTGTAGCGAATATATCCGAAGCGCTACAAAAACGCGGAAATCTCAATAGCATCATAAAATGAGAGTAAAATAGAATTTTATACATTCACACTCATATACACATTATACACGCATACACACACTTTCTAGCGTTATTGTTATACTACCTCACACTCTAGAGCCTAGTGTGAGTTTATGTGCCATGAACCCGCTTTTGAGAGTGAACGCGTTCGGTTTTGCGGTTTACTAATCTTTTGCTGTCAGTTTGACTAATATTATTATAGAGATAGAAAGACACAGAGTCTATTCTGCCAAGTATATACATTTTAATTTGTTTTGTTCATAATTTATTTATTTGACGAACAAAGATGTATAGCGGTGTTACATTTAGTAAGTTTTATTGTTGAATCTCATTTTCGCCATATTAACGATCACCGATATGGACGTAACATAACAGATTTGAAAAATCTTTAATTCTAAACATATTTTTACCAGGAACGAACCATTAAAAGTCGTGGACATACCGGGTGGGTCGGCGTGCGTGAGAAGTTGCACGTCGTTGGCGCGACAGAAGGTGTGAAGTGACGGCGGCACGACGCAGCACGAGGCGAGGTTGATCTGCGCGATGGATGGTCTCACGCGAGCCCACGCGTGTAGCTTGCGCAGGCAGCCACCTCCCACGTCCGCAACGCCCAGCTGCTGGACGCGACCTACCAACATTTACACTTTAGTAAAACGATTCGGGTCCCAACATTGTACCCTGTGGCAACCCTATTTTTTTTGTAAAATCTGTTTTGTATAGAATATATAACATTTTAATAACTATTACGAGAACTTTTGGAAGAGATACGCTGTTTATTATATATATAATTGTAATATTTATAAACTTTATCTAATACTTTGAACTTGTTGACAAATTCAAACGCCTTTGGAGAAGTAATTTTTGACATTGACATCTTCAAGATAGTACTTATAGTAAATGCGACATGTTTGTAAATTTGATATTCTTACCTTCTTTTACATAATCTTCTAGCACAGCCCACAGCACTTTGATACCAGGGAGAATAGCTTCGCATTTGCGAGCATCAGCTTCGTTATCTGCTTCGCCATCTGTGCTCGAAATATGCACTAGAAATAATAAAATATCAATGTTAAAATCTCCTCTTCCTAAAACTCATTATTAGTATGTATAAGGAAAATATTGTTATCTTTTGCCCAATCGATTATTAAAAGTTACAGTACATACTATTACTACCGAGAGAAATAGGAGAGGCTTTGGTACTGTGTGACGTGTTCTTCACATTGTCGTCGTCGTTCCTGGTGTGTCTGCTGTTCACGTTGTCTGGGTTGTACGCCAATATCACGTTGTCAATATACTCTGTTTGTAGGGCGGTGAACACTGCAAAAGTAATGATTCAAATTAATACTTATTTTTCGAGGGACAATAGGATTCTCAATAGATTCTATTCTAAGAGCTTATGATTGTAATACATCTTTCAACGATATCTTACATCAGTTTTCATGATAACGTACGGAAGTCTACCAACATAATAGATATTACGAGTGTTTCATAGGCAATGGTCATCATAGGCCGTATGCTAGTTCACAAAGAGAGAATTGCCGTCTACACAAAACCTGTCATCGCTAACTGTATACATAAGTTTCAAAATGAACAGGAAAAATATTAATAAGTATAATCATAATTATACACTTCTCATACCTAACTAATAACATGCTATTAAAGTCTCTGGTTTTCTGAGACTAGTCAATAAGAGTTACATATCATGAACTGTTACTTTCTGACTGACTTTTCTTATATTATACTCTCAATTTTTCGATTTAATCTTCTATATAAATAAAAATGAATTGCTGAAATGTATGTACGCGCACAACTTCCGATCGACTGCACCAAATTGGATATTTTTTAACCGACTTCCAAAAGGAGGAGGTTCTCAATTTCATGGGTTTTTTTTTTTTTTTTTTTATGTATGGACATTGATTACTCCGTCAATTGTGGACCGATTTTGAAAATTATTTTTGTATTCGAAAGGGTATGCTCCCCATGTGGTCCCATGGCCACCATATCAGGATCTGATGATGGGATCCCAAGGAAATTGAAGGAAACCCTCAAATTTACGTGAGCGCCTGCAATAAAGTTAAGGCAATTGTCTGCATGCTTTCATATTCTGTAAACATCATGTCCGAAATATTTATTTATTATTATATACAGTATGTTGTATGTTACCTTTAGTCGTATTCTTTCAAGTTATTTAGGTGAAATGATGATGAGAGACTTGAGAAAGACTAAAAAGCGAAAAATAAAAAAAAACTTCAAAAACTGAAAAGTATAAAATAACTTAATTTGTATGTGCTACCTATTCATAGGTTTGAGTGCCGAGCCAAAATGTAATAGTAGGACTCGCCGCGCGTGACCTTGAGCGGGAAAGCTGCTCTTCGCGTAGGACAAAACAACCGAAGCGTCGGTGACGTCGTTGACGTTCGTCTCGAAATATAGCGAGTGTGGTACCTACTATTACATTTGGCTTGGCGCCGAATTCAAACCTATGAATAGGTAGCACATACAAATTAAGTTATTTTATACTTTTCAGTTTTTGAAGTCGGTTTTTTTAAACGAAGTTTTTTTTTTGTTTATGTGTTCGTTACTGTTAGAACAAGGTTTGTATAGAAGAAAATTAATAAATAACCGGATTTTTTTAGTGTGCACTGTGGGAAGCTGAGGCTGGCATAATTACTGAAACAATTTTTTCAAAAATTTTGAAATTATTTACGAAAGAACAATATGGCGGGGTACGAAGTTCACCGGGTCAGCTAGTTTCCTATAACAAATGACAGTAAAATAGTCGTGTGATGACGGTTTAAGAACAAGGAGTGTCAGAATTCATCCCGTGGGTATTTAAGAGCTGACTAAGGGAGCGAACTAAGCAGAACAACATCACTGCAATGAAAAGGAAAACTTGAAAAACCCTTATAACAGCCTGTCTGGCCAGCTCTGGTTTAATAGGCCATAATCTCCTTCCTAAAAAAGGCCTATGTCCAGCAGTGGACTATGTACTAAAGGCTGTTTATGATGCCAATAAGGGGTAAACCCCTAATACGTAGTAGGACGAGCATTATGTTTTTTTTTTTTTTTTAATATAAGAGGCGGGCAAACGAGCAGACGTATCGCCTGATGGTAAGCGATTACCGCCGCCCATGGACACCTGCAACACCAGAGGCGTCACAAGTGCGTTGCCGGCCTTTGGGGGATGGGGAGGAGGATGGACGCGGGGGATGGGGGAGATTGGGGAAGGGGTTGGGGTATGGGCCTCCGGTATCCTCACTCACTCGGTGAAACACAGCGCAAGCACTATTTTACACCGGTTTTCTGTAAGGCCGTGGTATCACTCCGGTCGAGACGGCCCATTCATGCCGAAGCGTGGCTCTCCCACGGTAAATGATTGATGAAATATGAGCATTTGTCTACCATTTAGGGAACACGGCCCGGTACCGCCGACGACTCAGGCGCCGGAGGTAGCAGAACGGTCTATGCCCCCGATAGGCGCAAGCCTGGGCGTGACAGGTGAGGCCATCTGACACCCTAGCAAAAGCAGGGCCGAGTGGAGGCGAGGGAACATCTGGGTTCCTGCACAGGAGGTAGCCCGAGGTACGTCGGGCCTCCAGGGATTTCCTTTCGAGGGTGCACTTGGTTCCCCGACTTCTAGTACCCGAGACGGCGTGCGGTTTTAGTCGGTTCGAGTCCATTTTGTCACCAGAAAATGGTATCCGGGGGGACTCCCGCAAAAAAAGGGAACATAACTTTGATTATAACCACACTTCCGTCAGTTTCGTGTGTCGTATAAGCTGTCAAAGGATTTTACAGTATGTAATAATATTCATAGGTTTATCGTATGGTAACCTTAATGAACGTCAAACGAAAACAATAAGTTGTTTGTGACAGCAATGAGGTTTGAACTGCATTTAACTATTTACGTGTTATTTGAAAATGAACAAGCGAATAATTTATCTAAACAACGGAAATATGTAAGGACCAATCGTCCCGAGCCATATCAGCTAATGAGCAACTTATCGTTATGGTTTATCCGATCGAAAATAAAGGTGATAAGGCACTCTTCAATTGAAATGTAGTATTGAATATTCTTACTTTACAGTTTAGCGATTGAAGGAAAATTCTCATCTGAAAAAAGACTTATTTACTCATAGAAAAGGCTTGACAATTTTATTGCCTATTCCCTAGTAAATAGGGTTCCAATTCGTGAGAATCATGAGTTAATTAGAATATTTACTTTGCTAATTCTAAGGAATTTAAATGTTGATTAGATTGGTAAATAGAGTTTATAATCGCTATCAAAGAACATTGAAGGCGTAAGAACTTTGATGTTAAAGAATATAATATTCATGCAGAGAATCTAATTTACTTAGTTTAAAGTGAAAAAATATAATAGACAAGTTTATCTACACAAAAACTTGTTCCTGCGTTTGCGTTTTTATTTAATAATGATACAAAGAGTTCTCATATATATATATATATAACCTGTACATACTATAGTCATACTTTTGAGTAATAAAACTGGCAAGATTGTAAAGAAACAAGTAATATTCAACACCGATTCCCTAGATTTCAAAAAAAAAAATACTATGGCGCGAATATGTCAATTTATCAGCCACCTACCGCATACTGTTTTATAAAAAAACTTTTTATAAAAAAAAAACCGACTTCCAAAAAAACATCCAACGAAAACTCTCTGCCAAAAAAACACTTAAAAGCGTAAAATAACTAATAATTAGCACCGACTTCAAACAGATTTTAGGTACTTAGCACACATTATAATACTACTATTTAAATTAATAAAGAATTAGGTATACGCAATTTATGAAGAACCAGTTTATTTTACGCTTTTAAGTGTTTTTTTGGCAGAGAGTTTTCGTTGGATGTTTTTTTGGAAGTCGGTTTTTTTTTTATAAAAAGTTTTTATTTTTCAGTTTTTAGTGCAATCAATCGTAGGTCAGTAGTAAGTTGAACTATTTCATGAAATTTCATCATCAAGAATACAAATTAAGGTCTATACGTACGTGTAATATTAAAATCATCCTCTAATCCCTAACTGTTGAAGAGTTTAACCTTCTATCATCAGCTCACCTAAATAACTTGAAAGTATACGACTGAAGGTCTTTAGATACGTATGAAATTGAAAGAATTATCCTCCAACTCCTAACCGTTGAGGAGTTGTACCTTCCATCTTCCATCATCAGCTTACCTAAATAATTTGAAAGAATACGACTAAAGGTAACATATATACATATGATATTTAAATATTTATCCTCCAACTCCTAACCGTTAAGGAGTTGTACCTTACATCATCAGCTCATCATCATAAAATGATGTCTACCAGACGCAAATACCGGTGTACCTTCAAAAAATATGCGAAAAACATAGTATGTGCCTATAAAAAATTAGGGTTTCCCTCGATTTCCCTGGGACCCCATCATCAGATCCTGATATGCTGGCAATGGGACCACCTCGGAAGCATACCCTTTCGAATACAAAAAAAAATTTCAAAATCGGTCCACAACTGACGGAGTAATCGGTGAACATACAAAAAAAAATAAAAAATAATACATACAGTGGAACATAGAACCTCCTCCTTTTTGGAAGTCGGTTAAAAACTAGAGGTCACCATAATTTAGTCAAAACTATATGAGGACGACTAAGTAATGCGCAATAACACTTCTCTTGATACGTACAAAAATGTTTTAAACCCAAATAGGTCCGTCTCCTTGTGAATTTCCCTAATAGATCAAATCATAATAAGCTAAAATCTTATAAAATTTATACATTACAGCATGATTTAAATATATAAAAGCGCATATATAAAAATAGGAAAGCAACAATAAAATTTACCTGCTGCCTAGTAGAGCATACATTGGCAATAATTGCATTGTTTTTATATTTAGAAAACTGTCTTTCCAAGAACTCAAGAAATGAAATCTCTACGAAAACATTCAGATAATTTATCAGCAATCTTTGTATGCTTCGCAAGTCGAAGTAGATTCTACGCTTCCACCTAGAATTGGATTTTAGTGGACCCTATTGGCATCGGCGAAAACTCTTATGTTAATATAGTTATATATACTTATAATAAAAATGTAACAGGTCAAATTCTGTACATTGAAGATATTTTGAAAATTTTTTTGGAGGGCACTGTGTTATCGATACTGAAACGAAAACTATTTTTTTTTTTCATTTTTGTCTGTCTGTCTGTCTGTATCTTGGCCGCGCATCACGCCGAAACTATTGAATGGATTTAAATGAAACTTGGCATGATTTGAGTTCATACTCCGAGGTAGGACATAGGATACTTTTTATTCCGAAATTCCGGACGGTTTCCTTGGGAGGGGAGATGAAAGTCAAAATGTGTAATTAATTGTAATTCATTAACGAGTAGTCCGATCGCAATAATTCTTTTTTTGTTAGAAAGGAGATACTCTGAAGATTGTAGCATAAAGTATTTAATTTATCACAATCTCTCTATCTATTGGAAAAAAAATTATAAAGAATTTATCATTACGTAAAACAACATGTAGGGCCATCTATTGCCAGCCATGCGTAATTAATAACACTTTGATTAATATATCGTGGAATAATCGTAGAACGTATTACGTATAATTCGGTGTAGCATTAAGTATTTGATTTATCGCAACCTCTCTATCCATAGGAAAAAGAATATCTATATCTCTCTGTAGACGTCGAATCTGTGTGTTTGGTTGTGCCCGCATGACTTAAATATTCAAAATAATCGTGGGAACGTTTTATGCACAAGCATTGTGATTAATGTGGTATACAGTTAGTATTTGATAGGTAGGTATTTGTTTTATGTTCTCGCTTTCCATAGAAAGGGTTGTTTTAAATTTTCTTGAAAAATTTCTTTGCTTAAAACAGCGACATCTTTTAGAATCAAGTAACTAACTTTACAATAGGTACGTAATATGATTACTCTTTTTAACGTATAATAAAAATGTAACAGTTCAGTTCTGTACATTAAAGAAATTTAGATGATTTTTTGGGAGGGCTCTCTAATCGATACTAAAGCAATTACATTTTCTTGAAAATTGTTTCTGTGCTCACTGACGAACTGTGCTTAAAACAGCGACATATTTTGGAATCAAGTAACTAACTTTACAATAGGTACGTAATATGATTACTTTTAAACGCATAAGAAAAGTGTATAAGATCAATTCTGTACATTAAAGAAATTTAGATTTTTTGGGAGGATGCTCTTATTGATACTGAACCAAAAACTAGAATGCCATAAACGTTAAATGGTCATTTATAATTATGATATTTATTTTAAGTTTAAAATACTTGAAAGAGGAGTAAACATATAACATAATAGTTCATCATAATTTACCAGAAAATGATACAAAACATCTTTATGATAGGTACCCGAAAGGCAGCGGGGGCGCGTGGCCTGCGCCCGGCCACAGAATAACTAATACATAGTACTGCCCTGCGTAGGTTACCAAACACGTCCAAATTGTTCAAAACGCAGTACCCGCGCGGTCGGTCGGCTCCCTACGCGACACACGCACCCAAATCGACTAAAAAACTCAGTAGTAGTTCTTGAATGTAAATTCGGATAAAAAGTTATTTTTTGAACTATTTACTTGATTTTTGTTCTACCTACTATAAATATTACTTGGTATTATAATATTTCTTCTGTATTTTTAACCGACTTCCAAAAGGAGGAGGTTCTCAATTTCATCGGTATATTTTTTTTAACCGACTGCCAAAAGGATGAGGTTCTCAATTTCATCGGTATATTTTTTTTATGTATGTACACTGATTATTCCGTCAATTTGTGGACCGATTTTGGAAATTCTTTTTGTATTCGAAAGGGTATGCTCCCCATGTGGTCCCATGGCCACCATATCAGGATCTGATCATGGGATCCTAAGGAAATCGAAGGAAACCCTCAAATTTATGTAAGCGCCAGCAATGCAGTTAAAGCAATTGTCTGCATGCCTTCATGTTCTGTAGACATCATTTAATTTCATAATATATAAAACGGGTCTTAACGATATCAGAGTTAACCTCAGATAGTCAGTTTACCTCAAATCACTTGAATTATAGTAACCTATAGAAGATAGTTCATTTGAGATTTTATTACAAAAAAATACCTGAAGTCCTTTCGATTTTATACAGCATGTATGTTACCTTTAGTCGTATTCTTTCAAGTTATTTAGGTGAAATGATGACGAGAGACTTGAGAAAGACTAAAAAGTGAAAAATAAAAAAAACTTCGTTTAAAAAAACCGAACCGAAAAAACTAAAAAGTACCTAATAACTTAATTTGTATGTGCTACCTATTCATAGGTTTGAAGTCGGTGCCAAGCCAAAATGTAATAGTAGGTACCGCACTCGCCGCGCGTGACCTTGAGCGGGATAGCTGCTCTTCGCGTAGAACAAAACAACTGAAGCGTCGGTGACGTCGTTGACGTTCGTCTCGAAATGTAGCGAGTGTGATACCTACTATTACATTTGGCTTGGCACTGACTTCAAACCTAGGTAGCACATGCAAATTAAGTTAACTGATACTTTTTAGTTTTTGAAGTCAGTTTTTTTAAAACGAAGTTTTTTTTTAGGATTTTGTCAGGTTATAGCATAGGTATAAGCAGGCGATTTTTGTTGTACCTAAATAATTATCAAATAGTCTTTTGTAGATACTAATTGGTTTTCTCGGTATTTTTAGAATTTTGTAAGGTTATAGCATAGGTACCTAGGTACCTATAATTTACTTTTTTATAGGATTTTGTTAGGTTATTGGTATAGGCATAGGTAAGCAGATGTTTTTCGTTGCAAATATTTAATTACTTAGCCTTATTTGTTGGTGTTTTAATTTCTTTTAGTAAGATACCTTCCATTTTTTTCGTTGAATTAGTTGTAGATACTTAATTTATTTAGTTTTATTTACGCTTTGAAAATAGGCTTCATTCGTTATGTCTAATTTTTCATTTAACTGTAGTGATAAATTTAACATTGTTTTTCGTATTCGATTTTATCACATCACACTAATTTATAAAAGCGAATGTTTGTGAGGGTGTATGTTTGTTACTTCATCACGCAAAAAGCACTGGACGTAATTGGATGAAACTTTACAGTAATATAGCTTACTAGCTGTTGCCCGCAGCTTTGCTCGCGTGGAAGTTGATTATTTACAATATATTTAATTAAAACTGTGTAAGTATGTATGAATAATTTATTCATGTTTTTAAACGTACCTATTTATTTAATTTAATCAATAGCCCACTAAAAAGGATTTCATACTAACGTTCGACCCTTATTTTTATCCCTTTAGAAATAGAATTCCCATAAATGATGATATAGGTATTAATTTATTTGTACTTAAAAGCCTAAGGACAAAGTTTCAGGCTACTAAATTAAAAATGACTGACTTCCAAACTAATCTACTTACGACATTTCAACACCTAATTCACCCCTTAGGGGTAGAAATATCATTTATGGGATTTCCTTTTGAGGGCGCTCTGGTTCCCTGGTTTCTAGAACCCGAGACGGTGTGCGGTTTTTAGTCGGTTCGAGTCCGACATAACCACCAGTTGGTGATATCCGAGGGAATTTCCGCACAAAAAAAGGGGTAGATATAATATCCAGAGACACTTAGTATCTACGAGTTTTTAACTATTAGCCCAAAGATAATTTTTCATGTTTCTAACTTAAAAAAGAGGGACTTCCATACAAACTTTCAACCCCTATTTCACCCTCTTACGGGTAGAATATTGGGAAACGCTTAAATACGTATCTCCTATTTTTTTATCAATAGCCCTAAAATAAATTTTCATGTTTCTAACTTCAAAACTGACGGACTTCTAGACTAACCCGCTTACGAAATGTCAACGCCTATTTCATCTCTTCAGCGTAGAATATCGAGAAAGGCCTAAATACGTATCTATTCATTTTTAATCAGTAGCCCAAACCAAAAGAAAAGTTTCATGTTTCTAATTTAAAAATGACGAAGTTCCAAACAAAGTTCAACCCCTATTTCACCCCCTTAGGGGTAGAATATTAGGAAACGTTGAAATACATATCTACAAATTTTTATAAGTAATCCAAAAATAAAGTTTCATATTTCTTAAATAGCCCTAAAATAAACTTTCATGTTTTTAACTTCAAAAATGACGGACTTCCAGACTAACCTACATACAAAACGTCAACCCCTATTTCACCCTTAAGGAGTAGAATATCCGCTCTATCTATCAGAAACGCTCTCTTGGACCACTACTCTTGGATTCTGCTTATGCTTTCCATCAGGCAGAGTAGAGTCATTTTGGCGGGCCAAACATAAAAAAAAAAAAAAAAAAAAAAAACGCTTAAATACGTGTTTACTCATTTTTAATCAGTAGCCCAAAAATAAAGTTTCATGTTTCTAACTTAAAAAATGACGGACTTCCATACAAACTTTCACCCCCTTGGGGGTAGAAATTCCAAAATTCCTTCCTTAATGGGTATCTACTTAATGAAACGATCATACTCACCAAATTTTGTATTCCCAAGTTTAATAGTTTCCGCTCGGCGATGATGAATCAGTCAGTCAGTCAGTCAGGACATGTTATTTTATAAGTATAGAACGTACATCTGATTAACACATAGGTTACTGTTTGCCGCGATAACCGACATACACGCGGGCGGAGCCGCGGGCAACAGCTAGTCTATATATATCTATACTACTTATAATAAAAATGTAACAGGTCCAAATCTGTACATTAAAGATATTTTGAAATAAAAAATTTGGAGGGCTTCTATAATCGATACTGAAGCCAAAACTGTAATTTTTTTCATTTTTGTCTGTCTGTCTGTCCGTCTGTCTGTCTGTCTGTATCTTGGCCGCGCATCACGCTGAAACTACTGAATGGATTCAAATGAAACTTGGCATGGTTTGAGTTCATACTACGAGGTAGGACATGGGGTACTTTTTATCCCGAAATTCAGCACGGTTTCTTGGAGAGAGGGGATGAAAGTCAAAATATGTACTTAGTTGTAATTCAATAACACATAGTCCGATTTCTTTTATTCTGTTTTTGCTAGAAAGAAAATAATAAAAGATAACGGGAAAAGTTTTTTTTTGCCCGCTACTGTACACCGCCTGTGGGAAGCTGAGACAGATATGTAAACATGGCGGTACGAAGTTCGCCGGGTCAGCTAGTGGTAATATAATATAGTTGTTTTACTCAACTTGGCACTGGCAATATCATTTCGATAGGCCCCCTTGTAATAATAATCACACGAACTTAAAGAGATGATTTATTTTCAAAAGACTTTAGACAAAAAGTAAAAGGATTGCAATTCGATTTATGTTTTCTGTTTGTTACTCGACTTCTTAATTTATCAACAGATTTGAAAATTATTATTTTTATTTGGAATATAACGGCCACGGAGACCAGCCAACTACGCAGGAGATATTATAGTGCGCAAACACAGGCACTCTCTGTAAAATTACGTTATGAAGGATACAGTTAATATTATACAATTCACCATGATGACATCATCACTCATCACAACAAATACATAGTTCATTATTTAGTGTGTGACTATATGTCAAATAGTGCTAGTCACGCCCGCGCCGGTAGCCTGAAACATATCGACAAATATATTTATCTCTTCTTTATCTATTTATCAAGGAACCTACCACACAGATACTGCAATGACTATGCGTCATCAAGCTTGCTTTTATTATTATTATTGTACTGAGATATGATATCATGTTACAACAACAAAATGTTACAACACATAAAAATGCAGAACAGTTTACCGTGGAACAGTGTATCTAATTTAATGTTATTCTTCCGCTTAAATAAACCAATTCTTAATATACTCATGTCTCTAATTTTAAAACGAATAGTTTTTACATACATGTTTAATGTTTGCGAGCAACGCGAGCAGAGGCGTGTTTTGAAATTAGGCGTCCCGCCACAAGAAAAAAAAATGGCGCCAAAAGTTATTCTCGATAAAATGCGTTATACAAATAAAATTCTACAAAAAAAAACCGACTTCCAAAAAACATCCAACGAAAACTCTCTGCCAAAAAAACACTTAAAAGCGTAAAATAAACTGGTTTGTCATAAATTGCCTATACCTAATTCTTTATTCATTTAAATAGTAGTATTATATTGTGTGCTAGGTACCTAAAACTGTTGGAAGTGGGTTTTTTTTTTATAAAAAGTTTTTATTTTTCAGTTTTTAGTGCAAACAATCGTAGGTAAGTAGTAAGTTGAACTATTTCATCAAACTTCATCATCAAGAATACAAATTAAGGTCTATACGTACGTGTAACATTAAAATCATCCTCTAATCCCTAACTGTTGAAGAGTTTAACCTCCTATCATCAGCTCACCTAAATAACTTGAAAGTATACGACTGAAGGTCTTGAGATACGTATGAATTTGAAAGAATTATCCTCCAACTCCTAACCGTTGAGGAGTTGTACCTTCCACCTTCCATCATCAGCTTACCTAAATAATTTGAAAGAATACGACTAAAGGTAACATATATACATATGATATTTAAAGATTTATCCTCCAACTCCTAACCGTTAAGGAGTTGTACCTTACATCATCAGCTCATCATCATAAAATGATGACTACCACACGCAAATACCGGTGTAACTTCAGAAAATATACGAAAAACATAGTATTTGCCTATAAAAAATGAAACAAACTCAGGGGTCATCGTCTCTTTTAAAGTCCATACAATCTTCTCAAAATTCAAAATACATTCTATTACAAATAAAAAAATAGAGCGATAATTATAATTTGAGTCAAAACTGTCATAAATTGGTAAAATTATGAATTTAAGAAAATGTTAACAGCTATAAAATAAAAAATAAATCTGTTTCAAATTATAAATTATCGTCACAACAAAAATAAGAAATTTTATACATAGGAAGAAGTGTGAAGAGTATGTGCAGAATGGGTAGCTCAATCCCAGGCGGCTTTATCATTTAGATATTCTGCTATGGTATAATTACACAATTATATTGTAATGATACAGTCAGAATGCCTATTTCTTTAAATTTTGAACGGAGAGAAACTCGCGGACCTAATTTATAAATGGCTCGTATGGTGCGTTTTTGTAAAACAAATTATTATTATTATTATTATAGCCTTTTTATTTCCTTAATATTTGGTTATTACATCATAATTTCAGTTTTCTTAATCATATAAAATAATACAATACAAAAATAAAATTATACATTGAAAAAAAAAAAAATAATTAAATTTAAAATTGCACAATATTATATAATTTTTATGTTAGATAGTTATTTAAAATTGCTTATATATTATATTTATTCCATTGATTTTCATTTTATGAATTATTTATTAATTAAGGACCTCTCAACGAGTAAAGGCCTCCTCCAGTTCTTTCCAATATTCTCTATCTTTTGCTTTAGTAAACCAGTCCATGCCTGCCGCCTTGTTTATTTCATCTATCCATCTTTCTTGTGGTCTTCCTCTACTTCTCTTACCAACGGGTCCATTCCAAACTGTAACTTTTTTAGTCCATTTTTGTTTGTTCATCCGAGTTATGTGGCCAGCCCACTTCCACTTTTGCTTTTTACAATGTTTTAAGGCATCTATAACATTTGTTGACTTTCTTATATCCGTACATCTAATCTTGTCTTTCCGTTTTATATTTAAAATGCTGCGTTCCATTGACCTTTGACATACTTGTAGTTTACTTTTCGTTTGCATGTTATATATCCAGGTTTGGCAGCCATATGTTAGACATGGTAGTATACAGGTGTCCAGAACCAACTTCTTTAGTTTTATGGGGAGATTTGATTTTAGAATTTCTTTGTGGCTCCAGAACTTACTCCATGAATTACTGATTCGCCTGTTTAGTTCGTCCTGATGTCTACTGCTCTTAAATGAAATTAAGCTACCCAAATAAATATACTCTTGTACGTATTCTAGTACTACATTGTTGACTTTAATAGGCGTCGGTTCAAAGTTAGTCATAACTTTTGTTTTTATGGTATTTAATTCCAAGCCGATTTCTTTGCTAACAGTATTGAGTTCATTCACCATGCTCTCGAGCTGGGTTGCTGTTTCTGAAAATATCACAATATCATCAGCAAAACGCAGGTTACTTAGGTATTCGCCCTGTATATTGATACCTTTCGTGTCCCAATTTAGGTTTTTGATAATATTTTGGAGTACGGTCGTAAAGATTCTTGGTGAGAGGGGGTCACCTTGTCTAACGCCCCTCTGTATATTTATATCCGGCCCGAATTTCTCCATTTTCACACGACTTATACTTTGCTCATATATATTTTTCATAAGACAAATGGTCTCTGTTGGCACATCACACTCATATAGAGCTCTCCACATGCTGTTGTGAGAAATAGAGTCAAAAGCTTTTGCATAATCAATAAAAGCCAAATAAAGTGGTCTCCTAAACTCTATATATTTTTCTATGATGAGATTAAGTGTGTGAATGTGATCAGCGGTAGAAAAGTTCTTCCTAAAACCTGCCTGTTCTGGGGGTTGTTCTTTTTCAGTGTAAAATGCAATACGTTTCTCTAGGCATGATGCAAACAGTTTGTATAAATTAGATTGCAGGCTAATAGGTCTATAATTGCCAATGTCAGCTGGATTTCCCTTTTTGTAAAGGAGTATTATGTATGATTCTCCCCATATTTTTGGTATTTTCTGTTCATCCAAGATTTTATTAAATAATGTAGTTAAGGGTGATGCGAGTAAAAATCTGCCTATTTTGATTGCTGCGTTTGAGATTTCATCAGGCCCAACACTTTTATCGAGCTTTAAGGTTTCAATTGCTTTCAAGATGTCTGTAGTAGAAAATCTTTTCAAACAAGTCAAGTTCTCTGGTAGCATTGGGGTTTGTTGGTCACTCTCTTTTAATGAGTATAAGTTTTCATAAAATTTAGTTGCTGTTTCTATTATTTTGGGCCTTGAGTAAGATTTTTCGCTAGTAGAATCTTTATTTAAACAAGGTATCCATTGTTTCGTGTTACTGAGTGCCTTATATCCTTTTTTTAGACTACCTGATTTTTCCAATTGAGCTTTTAGTACGTTTATTCTATACTCTTGTCGTTCCTTCTTTAAAAGTCTATATATATGCTTATATAAAAAGCTTCGTTCTTTCTTTTCTTCTTTTGTTAAATTTTTCTTACTTTTTAACTCATTTCTTCTAGAGATCAAATTTTGAATATATCTCGGGATTTTGTTCTGTTTTTCTATGGACTCTAATTTAGTACAACTCAAGCTATCAGATATTACATTATTGATCTCATTACAGAGAGTTTCTACATTATCGTTTAAATTTAACAAGTTTATCCTGGTTTTTAGAGCTTCAGTGAACGAATCTTTTTTCTCTGTTGTAATTAATTTTATGTTATTTTTTTCTGTATTTTACTCTACTTCTTCTAGGTTTAACAAATTTTAATGTACTTCTTATAAATTGATGATCGCTTGGAAATGATAGATTGTTTAAAATTTCCATGTTTGTAAAGATCTTTTTGTTGTTGGTTAGTACATAATCTAATTGACTTTTATTCTCCTTTGGTGAGAGCCATGTCCATAAATTCTTTTTGTTCTTTTTAAATAAGGAATTCAAAATATATAGATTATTTTCCCAGCAAAATTGGAGCAAGGTTTCGCCTCTTTTATCTCTTTTTCCGTAGCAATATTCACCTAATATATTTTCTTCGCCAGACAACCGTTGACCAATTCGAGCATTGAAATCACCCATAATAATTAGATATTTATTAAAATATGTTTGAGCTTGTTGGATTTGGTTGTAAAACATTTTAATCTCTAGATCGCTCGCTTCAGTAGTGGGTGCATGTACTTGAACGATTGTTAAAAACATATTTTCAAATTTGAGGTTTAATATACATATGCGTTCAGATATTCCGATAAAGCTCTCAATATTCAATTTATATTTCCTTTTTACAAGGAAACCAACGCCATATTGTCCTTTAGTCTCACCATAATACAAGAATATATGTTCATTGTCTTCTATAATATTATATCCATATCTTCTTATTTCACAAAGGCCTATTATATCATAATTAATTTTTGATAAGGCTTGTTTAAAGTCCAATAGTCTCTCGTCAGACAAAAGAGATCTAGCATTGAATGTGCATACATAGAGTGGTTGGAGTGGAGGGTTGTGGTCTTTTACCCCCGCGGGGACCAGCCGTGGTGGGGGTACTCGAGGAGAGGCCGCTTTCTGCTACTTCTTATTGACATGGAACATTGTGGTGTCTGTGTTGCTTTTTGGTAGGTTAGGAATTATTGAATTTGTTTCTTCATTTTTATTTCTTGTTCTTGTCTCGTAAAACAAATATGGCATTAATATCTGCACAGTTACCCCAGAGTAGGATACCGTAACTCATTATGCTATGAAAGTAACTGAAGTAACTATTCTAGCTGTCATCAACATCAGTTAAATGTCGAATCTTTTTTACAGGAAAAGCCGCTGAGCTTAGCCTATCGGATAGTTTTTCTATTTGGGGACCCCATTGTAACTTAGCGTCAATAGTAATACCTAAAAATACAGTTATTTCCAGAGGATCCAGCTCTAGTCCATTCAATCGAACATTGGTTGTAACATGCCTAACGTTTCGCAAAGAGAATTTAATAAATTTAGTTTTCTTCTCATTTATGAGAAGGTTATTTGTATTAAACCAATAAACAACTTTCGCGAGAGCACTGTTGACTTCATTAAAACTATCAAGTTGACGCCTAACTTTAAAAATTAAAGATGTGTCATCTGCGAACAATACAATCTCATGATTGTCACTTACATAATAAGCTAAATCATTTATATATATTAGGAACAGAAATGGCCCTAGAATGGAATGTTTTGCCATTAATATAAATTTTTTGGACTCTTTTTTTCAAATACGACGTTACAATATTTAGAGTATTATTTCTTATTCCGTAGTGTTGTAACTTCCCGATGAGTGTAGGATGATGGACACAATCGAAGGCCTTAGATAAGTTACAGAAAATACCAAACGCATCCCGTGAATCCTCCCAGGCGCCATATATGTGTTTAAGCAATTCCACGCCCACGTCCGTAGTTGAACGACCTTTAGTAAATTCAAACTGTTTTTGATGAAGCAAGTTATACTTTATAAAATGTTGTAACATTTGGTGTAAAATCAATTTTTCAAAAATTTTACTCAATGTTGGAAGTATTGAGATAGGTCGGAAGTTAGATGGATCTGTGCTGCTACCAGATTTGAACAGTGGAATTACTTTACTTTATTTCATCAGGTCAGGAAATACACCAGATGCGATACAAGAATTGAACACAGTTGCTAAATATGGGGATATCAAATCAATTATTGCAGATATAGTATGTACTGAATGTCCCCATAAATCAGTTGTTTTCTTTACATTTATGCTTTTAAAAGCTCGGATAACGTCGTTTACACTAACAAATGAGAATTCAAACCGTCCATCGCATCTGCTTACACTATTTTCTAATAAAAAAACAAGCAGAGGCAGAAGATGACGAAAGAGTCTTGGTTGTTCGAAAAGGAATGTTGGTGAAAAAATTTTCAAACTCAGTCGCAACCTCCACAGCAGCCCCTTACATCTACATTATTAATTTTCAAATGGAAGTCACGATTTCGAACAATGGACTTTCCGGTTTCAGCGTTTATGATATCCCATGTGGATTTAATTTTATTTCCGGATGATTTTATGTTATTTTTTAAATACAGTGATTTAGCATATTTTGACATATTCTTTGAAATCTGTGTTATGATTATATGTCTTTTCATAGTACAACTCATTTAACCGTCGTTGTCGACTCTTATAAATACCTGCAGTGGCCCAGTCACTGAATACCACACGATCACTAATCGTTAGTGTTTTTGGGGTAAAAATAAATTTAAATTCATTATTAAGCATATTAAATAACAAAGTAAATGCTTGATTAGGGTCACTATCATAGGGCAATTTTAATAACTTATCCATCATATTATTTCTGAATAGGCTCATGCGGCTCTCTGTAATGGGAACATAACTAATACGCTTCCTTAGACCTTTAGACATGTCAAACCCAAAATTAGCTTAATAAAATAATAGCAACAAGGTTTGAATAAATCCAATCCAATGCAATGCCTCGCAAGGCCATACGAAATAATCCTAACTAGTCTAAATGCTTGAAGTTCTTTTTGCCACACTACCATTTTTTATCGCAAGATCTTGACCTGTGTAAACACGAAATAGAATAAATTGTTCCAAGGATAAATAACGAACAGCGTTGAATGTTTTGTGTTAAGTCATTCTGAGATATTACATAATATAAGTTTACACTGTCTGTATGCGGGACTATTTAATTATCAATTTGACGAAAAAAAAAATGACGTTTCGTTATAACTTGTAACAAGTTTCAATCAATATGTAAAAATCAATGCCACTTTTCGTTGTAATTTTGTAGCTCAAGAACGGGCTCACCTATCCGAACCAAATATTTAAGCTTTGGTCGGACTATTTAGTAGATGGTTTATGTGAAGTTTGCACAAAATCGGTCGAGCGGTTCTTCATTTATCACTAGACATCGGATTATATGCATTTGCATGTTTGCAAATGCATATAATTCTATTTTTTTAACGTTATTGCATATTTTGGTACTTTTTCATTGACAGTGCTTATTTTAGTAGTTATACGTCCTAGAAAAAAGAAACCATTCAACTATCGCCCGGTTCATGAATGATTCCATCAGAACACTATTTCCCTATTTGTTTATAGACGAGAAAATATGTGGATTTGTTTCTGACGGTGCGCTTTACCCCAAGATCCAACATTAACACGGTGGGAACCAATATTAATGTTTTTTTGATTGTGCATATTTTGTGCATATTTCGCCTTTTTTTAATGCATATTTGCATGTATATTTCGAAATTTTGATTGTGCATATAATCCGATGTCTATTTATCACATTTCCAACGAAGTGGGCACGGGTCAGCTAGTACGAAATAAATGACATTTGTAGATGCTGTCTGATAATGTAGAGGTACAACTCGTATATCACTTCTACTTTTGATTGTGACGTTATTTTTTTAGTCGTCTATGTTGTAGTACGGTACGATGGCCTTCATGGCGTTTGTCCGTTCATGACGTCAGAACCGAAATATTGATTAATACTTACGAAGGATCAATAAAAGTATTTTCTTTAATATCTGTGCTAACCTTAAAGTTAAGCATATATTGTTATGCACCTTCCTAATGTGATCAAGAATAAATAAGTATGTTTCTATTAAAACTGATAATGGTCGTTAGAAGAGTATTTTAGCATTTCATTTAGCTATGTACAAAATTTATCAACAGCTTTTAGCAATCCACTGCTGGGTGTAAAAAGGCGCGTCTCCACCGAAATTTGACAACACAAAAATTGGCAACTTTTGTTCGGTGGAGACTCGGCTTTACAGAAACTTTTGTCACCAACACGTGTTGACATCACAAAAATTTCCAATTTTTTTTCGGTGCAGACCCTGCTGAACATAGGCCTCTCCTTAGGAAGACGGTTCTGGCCTGCCTTACAGACCACGCTGGCCAGACGGCTTGGTATATTAATTGTTTTCCTTCGCATTACAGTGTTGTTGTTCTTTTAGTTTAGTCCTTTAGTCGGCTCTCAAGACATCCACGGGATGAATAAGGATGATGACAATCCATATTCTTCATCCGTCACGATACGACTAAATAAAAAATACGGAGCGTCACAGCTTTGCGATTCATTTAGTTATAAAATAGCAGAGAAAACGTAAGATGAAAAAACTTGTTGGGTTTAAAAGTGGTGTAAAGAACTAATATTTTTAATTGGTTTAATAACAAACAAATTATTATTCTTGTTGTTACTCGTAATCAATCGGAGCCATTTTTATGTTGCATAATCGGACCATTGGCTTGATTAAGGCCCCCTCATAAAACTATTATCATATCATTACCGATTACACTCGTGATTCCTTTGCCGACATCAGCTGACAAAAAAACTTAGCACTTTGTTTATTACATAAAAAAATAAAGCTTTATCATTTATCAATTGTATATTGTATATCAAATTTATATTATGTAACTGTTAAGTTTTCCCCAGTTTAATTAGGGTTACTTTTCAATTATATAGTAGGGTAACGAACAGACGGGTACCAGAAGGTTAATGATTACGGTCTTAAGAGACTAGCGTCCTTTGACTCCTCCCCATCCATCCGCCCATCACCCCTCTTCCCAAGGTGGGAATTTACCGATTACGTAACTCATTCGGTGAAAAATAACAAAACAATTGCTTAATACGGATTTTCTCTGACTCCGACCGACGTTTCGCAGCATGACTCTATAGGGATTATGTACTGTATATACAAGTTTTGTTCCGTGAAGATTAAATTTGTTTAAGTTCTTTGACTGTCAGCGTAACGGTTTTAGTATAAACCATCGCAAAATTAAACCACAAAAAATATTAAACATATCACTTACCATTTTGTAAGCACTCCGTAAGCGCCGACGTACTATGTTCATTTATGAATATTTTCACACCAATTTTCAGATTCTTCCGTTCCTCTTCCGCCATTTTGATGTGGACGTCATCGTGAGGCCTGGTAATATTCACTAAAGTTTCCGTATGGGCACTGGGGGCTGTCGAAGTAGACACTACCATGTAATCCGAGTCCTCCTTCGAAGTTTCAGGCGAATTCTCGCTAACTCCATTTTGAATTGGCAGGCCGTTTTGAACAGAACTCCACTCTGATAGGGTCAGCTTGATGCTTTCTGAAAGCTATAAATTGTTTTCTTAGTATGAAAACTCCCAAAAGAAGCTTGTAAATATAAAGTTAGACACATTTACCTAAAGATTATACCACATTGGCAAAGGTAGCAGAAAAGTCTCCTGAACTATCAGGAGTTTGAGGTATCTAGAATTCTAGATGATGCAGAAGCATCTCAATAGGACGCCATAGCGTGGGTCACCATGCTAATTTGTTGCATTGTCTGCATTAGCAATGAGTATGGTGACAACTACTCCTGGACTCAAGCTTTCCATCAAGCAGAGTAGAGTCATTTTGGCAAGCTACACCTCAAAAGTCGCAAGTGTATCGCCGGCTTTTATGTACACTCTCCAAAATTGGAGGGAAAAGGGGTTGGGCCTAAAATAACCTTCCTTGCTCTGTGAAATGCTAGATATTTTCTATGAGACTGATATCTGCCACAATAAAATCATACTGAGTTTAATTCTACGTGCGACCTTTCATCAAATCATAATGACGAAGAACGACAAATATAGCTGATAATATGTAGATCATAATTGCACGGCCAGGGCAGATATTTTAACTAAGCTATTGATATTCCATCTGCCAATATATAAACTAAGCTAATTTGAATAAAAGACAGACATATCTGTTGTATATATCGTTACGTAAATGACACAAAACGTCCGTATCTGAGTAGTGGGTCGTTGTCTGAACAAGTGATGTTGCTGTTGTGACTACAAACAAACTTATCGTTTCTCACAGCGTGTTAGTATCAACAGTTCTTATTTAAAGTACAACTCAACTGTAGTTTATAACGTCTTTTTAGTATCTGATTATGTTTATACAGCCATGATACGATAAAATTCAGTGTAAATAACATTAAAAATAGTCAAAGAGATAATGATATCTAGAGAAGCTTATATATGTCACCGTAAGATTGTAAAAACCGTTAGATTATAATCTACCTAACGAGATTGCAAACTGGTGATAGATTGTCAACTGTGATATACTGCTTACGGGCGGTATATTGTCAACTGTCCCTGATTGGTCGGTTTTACAGTAGGCCGCTCAATGGGCATAGAGTTAGGTTAGAACTTCTTTAATTAATCACAAATTAATTTTACTGTCACAACAATTTTATATAACTAATTCTAAAGCTGTGAGGTATTTTCAACATGAAATCAATTTACAATCACAAAAAAACTTTACATTCAGCAACAAAGACGAATTAACAAACAAATATGGCGGCGCGGGACATATGCTATTCAATCAATCACCGCGCGACTTGCGGTTCATCGATACCATTTCACAATCTTTCGACTGTTTGCAATCTCGCGAGATAGATTACAATCTAACGGTATTGACAATCTTACGGTAATATATAGGTACATAATAATTTGTCTACGTGTTTGGGTATATAGCTAGTATGAACTCTACACAGGTCAACCCTGAACCTCCATCATCAACAGCCTTTAA
The DNA here is from genome assembly GCA_949125395.1 of Diaphora mendica. Lineage (NCBI taxonomy): Eukaryota > Metazoa > Arthropoda > Insecta > Lepidoptera > Erebidae > Diaphora > Diaphora mendica. The sequence continues at coordinate 8,579,924 of OX421333.1, forward strand.
CCGTCGACTGCTGGACATAGGCCTCTCAGTAAAAAGAAGGTTTTGGTCTTAGTAGGCCAAAACACGCTGGCCAGGCGATTTCTTATAGCATGGGTGGCCAACCGGTCGATCGCGGCTATTAGTCCAGTTGATCACGGCAAGGCAAAATAATAGGTACATACATAAATTTAATTTGGATTAAATGGAAAAAAATAAATTCCTAGGTACTTTGATTAAAAATTAGTTTTTTTTGGTCCAGAACAGATTGCGCAACGCAATCACCAATAAAATTGTTGCAGGCATCATCTTGTATCATTCCGTCAGGTTATTTTCTTCTCTTCGCGATTTAGTTCCTTTTATGTTTGGAACGCTATGACAGTTGCAGCGGGGCGTGTGTCATTTCATCAGTTGACAACAGGGACTAGCAGACAGAAATTAAGGCTATGATATCAGACTTCGAAATTCGCTTTAGTGATTTCAAAAAGATTAAGAAGTTGGTGGAATTTATCAGTACCTAAACCGTTTATAAATGTGACAATTATAGAACTCTGGCTCTAATTTCTCATTTTAGCAAAGTATTGGTACATATAATTGACAACAGGGTCCGACATTTTATGGACTGGCAAATACCACAGGAGCAAGCCGGTTTCGTCAAAGGCCAACTCGTAAACAAATTCTCAACATTCGCTAGCTAATTGAGAAATCATACGAGTTCAATACTCCTCTCCTTCTGTGCTTCATCGAGTACAGCAAAGCCTTTGACTGCGTTATCTGGTCACATGGGCGTAGCCAGCCATGGGCTCAGGGTGGGGCAGCAGTCTGAAATAATATGTAACTAGCAAACTACTTGGTCTCTATTGTCTGCAATACAGTCCTTTAACGTTGAGGCCAGTTATCAATGCAGTGCAGCACGCACTCTTTCTATGGGAAAATTCTTCACTGCCCATCGTATGTATTGTTTTAGGGACTCCAAATTATCATAGCGTTTAGAGCAAGCCTTAATCTCCAAAAAATGACCATAAATCATAATCCAGTGGATTAAGATTATGACTAGTCTTCAGCTCTGATGAAGTCCGGAACGTTCGTTTCTAACCACGATTGGTTGGATCGAGATTTATGACCCGGCGCCGAGTCTTGCTGCAAGGACCATTCTTGGTTTTTGAACATGGCGTTGTTAAGGGCTTAACTACATTCTCAATAATGGTATCTTGATACACTTGTGCCGATGTTTTGATACCTTTTTCACAAAAATATGGCTCAGTCACTCCTTCATAGCTTACACCCCACCAAACCATCACTGTAGTCGAATAATGATCACGCTGTACTCTGTTGTTTGTTAAAATTTAGCTCAATTAAAAAAAAAAACTCATCCGTAAACAATTTTTTTCTGTGACCACCGTACCGCTTAAGTAGTTGTTTTGATTTTACCAATGTACAATGTTGGCCAATGTTGGCACGCTGGACAGGCAAATTGTTTGAGAGGAGACCCTCAGCCCGCTTCGTGCGGCACCTCTGTGAGATGGGCCCCGATCTTTCGGACGCTCAATTCGGATTCCGAGAGGATCGTCCGAGGTCGATGCCATGTTGCGACCGAGGGCCGTTACCGAAGAGGCAGTGCGCTGTGGCGGCGCGGGCGTGCTGTTGGCGGTATCGTTGGACATCGCCAACGCATTCAATAGTCTGCCATTTAGCTGCATCAGGGAGCACTCCCCTACCACGGCGTGCCAGAGTACCTGAGGCGGCTAGTGTTAAACTAATTAGAGGAGCGTACCATCATGTACAAGAATCGAAATGGTATCTTGAGATGGCGACCTATATCGTGCGGTCTGTCCTTGGACCACTCCTGTGGAACGTGGGATACGGTCCTTCGACGTCGTCTCCCCCCGGGCTAGGTGTAATTTGTTACGCCCGCATTGAGGCGCTGGGCTTACGGGTGGCCCTGAATAAGACGGAGGCCCTATTATTTCATGGTCCGCGTCCGCCCCCCGGCGCCTCCAACGTAGATACCTCGGTCCTCTTACCGGTTCGGGCCTAGATGAAGCCCGATCCTCCACGGTAGTTGGCTCTTCGACGAGCACTTTGAAGACAGTTTGCTCCGAAGCTGGTTCACGCTGTTTTTGCCCTTGGGCAACTTTTGCCCAATTTGGGTAAAGCCAGCGTCGCGACAAGATGACTCTAGCGGGTGTCCACGGGCGGCGGTAATCGCTTACCATCAGGCGATACTTCTGCTCGTTTGCCCCCTATTCTATAAAAAACGGGGGTTTTCCGGTCGATGGCGCTGTATGGTGCAACGTTGACCGTCTAGAAAAGGGCGCGCGTCTTTCGTCCCCAGAGGATATTGGCGGTCAGAGCCATACGCGGTTACCGCACTGTATCGACCGAGGCGGTGTGCGCCTTGGTCGGAACTCCCCCGTGGGATATGGAGGCGGAAGTGCTGGCCGAAGTCTATCGGCGGACGACTGACTTCTGGGCGGAGTAATTTGTTCTAGGAGTACACATGCTAACGCGCGTTTTTTCATGGAGTTGTTAAGGCGCGTCAGCAAAACGCGCGTTGAGCGCTCGTCATCTGAACATGGCCTAATCCCATGTGGGGTTTGAACCCACAATAATTAATGCATTAGAAAACTGCTAGGCGACCGTTTAAAACACTACGAATTGTATCGATTGAACTATAAAGTATGTTGTTTCATGTGAAATATCAAAAAGTGTCATTGGTGATTGGTAGATCGCACAAGGTTTCATCAGTAAACAGTCGATCTTAGGTCTAATCAAGTTGGCCACCCCTGTCTTATAGGGTTTGTTTCAAGTTTGCCTTCTCTTTACAGCGATGTTGTCTTGCATAGTTCGTCCCTAAGTCGCCCTGAACCTTAATGTCTTATTTTGTAGTATTGCTTCTTAGTCTTTAATAAATTAAAAATAGCCACAGACTTTCCTAGCCGCTTCGACTTCTAATCGGAGCAATAACTGGTCATGCACTACTAAACAAAGATCTTTTCACTCTAGGTGTAACAGACAGTCCTCTATGCATGCATGGAGGAGGATGAAACAGCCGCCCATGTCATCTTGGCATGTCCTGGGGTGGCAGAATACCGGGCGAGACACCTCGGATCGCCGAGGTCACTTCAAGAAGTCGTCGGCACCGCAAAGGGTCTGCTAGGCTTCCTGGAGGAACTAGGTTGGCCCAAATAGTGCCCATCCATTAGGCAAAATAAGCGCAACAAAGTCGTCGAGTTGCGGAAACCCAGCCCGCGAGTTCAAGAAGATTCAAGACTTTCCTAGCAACGGCTGCTTCCTGCAATCTACGCGACCACTGGCCTGGTCAAGCTATTGAATACATTCTCGAATATTGGGATGGACGAAACGACTGTAAATATGTAATGAGATAGGGTGGTTTTAGTGTGATTAGGTAATATTTAATACCTATTAAAGGAATGATTTATGTACCTAATAATACATTTGTATTGCTGCTTGTCACATTCAAAGATCACGTAAAGCACATGTCATACAAGGCAGGAAAAAGCTAAAGATGCTTAATCATCGTGATTCATTACAGTGTTTCAATATAATTCGAACTATCCACATGAATATTGTATAACACTGTGATGATTCTTGAATGGCCAATTAAATGACTAATAAAATAAGCAATCAGACAGAAAAATGCAAGTCACACGCTCATAGAAGATTACTAAAATGCTGTGAGTAAATATGGTCCGAACATACAATAAAAATGTTGTATTTCTGATATTAATTTAAACATTTTGCTTTTGATTCTGTACATAATTATACCCAAAACATTTTTGGGCTAGCATTTTTTCTTATCTTCTCCAGCGAGATAAGGAAAATGTGTATTGAAGCGTCACGTGATAAATTATACATGTTTTATTTACAAAATAATTTATGCGACGTTCACATTTAGTTATCATCTTGAGCTATTATAATGCAAAATACGTTACTGTGTAGATCCTACTTATCACACTTCACACTAATGTATAAAGGCGAAAGTTTGAGTGTATGTTTGTTACTTCTTCACGCAAAAAATACTGAACGGATTTGGATGAAACTTTACAGTAATATAGCTTATACATCAGAATAACATATAGGCTACTATATGCCGCGATTACCGACATACACGCGGGCGGAGCCGCGGGCATCAGTTAGTCTATAGTAATATTATAAACGCGAAAGTTTGTAAGTATGGATGGATGTTTGTAGCTCTTTCACACAAAATCTACTGAACGGATTTGGATGAAACTACAGTAATATAGCTTATACATCAGAATAACATAGTGTACTATTTGCAGCGATAACCGACATACACGCGGGCGGAGCCGCGAGCAACAGCTAGTATATTGTAATGCGAGCGTTTCAAACACTTCCGTGAGTAGCCGGGGCGGGTCACAAGTTTTAAATAAAACTAATTTTATATTCATACGAAAATGGAACAGTTTTGAAAAATAGCTCTTATAATAGCCTCTTTGGCAAGTATACGCGGAACGCGAAATTAACACCTGCGTGGTGTTAATTTCGTCGAAACACATTATGTCAGGTTGCATAACAAGTGTTTTCAGAGTTTCTGATAGTTGCAATATTATTGTTGACTTTTTCCTATATGGAACAAAATATAAAGTAATTTAAAGATTTATTCAGATCCTAGTTACGTTCAAAATACAGTTAAGTAAAATAGATGTTACCTATCCTGTCAAAATTGTTCAAGCCATACAGATCAACAAAAGTTTTGAAACATGTTTTTTAAATAAGTACTGTATATACTTTCACATGCTTCAAGCAACAAGGAGAATTTAGCCGGGTTGGGCTTTTAGCAACTTTTTTTAGGAGCCTACTTCAAACCTTGTTAGAAATTACTTTTAAAAATGTACAACACAATAGCAACCAGATGTTATAAAGTTCCATTCCCAAATCCTCAACTCTCTGATTTGGAATCACAATTTATTATATTACATTTTAATTTAAAAAATAGTTTAAGCAAATAAAATCAATAATTGGTTATACCATTGCTTCTTATAAGTTTTTAGGTTTTTGTTTCTTTTTTTCAATAAGAATTTTATGAGAATTGGTTAGTATTCTTAGTGTTCAAGTTTAAAATACAATAAAAATCCAGAAAAGAACATTTGAATCCATAATTAATTACCCACATATAATATTTTATACAAAGTTACATCAGGTAAGTAATTTACAATTCTACATAACAGCCAAGTTAATATTAACTAATCTAGTCTTTTTAGGTTTAGGTTTTTTAACTCCCAATTTTTTTTTAAATATAATGTTAAACGTTAAAGTTATTAAGTACTAAGTCTAAAGCCCTGTCAAAACCTAATTTATGTGATAGACTACTGAGTGCATAACACTCATTTTTAATACAGCATAATAATTTTATCAAAAAACGAGACTAAATAACTACCTACTCTAAGCTATCGTCGAGGACACCCACTTCACCTCGAAAAAAAATACAAAGTCTATGAAACAGACAATACTAACCTCTTCGGTAACATTTTGTCCAGCCTTTTTCTTGATGTCGATAAGGTTTAGCACATTGCCAGTGTTTATCGTCACCTTAGAAGCGGTCTTCAACATTGTGGCAAACCACATAAACTTTTTCTATTGTGTCTGTGAAGCCTCACACTCAAAGCCAAGGCTATACCGGCTGATATCACGCAAAAAAATCAGTAATGTGTAATATTTTATACACAAGACGGACAACCGTTTACTATCGGCATCTGGTAATGACTGAATAGTGAATACTGGCCTTGTACAGCGCCACTCATAATTTTTAGACACAATCAACGTAAAAATGTTATCTATATGACTTATTGCGAATAGTGACGAAATAGCTTAGGATGGAAGTGACAACATTTTGTAGGCTATCTATGTAAGCTGCCGTAAAACAGGCATGCATGGATGATTCGACAAAACTCTACAATTTTACATAATTTTCTTTATTTGCACAATTAATCTACCAGGAGCAAAATCACATCACAGCAAAATGCCAAAAGTAACTGACATTGACACTATTGACAGTTGAAATGATTGATCAAAGTGATTGATCATTGAAGAATGGTCTTTTATGATTTGGTCTATGGTCTTTTATAGGGTACTATAGCTGGAAAATTCAAAAACAGTATATCAGTTTTCAACTATTTATTTTTGGTTGGTTTGAGTCAGACGGGAACTATAAAGTCATAAAACGATGGCAAATATATGAAATATACATTGGACTTCGGACCTTTACCTCCTCAGCTCCTCTTGCTCTTACCTTTAGTGATTTAGTAGGATTAATAGTTGCCTTGGAATTTGGATATCAAAACAAAAGTTTGTGAAGGATTTTTTTCTTTGATTTCTATTAGCAATGGGATTTTTCTATACACAAAAACTTTATCAGGTTATTTCAAATTTTATTGCTGGCAATTTCCAAATCTTCTCTCAAGTCTCAAATTCTCAATCCAATCCAGCTGATAGTGATAAGCAAATAATAGCAATTCAGTGATAATTCTAAGATATTTATTTTGAGTTTGAGTTTGTTATACTACTTATTACACATAATTAGAAAGTGTTTTCAATAACAATGGGTGTCGATATTTTGGGTTTTGCTTATGCTGCCACGGTAGCCGCTGGTGGGATCATGGGTTATGCAAAAGCAGGTTAGTTTTTCATGCGTCTTGTCTCTTTGCATGTTATCGAGTTCTAAAATTCTAGATTATATTAGAAGATAGCCCACGAAGAGTTTAGTTATATTTGGCTTTGAAACTAAGAATGCCGATGCTAGTTTTTACTAAAGAATAAACTTTTTGAATTGCCTAATAATTTCTAATTGATAAAATTCCAATTTACTCTTATTATTAGTTTTAAAATAAATAAGAATGATTTTCATAAATTACTTATTTAAGAAGGAAATTAAATAGGTATTTAAAAAACTTCGTTTAAAAAAAGCGACTTCAAAATCTAAAAAGTATAAAATAACTTAATTTTTGCGTGCTACCTAAGGTAAAAGCACTAATGCTCGACATTGAACTAAAAGATGACATTTTCGAAAAAAACTCATTTAATAAGAAAACTAATCATTTAAATAACATTGCTACTGATGTTAAAGACACCTAGTACTATCTATAATACGTGCTTAAAAGCTTGCATACATTTTTAGAAGAAAATTTCTAAATGGCGTCAGATGACAACAAACAATGTGAGCAGGTTGACATATTGCGCGTAAGTCTTAGCGTTTTGCCTAAGGCGTCTGACTTTTAACAGGTTTGATTTTGTCCTATATTTATGATTATTGGCTACTGCTGGTTTTCAATATTATAGATATATTAAATTATTGATTTATTAGAACCATTACCTTGTCATTTTGGCTTGTTTTTGTATAAATTTTAAGTGGTGTTAACTATTAGTACCAGAAATGAATCAATACCTAAAAGATGACATGTGTGTCTTCTACTAGGGTTACATTGAACTAAATTTTTCTGCTTATTTCAATGCAAATTTAGCCTTTATCTTGTAAAAATAAGCTCCTCTCTGAGTTTCGTGCGTTTTACACTAGCCTAACTAAAGGTAGACAGTGTCAACTATTAGGGTATACTAGGTGTCAACTATTAGCATCCATTAAGTTTCCAGCACGATGCCGCCAGGAATAGGTCAGATATTTCGAGACTCTAAAGTCAAACTGAAAGCAGCCATAGAAGAATGCAAGCGAGGCGTTCCGACAGCTACTGCATCAAAAAAATTTGGACTACCACGAAACTTTACTAAACTAAGTCAAGGGAGAGACCCCTTTTATAGGTAAAATGAGCAGAAGCTGTTATGTGACCGAAGATGTAGAAAAAAGTCTCGTAACATGTGTAAAAGCTATGGCCAAACAATGGTTTGCAATAGGAAAAGATAATTTACAAGATAGCGTTAAGAAAATAGTTGATGATCTTAAGATTGAAACCCCCTACAAGAATGGTAGACCAGGGATGAGATGGTGCAACAGCTTTTTAAAGCATCAACCTATAACAAGGCACAGCAGCGTAAGCGACTGCAGATCAAGAGGTCTCGGGTTCGATGCTCGGCTCGGATTGCTGTTGGGTTTTTCTTACAAGAAATTCTTAATAGCAGCCCCGAGTATGGAAAAAGGCAGTGTTACCCGCCCGTGCCTCGGAGAGCACGTTATGCCGTCTGTTCCGGTTGTCATGAACATCTATGGCAGTCGTTATTGGGAAGTCAATGCTCTCGATTTGACAACTAGTTCAACCTTCGAATACAGTTCACCCTTAGGGTGGCGGAGTTCCGATGCCAGTCGCTCTGTGTAAAAACTGATATTCGGGTAAAACCGGTTGAACTAGAAGCCACTTGACAGTCTCCAGAGCCTCTGTAACAACATCTCAAATAAAAAACTGATTCCAAAAAGTTAGCACTTACTTAAAGTCATGTTATAGTCATGTCTACTATTAGTGCCAATTGATGTCTATTTTTGGGGGATTTGATTTTTGATGCTGTCATCTTTTAGTGCATGTGGCAAACTTGATGAGATCGTAAGTTTTTGTTGAAAATACAACAGTCATAAAATATTTAACATGAAAAAGTTAATTTCTAGATGTTGCTCTAACAGTAAAAATAATAGAAACTGTAATTTTTTGATAAATACATTTAATATTTGAGATTGAAGTTTGATTTGGCCTTAATGTGTCTAGCATTAGTGCTTTTACCTTATCCATAGGTTTGAAGTCAGTGCCACTGGCACTGACTAGGTACTACACTCGCTATATTTCGAGACGAATGTCAACGTCGTCACCGTCGACACTTCGGTTGTTTTGTTTTACGCGAAGAGCAGCTATCCCGCTCAGGGTCACGCGCGGCGAGTGCGGTACCTACTATTACATTTTGGCTTAGCACCGACTTCAAACCTATGAATAGGTAGCACATAAAAATTAAGTTATTTTATACTTTTTAGTTTTTGAAGTCGCTTTTTTTAAACGAAGTTTTTTTTATATTTTTCGCTTTTTAGTCTTTTTCGAGTCTCTCATCATCATTTCATTTAAAATTAAATGATGTCTACAGAATATGAAGGCATGCAAATTAAGAGCAATTGCTCTTAATTTCGTTGCAGGCGCTCACGTAAATTTGAGGGTTTCCTTCGATTTCCTTGGGATCCCATCATCAGATCCCGATATGGTGGCCATGGGACCACATGGGGAGCATACCCTTTCAAATACAAAAATAATTTTCAAAATCGGTCCACAATTGACGGAGTAATCAATGTACATACATTAAAAAAAAACAAAAAACAATGAAACCTCCTCCTTTCCTCTCGGTTAAAAATTCACAATTTTGAGTGTTTGTATTTATATGGGAACTAACCAATTGTAAGTCTAGTACAGAAAAAAATGATAAAAGAAAAAATAGAAAACATCTCTTATCTATTTCTGTCGGAATAGGTGTCACTGAACTAAACTGACTCATTTATCCTACTAATATTATAAACGCGAAACTTTGTAAGTATGGATGGATGGATGGATGTTTGTTACTCTTTCACGCAAAAACTACTGAACAGATTTGGATGAAACTTTATAGTACTATAGCTTATACATCAGAAAAACACATAAGCTACTATTTGCCGCGATAACCGACATACACGCGGGTGGAGCCGCAGGCAACAACTAGTACTACATATAATGTACTCACTTATACTGTATGTATACTCCATACTTCATCTAAGATCTTAAATAAATTTCCCAGTATTTATTCATAACTTTTTATTAATTCTTTATGCATATAGATATGCTCATATTTGTTAATTCTTCACACGAAACAGCTGAACCAATTTCAATGACACAATATACTAAATAGACCGACCCTCCCCTGGCCCAAACTGTACACCGATAAAAGCTAGAAAAATTCAGCTAAATCTAGATGGCGCGCAAAAATAAGGTACTAGAAATAGTTTAACAAACTCTTTCACTATATTATTGATATGCTTCAATTATAGTAATTATTTTATTATTTTTCGAATATAAATCTTACTTACTAATGCTTGTTTAAAAAATATATTTTTCAATTGCGTAACTATAAGTTATCACCTATTTTTAGGAGATGTCGTTGCAATCGATTTAAATAAACATGAATATAATGACCTATTTACTACGCTAGATGTCACATTTATAAATTATTGATATAACATATAGAATATTAAATGCTGGATGTGCGATAATAGCGCCACCAAGTGGCTACAATTACGTCGGACTTTGATTTGTCAAATGGTTAGTTGTCTTACGAGGAGTAAGCAAACAAACAAATAATTTCAACGAAACATCGTAAAGGGGCGTCCATTAATTACGTGAGGCATTTTTGAGAATTTTTCTCTCCCCTCCCGCCTTGGTGAGATATAGTAAGATTTTCCTCAACTCCCTCCCCCGTCCCCAAATCTCACGCGAGATTCTTCAAATTTTTGTTTTGGCTGTAAACGTGTTGGATTATTGAACTTGTTCTATTACTTCTATTGAAGACTAGCAAAGCAAAATCGAATGCTACTTCGCTGCTCTGCGGAATTCGGACGAATACGACTAACACTATTGTGTCAGATTTGGCCATATTTTATTCGGAAATAATTTTTCACGCAATTTGACACAATAATTACGTGATATTTTCCGCCAAGACCCCCCTCCCCCTAAGTGAGATTTGAAAAGATTTAGCTCCAGGCCTCCCCCCTAGAACACCTTACGTAATTAATGGAAACCCCCTAATTTAAATATATTCTATTCGATCACGTAAATATGGTGTAGATAATAATGTTGAGCGATTTTATTTCCTGTCTGATATAGCATAATCAATAAATTTTAGGTCATTATTATGTCATTTTAATATAAAATAAATGATTAAACTGCTAAGTATAATCTTTATTTCTTATACATATTTTAATTTGTACAACAGGTAATATTAAAATCACATTAAATCAGTCAGGAGATTAACAAATAAATATTATTAAACAGTTTTCTGACAATTTTTTTATCCTATTACTTAAATTACGACAAAAACCAAAACCTGATGACAGCATTTTAAAACCTAAAGAGTTCAGAAGAGGTTTCTAGAGCATTTGCATTGATGGAGCTACGAAAATAAAGGTTATGAATTGGACAGAAGACGAAAATAAATTCAGCTTGTCATTATTTTATAAATCTAAAGCTTATTTTTTCCTACAGCGGCAAGGTGTAGTACTTGCCGCTCCAACCACAATCCGAAACTCCGAAAGTGGCTAGCAAAATCCGATTGTTTGCCCTGATCTATTTAAAAAAAAGAATAACAGAAATTCGAAATGCATTAATTAAAGATAAAGCTTGTGTGATCACTTTTGATAAAATCGCAATAATGTGTAACTTGCAATATTCCGTAAAAGCAGAAATGTTACAACTCTTCTAAAAGCTATTATAAATAAACTATTTGATAATAAATGGGCTTCTGCTAAAAGCTGTGTTTTGCGGTCCGGCTACGACAAACCAAAATACATGCAAGAAATCAGAGTTATCTAGTAACTTTCCCTTTTTCTATTGTTGAAATTTTTTTGAAAAATTACACAAAAATTGGATCAGGTTGTAATAGAAAATTTGTTTGCGCAATTTCGGCAAAATGGTGGCTGGAACAAAAATCCAACAGCAAAGTTGCTAAGGACCACGTTTAGGAGTAATTTAGTTCATTCCTTAAAGAGTCCCCATAACAAAAACTGTGAGGATGAAAATGGGGATTTTATCCAGTTAGCCGTTGGAGAAAGCAAATAATTTTCTCCAGAGCCATCAATATCACCAAAACACGCAGTAAACAATGAGAAACAATGGAGTAAATAAATGGCAACGTTGCTTGAGCCGCGTACTCAAATCAAAAATAATAATATATTTATTTTTGAGTAAGTAATTAAACGATACAATCGTTTCTTATCATTTGTCTGATTGTATATATTTTTCATATAATACTGGACAAACGAGCAGACGTATCGCATGGTGGTAAGCGATTACCGCCACCCATGGACACCCACAACACCAGAGGTGTCACAAGGCTTTTAAGAAGGAGTATGCTCTTTTCTTGAAGATTGATTGAAGGTCGTGTTGGTCCGTGATTATCGCAGTCGACAGTTCATTCCACAGTTTTGTTGTGCAGGGCAGGGTTTCTCGAAAAACGCACAGTTGACATCTAAATGATGAGGATGCCTCTGCCACTGCAGTGGCATAGGATGATGGCGGAAAAAGGGGGCAGGGATCAATTCAATCAATTGCTAGGAGCACTCCCCATTGTAAATACGATAGCAGATGCGTAACGAAGCCACGTCTCTACGCTGCGTGTAAACTTTTCAACACGTACCCACGAAAAAAAGAATTAAGTTAATAAAGATTAAGTTTTACTTAAATATTTATAAAATGAAGATTATGAGCGTTTACATTATTTTTCTTTCAGTAATCGACATCATTATTGTGACATAATAAAATATATGTGTCGTTCCGTCGTGTTCAATTCAGTTCTCGTACTGTATTAATCCCAAATAATGTATCTAGGCCTGTTCCTTAACAGTGGGTTGACGAGCACTTTCGATAGTTTGCTCGAAAGCTTTTGCCGAATTTAGGTAAACTAAGCGTTGCGACAACGCGGAATTCTCCGGTTAATAACACTTTACAGTACCCGGTGTAGGTAGTAGGTAGCACTGACCGCCTAGAGTAGGGTGCGCCACAGGCACTCTTGTTGGTTTGAGCCATACGCGTTTGTCACATCATGTCTACGGAGGCAGAATGCGCAATTGGCAGGAATATCCATGTGAGATTCGTTCCGCGTAACGCAGGTTCTTTCCGGGCACAGTTGCTTTGGAAATACCTGCACGCGGTTACTAGAAGTGAGTTGAGTCTTGCCTGTCCAGTGCATTGAGCCGATTCCCTGTTCCATTACTTGAGCATCAGCGTTAGATATAGAATGCAGTTATGGGAGAATATCTCTCGCTGCCAACCATGTTATGCTCCATAGTAGATAGCAACAGAGTTTTATCTTCTGCAAAGATGACATTGCACAGAAAGAGGTGGCGGAAAGGACCAAGGATGAAAATTTCTACTTGAACCTAATTTGCAGCCACCCGCTGAAACGGACTCTTTCTTCCTGTTAAAGTGCCAAGACTTATTTTCTTCATTTTCTATTACAGTAATGTAGTTTTTTTAAATCGTTTAATTTGCCGCCCCCTAAAATAAGCCGCCCTAGGCTTAAGCCTACTGAGCTTTCATCACTGAATAATATGGATTTTATTCAACAAATTTTGATTATTTCATTTTATTTATTTTATTTTAGTTTATTAGGGAAACAAACAGATACAAAATAGATAACAATATTATACAAGTAATTTACACATAATCCAGAACAGTTTCCACAAATTAATTTAACATTTTGCGCCAAACTACAAAGAAAAACATTAAATAAAGAAAGTTAACGGAATCTGAAACAACTTAAAGTGTTGTTTTTAAATACAATTTTGAGTCCTACAAATAATACATTTCACAAAAACAACAAAAAAACTAGTAAAATTATCAACATTTAAGTTAGTCCTTATGACTCAGTTGTCAAGTTTAGGAGCCAGACAATCGTGAAGCAACTTTATAAATTTGGTTAGAGAGAGGTGAAACATATCCAACAAACCATAACAATCGCAAGTATTAATGACAATGTTAAAGGAATGGCAGGATCTCAAAATAAAAGAACTCTTTCTATAATTAGTTTTAACACATGGAACGAAAAATAAGGGTTTTTTACGAGCACTAATCCGAGGACATCCGATACCTATATTGCTTAAAAGATAAGAGGAGTCTACCTGGTTCCTTACTATTTTATATAAAAATAGTAGATCGCGTTTATTTCGCCGTATCTCTAGGGATGGTAAGTTAGGTACATTATCAGAATTTTCACACCTGCCATATCTCCATGTAATGTGATTATTATTTTGTTGTTATTATTTGAACACAATTAAGTAGCTGTTGTGACATATATATAAAAGTTAGACATAATTATGGTATCGCGGACTTCTTTGTGTACATTATTGTCCTCTATAAAATTGAAGTACATTATTTTGCTCTATTGTCAATAGTTACAAAAGAATATTTTTGATATTTATTACCCTTTGTGTTATATGGATCTCTGAAATTATATGGACCTTTGAAAATATTCTAGCCTATGTTCATCAGGGATACTTCTAATAGAGAATGATTTTTCCAAATTGGTTTAGTTACAAATCTTTAGGTACTCTTTTATAATATTAGTTAAGATATCTCGAGATTTGACTCTATAGAGAAACCTAACAGATAGGTCATTGTGATGTGTGTTCATCGTGGTTCACCCAGTTGCTACCCCAGTGTAAAAACGAGGAACACCCTATTCCTGTTGGTTACCTCCCTCCCCGTACATATTACGTCAGTTATCGATATTATTAAAGAAAACATTCCTTAAGATTGTTTTATTAATATTTATTTATAAGACACAAGAGAAAACAAAAGAAAATCGTATAAAAACAAATGCACATCACCTACTTAGTTGTGGTTAACACATACAAATAAAAAAAAACACAATTGCAAGCAATACTCGACCTTGATAAAATTTAGAAACTGAAATAAACAAGAAAAATATTATTAGGTATCCAAATTTCTATGGTGAAAAGTTACAAGACTTACAACTTTTTTATTATTTCATAGATTTTTATTTCTTTTTAAATCCATTGAAGAAATAAAAAGTTGCATACAAGCTACATACCCCTATTTTGTCCCCTTAATAGAAATTCTAAATTAATTTTCTCAGTCCGTACTTAAGTCAATTGAAAAACCTACATACAGAGGTTTATGTGAAAATTTAAAAAAGTGTCATACAAAAATAAATTAAAAAAATATATTCATGTACCGTATTTACTGAGAAGCATTTATTGAGAAGCTGTTTATTTGAAATTATAAACAGACATTTCAATTTCATTTATTTGTGTGTACTCGTAGATGGCTTTTGGACGATTTAATAAAATATCACATAAATTACTAATGTAATTATTTTGAAAATGACATCTAGTGGTACATTTTGCACTAATACAAAACAAATAAACTTGACAGTTTACTCTTGGATTCGTATCGGAGTAGAAGCTCAGAAAATATCTTTGAAATTTACGATTTGATACACTTAGTGACATCTAGTGAACATTAAGCTTATTATATATCCGCGTACAACTCTAAGTTCATGCGGTGTAAGTCTAAGTATATATTTCGTCAGTGACCAATTTTGATGAAATTTGAAATAACCTAACCTAACTCCCTGAAATAACACAAAAGCTTATCCTGCAAAAATGGAGTGTCTCTTTAGAATGTTAAACTAGGTTGCAACTAGTCTCTGTATAGGTCATTCAGGAGCTACACAACTTTAGTTGTCTATGAGATTCTATTTGTATAAAGAGGGTTGAGGTTTCCATACCAAACTATATCAAAATCAGAAGAAATATTAAATATACAAACACCCACCCACAAACTTTCATTTTTATAATTTTGGTTGGAGGAAGATAGAGAGTCTGGTCAGAGTCCACACATAAAAGTACATGTACAGTATGAAAATAATATGCGGTACATGTGTTCTCATCAGACGATGTGTAATTGAAAGCTTTGTGTAAAAGAGTGTTATAATATCAATACTAGCGGACCCACGCATCCTCGTTTGCGTCTCCTATTGCCCGTAGCGTGATAATTTTCCCCCATTTTTGAATCATTTTTCATTGGTGCTCCGTTCCTATTGGTCGTGGCGTGATGATATATAGCCCATAGCCTTCCTCGATAAATATACTATCCAACACTGAAATAATTTTTCAAATCGGACCAGCGGTTCCTGAGATTAGCGCGTTCAAACAAACAAACAAACTCTTCAGCTGCCCGATATGCACACCAAATTTCATAAAAATCGGTCCAGCCGTTTCAGAGGAGTATGGTACCTAACATTGTGACACGTCAATTTTATATATAAAACTAGCTGATCCTGCAAACTTTGTTTTGCCATAAAAAATAAATTGGGTATAAAAAATAGACATTGGTCGATTCTCAGACCTGCCCGATATGCACACCAAATGTCATAAAAATCGGTCCAGCCGTTTCAGAGGAGTATGGTAACTAACATTGTGACACGAGAATTTTATATACAAGGTGGGCCAAAAGAAGTCATCCGATGTTGTTTGGCTCTCATTTTTTTTCGAAATGAAAAACTTCGATTCTGTTTTTTGATTATGTTTATTTGAACCTTTAGAATTTTATTGGTCAAGTCAAGAAGATTATATCGGCCAAATGCGCGGCGTCACAATTGATTGCTATACGGGCTCTTTTTATGGCATTTTACATCACTTCGGCGAGAACTTCGGGCGACAGATTCGACTTTGAGCGGGTGTAATGGTTCCTCGTGCATCACTCGTGGATTTTCGGTGCCCCAGAAGCGATAGTTTTGCTTGTTCACGTACCAGCTGAGGTGGAAAAGAGCCTCATCGCTCATTATGATTTTGGTCGAAAAATCATCCACTTCGTCCTTGAGATTGAGGATGGCTTGGGCGTAGGTTACACGCCTTTGGCGGTCGACTTTGTACTTGAACATGCGCAGGTCTTTGACCAAAATTCGCCTTAGGGACGACCGGCTGATGGCTAATTGCGAGGCACGGTGTCTGGTCCATGTTTCTGGCGACAGCTCGACATCCTCGGCAACAGCGGCGATATTCTGGGCAGAACGGGTGCTCCCGGGCCAGCCACTCTTGGCAGCGTCTCGTGTGGTCCCATACTCTTCAAGGTTGTTGGCCAAACGGCGCAGTGTTTACTCAGTCGGCGCCGGACGACCGGGGAATCGGCGACGGAATTCGCGCTGCGCCAACACCACAGACGAATTGTTACGCAAAAAATAGATACGATTATTCCGCGTTCTTGGATAGTGTATCACTCCATGGCTTGTTCACTTGTATTCTACATCTGTCTAGTTCACAAATATCAAAACAGATGTGACATTGGCCGCCATTTGCAAAAATAAGAGCATCTTCCAATAGGGTGATTTCTTTTGGCCCTCCTGGTATAAGACTAGCTGACCTACGCAACCTCGTTTGCGTCCAAACTACCATCCCCCGTTTTAACCCCAAAAGGGGGTCCTTAGGGATGGAGTTTAATAAAATCCGTTCTTAGCGGATGTCTACACCCTGTAAGGAACCTGCTAAATTTCAAGTTTGTAGGTGTTATAGTTTCTGAGATTTCGTGTGTTTCGTGACCCTGTATAAGCGAAATACCACTCACTTATTAATAGTGAGTGGTATTTCGCTTATACAGGGTGGATATGACAATACGATATTAATTTGAAATAGACCCACCTACACATGATACAATTCTACCAACAAAATTTCAATAAAATTGGTTCAGTAGTTTAGACATAGGACACTATTTTTCGTTTTTGAAATTTACTACACGATGTTGTTGGGTTAATGACCGAGGGCGTCGCGTCGTCGCACGCGCTGCGCTACCTTTGACCCTTTGAAGTAGCCGCCGACATCGGCGCGGGTGCCTTGTGTCGCGTTGTTGCACCTATTGATTATTAATAGGTATTTATTTGTAGTGATTTTACAGTGACATGACTCATTAGTTAAGTTTGTTAGTTATTACGGAGCGTTGTGTTATTTTGTGTGAGTTTAGACAATGCCTCGACTCGGTTACACTTATACGGCTAGTAAATATTTTACTACGTATAAGATATTAATTTAGGGAGAATGTTCATTAATCCTACCTACCAATAGTCGGATTATTGTACATATTATCCAGGACATACGAGAAAAATCAATCTTTTATTCCTAATAGAAATAATGCTCTTCCGGTTGTAAACTCGACACGAGATGATCAAATTTACGTAA
This sequence comes from Diaphora mendica, assembly GCA_949125395.1. NCBI lineage: Eukaryota > Metazoa > Arthropoda > Insecta > Lepidoptera > Erebidae > Diaphora > Diaphora mendica. The sequence continues at coordinate 8,597,799 of OX421333.1, forward strand.
ATACATAATAAATATTACTAGTGCTATTTAGCTTACGGCGATAAAGTTGGTATCTACTTTGTAAACCTACATCGCGCGTCGTTTAGGTAACTATTTTACAGCCGCCAGCCGGTACCGTGGCCACTCAGGTTAGTGACCTTAAATTACAAATGGTGTCCTTATTGGTTTGTATTTTTAAAATATTTAGTTTGTTTGAAAATTTAATTTTTTTTGTATCCGTTTTCGGATAAATTAAACAATCCCAAAGTAAACCAACACATTTAAATAGCCCACGGTTACATTTAATATCGTATTGTCATATCCACCTTGTATATATATAGATAGATAGATTATCTGATTCGATTACTGATGTCCACATAAAGAAATCATTTAAGCTTCTTGAATTCGTATTCGTTCTTAGTATTTCTATGGCTGACCACACTCATCGTTTAGCAGCTGTCTTTATCTCGCGTTATTATTTCTTCGTATTTCTAACAAATAAAGACTTTAATATTTTTTCGGGTTTTTATCTAGCCTATGACACTCACAAATAATAAGTCTTTCTATTGGTAAAATAATTTTTAAAATTGGTTCAGAAGATTCATAGATTACCCCCTAAAACCTCACAAACTTTACATCTTAGTAAGAAGAAATTAAAGAAATGAATTAAGTAATTAATACATTTACTATATATTTTTGTGGCACCTGTCCCTTTCCATCTGGTCACCCATTTGCTGCATTTGCCCCGAACAGTCATAAAAAAAAAATTGTAAGACCGAGAGAAAACTTGATCTTACGCTAAAAATTGACCAAGAATCACTTCAGTGTTTGTGAAGATTACTACAGGACTTTAATAACATCTCCAATTATTATTGGAGCACAAAAGCAAAAAGCATCTTAGATTAAGATGCTATTTATAGGGTTGTCTGATGGCCCTTTAGTGGAACTTGCTACACATATTAAATGAAGTGAACTATACCATTCCAAAATATTACAGTGTGACTTAATTCAATATCTTGGTAAAGTTCCTTTTGAAACCTTTTAATTCTATGATATATTTCATTATAATTGTCTGTTTTCAGGTTCTATACCATCTTTGGGGGCTGGACTCATATTTGGATCAATTCTAGGTAAGTCAACCCCATGAGCATTCTGTAATCCTTATAAATAAATCTAGTGAGATTATAAAAAACCCCTCTCTACTCACTCAAGTAGATGAAGGCCTAGTGTGAGTTTATATCACAAATTGTCACGGTGCTGACGTTCGGCTTTGCGTTTGGTGGAGAATTCAGCACGAGTACATGTACAACGAAAGGCCTAGTGTGAGTTTATCACACTAGGCCCTCTGTACATCCGTGCACCTTATTTAATGTAAAAATCCTTTTTTGTTTTTCAGGTGTTGGCGCATACCAATTGTCTCAAGATCCTTCAAACTACACGCTTATGTTGGGAACCACTTCAACTCTTGGCGGTTTAATGGGATATAGGTAAATATGGGTTTACAAATATATTTTGTTCTACTCATATCTATAAGTAGTCAAAATGAGTAAATATTTGAACTGTTTCGTAAAAAATTAACATAACACGACAAAACGAGATACATACTCTAAAGGAGTAGTGTTAATGGTTGTTTTAATTGTGAAAAATAACTACATTTTTTCTTTGGTAAAAGTGCCAAGTGATAACCTATAGTTCATTCGCGTTAAGTAAATAGTGAAGCATCGAAAAGGTCCTGCATTCTAATTATTGACTAATCGGGTTCCAACCATATCATCATTATCAGCCTATCGCAGTCCACCCTGGGACATAGGCCTTCGTTAATTGCACGTCATTTGGCTAAAAAATAAAAAGGAAAGAAACAGAAGAAAAATTCTAAATTAAAAACAAACACTTTTCGGTGTATAAATAAACATATGTTACGTATAAATATACTTGGAACATTTTGTGCGTTGTGTAATTTCAGCACATGTGAAGTGAGTCAAATTATTTACCAAACTGTTTCTTCTATTGTGTTACAGGTATTACAACAGCAGAAAGTTCATGCCTGCAGGACTTGTATTCTGTCTTTCCGTTGGTATGTTAGCTAAACTTGTAATGAAGAATGTTGCCACAAAAGCCATATCCACGAAAATTGGATAAGAAGGGTACCACAGATAATTGGTTGGCAACACCAGCAAGGTAGTTTACCTGTTACCATAATTTTATTAAAAACAGCTTGGATAAGCAGATTAACAAAAAATGTTTTTTTAAATTATGTTGTACAGCTAGGCTTTGCATTGGTGACGCCAACGGACAATGGTAGCTCATAGAGTTGTAAGAAAAGATTTTAATCTGGTTATTTTGTTTTACTAGGGGGGTTGCAATAAGAATCAAGTTATCATTTGCATTTCCAAAAGTTTCAATAAAATTATTTTATATACAAATACACACACATACGTTATATATGTAATTATCTTGAAAATGATCAAAGGATTTATTACTTAATTGAAATAAAAATGTTTTATACTTTATACCATACGTAATTTCACCTTGCACGCCATAGACAATTTTTTTTTCATATTGTACCATAAGAAATAGTTGTCACCTTTTTTTGCTATGGCAACAGCAAATAGTATATAAATATTTTGTTCTCTCCTGTTACATATTAGGTAACCTAATGTTTTATTTTAAATATGTAACATAATAAATATGTAGGTACATGGTATTATTTCATTTTTAGGCTTAGGACAATCCTAAGTTTTCATGTTGTAATATGTTTTTTGTATATTTTGATACGTAATGGATTGCACAATATATTTTCTGTTATTTGTTCTTGAACTTCAATTAATATTGTTGATTTATACATAATAATTTATATGTAGTAAGACTGATGATGATAAATAAATGGTGTTGGGAAATTGATTTATTTTATTTATGACTAGATTTTGCCTGCGGTTCCGCCCGCGTGTATGTCGTTTATAAGAGTAGCCTCTGTCCCTCCCCGAGAATCAATATATCTCCATACCAGATTTCGTTGAAATCGATGCAGCAACGATGCAGCGATCTGTATGTATGTATAGTAAACAGACAGAGTTACTTTCAAAAGACAATGGCAGGTGTGTATGGGACTTTTGTACCGCTTGGCGTATGTCATGATGGATTGATTTTGTATTTATTTCGCTTCTAATTTGACCGACAATAACGTTTTATATTCTTAGGTTTTTACAACATACCGTTAAAAAATTATTTTAATTTTAAGATTACAACGAAATACATGGATCGCAAATAAGTTGTCATTATAGTCAACGAGGTGGGGTTGTAGCGGTCGTGTTGGCAACGCTGTCGACGTCGTTTTTTGACCCAAGCCAAAAAAATATAAACAATGTTAAGTGGATTGTTAAGGGGCGCGTCCCTAAAAACGCGCGAAAAGGCACTTGCAGTTTTGCAAAACACAAACAACTCAATTCATATTTGACACTAAAAAAAAAATCTCAGTAGTTTAATAAATCAGTCTACCAATCTACCGAGTGACATTTATAAAATAATTCTTTATTTTTGTGAAAAAAAAGCCTTAACAAAGATCAAAATCACCGAAATCGACCTTTTTAATTAGCACACTCTGTCCTATTTCGTGCTCTATTTAAAATGTTTTTTTCTTATTTCGCGAGAAAAAAGTATGGACAAAAGATTTACCGTTTTAGTTTTTTATTAATTCTCACCAAAAGCCATAATCTAAGGCTAAACATCATTCATTTTTAGCGACAAAAGTTCCATACATTTTAGTACGTAGATATCGTCTCCCGTAAATTGCAATAAATAAGTTTTATCGCGCTCAAAAAATTCAGTGCCCGCCGAATATTCAAGGTGACACCACGTCCGTTTGTAGTTCGCACTGAGCTCCATAATACGTAAATGACAAGTTTTAGGGTGGGTTGCCAGTGAGTGTCGAATTGTAACTGTTAATTTGTATTCTTGAATTTAATTTATTTTTTTTAAAGAATAATTTCAAAGAAAAATATTAATATTTTTTATTAACACAGAACTTATTTTTATGTTTTTTTTTAACTTGCTATGTATGTATATATCTAACTATATTTGTTAAGACGGAATCTTGCAACTAAATTTTGCAGATATCTTCAACCGATTGTGTTGAATTTTTGTAGGCACATATATATAGCGTGACAATGCTATAATATGATGACATGGAGCTGATCTGATGTTGAAGCTGGAAGGTGGTCATAGGAACTTTGTAACGACGGAACCTATCGAGTTTGGAGTCGTTTGATTTGTCTTGACGAGTACTTTGAATACACTTTGACAGACCGAGACACTTTGAGAAATTGTTTTTAAAAAAGTAAAAAATTTTTTTTTTTATGATTTCTGTTAGAATTGAATAACTACTACTGAAATAATGAAAGACCTTAAAATTACAGTTTTATTTTTGACTGCATGATTGGTCTAGTGGTTTAAGCGGTTGCCTCGCCGCTTCCCACTGTATCAGGTGTTGTGGGTTCAAATCCCACATGGGACAACACTGTGTGATCCACGAATTGTTGTTCTGAGTCTGGGTGTCCATTATGTCCGTTTCATGTATGTTTGTAAAGTCCCCCGCGACACAGGATTTATTGGATATATACGGAAGTTGTCTTTTTTGAAAAAAAAAACTAGCTGAGCCCCACGGTCTTACCCGCGATACTACACCAACCGCGGTTACTCCTTATATCATCAGCTACCTATCAGTAAAAATCCCGTCAAAATCGCTCCAGCCGTTCCAGAGATTAGCCGGCACAAACAAACAGACAGACAGACAAAAATTGTAAAAAAGGGTCCCATCTATACTTTACGTCATTTCCATTATTATTAGTCCCTTAAGTTCGAATTTAATCAATTGGTGAATTGTAAAACAATAGATTACCTGATATCTGTAATCTATATAAATAAAAGAGGAAGGTGACTGACTGACTGACTGACATACCCAGAGATCAACGCACAGCCCAAACCGCTGAAGTTAGAATCCTGAAATTTTGCATGTAGGTTCTTTATATAACGTAAGTGAGCACTAAGAAAGGAATTTTTGAAATTCCACCCCTAAGGGGGTAAATCAGGTGATGAAAATCTGTGTGGGCGAAGCCCCGTGTAAAAGCTAGTACTATATATTTAAGGAAGTTTCCGTTTCAAAGTTTTACACTCTTAATATTAATTTTAAGACAAATAGTTTGTTTTTTAACAGTCTTAAAAAAGAAGGAGTTTATAAATTAACTGTATTTTTTAATTTCTTTACCCGACCACGGCAAAGCCAAAGGAGGGTTATGATTTTGACAGGTTATGTATGTATGTTCATCTGTTCCCTCATAGCTCCTTAACTACTAATTAGAACTGAATAAATGAGGTATCGTTAGAAGTGTCTTGATCGTCCGCTGCTTATAGGCTATATGACGCGTCACTTAATTTAATGTGGCGCCCTCTAGCCGACATAAAGTACTGTATTAAAAAATGAATTTGACATAAATATGCCGTGTTTGGTATCATCGGACAGGGTGTTACTTGTACATTTCAAACATATATATAGGTATTATTAGCATTTGCTGGTGACTTTGTTCGTATTTATTCAATTTTTTTAATATTTCTATGTTAGGTATTTAAAATATACTTTGCATATAAATTATTATTATCACTACACCAAAACATTTTAAATAAAAAAAAGTAAAAACTTAAATTAAAATAGAAACGTACCATAACTCTTAAAAACACGTGACTACGGCTTTTCAAAACTTATTTATTACTTTTTCAGCGTCGTTTTTTGTCAAAAAGTGAAAAAAGTACGTAAGTAAGTAAGATCTATGTAGTAAAATTTAGTCAATATGAGCAATAAAAGCGATCAAAAATTTTATTTTTATGAAACATTATGTTCCATTAATATAACATATATCATACAAATTTTATTTCATAACATAGCATTAAAATCCGTTGATTACTGTAAAAGATCTAAGCTGACAGATAGCGCGAGCGACTTAATTTTATACTGTGTAAAAATATATTATTTGTCCATGAAATGAATTAAAAAATGAATAGGTACACTCGGACCCCATTCTCGGCCGTTGACGAGTTACTTAAAGCCCGCGGGCTTTCCGACATGACTAAGATACATTGCGTGCTTTGTAGGACATTCTAAACATTCTTCAAAGGCGAACAGTTAATGAATATGTAACTAGAAGAAAAAACCGAAAGTAAATTTATTAGTTGCCAGGGTTAGTATGCAACAGTGCCCGATGCGTTTGTGTGCATGTAAAATATGAATGTGGGTGTTCAATCACAAATTCCCACGCTCAAGGACTACAGTCTTAATACGCAAGACTTAGGAATTGTGCACGGTAAATTAAAATATAAATCTGCTTTGTAAATCAGTGTTAGCTCTTGGAGAAATAATAAGTGCTTACGTAAGCTCGAATATCTCATTGTTTCATTTCGATATTCCAACTATAAACTTATAACAATAAACTGGAGTACGTTTTACTGTCTGTGACTCCAAAGCGTAATATGATTATATTTTTGAAAATTGTAGACGAATGATTTTGAATCATGCGTCTACAATTTTCTTGATCCGTCAATAAAATGTTTCCCTTTTATTAAATTTACTAGTAAGCTCATTAATAAATATAGATTCACGTAAATAATCTTTTTTACCTTTTTTTTGAATAATGTAAAATAGTTTCGGCAATCTGATACACAACGCCATCTAGTTTTCAGACTAAGTAGACTTTAATAATGGCGTGTTTAGAACACGTAGGAATGCGTTTTGTTAATGCAGTTGTAACAACTTTATGAGCAGAATTAAAATTCTTTCAGCACAGTTTTAAAAATATAATAAATACATGAAAATAATTAGGATGATTCACTTAATAAACAGTATAAATCTCATAACCATTCATAACATATTGCCAGGCAGCGGTACAGGCTCTGTCATTCTCCTTTGTAGCATCAGGATAGATGAACTGCAACTCTAAAATCCTTAATGGATGCGATTGTTAAAAACAATAGCAGGTACCTAGCTCATTTTGGAGTAGGTAAGCTCATTAATAAATATAGATTCACGTAAATAATCTTTTTTACCTTTTTTTTAAATAATATAAAAAAGTTTCGGCAATCTGATACACAACGCCATCTAGTTTTCAGACTATGTAGACTTTAATAATGGCGTGTTTAGAACACGTAGGAATGCGTTTTGTTAATGCAGTTGTAACAACTTTATGAGCAGAATTAAAATTCTTTCAGCACAGTTTTAAAAATATAATAAATACATGAAAATAATTAGGATGATTCACTTAATAAACAGTATAAATCTCATAACCATTCATAACATATTGCCAGGCAGGGGTACAGGCTCTGTCATTCTCCTTTGTAGCATCAGGATAGATGAACTGCAACTCTAAAATCCTTAATGGATGCGATTGTGAAATTGAAATTGGTTGTCTTAAAAACAATAGCAGGTACCTAGCTCATTTTGGAGTAGTGACTTGAACAAAGGTAGGGCAATCAAATACTTACCTAGACCTTGTTCAGAAGGGGCGAATTCGCCACGATTCTCTCGGTCGCGCCCTAAAGGAGCGTACCAACGCGCGAGTATTTAGGGACAAGTAACAATTTGGTATCAAAATTTTGGTGCTCCATTTCCCTTGATACGTGCACTCACTTTGGAGTTCGCGCGTTAAAGGCTTCATTTTTTGATACAAAAAAAATCTTAGTCTACAAATCTACCGAGTGATATTTATAAAAAATAAGTCTTTATTTTTGAAAGAAAAAAGCCTTAACAAAGATCAAAATCATCGAAATCGACCTTTTTAATTAGCACGCTCCTGTCCTATTTAGTGCTCTATTTTAAATGTTTTTTTTTATTTCGCGAGAAAAAAGTATGGAGAAAAGATTTACCGTTTTAGTTTTTTATTCATTCTCACCAAAAAGCCATAATCTAAGGCTAAACATCATTCATTTTTAGCGACAAAAGTTCCATACATTTTAGTAGGTACGTAGAAATCGTCGCCCGTAAATTGCAATAAATAAGTGTTGACGCGCTCAAAAAATTCAGTGCCCTCCGAATTGGGGTTGTAACGGAGCTTCGCTTCCGCCTCCGTTACTGCGGAAGTGCCGCAAGAAATCTTATCTTCGCTTCCGCCTCCGCCTCCGTACAATAATGGAGGTTTATTTGCGAATCATAGAAACTTCGCACGGATTTTTTGGCGCCGCCAAGCCAAAACATCCGTGCGAAGTGCTGGCTTACTTTGTTAACCCCTTAGAAATCGCCTGGAAGGTGACAAAGCCGAAAAATATTGTATATCAAATATTATTTTCCTCTCTTTAATTTGGCGCCTAGTATCTCGCTAACGCGCGGAAGAATTCGCGTGAAGTATTTCGCAGCGAATTCGTTCCTTCTGGACAAGGTCTTAGACCCTCCCTAGTGTTTGAACAATGAACGGATGAAATATCTGTCAGTCAGCATAATGGTTTACCTACCAAAGGAATCTTATAAATTTTCGCCACTTTCTAATGCATTGTAGGTTTACCCATTGTTGTTTTGAGTCTGTTCTTTGTGTCCATTTTATGTAATTATAATGTACCCTTCGAGGCTGCGACATACACATATTCCTAGTGCAAAAGATGTTGAAGAAGATGTGTGACGTCAAACAAAAGTTTAAAGTACAGCTTGCAATGAAAATATAATTCTCTATTTAATTAGGTTATTTTCCGATTTTTCCAGTTATCTTTTAATTTTTCTTGTACACAAACCTTGTCCTAACAATAAGGCATATATGAGTAGAGTCATTTTGGCAGGGTCAAATATAAAAAAAAAAAAATTTGGTGCTGGCGATCGGAAGTTATTCGGCGATTCATTTATATATATATATATATAGATTTTATTATATATAGATATTACACACCTACGATCACAAATTCATGCAACAATAGAGACGCGCTGTCCTGTCTACTACCCTCTCTACTGCGGCAACGGGGTACCTTCCGGTACCCCGTTGCATTCGTAAGTGCGGCGAAATTGCAAAATTTTGGCGCACGGTGCATAGTTTGCGAAAATGATGAAATCTTTGCAAAAAAATGCATGGTGGCCATACAACTAATTATTATTTAATATAGATAGATAACCAGTCTAGCTTGTTATGCCAAACTAAGTTAGCTAAACTAATGTTAACTTTATAATATTTACAGACAATTGAGCCAAGTACCCACTTACTCACCATTGCTGTAATTAAAATCATTTTAAATTTTTACGTTACATATTGTTCAATTCATTGAATATCCTCAAAAAGTTCATTACCAAAGCTATTTTATAACATAAAAACACTGCACATCCACTTAAAAACCACTCCTAACAAAAAAAAAGTACTACTCGAAAATAAACAAAAGACGACGAAATTCGACGCGCCGTGTCATGTGACCTTGACGGCGTCAATTTTCAAGTGGATATATAACGGTTGTTTAGGCTTCACTCATTGAATGAATGTTTATGGTTCGTTCTTACTATATTGGAGATGCTTATTAAACTACTTTAGACCTTATCTGACTGGTTTTAAAACACAAAATTTAATGAAAAAAAATCGTAAAGTTCGTCGAAGGTACGGGGCCGCAGATCCGTGCTTACGTTAACGCGTGTCAGTGTATAATTCACCCAGATCCTTAAATGCCGCAGTAGAGAGGCTACTCAAAACCAACTTGAGTTCGTGCGTTTGCGCTCTCATTATTTCCGTACCTAATATTTTATTTCTTATTTTTTTTAATTACCTATTGCTAAATAAACATTATTTTACAACTGCTTCAAAACTATAATTTTATCAAAGTCCCAAAAGTATTGGTAAAAATAACGTCAAACGTCGATTATATTGAAAATATTATATTGTTTTAATAAAATTCGGCCGGCTGGTATTGCTAACGGTGTTGACTGTTTAATGTCAACATGTCGAAATTAACCCACCAAAACACTTAACTTACTCCCTGTGTCCCTCCCTTAATCTGCTTATTCATAAACTTTAAGCAACGGTTATTTTATTTTCAATGTAAGTTTAAAGTTAAAGAAAAGAAGTGTGAAATAAGACACAGTGTTTCATATTCGTAATTTTCTATATTTTTTCTTAAAATTTATACAGTTTTAGAGGAAAAATATAGTAGTTTTATATACTTGTAAAAATAAGATACAATAAATAGTTATATTAACGGCAAGTGATGTTGCTGTTACATTATGTTTTTCTAAAGAAATGTTTATAACACCAAAATATATTTATTAAGTTTTTTTTAAATTCTATTGGTAACTATTAAAGATTTAATATTTCATAAATAATTTTAGACAGCAAAACAGCTTAAATAATAACAAATGAATGTTTTTAAAGAACAAGAAACCAATTGAAGTTTCGGCAAAAAGAGTAAAATTACCTAAAAATAGAGTAAACCTAATTTCAGAAGACCGCGAACCAGTCGCTCTTGAAGTCAGCTTTAAAACAAAAATAAAAAATAAACCTTACTTAAACGTTTCTTATTAATTACTGTATAAAAGGCACTTCGTGGCAGTTTCTTTTATGTAACATTGTTGATATTTTACAACCGTAAGTCGATACAAGAGTATTTTATTCGTTATCCGAATCGAAATCGGTTCCTCCAAAATCGACTAAACAGCTTAAACATTTAATACCTAGTGTACTTATAAGTTCATTAATAGTAACACAATCACATTATAATATCACTCACAGAACTGCGCTCGACACTTTTGTAAAGCATTGTCTTCTAACGCATTTATTTGCACACACAATCGCACACTCCCGTATTTTCCAATAAAATTATTGTGATATTCAGAATAAAATCAAGCAAATTTCATATCTGCTTGCTTTTATTACAGTGACTTACAAAAATATTCTATGATAGTTCGAGTATTTTATTAACAGGTGATAAAAAAAATAAAAAAAAATTACACAGATTATAAATTGTTCGATACGGGTAGTGCGCTTCACAATCTGTTATATAGAGGCTGGGTCGGGACTGCCCTATATATTTGACGCATGCGAGGCCTACATAAGGTCACTTGACCTAAACGTGGTCTCGAAGGGTCATCTTGGGAAGTCGCGTTCTCCAGCTGTGACAGTCTTCAAGGCTCGGCCCACACTAATAATTAATGGCGGCTGCTGGAAACAAAAACACTTACATTATTGTTGAAAAAAGTTTTTGTTGTTTGGTCCGAAATTTAATCTTAGAATCAATTTTTATTTTAAAAGTTCTCAAAGATTTGATTAATCAAAGATACAGAATAAATTTCGTACCACAAAAACAAAAAAATAAATGGCAATGCATGTAGGTGCAAAAGAACAGAATAAGTAAGTACATGAAATATGAATATACATAATATAACACACATATTACAATTAAATAGGTGTATTTCAGATTACAGTTTAAGATAAATTATCACCAGTCAGCAAGAAAGGTAGGTTATTTTGTACTAATAAAATAAGATTCAGACTAAAGATAGAGCACATACCTACACTCGAAAGTATATACATGGTACAATGCAGTGTGACCAGCCCCCCTAGCCAAGTTGCAAGCGTTCTTCTTTCTGCAATCGTTAACGCCTAAATTCTCTTGTGTCATTGGCTACTCTTAGACAAAGTAATCTTCGACAAAATATTAGCCAATGACACACGAGAATTTAGGCGTTAACGATTGCAGAACGAAGAACGCTTGCAACTTGGCTAGGAGGGCTGGCCCCGGATTCTCCACCAGATAGGTTTCAAAGGCCGTCGAAACATAAACATGTGGTATCTAACAAGGTGAATGAGTTGATCGTTTGAAGTAGGTAGTAAGTTTGAAGTAGGTAGTAAGTTGTAAGGAATAGTATGTGTGTATATAAAATATCGGTATGGTATGTATACGGTTTTTGAAATGTTTAGTTCGTCAATCGGAATGTGTGAATTTGATAAGATTAAGGTTTCAATGTAGGTATAGATGTTTTCTCTATTGCTAAGTCAAGTTCTATGAAAGCTATAATCAATAATAAAGAATACATTTTAATTTAAAAAAAAATCTGCGAAAGAAATAATGACATTGACATTTCGGTAAAAGAACGTGATCAGAGTTGCCACCTGCTTGATAAGTCCTATTATTCATAATTTTTCTATCCTAATTCCTTGTATAACTTTTTTTTTATTTGACAAGAAGCTTGTATAATACATAAAAAATTTCTCAAAAATAGTTTAAAAATAACGATAATACAGTTAATTTGAATTCAAATAAGTTTTTTTTATAATTTTTATATTTATGTAAAAGCTAGGATAGGCTGCGGAAAGCGGAGGACCGGGTGCTATGGCGCACATTGGGAGAGCCTACCTCCAGCACATGACTGTAATAGGTTTATAGATTTTTTGAAATACATGGGTATGTACTATTTTGTTTCATCTAAAATGTTATTTAAAAAAGGTAGCATCTCCAGATGTGGTCATGTATGACTATGTGAGAAGATCGGTGCAAAACATGATAGAATGATCTTCGTCCATTCTTACCAATAATCAAACTACTGTCGAGTATTCGCTCCGCTTGTCAAGTTTCTGTGATACGAGAAAGCTAACCTCGCTGGTTCTATTTGAACTTGCTGGGAATTTGCGTCTGGCCTTATAGAGTTATCCTGTGCCTTTGGTTGTGAGTAATATGTCCCTATCTTAAACAGAGGCTTCATGGCTTTGTCTTGATACGGGCTTTTAGTAGTAGACCTTCGGAAGAAGCTATCAAAGTCTTCTTTTGAATAGAACCCTCTTTTATCCGTGTTGTTGGTAGGTCTCGTTGTGAAATCTTTGAAATCGTAAGGACTTCTCGTTGATGTGATTGAGTATTTGTTAACTGGCGGCGGATGTGTGACCTTTGTAGTGGAACTGGTAGATGTGGTACTAGGCGTAGTAGACGGTTCTGTTTTAAACTGATATTTTCTTGTGAAAGCGAAGAATGGGTTCTCTGTAGTAGTTGTAGTACTAGTAGTTGTTGTTGATGTTGTTGTGTATGCTGTGGTCTTTTTGACTGGATATGGCGTCGTTGTGCTAGCCACGTAAGCCTGTGTTGTTCCATCGTTACTATGTGTTGGAAAATATATTTAAAATTAGTCGAGTATGCCCATTGTATGTGCCACACTGACAGAAGTGAGCACATGTTTGGCGCCCACTTCTGCGTCAGTATTGTGAAATGTTTCAGTTCATTAGTGCTAACTGCGTGTACAGAATCATCATACAATAAAAAGTTTACCTTACAGCAACAAAAAGATCAATAGTCAATATTTACAAAATTTATAAAAAAATAATTCCTTAAATTAAGAGGTAACTTATTGACTAATAGTAAATGTTATTAGAAATTTATATTTTTAAGTATCTCTGTATACGAAATTAATTATAATTTATACTAGTATTTAAAACTATAAAGTCAATATCATATTTAATAAAAAAATATTTCCTCTCTCCTTCTCTCAGCTCAGTTAGGATAAGGACGGAGAACTGCTAGAGCTGGAAATACGTTATTTTAGACATGCGATATAGCTAATACACACCTAGTGATGTTCCCGTAGAACGGACTCGTTTCTGGACGTACGTAGCTCGGCGTGTGTTGTGAATAATCTGGTATTATATTCTCGTGTTCTGTTATACACCGGCCGTTTATACAGTACTGGAAATACATATATATATGCGATATAAAAAATGCGATAAAAAGACAAAACCCATATTTTTTTACATAATATCGGAGATTCTAATCAATTTTAATTTGATTTTGTTTTATTTGTTATCTTACTGTTTGTAGAAGTTAAACTGTAAATTAATAGTTTAGGAATAACTAAAAAGTTACCAAATAAGCCTGAATAAAATGTTATAGCAAATGAATTACACACCTGTCCGTCTCCACAGGGAGATCCCTCAGCGGCGGGTCTGTAAGCTACGCAATAACCGCTCGCGGCATCGAAGCAAAACAGCTGAGCGCAAACGCGCTCATCTTTGAAACATGCGCTGAAAATATTAAAAGACGTCAAAATCTCTACTCGTTTCTTCACAATTAATTATTAATATTCTCTATATAACTTATTTTTCAACATGTAGGTAACGTGTTACGAAACCATGTAAAATAAATAGTTCTGGAATAGATAAAATTAAAGTCGATTTACTCCATCTATATAAACTCTGAACCAGTTCTAAATTCAGATTATTGAAAAAATACGCTACAAAATGACACACACTTAGCAAAGTTAAAAAGGGAACACGAAGGCCATTTAACGTTATTGCAATTTAAATTACTATTTATTTATACCTCGTGCCTCTGTCCTTCCGACATTGTGCATCTAATGTAAGCAATCGTCCTGGCAGTACGCGCGGTAATGAATCATCTTCATGTGGCGAGTTATATAAACATGTCGCTGTGTCCCCACTGCAAAACAAATCATTTTGTATTAATTCAACATTCTAAAATCCCTATCACCTTTGTTTACACAAAAAATATAATATTAATTTAAAAAAAAAATAGATACAGTGGAACATAGAACCTCCTTCTATTTGGAAGTCGGTTAAAAAAAGGTAGCTTTCAAAGTGAAAATTTCCTAAAAATGTAGGTACACAAAGTCAACATTTTACAGCGATTCTGTAAAATCTGAGAGAGCAACTAAAAGTAAAAGGATACTGGGACGATACTATTCTCCATCATTACTCTGCTTCTTGCTTCTGTTTCGTTGCATCTAGACTCTATCAGCAATAGCTTAAAAATGGAGGTAATATACTTACTTCAAAAAGTGATGGAAGCTCTGCACACTGCAAGGTGACCATCTAAAGCCCTTCTCTGTGTGTCTTAAGTCGGACATGATAAAGCCGTCCTCCCACCGACACTTTTCTGCGCCTGGACCACCTAAGTATGATGGAGGGGGACTCCCGTCGTGAACAGCCCCTAATCTTTAACATAGAAGAAATATGAAGTTTAACAAAAACGTGAAGTAACTAGACATTAATATAACAAGTTTAAAGTACATTATATCCTATTTTTGTAATAGCTAAATTTATGTTTGGATGTACTCGTAATATTATGTGGTCATTATTAGAGAATGGATTAGTCCCATGGTGGGCGCCAACAAAAAATAAATATAAAGTAACAAATTTCCATGTTTTTATATAAGAAAATCTAGTTGAAGTCATAATGTACATACTCGTATATACCTATCTGTGATAGTAGTATTTTACTATGTAGGTGCAGGCCTCTAAATTCTTATTAACACTATTTCTCATATTTTTTGTAGGAACAAGGGTATATATTTCTACACCACCCTTAGGTTGACTGGTAGAGAATGCCATGGGCATTAAGTCCGTCGATATACAAAGTACATATGGTGAAAAAAAAAAACGATTTAAAACTTACAAATGTCCAACTTCATGAGCAGCAACGATGATTCCAGAGAAACCACCAGTGTCTTCAATTATGGCAACTGAGTTTACTTTTTCTAATCTTTTATTCACGACACAAGCGCCACCGACGTACGCGAACCCTTAACATTTTAAATTGTGTGTGAGATAATTTTATTTTTGTTTAAGGTTAATAAAAATGTGCAGAATTGTACTAACAGGTTATCTATTATACTTTTTTCATAAATATTAATGTTTTTTTTTAAATATTGTGTAAGAGAGAGAAAAAGAAAATTCAAATGATCGAACGTTACTCTTTGAAAATTGGGAAATGAACTCATCTATTATGGCGTAAAAAGTGAATTCGGTCTTGGGATTAAGGAGTTTTGGATGTACATAGGTATTTTATTATGATACTACTTACAAGATGTTGATCCATGATTTGAGGTATGACATAAGTAGATACTAATTAATAATAAGATATAAAATAAGTAGGTAAGTACTTACAGTGAGCAAGGTGCAAATATCAATAAATATTTATACAAAGCATGCACATTCAAACCCCAGCATGCAAAAGCAAATATACTATTTCTACTCATATTTATAAATAGTTTCGTTACGTTATGATATCGATGAAATAGGTAACTATTTACAAATATAATACAAATACACATGCGTTTAAATTAAAATTCCCTGATAATTAAGTTACACCATATTATTATATGTATATTGGACATGCGTGTTAAAAATATAAGAGTACTTAGAAAAAAATTAAAATAATAAATAAAAATATAGAATTAGAAATAAAATCGATACTTAATATAATTAGTAACTTCGACAAAGTGAGAGTTAATAATACCAAACATAATTTTGACAAATAGTAAAGCGAAGTAAATATTGTAAGCTATCGATTAATAAATGCATTAGCTTTTTCTATTATTTCGCCATTCACGTTATAATGCAATACGTGAAGGGAGCAAGGAAGCAGTTCCATGCCTAATTTTTAACTTTATTATTTTACGTACTCTTAGGCCATTTTATATGGTGATGAACTCTGATAGATAGAATCTAAAAAATAATACAATAATATGAATATAAACGCTATTACCAGTATTGCTGAAGAAGCAATGGTACCTAGATCCTAAAGATGAACAAATATTATGATATAATACTCGAGAAGACTACATACAAATAACGAAGAAAATAAAGATATATTTACAACATCATCTAAATGTCTAAAATGATGCATATTTAATAAAGATTTACAGTCTATCTAGAAGAAATAAATGCAGAAAAGACAGAATATTATTCACAAGGTGCGAATATGACATCACGGATTTAGGTAAAGGTAAAATCAAGTGGATTATGGTGGATTCCGTTGTGAACAAAAGTGAACAAACAGGTGAGGGACTTTGATGAAAAAGGCGTGCTTTTTGAAAACATAAGATCTCTGTAACACGCCTACCTGCTGTCCCTCTATTGCACGCATCGTTCGGATATTGTCTTCTGCACATGTCTAGTCTGAAATTGTATGGAAAGAATAAAACTCAGTAAGATACTATACAAAACCCCGTCCTTCTATATAATTCTAAGATCGTTGAGTTCTTAAACACTGGGCTTCATTTCATGATTCGTTATGAAATAAACCGTTAAAACTTCTTGCCAAGAGAACATCATCGTGTGCAAGCGACTAACAGTGTAATTTTTTTAAGACATATTCAGCGCCATTACCAAAATCCTTTACCTCATAAATATAAAATAATGAAGCAAAATTATTATTTCACTTGTAAGCCTCTGTTAATGCCGCGCCGATTGACAACACCATCCTATAAGAACGTGGTTTTAAAATTTAATTTACCAGCGGTGCCTTTTGTACAGCGACCACCCTTGCGTCGACGGCACATGTCGTACCTGTTGGTCAAATTAGTTTTGGCGTCTTCAAAATAAAGTCTTGACCGTCACCTTAACTTGACTTACAAACTAAAATAAATACCTCATCATTTTATTTAATAATGGCGCTAAAGTAAATTTAAAGCTAGTTGGTGGGGTCGTTATTTCACGTCACTAGTTACAGAAAATAACGTAACACATAACGGAATAAGTAGTTGCAATTCAAATAAAAACTAGTGATTATCGAAGTATACCCTCATTATCACCCTATTTATTTACTATCCAAAAGTGTTGTTGAGTTTTTCTAATTATAGAAATACTTAATAACAGCTCGGAGTTTGGAAGTTTGGGACTGAACCCCCGTGCCTCGGAGAGCACGTAAAGCTGTCCTGCGCCTGATATCTCCTGATCGTATCGTTTAACCGTCCCATCGGATTATGAGAGAGAGGAAAGAGAGAGTGCACCTGTGTTTGCGCACACACTTGTGCACTATAATATCTCCTGCGTAGTCGGCTGGTCTCCATTGAGACTGGCCGCCGTGGCCCTAATTGGCTAGGAGAACATCATCATTTACTCACTACAACGTTAAGCATTTGATATCGTATTACTTAATAGTACCTAATACAAGCTGATAAGATCACATCTCGTTGATGTAAAGTTTCAAGTTAACTCAGGTACATTCTAATGTAAATCCGTTGCATGATGCATATTATGTAGTTAAATCACACTGAAACACTGTTGTAAAAGAGTCGTGTCATGTGTAACTCTCAAGTTTGTAACACCTATCAGGCCGTCCTCCGGCTGGAAAACTAAATGGGCAGAATTTTCAAATCAATAAAATACATATAATAGGTATGTTAATTCTAAATATGAAGTGTCGACCTACTACCAAAAGTAAAGTTAAGACTCATTCCGAAAGGCTAGGTGAAAAAAAACGGATAAGTAGAATAGTCTAAATCATTATAGTTATATAATCGGACAAAGGTATCTCAGACCAATACTTGTGAAGTGATTTAAATATTTTATCTTAATTATATCTGTAAAGCCACAAAACCTTAGCTCACACTTGTGACAAGTAAGGTAGCCAGTAGTGGTCGGAGTAGCTCACAAAAAACCAGATATGAAAATCACGCATTCTCGAAACTAGTGACGCCTTATGAGAAACTATTTACGTTACGTTTTGTAAAACTCACGTAACTACCCACACCTAAAAGCTAGGGAAGCTTGACTACACAGACTTACCATTGTAACTTGACTTCATAACGTAGCGTAGACAAAAAAAATGCTGCGGCGTCCATGCTTCATAAAGATTTATAAATATGCGTTGACACAATACAGTAGGTAAATAAATTTAAGACTTCTAAGAAATTGTGAAATAATAGGTTCATGGCCGACGATTGTAAATTCAACTTTTTATTACTATGTTGTCTCTTTGAAAACTAAAATTGAATAAATTTTATCGTAAAGTTTGTTTTGTAATGTTTACTTTACAAGAAGCCGATAATATTTTACATTTGAATCTAATATTGTTACCTACATAATATTGTATTCGGATTAATTTAAATGATATAAATTTCCGATTATTTTAATTTTAAAAGTACAAATAATTAAACTTTTAAAATGGTAGTTTACCAGCTATTATGCTTTGTACAAATTTAACTTGACTATAGTAGGTACAAGAGCCGGTGAAGATCTACTTACAAAAAAAAAATATAAAAATTAGTCAAGACAGTTTTGGGATAGGTAAGCCATCATATATATATGTGTTCATTAATTCATACAATTTAAAAAAAAAACAAGTTTGATCTGGTTATCAGATGGGTGTAAATCCATCTTCACCGGCTCTTAGACTACTATGTTTGAACCGTGTCTATACTCTGTCCATTACTTTATTTTCTTTTTGACAGCTCACGCCTATAAATTACCATATTTTTTTTCGGAATTATGTACTACAGTAATGTCGTACTTTATTGACGGTGACGGTACTTTAGTGAAGTGGTCTGTGCATAACAAACAACCACAGACTATAAAACAGTACTTGAAATACGATAAATCGATCATGTGATAAAAATAATTTGACTTCATGTAAGTATTTTTTGTGTAAATTTAATAAAAAAAGGAAATAAAAATTGTATCTATGACTCCAAGATTGAATTTTTGCAAGGAATTAAGTCGAAATCTTGGAATTTAGGATCAAACCAAGAGTAAAGAACAATAACTCTGTTCATTCATCTAGTTTACTGATTTATTATTTATATTTTTGTTTATTTCTTACATAATATAAAAAACTAATGAAGGCATAATTAATATTTCAACAAAAAATATTTAATTAAAACGATTGAAAGTTCTTCGTAAATAAAATCGCTATTCGTTTCAAATCGAATCGGTTATGAGTGAGGGCGTCACTAATTTCAAAATTTCTTGAACTGTCAAAAAGAAAATAAAGTAATGGACAGAGTATAGTAGGATTCATTTCAATGTAATAGGCAAACAGCATTTTTTTATAGTCAGAGATAAGTAGGTTTTTACTTTTCAATCATCAGAACACTAATTTCATTATAAAAAAAAACAAATATCACTAAAACTTATTTACACAGACAATAATGCTTACAAGTTTATAATGTTGAAAATATTGGCTTCACATTAAAAATATAAAATTGTTCACTCACTTTGTAATCGCAACGGCAATATCGTATACAGGCAGTCGTCGCTCCCTGAAGAGATACTTGCCCATGTCAGTGAGCGCTGCTGCGGAATCAATGGCATCGCGACCGACCCTATTTCTTTCTAGATATGGAGTGGCATCTCGACCCTAGAATAAAGAAAAGTACATTTTTATTAAAAAAAGGCCCGCAGTTTTGCTATCGTAATACCTAGTAGTTTTTTTCTGTTTAATTTAGCATTTATAATATGTAGGTTTCTATGTACGGGTTACACCTAGTTATAAATTCACAGTTTAAACATTTCATTAAATTCTCAATACTACGGGTCCACAAGACCAGTGTGACTTAGGTATAAAGGTCACAGTGTGGTAGCTTTGGTAACTTTCCTAACCTTGAATAATCGGATTTACAAATTTCGCAAGTTAGTAACCAAACTGGTTTTGTTTCGTTGCGAGAGTTTTTCACAATATTAGGTATAGGCTAGGCTAGGTAGGCTAATAATTATTATTACATAGCAATCAATTAACTACCATTGATCTCTTTAATATTGCAGGTATTCTAAATTTATACAATTAATTCAAGCTTTCTCATTAGGTATAGTGACTAAATTAGCATATTTGATCATCATGAGCAATATGCTCTAAAGCAGGTACCTATAGACTGAGGATTTTTGAATAAATATTTCCACTAAACTGTTAGTGGAAATATTTATTCAAAAATCCTTAGAGAATATATAGATCTAAGCAAAAATCTTACTGATTAGCAAGTAATTAGGGAGAACCCTGCAAAAACGTCATCGGATCATAAATCTACGTTTAAGTGAGAAGAAATCTAGTTTCATGAGATATCCGTCAATATTTATTTTTTATAAAAATGTATTCTATGATAATAATACAACTAAAACTATTACTGAATTATATTAGCTGTAAGTAATAATTAAAAATTTCAATTGTTTTTTTTTATTCCAGAAAATGTTTGAAGCTTAGCTTATAACTTCAAAAAGAAAAAAAAGAAACATCAAACGCGATGGCGGGATAAATTGCGTCAAAACAATGGCGGGATTTTAAAAACTTTTTTGAGTTGTGTGATTAACATTTATTATTATGGCCTCAGAAGCAGTTTTAAAATACTTAGTAGATACTAATAGGCCATATTCATGTGCAGATGTGACGGTTAATTTACGTGGAGCCTTTACTAAAGGTGTCATTCAGAAAACTTTAGACGCTTTGAGTGAATCAGGAAAAATAAAGTGTAAATTGTATGGAAAACAAAAAGTTTATGCCGCTTTACAGTTGAGTAACGTAGCAGACGACTGTGATTCAGAAGGTTTGTTTTAAAAAAAAATATAGCCATTAAAAGTTTAAAAAAGGTATAGGTACATAATAATTTTAATGAAAATATGTATTTATTTTTTCTGTGTTGCAAAAGCTTGAGAGTCAAATTTACCTTGAAAGAATTCTTAATAATTATGTTTTGTTTTAGATTATGACACAAAAATAAAGAAAATCACAGAAGAATTGTCAGAAAATAGTATTACTTTGAAAACTGCAGAAGGAAATTTAAAAGTTCTTACATCTACACCAACCACTGATACAGCAAAAGTACAAATAGATGAGATAAAAAAGAGAACAAATACTTATGAAGAGAAATTGGAATTGTTAAGAAACTCAACAGAGGTGATAAGTGCTGAAGAAAAAAAGATTCTACTTGATGAGCATGAGAAATTGTTACGAGAATATAGGTAATTAAAGAATTTAATTAGTAACGCCCTTTCTAGAAGACAGGCCTATATTGAGCATTGGAGTAAAGTAAGGTACTAAAGACTTGATGGTGATGATGAAAGTATTTATGATGAAGTTATGCATAATAAAATTCAATGATTTAATCAAACTGGCTAAATATCGAATATTAATAGGTACTATCAAAAATGATCTGTAAACCACTTGTAATTTACCTACACAACTTTCTAGAAAAAAAATTTTTATTATAATGATTAAAAATCCCTTTTCACTCATTTTTTTTAAAGAATTTAAGTCAGATGTTCTGAATTAGAACAGTTTCATATTAGGTAAAAAAATATTCAAATATTATTTCCTAAAAAAGGTTTGTATGTCATGTTTCTGATACCATAGAGAAATTGCTTTCAGGAAACGCAAAAGGACTTGCAATGATATGCTTGAAGCTATTTTGGAGGGCTACCCAAAATCCAAGAAGACATTCCTAGAAGAGCTCTGTATTGAAACTGATGAAATGGTCAACTTTAAGCTAACAACTTGTTGATTACTGAATACAATAGCTATGTATATAACTAATGATTAATTTATAAATAAAAATGAATTCTGTGTTGAAGCATTAAGTATAATTTTTCTATGTTAAATAATCACACATACTTAAGCTTTAATTGTAAGGTAGGTAAACATTGACTTTATTATTAAGATACCTAGTCACAATTCTCTATTCACCTTGGAAGCTCAGTTTCTCATTTACTAGGGAATTTACTTTGTTGAAATTTTTTTACATTTTTACAATAAAAGCTAAACATTACGTCAATCAAATATCAACCATATTCCGCTGAAATTAAAAATGAATTTTGTCTAAACAGTACTTACCCTAGAAATAATGATACCCGCAATAGATATCCGTATTCTGGGCCCCTTGAGCAGTTTGTATCGAAGATCAACTCCGTTCCAGAACGACACGAAGTAGCGCTTGATTTGCACGTTGTCACCTCCATGTAATCTGTTAATTTTAGAAATTATAGTAAACTACCGTTTGCACCCGGCTCCGCCCGCGTATATTGGTTATCGCGGTAAGGAGTACCTAGTCTTTCGAATTTATAATATCAAGTATAGATACCATGTCAATATTACCACGGGAGTCATTTTGCTTTATTTCGCCACAGATAGGGTGCCTCTACCACCGAATACATAAATGAGATTACTGGACCCTTCCTGTCTATATGTATGTCTGTGTGTCTATATCCCTCCATGAAAATTTGATTATAAGCAAGCGCACCCGCACAGGCCAATGTGGAATGAAAAGTATAGGTATTTTTTACTTGAACAGTTTCTTATACTAAAACAATACCTGCTTATAAGTATGTTTTACTTTTCCTTCTCTTGTTTTATTTATGTATTTATCTTTACTTTTACGAATAAGTATACATCACGCTCGACATATACTAAAATATCAGTAGGTACAAGGTAGTAGAGCCACGCTGATTTCAGCACGAACGGGCCGGCTCGACCGGGGCAGTGCTGTCGTGTTTCGTTGGTGAGTGCGAGATCGGAGGCCCAATTAGTCTAGTTAACAAGTTCCATACTTGTTGACTAGACTAAAAGATGCAGCAGCATCACTAGGCCGCCATAGTGTGGGTCGCCATACTGCATTGTCTGCATTCGCAATGAGTATGGTGACCACCACTCTTGGATTCTGCTTATGTTTTCCATCAGGCAGAGTAGAGTCATTTTGGCGGGCCAAACATAAAAAAAGGTACTATTTTCAATGCGTGCATCTTTAATGAAATGGTACTGTATTCTATAGCCGAATCACCAACAATTTTTCGTTTTAGATCTTAATTATTGTCTAAATATGGTTAAAGTTAAAAGTACATACCTATAGCCATCGTAATCAACGATGACAAGAATTTCTGGATAGATGACGTACGGCGCTTCCCGCTTCTGCCTGGAGTGCGCCTCTGTTGAGCGTTTTCTTCTGAAGCGCTTGCCGAGGTGATCGGGTTCCATGAATGCTACAAATAATAAACAAATCTATTTAGGTATATCATTAGCTATTTCCCTACGCAACTTTTAATGTTGATTTTGCCCATTTATTTGAGAAGCCCGTTAGTTTGTGAGTATGTCAAATTTGTCAGTATGGACTAGTGTGTATACTGACAAATTTAAATATTTTTGATACGTACGTATTATTTTATAGAAAATCCAGACCCAGAAAAAATCATCATTCTCGACACATAAATATTTATCCTGGTAAGAAACGAAACCAAGACCGTCCGTCAGCTAATAACAGTCATAAAATAAGAATTGAGGAGTGGTGTTTGACGCTATAAGCTATTCGTCAACATGCTTTCAGCCGTTTTGGTGTGACTATTAACAATCATATATTCAAACTTTCGCATTTAGAATAACGGTAGGTATATTTTGATCAGTTATTTTTCACCAGAAGTATCTAAAGCCTGTTGTCATGACGCACAGATGACATTAAGAAGTCATTTAAAAGGTGTTTATTTCAATAAATCGGTGTTTGGTGTCATAAATAACGCTCATAAGTACCTATGCATATATGTTTAAATAACAGATAGGTACTTATTTTTGTTTTTGTCTCGATCAATGAGTAAAGTATATTTAAGACACTAGCAAATATGTATTTATGAAGGTATATATTATATACTTTAATCTATTCATAATATTATTATAAACTTAAGAGTTTGTTTTTTTTTGGTTGGTTAAGAACTCAGGAACGACTGGTCCGATTTGAAAACTACACCGAGTGTTATATAGCTCATTTATCGAAAACGGCTATGGACTAAATACCATAAGGCTATGACCAATATGAGCGAAAATATTTGTATATGCGTTACAAAAACGAGGGTAAATTATTTCATTTAAGAGCTTACATTATGCAGCACACGTTGCTGCATAAACGGTTAAGTTTCGCAAAAAATCATATGATGACATGATTGTTGTGAAAAGTTTGACAGCTTAATATTGTCGATCTTTTAAGGTGCACGCTGAATAACACTACGCCACGACCAATAGAAGACTGAGACATAGTTGAGTGGGTCAGTTAGTACTTATTACTTTTAATTATGACTGCACGTTTGGCCTAGTGGTTTAACGGTCACCACGCCGTTTCCTACTTCGCCAAGTGTCGTGGGTTCAAATCCCACGTAGGACAATACTTTGTGAGATCCACAAATTGTTGTTCTGAGTCTGGGTGCTATTTGTGTCCGTTTCATGTATGTTTGTAAAGTCCCCCGCGACACAGGATTTATTCCTAGTGCGGGAGCTGTCTTTTTTTAGAATAAAAAAAAAGCACGATAGGTAGGTTTCATCTAAAGCATGGAGTATATAGGTAAGGAGGACCGGGCTCTTATGGGGAAAATGTTTGTTAGTCGTGTTTGACGGACACTTTTCTATCCTAGAGATTGTACTCCTTATTTCTACACTCCATAATCTAAAGCCGAGTCTCCACCGAACAAAAGTTGGCAAGTTTTGTGCTGTCAACACGTGTTGGTGACAAAAGTATCTGTAATTTCCTAGTGTTTTATTTTTATTTATTTGGGACAAAAACAGTTATACATTATAGTTTTTTTTATAGTCAACAAATGTTAGGAACCGTGTTTCTGTTTTTGGCGGTAAACATCAAAAGAATACGTTTGTTGCAGATATTTTATTGGCTCTGTGGTGACGTTTAGTTCGAATGTTTTTCAAATTGTTGGCGACTCGGTGTAGACACAATGGAAACAAAAGTTGGCGATTTTCTGAAGAGTTGCAAACAGTTGGAAACACTGAAATTGCCAATAATTTCGGTGGATACGCGCCATAACGCAGATTTAAAAATATATTCCGACTTTTCTCATTTGCTTCGGATATTTTAATTTGGGATAATTTTTTTTAATAAAATACATAAATATCTGAGTCGTTGTTCTGTATCTATATAATAGGTTGGCAGGTTTTAAAAAAAAATGAATGGCGTTTTAAAGTATAAACGAATGACGGTCATTGTCTTAATTAGTTTTTTTTTTGGATTATCATTCTAGATCCGCTTCAAAATTATAATGACAATGGACATTCAAAATATTATGACATTCCATCGCGTATACATAGACAAAAAACAAAGTTAAAATACTAAAACCATCACGTAGAATAACTGCTAAGGAACCCTGGACAATTTTCTTGTTTTAACCCTATTATGGCAAAGGAGGTATCCTACCTTTGCCTTAATGCCCTTTATTTTTCAGTCTATGTATGATTGTATGTTAAATAGTAGCGCTAAACTATTAAACCGATTTTAATGAATCTAGTGTCAATAGATCCGTAACAACGGCCCGAGTGAAATAGGCTATTATAAAGTGTGGTATACTAACATTATAGAGGTTGCTTGTTTTACGTCTTTACTAATATAATCTCAGAAACTATCGAATTAAAAATTATTTTAGTATTGGATTTATTCCATTTATAATGGAAGGTATTTATCATCATGCTAAGATCAATAGCGTGCCTGTCGGATGTCACAGTAGTTTAAGCGGTCGCCACACCGTTTTCTACTGCCGTGAGTATTGTGGGTTCAGTCAAACTCCACATGGGACAACACTATTTGTTAATCATAATTTGTTGTTATGAGTCTGGGGGTTCTTTGTGTCCGTTTCATGTAGGTATGTTGATAAAGTCTCCCGCGATACAGGATATATTGTTAATGCGGAAGTTATTTTTTTAAATGAAAAGAAAAAATATTATATATATATGCCCTAGCATCTATGAAAAATGTTCCGGGCAAAATGGAATAACATTTGAGACAGACGAAGAAAAATTATTTGCGTGGGTCAGCTATTCTGTATTAGAACTACTAGAATTTTTCATACCATCGTTTCACACGCGTAAAAAACCTATATCTTTCTGGAACAGTTACAAGACTTCACCTGTACCTACCCCTGGCAACGTAGTGCCATTGTAATCTATACTATTATAAAGCTGAAGAGTTTGTTTGTTTATTTGAACGCGCTAATCTCAGGAACCGCTGGTCCGATTTGAAAAATTATTTCAGTGTTGGATAGTACATTTATGGAGGAAGCCTATATATCATCACGCTACGACCAATAGGAGCGAAGCACCAATAAAAAATGTTTTAAAAACGGGGAAAAATTATCACGCTACGGGCAATAAAATCTCAGTTATTTCTGAGATGATGACGTAACAATCAAAAACATACTCATTTTCGCATTCATAATATTAGAGATGACATTCGTAACGTATTTGAGCGGTTTTTATTTCGTTGTTATAATTATTGTATTGTAGGATATTCTTTTAATGAGTGTGACATAAAAAAAAATCGACTGGAAAAAACAAGCATGTTCGAGATTTGAATGTTTATATTCTAGGTACATGTTTTTTTGTAATCATTGAAGTTGGTTTTATTACTTAATTATTTAGTTTTCGTCCTAATATAATAATTTAACGAAAATGCTGCAACTTCAAGTAAAGAAAGTGTGAAGAACACAGCCTTTATGAATTTTTCATAATTTTGACGCCTAAAGGTCAGATTTAACTTGTTAAGTTTAAAGTTCTTTGTACGAGTATAATTAAATTATTAATATTGGTAAGTTTTGTCTCTCTCAAGTTTTGCCTTTATGTATGGTTTACATTGAGTGTCGATATAGTCATTTTAATAATCGAGACTTTGTTGATGTTATTCCAAACTATGTAGAATATTCAGTAGAAGTAGCTCAAATTCAAAAGAATAAATAAAATACAGTATAAAATATCTCAAAACAATACACAAAATTTGAACGACCTAAACATTCTTAAAACAAATAATACCTAGCGTTTTTCTTTAAAAGTTTTTTTCTTTTGCAGTTTTAGTTTATATATAATAAAGTTAATTGCTATTACAGCGCCATTAAACCATTCATGGTATCCATTTCTACGATTTAAGTTTACAAGAAAACTTATAATTTACCAAAATTCAAAACTGACGAGCACCACCAAGTTAAAATTTGAATACCTAAGTGATAAATTAAGTCAATTTCTGTAATTTTTATTATCGTTATATCAAGAACATAATAACATATTGATTGCTAATTTGAAGTGATTTTATTAATGGATCCTTAATCGATTCTATTTATATAGTAAGATTTCGTCAGTATAAAATCGACTAAACGAATTGTTACTAACTGGTCTATTGTGCACCTGTGTGGATACCTACATACATATTATATAGAAACCACAATCGGTTTTTCCTGATTGTAGATTATTCAAGACCCGTCGAATTACTATTATAAACTTTTTCTTATCGTCAAATTAAAATAAATTATGACGTTATACTCTGACCTTACGACCCCGGTCACAAGACGCAATACCGTTTCTTGTTACAAAAACAAGATTTTAAACCGAAAACACAATACGTTACTCTTTTATTTTATAAATAGTAATTATTAATTAATTCAAATCCGACAATTTGTAATTATAATTCAGCTAATGTATGAATAAATTAATCAGGAAGAATATGTTTAATTTGCGTATTTCTTATTAGTTTATAATGTTAGAAGTGGACAAATTGCAGGAAAAAGATAATGTTTTTTTGCTATCTTCAAGAAAAAACAATTCCAACGGTTTCCGCTGTCTTTCCGTCTGTTACTTTTTTAGAGAATGGTATCCTGTTTAACAGTTTTACCCAAATTGCTAATTTTAGGTTTAATACCTGGATGACAGAGCTATGCTCGGTATTTTTTTATTAGTAAATTTTCTAAAAATACATCCCAGCTATCGATTTATCGCCCCTGAAACCCCTTGTATACTACATTTCTTGAAAATCATGCCGCTTCTGGGATTACAATCTATACTATTATATAAAGCTGAAGAGTTTGTTTGTTTGTTTCAACGCACTAATCTCAGGAACCGCTGGTCCGATTTAAAAAAATCTTTCAGTGTTGGATCGAGGAAGGCTATAGGCTATATATCATCACGCTAAGACCAATAGGAGCGGAGCACCAATGACAAACAAAAACGGGAGAAAATTATCACGCTACGGGCAATAGGAGACGCAAACGAGGTTGCGTGGGTCGGCTAGTTATATATAACTAGCTGACTCACGCAACCTTGTTTACCTACGTCTACTGTTGCCCGTAGCGTAATAACTTTCCCCTGTTTTTGTAACATTCTTCATTCATTGGTCGTAGCGTGATGATATATAGCCTATAGCCTTCCTCGATAAATGGGCTATCTAACACTAAAATAATTTTTCAAATCGGACCAGTAGTTCCTGATTTTAGCGCGTTCCAACAAACAAAGAAACTTTTCAGCTTTATATATTAAAAAAAGTATAGATAAAGAAGTATAGATTAAACAAGAATTGCTCGTATAAAGGTATTAGATATTTTGATTACACTATAGAACATTCAGATCTTTATATATGATATTTATTTAGTTAGAAAGACATACATATCATATTTATCATCAATCTTAGTTATATAAAAAGTAGCAACTCGCCCCGGCTTCGCACGGGCTCTTTACCGAAAGTATAATATAGCTTATGTTACCCTGAGAAGATGTGCGGCTTAATTTTTCCCGCTGTCTTCAACAAATCTCGTTATTTTTTAGCCAAAATATAAAATTAGTTTTTAATATAATTATTAAAATTATTTTTTAGCCAAAAATTAATTATATACGAAAACCTTCCTCAAGAATCACCCTATCTATTGGTAAAAATCGCATCAAATTCCATGCAGTAGCTTTCGAGTTTACCGAACAGACAGACAGACGCGGTGGAGGACTTTGTTTTATAATATGTAGTGATACAGGTTCTACCTAGTTCGGGATCAGACTGGTGTTTGAAGTTAATATTCTACCTACATATTAGCTAACTCGCGCAATTTCGTCAGCGTCTCTCAAAGCAATAAATTTTACCGGTTTTTGTAACATTTTTCATTGATAATGGGCTCCAATTAGTCTTAGCGTGATGTTTTACTGCCTAAAATCTTCCTCGATAAATGAGCTATGCAATCCTAAAACAATTAGCGAAATTGATAAAGCTATTCACGCATGATGACGTCACAAAGGGAAATAGGGATTCACATGTCATAGATAGATTCCATAAACAAATATTTGGTTCGTGGAAACTCGAGACTGGCAATCTTATCAAGATATAAAACGGTATATATAGGTATACCTATATAGGTACTTGACAATGATCGCCAAACGTCTAATAATAAATATAATGTTTTATCCTTTCTGACATTTTGTAACCCGGTTCGTATTTATCTTGTCTCAATTTATTATTAAATCTCTACTAGATAATGCAGCTGTCATGACTAGCTATACCTAGGTACCTAACGCATTGTCAATAATCAGCTAATCACGTGTATTATGTTATAACTGACAGCGGTACCGCCATTAATATAATACTCTTCATAAATAATGATCTAAATATGGTAATAACTTTGCTTTTTAATGAGATCATGAAAAAAGCTAATTGTATCACTACATAGTATAAAACAAAGTCGCTTTCTCTGTCCCTATTATCCCTATGTATGCTTAAATCTTTAAAACTACGCAACGGATTTTGATGCGGTTTTTTTAATAGATAGAGGTTTTAGAAGGTTTTTATGTATAATAAATGCATAATAAAGTATGAAAACACTGTTAATTTTCGAGGTTTCTAATGAGATGTAGCAAATAAATATGAAAATGGCTTATTTAGGAAGCGATATTAAGCAATACAGAATGAATCCTTATACAATTAAGTAAATTAAATACATTGTGCATTCAATATAGATGAAAATGGCCCTTTACTGTATCTAATTTAAACGAATATATTGTTGTATCTAAAATATAATAAAATAAAATATATATCTAAGATCTTGTCACTGTATATCGGTAAGCCATACCTGGCGTAGTATATTGACATCTGTTTGCTGAGATAGCACTACTAACTATTTGGTTTTTATAATAAATATGGATGTGTTGTAGACTACCAAAAATTATCAATGAAAACTCAATGTTGTTTCATTTTCCTTTCGATAATAAGTAATTTGATAATACAAGCTATGCTTTTTTATTTTAAATATTATACGTATTGCTGTTTATAATATAGAAAAAACAAACTTAAAAGATGCCATTTACGCTGTAAAAATGTGCAAAACTATATTCGAAGATATTACAGATTTAAAATGCACGAATCGTGTCGTCGACGCAACGGGGTATCTAAACTCCACCCGTGCGAAGCCGGGGCGGGTCGCAAGTAATATATAAAATGTAACTGTATTAGCCTATTAATTTTAGCAAATAAGACACCCGTGTGTAAAGATCTACGGTAACTAGATGAGTCCCGCGGTGTTACCCGCGGTTAATCTTCACCCGCAGGTAACGCCGCGGGTAGAACCAATTTCTTTTTTTTTTTTTAATCAAAACCATTCTCGAATCCACAGGAATAGACACAAAGAATTTCATTAAAATCGTTCGAGCTGTTTAGGAGTTTAGTCACATACCACACAATAAAATTGCATTTAGTCATAAGAAACAGTAAAATGTATGAACATTTTTAGATTCCCTGAATCATTATTCACTAACGGTACTACATTTCTGTTCTTTTTTTGTGTTATTATTACGTATTAGGGTGTTAGCAAACTAAAAACACCATTAAATGCGCAAGTGTTTGTTTTAAGAGCACTTTAAAGTAGCGTGATCCACTTTTTTTTTCCAAAACGGTACATTTTTGACTCATTTTCCAGAGGAGATAGCTAATGATCTCTACTATCACCCCTTAAAGGGATTGCTACATGTTACCATTAACCCTGTATAAGATAATGTCTCTATTCGTATTTTTTTAATGTAGGTACATATTTTTTGTTTTTAATAAAATAACATCCCCGTTATAAGCTAATATCCTGTATCAAACAAAGAACACCCTCACACAGAATAACATTTTATTAATCAATTTATAAGCTGTACATACACGGATGATTAATGTTTTTTGGGATTTACATTTTTGTTAGTTAGATTTTTACAATTTTTACTTTTAAATATTTTTTTTTTTTTTTATGGAATAGGAGGGCAAACGAGCAGACGTATCGCCTGATGGTAAGCGATTACCGCCGCCCATGGACACCTGCAACACCAGAAGCGTCACAAGTGCGTTGCCGACCTCTGGGGGATGGGGAGGGGATGGGGTATGGGCCTCTGGTATCCTCACTCACTCGGTGAAACACAACGCAAGCACTATTTCACACCGGTTTTCTGTGAGGCCGTGGTATCACTCCGGTCGAGCCGACCCATTCATGCCAAAGCGTGGCTCTCCCACGGTGAAATATTAATTAAAGTAGAAAATGAAAAAGAAAAATAAACCTATCTTTCCTTTAATATTTTTTGCTCGCAATGTTTTCCTTACGTGGCTAGTCTGAAAAGTTTTGAAGTTAAAAAAGAGAGTTTTTCCTTATTTTTTTATTATTTATGTGCATAGCCTCCTTGAACTTTGCATACTGCTCCCAGCGATACACAATGCAAATGCAAAGATGAACTACATTCACTGGTTTTTATTAACGAGTGCTGCTACGTTGCTATCGTATAGTAGAATAAAAAAATGTCATAATGACCTTAGAGTTTTAGTAAAATCTTCAATTAATTGACTTTCGATCGAAGAATCTTAAGTTAATACATACCTTGAGGATGTAACTAAAATCTATACCTATCTTGAAATACGAAGATTTATATTTGATTCGATACAATTTCAGAATCAATGTCTCAATTACTACGCATATTAAAAGACTATATAAATTCAAGGTTTTGAGATGACATAAGTTCAGAGTTGAAAGCCCTTTGTCCTTATACATAATATTATCATTGTTAACATAATGAATTATCATGCATTATTAAAATATTAAGAAATGACATAATAAAACATATATTATTTACGATGAATGGTTATAGTTATGTGTACACCCAAAATCGACTATTGAGATTTTTATTAAATTATTATTATTAAAATTTTATGTAATGTAATTTATAGTAATATTCACTTTTAATTTATGACAATGTTATAGGTTTTTTATTTTTTATTTATAGGTATAATTAAGAAAAAGCAGAATGACCGGGCGCGCTCAGCAATTTATGCATGTACCCCCGAAAGAATTAACAAGAATGTCGGGAGTCTCACTTACATAGGCCAAATTTCAGATAGAATCGCGAATATTCTAAGAAAACACAATGTTTACGTAGCTTTTCGATCGGATCATAACTTGCGTAAACTATGTAACGGTAAAGATAAATTAGAGAATTCAAAAAATCCGGAGTTTACAAATTAGTATGCAATGATTGCACCGGGGTCTATGTGGGTCAGACAGGCCGTAGTTTCGAAATTAGGTACAGGGAACATGTTGCCGCTCACAGGAATGGCCATCCAGATAAATCACATTTCGCAAAACATTTAATAGACACCGGCCACTCCTTGAGCGGCAACAATACCTATAACATTCTGCATGTTTGCGATAAGGGTTTCCGGCTGAGTGTGTTGGAACAGTTAGAAATATCAAAACATAACAATAATAATGCATATACACTGTTGAATGACCAAACAAACTTAATTCCATCACCACTTCTAAGTATGAGTGCAGGTAGTTCGGCACAGATGTCTTTATGACATTGTATCGACCGTTATTATAGCGTCATCGAAACGGTATATAAAGGGCTGACAGCGGTGCGGCGAGCTCATTCGAGCTCAAACGCTCAACGAGTCAACATCTCCTGAGGATGCCCCGTGGAGGGGCGAAACACGTGTCGAGTATAGGTTTGGTTGCATGGCATGCTAATTATTTCTCACTTGTTTTGTATGTGTACATATGCATGATACCCATATGTGCATGTGAGTATGCATCACGGTGGGATTTGTGGCTGCTTTCAGACCTGGATATTTGTCTCGCGGAATTAAAGCTAAATATATTTCATAGCATTTAATGTCATGGATTTCCGCAAAGTAACGCCTGATTCCATAACTTAACCTAATGTTATAGGTATTTCTGATATTAATTAGGAACTCTTAGTTTATAAAAGAGAGGGTCATATCAAGAGTCGTTTGCTACGGAATAAAGATACAATTGGACATTCATTTGGACTTAATTGGGCACAGAGATAGTTATAACCCGGATTATTACATAGACTACTTCTTATGTTTCGGGTCGGACCAAATGTTTGTATGATCTACAAATATTTGTTTCGGAGTTTGGGTGTTTTCTATGTATAATATGTATCTATTTACAAAAAAAAAGTATATATGTATTTGTATCAATTGTCTAGTACCCATAACACAAGTTCTGCTTAGCTTGGGACTAGATGGCGTTGTGTGTTAGATGTCTGAAATATTTATTATTATTATAATTTGAAAAAAAGAAAGACTAAATTCTTGCCAACACGAACGAAGTCTCGGGCTAAATCTAGTTCCATCATACTTGCAATTATTTTGAAAAAAGTGTGTGGTTCTATATAGCGTATGCGTCTTAGTACGTTACGTAGTCGATTAATAACCTTCGTTAACATTGTTTAATGTTTGCGTTGAACTGTTGTCTTAACACAGTTTATACACATACATTTCATAAATCAGCATTCATTGATAGGTAGTAGTTAATCCCCACTTAGTACATTAGAGAAATCGTTTATTTAATTTGACAGAAGCACCCCATTCAAGAACGATAACTTTAAAAAAAAAGAGACGTGTTGGCAATCGAAAACCTGTTTAATTACCATAATCAATTGGCAGAGATAATGTAATTGGTAGGTGCGAATATGCACGTGGCTATTGTGACCAGTCGATGTCGCAGACACGTGTTGTATGGATCATAGACAATAAATAACCGTTTAATTTAATATTGTTACTAACATTGACGCTATTGTTGACATATAGTTTTTTAATAATTGGAATATTGGATTTTTGATTTAATATCGTATGAATATTGGATTGAAATTGGAATCTTGGAATATTTTGATATATAATAAACCGTGTGAAGCCGGGTCATAAATAAAAATGGCAACATTTAGGTATTATTTAAAAATAATTATATTATTTGTTTTAGAGTTCAAATTGATTTATATAGGTCCTCTTTGGTATTATAAAATATGTCGGAAAATCATACTTGATACAAAAATTAAAATATTTTGATACTTAAGGCAACTTAGAACATTTTATCACAATAAAATAAACGTCGATTTAAGAACAATTTACATAATAAACTATCAGTGAGGTCAAAATTATGTCGTTTGATGTCTGGAGACATGTATAGGTATTTATTATTAAATACGTCTATTATAGGTATGTAATTTTCGTGTCAAGTTGTAGCCAATAAAACCGATTTTCACGTTTTTCATGTTTTGCTGGCGTGGCTACGGTAGGATAACTATCCTCACAACACAACACAACATCACGCTTAAAAAAGCATTTTGAAAAGTGACACATATGACGCTGCGTGGGTCAACTACACACATCAAAAGTGTCTAGGGATCAACATATGTGTCTAGGGATCAACATATATTTTTGCAATAACTTTTCTCCTGATTGATATTAATTAAAATTTTCTTTAAGGATTCATCAAATAAAGTGTTTTCGTTTGTCACAGTAACGATAAACCAAGTCACCTTTGCATTAATAAAGAAATTTGCCATTTTCCTAATAAAGGGATTTTTGACATTTGAACCACTAACATTAAAGTTCGAAAAAAAGACTGAAATAACAGTTTTCTTTAAAATGTTATTAGGTAACTTAAACAATTAATAATCCGTGTTTCTACCGCGAACACTAACAACACAAGAATCGGTTTGGCATACTCAAAATGAGTTCATCCAAATCACGCTGTGGAATGGCCGCCCATGTTCGTTGCATCAACAAAAAAAGGTCTTCTTGCGACTGGATACCCTCCATATTCGGCAGAGCTCTTCTCTGTAGCATATCCCATGGCATAGGCATGCTCAATCGGGTTTAAGTCTGGCGACTGAGCAGGCCAGGGCCAAAGCCACATCTCAATCTCAAGAAATCCGCATAAAAATGCTTGATCCCTAGACACTTTTGATGTGTGTAGTGGATAGACCTATATTATATTTTTAACAACCTACGTTTCTATTTACAAAGACTAAATCCGTTTTAAAACTTGAATCAAAAGCCCAATCCCTAATATCTATATACACCTAATCGTAATACCTAATCGTAATCATATCATACCTAATCGTAATACCTAATCGTAAAATAAAAAACATCATCATATAATACCTAATCGTAAAATAAAAAACATCATCATATAATACCTAATCGTAAAATAAAAAACACTACATATAAGTCCGAATCACTGAAACCCATTATGCGATCAACAATCAGTTACTTACCGTAATCGCTTAAGTGGTCGTGTTCTGTGGGTTCTCTTTTGATAATGACATGTTGAGCTCCATTCAAGGCGCGCTGTAATGTGTTTTGATCTTCACTTTTTCTCTTGACTGAAATGACATTTTTTTGAATTAATAGAAATTAGAAGCCTGGACAAAGTTACTCGAAGTGAATTTAATTATTTTTAGAAAAAAAAATCTTAACTCTATGGACACTGACATTACGAAAGTTTTCAAATGTACAATAGTTTAGTTTACAAGTTTCATCACGTGCGCATATAAAGTTTATAAGCGAATGCATCTGATTATCATAAATAATATAATTAATTTTCGACTGCACGATTGGCCTAGTGGTTTAACGTTCACCACGCCGTTTCCAACTGCGCCAAGTGTCGTGGGTTCAAATCCCACGTAGGACAACACTTTGTGTGATCCACAAATTGTTGTTTTGAGTCTGGGTGTTATTTGTGTCCGTTTCATGTATGTTTGTAAAGTCCCCCGCGACACAGAATTTATTCCTAGTGCGGGAGTTGTCTTTAAAAAAAAAAAGTGAAATATTCTCCTACTCATTAGTCTATGGTCGGCTTCCCGCGACTGTCGTAAGACCGTACATACCTATTAGGTAGTTATGTTAGAGCGACTTATTATTGCTTTGTTTATTTATATTTATTTGTGCATCTAACATGACAAATATAGAAGGTTTTTAATAAATTAGTTTTTATATGTATTATTGCTGCATTAGCCAAGTAAAGAAACTAATTAGGTACTAGACTATTCATTGTACGGTTACAGGCTCTTCTTAATTATTAAGTATGACAAGTTTGAAAAGTACTGTAACTAAGAGTACAAATATCAGTTTCTTTTTTAGATACATATTTAGCGAATAATGTAGAAATTACCAGCTTTCTTTAGGGATGATGACCATACCAACTGAAATTATTTTCTTTTAGGTATGCATCAGAGACGTTTATAAATGGGTACACATACCGACATAGAAAGAAATGATAATTGAAATTGTATTAATTTAAGTACAGAATAAGTTAACAATAACAAAAAGGATTTAGCGCTTGAGAGCCAGTACTTCACAAAAACATGGATCTATCAGAAGATTTTTATTTAGGTACCAAATGTTCTCGAAAGTGTGTGGTTAATACACTCTTATGCAAAAACTTAGCTATTGTTTCGGTTCCGCCTTACAAGCGGGAAAGTTACTAGGACTGCTCATAGTTGTCAAGTTCAGTATCATAGTAAACGTTCAGGGTTCATGCGTCTTTACTATAAGGAAACAATTTAATAAATAAAAAAAATATCGAATTAGTATGCAGCGAATAATTTTCAAGTAATTTTATAAGTAAATAACCTTACCAAGAGGCAGTCCTGTGTCTATAGACACCATATCACCCATGCTGGAAGGGTCCATGAACATCTCGTCGTCCTGCGTAGCCGCTGTCATCGAGTCCGGGATGGGCCTTATTACTAAGTCATGTCCAATGGAACCTTCCTGTTGAACAATACACATTCATTGGATTAAGATCTATAGACAATAGTTATTTTTGCCTTACATTACCGATATTTAAAAAATATTGTTGCGGGAAAATTTATGTTATATGAATATTAATTTTAATCTGAGTCCCTAACAACGTTTAGTTAATAAGAAATAATTTATTACATGTATTTAAGTGTACTATTTTATTGTATAATTCACAAGGAAAACTTGGATTTCATGATCATAATTTTACGATCGATACATTGTTGATGATGATTTAGTTTTTGAGATAAAAATTCAAAGTATATGTATATACAGAAACTATCAATAAAATAAACTATCGTTTATACGGACTTGTAACTTCATTTACGTGTATTACATGATTGTAAAAAACGATAACAGATAGAGGCTTGT
The DNA here is from genome assembly GCA_949125395.1 of Diaphora mendica. Taxonomy (NCBI): domain Eukaryota; kingdom Metazoa; phylum Arthropoda; class Insecta; order Lepidoptera; family Erebidae; genus Diaphora; species Diaphora mendica. The sequence goes on from OX421333.1 coordinate 8,635,702, forward strand.
CGAGAGGAAGTTCGAAGGAATATTCTGACAATAATGACGTGAGGTTCTGCTGAGGGCATTATATTTTAAAGTTTTATATTTAATATAATTGTAATACACAAAACCTCAAAGTCTAGTATGCACAAAAGGCCTTTTGAAAGCAAACATTAATCAGATGTTAAAAAGAAATGGCAGAATTAAGTAGGTACTTGGCAAGAAGTCATAAAGAATTTAGATATTTGGTAATAAAATATGAACTTTAAAGTATGAATCTATCCCATCAATCTATAGAGTCGCTATGCGTTCATAAAACACTATTTGGCCACGTCCAAAGCATAAATGGCCATATAAAACCTCGATTTATTCACACCTACATAGAACGTCGGCGCTGGCTGTTGGGCAATCGACCTTAGTCTTATTTGTAACGCCATTGTGTCTATGGTCCCACAGTATAGCACGCTAGATGTACACTTGTGATACAAGTAAAAGCAGTTTTAAAACTAAGTACTAAACAGAGGATTTAAAAGCGAAAAATAAGTTTAATTAGCTATTTTTAAAACTAGCTTTCAAACTTTCGCGTCGTATGATACTGAATAAGCGTGATCATGTATAAGAAAGCCTATGAAAAGGCTTGAATTGCCTTACGGTTTGACCTGGTTGAACTTGATTTGGTCACATGACACATATCATAGGTACCCGTGTATGAATTTAAAAATATAATTTTAAAGCTTCTCTAGTAGTTTCTACTAGAACTAACTACTACTACTACTAGAACTAGTAGTGGGTCTTACCTATGTTATTTAATTATTAAACTTATAAAATACTGTCATATCAAATACGATGGTGTACTATCAAACCTACATCTGGCCGAAACCGTAACTTTATCCAAAAAGATCAGGTTGTCAGAAATGTTAGACAGTTGGAAAGACTTTTATTTTAATCGACTGATTACAGAAAATAAAATAAAATTAGCAACAAACCAGATTGCTTTCTCAATTTTGTATAATCTATTCCATAAATAAAACTTATCTACAAAGTCAAGATTTTTCTCCTGATTAAAAACCACTGGTCACGTTCCTGATCTTGTTTATGGCTAGTCGCTCACTGACATTGGCACGTGTTCGAAATTCAGACATGTCATATCCTGTCTAAAATGTGACGTTTTATGCTAATGGCGCCAAATGTTACGACACCGAGTTGTTATAATTCATTCATTCTTGACACGCATAGCTTAGCAATCGTGTTAAGGCCCTTTTGTGTAAGATATTTATTTTTATGCAGTAGATTATCTCATAGTAGACATTAGTCAATATTTTCTTTCTCAATTTGCACTTAAATTAAACGTTAGCAAAGTATCTTATATATATATATATAAATAAAGTATCTTATCCCAGCAATTAATAAAAACTATTTAGAAATTAGGAGGGTAGGACGTCCACAGGGCAGGTGGAGAAATGCTTTGCGCAAGACGGCTGGCAGAATATGGATGCGAGAAGCCAAGGATCAAACAAGTAGCGTGCAATTGGAGATTCCTTTGTCTAGCAGTAGTCTGCGATAGGCTGATGAATTAAAACAATGACTTAGATATGCAAAGCTATAGGTAGGTACTCCTTGCTTCAAATCATCCCGTACAACTTATTACCTTCACTTGGTATCGAAGAATGCTTTTTCTAGTGTTCTTTTTCTGTCTTCGTAAAGAAGACCAAACAGTCTTTAATGGGGCAGCAATAGTTAATGTTACCCCGTGGTAACATGACGTTTTGGTTACGTTCGTTTACTGTAGGTGTCCTGCCTTTATAACTTAGTACATATAATATACTCCTATTTATGTACTCCTTAGAAAGAGGTGTATTAAGGATCAGTGCCGATGGCGGATGTCGGCGAAGAGACTAATTCAGTGAAAAATTAAATTCACTTTTCTGAAGAACTTTAGGTTGAATTTACATTGTTACTGAATTAGTTTCTTCCACGACAGTCTGTCCGTAAGCGCTTTTCCTAAAACGCCCACATTTTGCTGGCTATAATTTTAATTTAATGGAGACCGAAACAAACCTATGGCCATAAACTTGATATAAGGAAATAAAACCATAAATGAGTAAGTCGTAGGTATTTTTTCTTAATTGGTGACATTTAATTTAGTAGTAACTTACCACAATAAGTTTTCCATGATTCGGATGTCTTCTAATGAGCAGCGCGGCACCGTTTTCCTCATCCTGGTACAGGTCGCCAACGTCCTCCTCGTTTTCCTGCAGACAAAATACATATTTTATAAGTAATCAGCTGACGTTATTCTGTTATATTTAAAATTCTTTACGATGTCTCTCGTTACAAATGTACTAAAAAAACATTAAAATCGGGCCACCATTAACTCCGTGACACAAGATATTTGTACTTATATCAGACTGGCTGTACTCTGCGTCTCTGCCACGTTTCGGTCTGATACATCGAAGTTACAATAATGGGAAAAGACGAACAAAATTGGCATTCAAAAATAGATGAGAACTACATCTACATGCAGGTATATTGTGCCAAAATTTGACCCATATCGATGCAGTACTTTTTACAAGCTTTTATTTAACTTGCAATGTATGTATGTATGTTAGGGTAGGGTGGAATCTTGCAACTCAATTTTGAAGCTGATATCTTCATCCGATTTTGCTGAAATTTTGCAAGCATATGTACCTATACAGCGTGACAATACAATATTATAATAACATGGAGCTGATCTAATGTTGGAAGGTGGCGATAGGAACTCTGTAAAGAAACGTCGCAACATTATCGAGTTTGGACTCGTTTGATTCGTCGCGAGGCATTCCAGTAAAAGCTTGTTTTTAAAAAGCTTTTTAATTTATTAAAGCATCATATACAAACTATTTTAACATTGGCATGATCAAGGAATTAAAATGCAATATGCATCTTAAAAATCTTATAACATTCACACGCCACCGTCTAATTCCAAACTAGACAACCTGTACCTTGATAACCGAAGTTCTGATAAACATATTTTTTTGCATTTTTAACTACATACAAATTGATAAATCACAGCCAGACATTGTAGATTACTATTATTATTAATTATAAAATTCATTTTCGTGTAGTCTTGTTTGTAATTACTATTTCTGTTTAAGATAACAACTTTGAAACACCAGACATAAAAAATGAGACATGTTTCTCAACACTATCACCTAATTAATAAAACATGCATATTTAAATGTTAGGTAGACATTTTGCTTACATTTCACTTAATAAATTCTACATTATGCTGTACGAGATATTTAAATGTTTAGCAGAACGGAAAAACCATCTAAAAAAACCATCTTAAGTATTTATACCGAAATTAATTATTTACAATTTTGGATACAGTTTTACGCGCCCATAAGGAATAGTAAAATATTTTCAGGTAAGGAAAGGTTACGGAGCAAATACTTAAGATGTCTAGCTTTAAGCTTTTAATGGTTTAACGCGATGAGCTTTGTATGCAGCGTGTATGGACAGGCCGACTCAAAACAATGGCACTTTCTTCAAAAGGCCAACCCTGACCCTGTACTACTCCAGGTCCTATATTCAAATAGTTTTTATTTAATTTATGTTCACGGACTTAAAAAAGACAACTCTGTGGTTTGTTTCGGCATTTATTTCCAGAGTGAGTCTTAGAAAATGCCGGCGCCTTGTAGCTTTAAAGTCCGACGTGAAAAAATATCTGTAAAATATTTACTTACAAAATATTTATCATCATTATTAATTGGGTGGTTGACTTGACTTGAAAATTAGGTACCTACATTAAAAGGTAGATCATATAGATACAAGTTAAACAAATTATAAAGAGTGGAAAGTACTCCAAAATACCTATTATAAGTTACCGTAAAATGCGTGACGTAAGAGTAAGTGAAGGTAAACAAACAATACATATCACATAGAAATTTCAATATTTATTTCACACTGCTGCACAAGGAGATATACAAGGAGAGATACCGTGGGAGAGCCACGCTTCGGTATGAATAGGCCGGCTCGACCGGAGCGATACCACAGCCTTACAGAAAACCGGTGTAAAAGATCGCTAGCGCTCTGTTTCACCGAGTGAGTGAGGATACCGGAGGCCCATACCCCAATCCCTCCCCCCATCCCTCTCCCCATCTCCAAAAGGCCGTCAACGTACTTGTGACACCTCTGGTGTTGTGGGTGTCCATGGGCGGCGGTAATCGCTTACCCTCAGGCGATACATCTGCTCGTTTGCCCATTAAGTCCATAAAAAAAAAACAAGGTAAAGGTACACCGCACCCGCGCGGCGAAGCTAGACTAAATTAAACGTAGCCTTAGCTACACCTTCCATTATGAGCTATCTGCCAGTGAAAGTCCCGTCTAAATCGGCCCAGTCGTACCAGAAACTACCCGGAACAAATAGGCATACATACGACAAAAAAATTAAAAATGGATTTTATTATGTGAGTACCGCATATTAATTTTATATTCATTTAGTGAAAAGTTGAAATACAAACAGACACTTCAATTTCATTTATTTGTATAGATCTGTTAAGGCTGTTAAATAAAAAATGGATGTACATCTAAGGTCTTATCCGATATACCATAAACGGTAAAATTATTCAACTATTATAATGGCTTATTTTACAACAAAAAACTGAGCTTTTGCTTCAATACTTTGAATGTCGCACGTGATATATCATGGGAATGTCTGTGTCGTGATTTGAATGCCCCGAAATGTTTGGGCGTGTCGTGTTTCTCGACATAATTACCTAGTAACTGTCAGTAACCATTGTTTTAGTGTATTTAGAACTGTATAGTGTACTGCATAAACGCATTTGCGAAAGACAACAACCGTGCAGTCATGATATTGGTCGTAACAGGATGTTTGAAAAAAATGAAAATATAGAATGGCTAAGAGATTATCTACATTATTATTATTATAAAGCTGAAGAGTTTGTTTGAACGCGCTAATCTCAGGAACCGCTGGTCCGATTTGAAAAATTATTTCAGTGTTGGATAGTACATTTATCGAGGAAGGCTATATATCATCACGCTAAGACCAATAGGAGCGGAGCACCAATGAAGAATGTTACAAAAACGGGGGAAAATGTATACGCTACGGGCAATAGGAGACGTAAACGACGTTGCGTGGATCAGCTAGCTTTGGATAGGGGCGACACAGGATTGCTCGTTGTGAGGAACCTTGTGTGAGGAATACGTTTAGCAGTGAAAGTCTTTCGACTGAGATAATGAAATGAATTTAGCCACGTGCTGAAAGATTAGGAATACAGGGTGTTCTCTAGTGTTCCCATTGGTGACAGAAGAAGCGACCAAGAGAGCAAACTACATAACGACATGATCACAGCAAAGAGAAGGAAAACTTGAAACGAACTCTCCACCTACCCTTCTCCAGCGTGGTATAGACCGAAACCCTTCCCTCCCACTATGATCTTATTTTAACGGGGCTTGAAAAAGCATCTCACTAAGCCGGCGTAGTGTGGGACGTCATACAGCATTGTCTGCGTTCACAGTGAGTATGGTGGCCCCCACTGTTGTGTTCTAGTCAAGCTTTACATCAGGCTGAGCAGAGTCACTTTGGCAGGTTGTCAATTTACTAAGCAGAGGCTTATGGTTCAGTTGTGGACCATTAAAAGGTGTTGATGATTGTGAGTGGGCTCGTGATATTGACAGGCCCTGAAAAACTCATAACCTTCAGATCTGTAGTTATTGAAAGTAGGGCCTCGTAATAGCAGTGAGCGTAATCAGTGACGATTGAACATAATCTGTTAATGATTAACAAAAAAAATGACTTTAAGAACTGGACCAAATTGAAATGGAGCCATACGGGAACAAACATAAAAAAATTGTCGAATTGAGAATCTCCTCCTTTTTTGAAGTCGGTCAAAAAGGTCTGATGAATGTAGAATACGCTCAAGATGTTTGTCAAGTTCGTAGTAAATAGCACTTAAACGTCTCTGCCTACCTTGGACGAAAGATGAAGCGTTAATTTGTTAAATCAACAGCATTGTACATATTAACGTACATATTATGTAGTAGTTGCACACGCACACATTCTCATCTATACGAGAAGTATAATTGATACGCGGACGGATTTCAATTGACTAGTTGGAAATTGGCATAGGCTAAAGTCCTGTTTTGAAGAATTGAATTTTTGTACTTCTAAATTATTAATTAATTAATTTAATCATCAATCATTTCATAAGACAAAAATACTTCGAGTTGTAAGAAAAACGTCCAAAATGATTTCAAAGAAGTGAGGAAGTCCAATTCTGTATCTTTATTAAGATTTCCATAGTTATATCTCCTACCGATATTATTACGCATTATTACGGAGTCTCAGTTTGTGCAGGTAGTATGTGAAAACCCAGATGCTGCACACGTTAATCAGAAAAAGGTCAAAACTATTAGTCACATGATACCATCACTGTCTTTACCTAGCTTGTTTGTTTATTTATTATAAACCTGTAGCGGAAGAATAAAAGCAAATATCATTTAGTATGGGAATTCCAAGTTCGAGGCAAAAGGTATTATTAATACGACACTAAGATAAAATCCTAGGTTAGATCATTATTTATGTTCCTACTTTGATCTGAGTGCATGATAGAGATGATTATGTCGAATGATTGATCATGGATCAGAAGATGTACATATCTACATAAATGTAGGAAATAAAAGCCATAATTACTTGTGTGTATATTTAAATAACATTAAATTGTAGAAAATTTATCTATTTATATACGCTTCCTGCAAATTGCACAAGGCGGTATTTTCTGCCAGTTCTATTCCATTTTCAGCCAAAATTCATTCCGCATTTTTTTTTCATTCTTGAAGGTAATCTTGCAATGAAAAAAAATATTTATCTAATAAACTTCTTTTTTAAAGACAACTTCTGCTTTTGGAATTTCGCAAGGGACTTTACAAACATACAAGCAACGGACAAAAAGAACACAGTGACTCAGAACAACAATTTGTGGATCACACAAAGTGTTGTCCCATGTGAGATTTAAACCCACACCACTCAGTGCATTAGAAAACGGCATGGCAACCGTTTAAACTACCGCGTAATCCGTGTATTCAGGACTTTTCACTAAATTATTTGGGTTTTTGCAGATTTCAACATCACGCGTAATAGGTAATTTTCTAATAAAATAAATAATACCTTTACAATAATAACAGCGGGGCGAAGCTAGTCTAAAATAAAAGTAGCCTTCGTTAGTCCTTAATTATCAGTTTTCTATCAGTGAAGTGTCCCGTTGAAATCGGTTAAGCCGTTCAACAGATTAGTCGGAACAAACAGACAGATAAAAAGATTGATTTTTTGTTAGGTCTAATAAACCTTATATACCAGCGTAAAGCTGATAATTTGTAATTACAAACAGAACCTTTTATTTTATTTATGTATAGATGTATAGACAAAAACAAAACGATAAACTGAAAACACACTTCTTTTTCATAGTCGGATAATCTTTTAGGTAATGAGATAACAGCGTGTGTGTGTGATTGACAACTCGGTTCGACGACATCTTTACAAAAAAGTACACAGACCGAAAGAAAACCCTTTTTGTCTTCTGTCAACAAACATAAACCGTCATTTTTATATCACATTGTTTAAAGAACCTTTTTATGACTTTTGACTAAAGTTTGGGATAAACCAAGGTATTTTTCTCAACACATAAATAACGATAAAACATTATTCATCCCCCCATCTCGGAAAGAACATTTTTGCCCTTCGATATCTGAGGCAAAAGCCGTTTTTATCCGCTAGAGGATAAAGTAAATTGAATTTAGAACATCTTGTGCACTAAGTTTGTAAATTCAAAACATCATTAAGCCTATTTACTTCTACCTCCATGGTGCCGAATTTATCATACAACCTTTTTTAATTTGTTAAATTAAAACTCAGACTCGGAACCTTCATGGTGTACTTTTTTTAATTTGCTTTGCACGCGCCATTTTCTTTTTGCATTTAGTCATTTCCTGAGGTGGTTTCCTCGCTGAGGTGGGATGAAAACTTATGGGTTGCACTCGAGTGTGTGATACACGTTTTAGTTTGACCCGTTTGAGCTTGAACAACTAATAAACGTGCAAATACACATACAAACGTACCCTTTTAACTTATACCTATAAACAAGCAATTATTTGTATAGGTATATCTATACTTTATTATTAATATTATAAAGCTGAAGAGTTTGTTTGTTTGTTTGTTTGTTTGTTTGAACGCGCTTATTTCAGAAACCGCTGGTCCGATTTGAAAAATTTTTTCAGTGTTGGATAGTACATTTATAGAGGAAGGCTGTAGGCTATATATCATTACCAATAGGAGCGGAGCACCAATGAAGAATGTTACAAAAACGGGGGATTTTTTTTACGTCACGGGCTATAGGAGACGTAAACGACGTGGGTCAGCTAGTATTATATATATGTTTAAATCTGAATCTCGGATACGGCTCCAACGATTTTCATAAAACATAGAATGCAGGGTTTTCGGGGGCAATAAATCGATCTAGCTAGGATTCATTGTTAGAAAATTTACTAAAAAGAAATACCGAGCAAAGCTCGATCATCCAGATACTAAAATTAATGTGAAGTGTTATTATAAGCTAGTTATCTCCTGTATGGTTAGTCGATAGGAAGCTCGTAATCTTTTGCTCAAGTTCTATCACAGCGATAAACTCGCAAATAAAATCACTTACACCAGTTACACAATGTCAGAACTTTATAAATAACTAGCTGAACCCCGCGGTGTAACCCGCGGTTATTGTCGTACCGCGGGTAACGCCGCGGGACAACCATAGTCTAAAAAGTAGCCTAAGTTACTCCTTAGATCATCAGCTCTCTGCTAGTGAAAGTCCCGTCAAAATCGGTCCAGCCGTTCCAGAGATTATCCGGAACAAACAGAGAGACAGACCGACAGACAGACACAAAAATTGTTAAAAAATGTTATTTTGGCACATGTACCGTGTATACATACATGTGCATTTAGTAAAAAGCGGTTATTTTTAACCGACTTCCAAAAGGAGGAGGTTCTCAATTTCATCATTTTTTTTTTTTTTTTTTTTTGTATGTACATTGATTACTCCGTCAATTGTGGATCGATTTTCAAAATTATTTTTGTATTCGAAAGGGTATGCTCCCCATGTGGTCCCATGGCCACCATATCAGGATCTGAGGATGGGATCCCAAGGAAATTGAAGGAAACCCTCAAATTTACGTGAGCGCCTGCAATAAAGTTAAGGCAATTGTCTGCATGCTTTCATATTCTGTAATCACCATGTCCGAAATATTTATTTATATATACAGTATGTTGTATGTTACCTTCAGTCGTATTCTTTCAAGTTCTTTAGGTGAAATGATGATGAGAGACTTGAGAAAGACTAAAAAGCGAAAAATAAAAAAAACTTCGTTTAAAAAAACCGACTTCAAAAACTGAAAAGTATAAAATAACTTAATTTGTATGTGCTACCTATTCATAGGTTTGAAGTCGGTGCCGTGCCAAAATGTAATAGTAGGACTCGCCGCGCATGACCTTGAGCGGGATAGCTGCTCTTCGCGTAGGACAAAACAACCGAAGCGTCGGTAACGTCGTTGACGTTCGTCTCGAAATATAGCGAGTGTTGTACATACTATTACATTTGGCTTGGCGCCGAATTCAAACCTATGAATAGGTAGCACATACACATTAAGTTATTTTATACTTTTCAGTTTTTGAAGTCGGTTTTTTTAAACGAAGTTTTTTTTAATATTACAAACAGACACACCAATTGTATTTATTTGTATAGATCTATAAATAATGTTTCACTTAAACTTCACGTCCTTGAATAAACATGTGTGAATAGTGCATCTTATTAATATAAATATAAACAAAGTTAATTTAAATATAATAAAATAGTAATATAAATATACCTACACTTCCGCGGTGCATCTTACGTATGATTTATATCTTGTCACGACAATCGTATAAACATTTTTTTAAATACTATGATTATGTTTGTCATGATGTTGCAGTCACGTTGTTATTTTATGAGTTGCGTGAATCTTAGGGAAATATTTTATTACTGTTTGTTTTTGTCAAGTCTAATTACACGAGGCCGGCCTGGGAATAAATTTAATCTAATGTAGGCGCATTATTCGCATTTCTCCGAAATGTATCGACTGATTTTAACAACGTTCATGTATATGTGGTACGTACGAGAGTAGGTCGTAAAGTATTTATTAATCTCCTACCAGTTTTTAATTGTGTTTTCTGATTATTTTCTAATTATTATCTAATTTGTTTGGCAGAGATACGTTTGCTGGGTAAGTTACTACAAAATATTTTCCAAATATTATTCTGGGATTCTGATTCTGGGATTAATATGAAATATAGCTCGCCCTTTTGTGTATTGAAACAGCAACATAGTGAAATCATTAAAGTGACTAACCCACGTATGTATTTAGTAAAAAAAAAAGTTTTTTTAAGAATGACTAATAAGCTTTTAATTGAATTTTAAGAAACAGGTTGAAGTACTTTAAAAGTGTGAATCATTACATTATACTCACGTGTTTGTCGTTTTACGCAGTAAAACGCCACGTACATCCAAACGTGATTAGCGTCGAAAAATAAATACCTTTTGTATTTTAAAACAAAGAGAAAAAAAATCGTAAACATCTTTAATTAGGATCTACAACTTGTGTCCATTGCTCAAATTAATTACCTTTGTCAGTTGTGTCATTTATGACAGGGGATTGTCAATTAGTGTACGCTGTCATTTTTATTATACCTACTGCTAATCAAATTTTGATGCAGGTATAGGTATGCGCAGTACCTAAAAACATTTTGTAAGTCTTCAATATTTATAAATGTTTATAATTTATGCGAAGGAAAACCGACAGAAGTAGTCTTTTTCCGTTTAGGTACAGTTTTTAAAACAGTATTTTTATTAAAGCATCCATCCATATTTTCATGTCCGAGACAGGCAGAGATAATAGAACGCAATTTACGAAGATCCTGACACTTATTTCGTGTCCTTTTCACATTCTCTTGTGTATCTTCTTTACATGGTATAGAATATAATAAATAGAATAAGTAGAATAGAAGTCCCTTACGATCTGTTCGCTTAGATCTTTTAAATTACTCGACGGATTTTAATGCAATTTTCAGCAATAGATAGAGTGATTCAAGAGGAAGCTTTATATGTGTAATAGGTACATGCATATTATAGTAGAGAAAATACGAGAATTTCAAAGACATCTGTGCGAAGCCGGGCCGGGTAGTAATAAGTAGGTATAATACTCGTATAATTTAAGTGTAAAATAAATTCACAGGGATTGCAGGTATACCTAGTTATTTTTATTTTATTTTTATTTGTTGAGTTTCTTGGGATTCTTCTTTTGATGAAATGGCAACCGCAACAAGAGCAAAATGAATATAAGTCTTCGTCGTGATGTAATTAATGATAAAAAATATAAAAAAAACGTGGATGAGATGAAATGGGGTCTTCCGAAAAAAAAACGATGTTCTTCTTGGGATTTATAATGTAAGGAAAAGGGTGAGATGTGTCATATTATGGCAACACCTGTCAAATGCAATTGACTAAAAATAAATGGGCACCAACTTGACGCTGGCGAACTGGCGAAGGCACAAAAGTGCGAGCCAAGTTCTCCTGCATAGCCGGGAGTTAAAAAAAAAAAACAAAAAAAATGGGCACCACTTCTGTCATGGCGTCACTCTTGACAGCTTCTGTGTTTTATTTGTCTCTAATGAACCGTTAAACATGACACAATGAACTATAGTTTCCACTCAATGAAGTAGATAATAATTATTGTGGTATATACTTTGTTTGTTCCACACTAAATACTTCAACCGCAACTTCGCACAATTTTACCAAATTTTACACTGGTTATGCGTAAAATGACATTTATGCCAGTGACGTCACTAAATGTGACAGTTTAACCTTTTAGAAACGTAGTCAATACATAATTCCAGATTTTGTGTGTAGGTATATAAATTAGCGTAGGTAAATACTTACATTGTTTTAAGAAAAAAAGGGTAAAATACTTTACGTGTATATTTATATTTTACAGATTTATCTATTAAATAATCTTGAATAAATATAATCAAATTGCATTATCTATGGCAATGAGCAAACACTAAAACTAAATATCTTCTCTAATGGATATGTTTATTTAGAGTATGGAGGACTATATAAATAAATCATATCTATCACAGTAACATTATAAAGGTGAAAGTAAGTTTGTTTGTTACGCTTTCACGCGAAAACTACTTAACCGATCATTATGAAACTTTGTACACATATTCTTGGAGGCATTAGAAGAAGAAGATATTGATTTTTTATGCTTTCGTTAAACAAGCCGTGTATAAATATAAAACGTCAAAGTTTAAAACCAAAAAATCTACTACGAGTAAAGAAACACATAAGTTATAAAAGAAGTTAAAGTATTTTACTATTTCATATTCTAAATTACGTTTGTATTTGTGTAAACATCTAAATTTGGCGATGGTGTTTTGTCACGGAATAAAAGCGGCCATTTTATTACAACAAGACGTAGCCATTTAAATTACAAATGAGCTCGAAGACCGCTTCTCTGAATTATAACCATATTACAGAAGTGGTCATAACTTTTCCATATTGGTTAGAACACGTAATATTAGTCATGAATGATATTATGTGTCGTCATATTATTACAATTCTTGCTAAAAGCTGTTATCTTAAATTAAATGATCACCAAAGTCTTTTATCAATTTATTGTTTTTACCTATAACGTGGCTATAAGATTATATATTAGCGTTACCTATAAGCTCTTTTTTCTCGCCTTTTTCCGTCATCTTCCTACGCGATAGCAGTTTCATCCCCATAATTTAGATGGTTGGCAGTCCACAACACAAAGTTTCTAGCAAGTTCAAAGCAGGAACTTTCAGCTTCGCACAACAAAACTGGGGAATGTACTGTCGCCTGCGGTATTCCCGGACCAATACACCTTCAAGAAAAAAGCGTACTCCTTCTTAAAAAGCTGGCAACGCACACTTTGGTGTTGCGGCGTCCATGCGCGGCGGTAATCGCTTACCATCAGGCGATACGTCTGCTCATTTGCCCTCTATTTCATAAAAAAAAGATATGGTGTTGTCTAATAATAACGCTTCGCTAAAGCTCTACTCTATTTGTAAAAATCTACTCATCCGTCCTTGATAATCCTATACTGTGACCATTTTACAAAAACTTATAACCCTTGTTTCATATTTTCTATGATAGTTGTTTTGTTCAAATCTCACTCGAATCTTCGGAAGGTAAAGTGAATACTGCATACTATTGTCTCTCAGCTACACTTGATTGCCTTGTTTAAATAAAATAAAGCAGTGAGAATCTATGGACAAGAACTATGAGTTCTGGAAAGAGTCACTAGCGTTACTTGCAAATCAAGTGTCAAATGTCTAACGGACATTGTCCAAATCATAAAAAAGTATAGTTTCGTATTTATATTATTCATCTTCGCAGCCTTTAGTAGTCTTACTGCTGGTCATAAGTCCCTACTTAGAGAGGAGGCTTTGACTTACTATAATAATAATAATTATAATATTGTCCTTATTCCTTATTATGAAACCAGCTAACTACGCAGGAGATATTATAGTGCACAAGTGTTTACGCAAACACAGGTGCACTATCTGTTTCCTCTCTCTCTCAACATGCGATGGGACGGTTAACCGACACGACCGGGGATCAAGCGCAGGATCGACAGCTTTACGTGCTCTCCGAGGCACGGGGGTTCTGACCCCAACTGCCAAACTCCGAGCTGTTATTAAGTATTTCTATAATCAGAAAAACTCAATAACACTTTTTGGCCTGACTCGGGATTCGAACCCGAGACCTCTTGATCGGCAGTAGCATACGTCAACCGCAAGATCAATTATACCACGCTGACAAAGAATGAATATATAAGTTTATTATTTTTAAATAGATATTAGATGTATATTAATTAGTTCACGATAAAAAATTACTGTCATCGTTCTTATAATTTATATAACAATTCCCCACATTAGTTACTAATATCTCGAAATTTATCACTTTAATATACCTCTCTTATAAGAATTAACTCAAATTATATAATAAATTTGACATAAAATATGTGAAATAGACAGATAAAATATAGTTTTATGGTAATGTTAATGAGACAGTAATATACTCATAGAATGTAGATTATAATTATTAGGAAAACCATAATAACCACAAATAAGAAAAATAGCAATAAAGTAGTAACAACTAAATGTAGGTATCTGAACTTTACATCGCACGTAGGTCAAAAATAATCTATAAATAGGTTTTCTGTGTGGTTGGTAGTTACTTGATATTAATTAAACGTTTACTAGCTTCTGATAAAAATTATCTAAGGAGTAACGGCTACTTTTGTTTTGTGGGAATTTCGAGTTCATTTAAAAAAAAAACACCCATAGAGCAAAACCGTAATAGATATAGCTAAGTATTAAATACAAGTAAAGCAGGAACAATGCATTTTGATATTTTTTCTTTACGCAATGCAAAAAAATACCGATCAGAAAATCTAAATTAGTGTAAGGAGATAAATATTCAAATGGTTGTCATTATTTTCGTTCGTTCATTATTTGCTATAAATGCATACCTATTTTCTTTTCGTTAGAATAGGCAATAAAAAGAGATCAGCATGTGGTTCCATAATATTTATATCACATAGTTATTTTTTTTTTTCTTCTGACTACAATCGCACACTGTGCTTCTAGTAGACGTATATAGTACGTAGTCATAATTAAAGTATCCATTACATAAACTTGAAATGAATTGTATCTATAAACCATTTATAGCCATCACTTATAAATTAAAAAAATAAAATGTTTTAAAAACTATTGATAAAATTTATATAGCCTATGTACTAACGGATCTTATTCCTATGAATCTATTGATACCTCCTTCATGAAAATCGGTTCAGTAGTTTAGACCTTTTAGCCGTAGTCGGGTAAAAAATTAACAACCCAATTTTATATTTGTGGTGTGTCAATTGTGTCATAAAAAATTATTACTTGACAAACTTACACCTCAACAACTTTTATGTACAAAGAGGTACCTAAAATAAATAAGTACACAAAATGTACACAAGTCGGTACAGAGCTTTGATGATTAAATGAGATGTTTGTTTGGTAACCGAAGTCAGTGAACCAGCTGAAAAACCAGAACAATGAATGAGACAAAAAAGCGCTGGAAAATTTTTATTTACTTATTTCGTAGTATCTTATAAAAATGTGATTGTAAACATTTTTTGGAAATCATAAATTTATCTATATTCGTAAATCGATGTCATCATTAAAATATATACATATGTATTTTTTACTTTTATTTGGAGAACTTTAATTTTACAAATAAATGCCTACAATATTCATCAATGAATATTATACATAGTTATATAATATAGTTTTTTGTATAAGCCTGATAGTCATTCGATACATTATCTTAATTTCGTATGTTTTCTGTTATTATGAAAAAAATATGACGCCGTACAAGGCCCATAAACACCTCCGAACTTTTTAGGTATTTATTTTATTCAGAATCGTGTTGTTTATAGCTAAATATTTAAACTTACTTTGAATATCATTAATAACAGAATTCATTGATAAATATCGAAACGTGTTATCTTAAGCTGTGAAATGTCTTGAAGGCCAATTTTGAGCCTCTTTTGTAGTTAAGAATACTTGGCCGTGAGTCCAATTTTACATAGAATTGTGTGATGCAACTATCTAATTTAGAAAGAGAACTAGGCAAAGCTGGGAGTTATAAAATTATATTATTTCTAATCAAGAGACACACATATTAACTGGAAAGCACACATTGATCTTATTAAAAATAAATTATCTCGATTCACATACGCCTTATTCCAGCTTAAATGCAGCACAAATGAAAAAACCGCACTATCCGCTTACTACGCTTACGCATACTCCTGGTTAAGATATGGGATTATGTTGTGGGGGAATAGTGTATACTTTCAGGATTTATTTATACTTCAAAAGAAATGTATCAGAATTATCGCCCAAATTGGAAATCGTGACAGCTGTAGGCCTTATTTTTCTAAATATAACATCCTCACACTACCATCATTATATATATTTGATATTTGTATATTTGTTTATAAAAACATAAATCACTTCACTAAAGTAAAAGACACCCACAATTTAAATACACGCCACAGAGACAGACTATACTTACCACAATCCAGAATTAAAATGCTGAACCAGAGCCCTTACTACATGGCAGTTAAAATTTACAACAATTTACCAATTCACATTATAAGTGAAACCAAACTTACAATATTCACTAAAAAACTGAAAACATTTTTAATCAAAAAATGCTTTTACTCAGTAGAAGAATACATGGAAACAAAACACAAATAATACATAATAGAAAATATACCACAAACAAAACACACACACACACACAGCCACACACAAATGAACACACACCAACAAATCCTACACGTAAACAATAAATCACAATAATGGCTAGGTAGATAAATGATAAAGATATAATATATATGCAAAATGATTAGTTTTAGGCTTATGTAATTTAAAGCAGTTGTTCGATGTAAAATGTCATTATATCAATGATCTTTTTATTTTATTTTTTTAAGGATTTTAAAATGGTTCACTTTATTACTTAATTTTTAGTTATAGTTATTAATTTGTTTATCTTTATATAATTCTAAAATTCTATAACCTAATACCTATGTAATGTGTGTAACATCGTCATCTTCTCTCAAATTTGCAATGCCTGTAAAAGGCTACTAAGTTGAGACAAGTTATATTATAAGATCACAAATGTACCTACACTTAGTTAGCAATAAAGATTTTGATTTGATTTGATTTGATTTGATCGTGAGTCCGATTCTACATAGAATTGTGTGATGAGCAAAACATTTATTTCAAAATAATCTCTTGATCTAATTTAGGAACAGAACTAGGCAACGCTGGGAGTTATAAAGTGATATGATTTCTAAGCAGAAGACCGTGAGTCCGATATTACATAGGATTCAGTAATAAACAAAGCATTTATTTCAAATAAATGTCTCGCACTAATTTAGGAACAGACGAACGTGTCGCGTGATGTGTTAAAACTATGAAATCTTTAAATTCTGCCCGTAGCAAGTAAGCGTGCATGCCGCTGACTGCAGCAAAATGTAGCTTTCCATTGCTGAAAGAATTGTCATACGATTTGATTGAGGGTTTGTTTCAAGTTCTGTTTGTAGATATCTTTTGACCGTTGACGGAACATTATAGAAAGACTATGATAGCATCTGTAATTTTAAGCCTTCTGACATTTGAAAACGTACTATTGAGCCTCAGATCAAATAAAAAAGGTAGATAACGCACCGCCTTGTTCTTGTTGAAGCAGAAAAAAGGCGCGTAGTCCAAGTAAACACACGCGATATGCACTAACTATGCTAAAAACTACGCTACTTTTCGTCAGTATCGTATAAGTTGTACTTGTACGATACTGACGAAAAGTAGCGTATTGAGCATAGTTGGTCCATTTAGTGCATAGTGAGAAGGAGATTAAAATAAGCAACAGTGTTTTCAATTCAGCTGTTCCACCGGTGTCCGCGGAAACTTTTCATCGTTAAAGCGCAAATTCAAAGTTAAGTTCCTTAAATGATCCTCATGAAAACCTTAGTAGTAGTTGTAGAATTTTCTGATCGGTGTAACAGTGTATATCTTATTGGTTTATTGGAAAACAAGTACCTATGTAAGTACCTTCCAAAACTAGTTCAGCTTTTGTTATGTAAAATTATTCATAGAATCCATAAACCCTGTAGTATTTCATCAAAGTGTTTTAAATGAGTTGAAATATTTTAAATCGTGTTTATTAATACATATGTTATGTGTGTTAAATATGAAAATTCAATGATTGGATGAATAAGCCTGTTGTCGAATACTAATGTTAAGCGTCAGGGTTCAAACTAAATTTCTTTTTTGGACTTTACGAGGGTAGTTGGAAGTCTCATCGTGTTTCTTGACGGATGAATTTTAAGTTAGCTATCTTTTATTTGACGAAGTTTTGCCTTGATGACTAAACTAGTGAACCGATTTTAATTAATGAGGTGTCATTCGTAATAATGGGCTGGTGATATAGGCGGTATAAATTTTATCAAAAGTTTACGTAGTCGGGTTATACTTTTTAAAACTTATTTTGTTAGCTGCCAATTTTAAGAATATTGCACAGGGCGGACTTAATGCCATAGAATTCTAGTCGACCTTTGGGTGACGCAGAGCTATATGTAGCGGGTGTACCTATCATTGGAGTAAGTGAGAAGGATTTTTTAATTTACGTATTAAAATTTATATATAATCATAGTAATGTGGAAACACATAATTTATTACACTTACTTATCAAAACAAACTTCAAACGACCTAAATAACAATCACGAATCTTAACCTCGGTCTAGGAATTTATATTTAAACCTAGATCGCGTCAAACGATCAAGGCAAACAAAAATATACGACAAATATAGTATAGACTTGTTTTACTAGCTGTTTCGACCGCCATTTTGGGCTTCTGTTTGCTTTAATTAACATATTTCAATTTTCAACTATAACTTTAAAACTAGCCTGTCTGCCAGCTGCAATATCACATACAGTTATATCCATTTATACTTTAATAGGGGAGAGTATGATAAAATGTAGAACTGGGAAAAAAATATAGAATATTTATTACTTTTTCAGCTGGTGTTACCTGAAAGTAAGTTTTATTGGAAGACCTAATTTCAGTGTTATTAAAATTTCGAATAAAATATTCACTTGTGAAGATACATTGATAAGTTATGCTTTTACGACATTATTAAATGAACATAATTAAATTTAGATAACACTACAGTGCCATAAAAAATAAAAACAATCGTTTGGAAGTGTTGGAATATCATAAACCTAAGTAATTTCTAGTTCCTGAACGCATCCTAAACAGTTATCTTGTCTGCCTTTGGTGGCGTCCCTTACTTTCTATAGATCTATGTGTCGAATTATACCGTCAAGTATATGATACATCAAATAATAAAAACGATTCTGGTGAATTTTTTACAAGAAAACAAACTTCTCCCGAGAATACCACTTATTAAAATGTAAATATACGTCAGTATTGTACCACTGATCAAGTTAATACAAATAGGATAATACGCATTTATGAAATTTTAATTATATGTTTACAATTCAACTTTAGTTATAAATGCTCCTTATTTAAAAGTAAAATTTAATTGTACACACATAATAAAATTTTCACAAATGCGTTTTAAAATTAATTAATCACTAAACTTACTGTTTCTAAGACATTTAATAGAAATTTATTGCTTTGTTGTGTACTAATCATTTATTCGGTAACGATTGTATTAGTTATGTAATGGGGGCGGTCTAGTATTCATTTGAATTTAAAACGTTTAACTGTCAGGTTTTGTGTAAATTATTTCAGAGATATTTTAATACTTATTATATGTATATTTTAATCAGAGCAACCTTGATGGTATGAATCCACTTGTCCTCTTAAGATTCAATACTTTTTGTATGTGTACACTTCATTACCATTTGAGTACAATTATAATATCCTATGTGAATGGTTTAGCTAGTATTATATTTTGGGTTGCTTTATTACAAATGATTATAGCGAAAACATGGCTCAAAAGTTATTTAATCAATTGACTGGAGGGAGATTTTTTTTTATGGAATAGGCGGGCCAACGAGCAAACGTATCGCCTGATGGTAAACGATTACCGCCGCCCATGGACACCTGCAACACCAGAGGCGTCATCGGTCAATAATAACCACTACAGTTTCATAATAAAGCAATATTATTTTCAATATACATGAAATTCATCATCAGGCTTGATAACGGATAAGATTGTTTAAAATTTTATTATTTACTTTCATTTTAATAATATTTGAAGTAAATAAACGCATTCATATAAATACTAATATTATAAATTCGAAAGTAACTTACGCTTACATGGCTAAACCCCTGCAGCGATTTTATTGAAATTTGACTTGGAGATACTTTGACTCTTGAAGAAAGACATCGGCTACTCTTTAACGCGATAACCGACAAACACGCGAGCGGAGCCGCAGGCAAAAGCTAGTGACTGAATAAAGAGGTTGTAAGTACCTAATTGTATCTTGGACTACATTTTTTTCTGTAAAGAAACATCGTTAGTAACGCCCTTTTAAGAATGAATATAGAATTACTCAAAATATATACATACACATTGCGTTTGAATATATGTATGTTAGTTCTATGTGGTAATATATATAATAATGATATTACAAAAAAAGTATTTTACATATTTCAATAATTAAAAAGATATCATCTAAGTCTTTGAAATATTTTCTGTTATTGTTTCGTGTACGTTTTGCCACAACCCCTGAATTGTTCTACTTAGTTGCTTGTGATGCGACTTCGCGGTTAGATAAGACCTCCGTGGGAACGACTTTCACCATCTCACAGACACAGGTGGATGTTTTTTGTGTCATTCGCGTGTAAGAACAATTGATTCATTCAATAGGGTTGGCACTGACATATAATTAATTTTCAATTGCTGTTTTAAAAACCGAATGGCGAGGAATAAATCAGCTTCATGTGTCTTTATTCTCGATGTAAGTATTTTCAATCTATAAATAATCACAAATTTCAATCAATAATCACAAATCAATTCGACTGTAGGTTTTTTTTATGTTTGTTATCAAAGTTATGAGGTAACAAACATAAAAAAAACTATCTCTGGAATGTCTGGACCAAATTTATCGGGAATTTTACTGACAGATAGCTGATGATATAAGTAGTAACTTAAGGTACTTTTACTTTTTATTAGCTTCGCCCCGCGGTGTTACCCACGATTGTTGCTGTAAACAACAGCAACCGTGGGTTATTACAATAGTATGTAGGTCTCTTAAAACACTTGACTTGTTTGAGCCACTTGAAATCCCTCCCCCCTCTCCCCTCACCAGAAGACAGCCTTTAATATCTAGGCTACCTTAGTTCCCTCGTTATATACTTCACTACCGCAATTTACCATTTGCCTTTGTATTAGAGTATCCACAAACATTTACAATGTTACAAATTGCCCTGATTACAATTTCAATTAAGGTCAGGTGCACACCGAAATGGTCTTCGACGAGACCATCGCGACAGTTGTCTTGTGCTGACGCACACCGCATGAGAACGGACAAACGGTCGAAGAAGGGGATAGGATGATTTGAAGCCTTTAGAGAGTGTTTGTTTACTTTTTTTAAATGTATTTATACTTCCTGCATTACAATTCCACAACGCATGTCATACCTAACACAACGCTTTTTACGGCAACCTAGTCGATCCTCGATAAACTGTCTCGTCGGAGACAATTTGTCGACAACAGCTTTGGTGTGCGACGGTCCCATCTAACACAACGCTTTTTACGGCTACCTAGTCGAGCCTCGACTAACTGTCTCGTCGGAGACAGTTTGTCGAGTCCCGGGTGCGCCCACACTTAGAAATAACAAACATACATTACGGAGAGACTTAACATCCCATAAAATCTAAATTTTGTAATTTTTTTTTTTTTTTTTTTTATCTGAGTTAGCATTTACTAACACTTACTTTGAAAAATAAATTATCGGCATTTCATATATTAACGACGACAAGATACATTATACTTCCCATTGTTGTTTATCTTTTTTGCACATAAATTTTCAATATCAACCCAAACCATTTGTCAGATCTTGAACAAATTGAGCAATAAGTTATATTTGAGAACATATTATAATAATATATTATTATCATATATATTGAAATTTTCATTAATCGATTTGCTAATCAGTACAACTTGTTTCTTCGTCTCATT
This sequence comes from Diaphora mendica, assembly GCA_949125395.1. Lineage (NCBI taxonomy): Eukaryota > Metazoa > Arthropoda > Insecta > Lepidoptera > Erebidae > Diaphora > Diaphora mendica. The sequence goes on from OX421333.1 coordinate 8,657,551, forward strand.
TAAAAGGAATGAATTTTTCCCGTTTCTGCAAAAAATTTCGTTGAGCTATAAAACAGTATAAGAATTTGTCAATTCGAATTAATAGTTCCAGAAATTAATGCGCTAAACCAATCAAACAAACAAACTCTTCAGTTTTAAAATGTTATGAGTACAATTGTGCCAACCCTATGTAAATCAACCATCTTATTGCTATAAAGCTGTAATTAGAATTGTCACTTCTCTGCATTGTTAAGTGTTTCCGACTGATATCGATTTGATTTTCGCTTTTCACTCAATTGATTTCCATATACACGGCCATCTTGGCAATCTGTATCGATAAAAAAACAATTTCGTTTTTTTTTTTAAAAGACAACTCCCGCTTTAGGAATAAACGTCCTGTGTCGCGGAGGACTTTACAGACATACATGAAACGGACACAATTAACATCCAAACTCAGAACAACAATTTGCGGATCACACACAGTGTTGTCCCGTGTAGGATTTGAACACTTGGTGAATTTATAATATATTTAATATTATCTCCTCTCCTATGCGCGAATTCATCTTGTTGTTACTTTCTGTTTTATTTACTTATTATTTCAAGGGATAAAAATAAATGTTTAGTTCATAAATTTTAATATAAGTATAAGGTATACTATGTTTATCTGTGTTTGTTGGTAAAGTTTGTGACCTAATTTGGTGAAACACTTAGATATTCAGTTTTTTTTCAACCAAAAAGTAGTGCAAAGAGCACTATAATTTCTTCTATGTCTAGGTGTCTGTACATAATATTCGTATATACCTACTCATATATTTCGTAATTTATTTCAATATTACCACAGTACAGGGTCTGCTTAGTTTTGAATTAGATAATCGCGTGCAACGTATTATAACGTTAAAAATCAATGTCCCTAATGACTGATCATTATCGAAATTAGATGAAATACTAAATCTATTACTTCCTACATGAACTTTTGTAGACCTAGAAAACTATTTAAATTCGGTGAACTCTGAAATGCATTTGCCTACACGTTCGGAAGGCCTGTGGATATAGAGTTTATCATGATTAAGCATTGACTGAGTTCTGAGCCTAAAATTATTAGGATAACTTTACTCACCGATTCCAGTTCTTCATAGTCCACTCCATGTGGTTGCGTTTCGTTCTGGTGCGCCCTCCACATTCTCAAACCTTCCTTCTTCACTAACCCCTCTTGCTTCTTTAGCACCAACTTCAACTGCCTCCCGAACGCTTCAAGATCTATTTTGTGCACATCCAACTCCTGACCGTCAACTAACTTCTCCATATCACTGAATTCACTACCACTGTCACTGGTTTCACTGGATTTCGACACATCAAAGACTACACTCACTGTGTTATTTAAATCTCCTATTATATCAACATCTTTGATATCTTCTTTTGCTTTGACGAACATTTCGTCATTCAACAAAGATGGCGGACTGGTTCCAGTCTTCCACCGGTGGTCTTTTGATATCTTTTCATGTGGTATTTTGTTGGATTGGCCCGTGTGGGAGTTGGCGTTGTGGTTTGTGGTAATGTGCCGCCTGGCTAAGTGGTGGGTTAATCGTATAAGATGGTATTCCGGCACCATTGAGTGATGTTCAACGTGGAATACGTTTCGAAGCTCATCTGGGGTCATGTGCTCATGAATCTGTAACAAGAAAGAACAATTATTAAAATCTGTTGTAAACAGTGAAGTTTAATGGGGGAGATAGAAGAATGGGTGTAATATTAACTGAATGATCTCAAATATGTTTTTTCTTTAAAAATGATATGAGCCCTCTTCTCAAGCTGAGTTTCTATCAGGCTATACCTAGAGCCCAACACAAGATTGGTTGTGAATCAAGCCACTACGCTAAGAACGTTTTAGTAGCGCTAAAGTTCATATTACCCGATTTTCTTGTAAATGTTTTATCACCATATTTCTAAAATCAATCAACCAAATGACGAATATAAAGTTCAAAGTCGAGATCAAAAATCGAGATCAAACTTTAAATGACAGCGTGAGAATTAATAATAGCTCGGCTCTAACTTTTACTACTTCATCCTATTAGGTTTCAACAGGCTGTTGTAGTAAGAGGATCAATGGTCGAAATATGTATGTCAATACAGCAACTATAATATACAACAGTCCTGAATAGTCTTGTCTTTACGACTGCCTCGATGGCGCAGTGGTAGTGGTCGATTCCCAGGTCGGATCAAATCCTTGTATGATCTGCAAATATTTATTTCGGCGTTTGGGTGTTTTCTATGTATAATATGTATGTATTTACAAAAAAAAGTAAATATGTATTTATATCAGTTGTTTAGTACCCATAACAGAAGCTCTGCTTAGCTTGGGACTAGATGACGTTGTGTGTTAGATGTCCGAAATATTTATTTATTTAGAAAGGAGATTATGCCTACTCTACCACGCTAACCAGATGGGTTGGTAACTATAAACTGAAAAGCATTGCTCATATTTTTGATGGAGTCGGGGATCAATGACTCAGGTTATCCTTAAAATAAGCATGTGAAATATTTCTGTGACGCGAACAGTAACTTATAATTTTAATAAATGATAAGTTATTTCGGATAAATAATGTCTGCATTTCTCGATACTATAATTATGGAGGCACCACATATTAATTTCTCAATGTGAATATGTTATCAGGGATCCCAATCAAGGTTAATTGTGTTGTTCAATTTCATAAATCCCTTAGTAGAAATATGATTCAGAAATTCCTTAGAAAAAATACGATTAAGTTTTATGATTAACTTTGAACGAAACATTCATCAACAGATTTTGATAGTCCACTGCTGTACATTTTTTTTTTTAATGTATGGCCCTGCCAAAATAACTCTACTCTGCCTGATGGAAAGCATGAGCAGAATCTAAGAGTGGTGGTCACCATACTTATTGCGAATGCAGACAATGCAACAATGCAGCATGGTGACCCACACCTTGGCGGCCTAGTGATGCATGCATCTTCATCATCGGGCCTCCGGTCTTGCACTCACCAAGGAAACACGATAACACGAATGCTGTACTTTTACGTTGATCTTCTGTGCGAGGGTAGAGTACCGCCCCGGTCATTGTCAAAGTCATTTGGTTATTATTTTTAGTTAATGCAATAAAATCGTTGTTTACTGTGTATAAATTGGTTCAAATCCTTCTTCCAAAGTATCGTGTCAGTCTCAAGTAGCATTAAACAATCACTGTGTTTTTCTTTTAACTTATATCTCTTCATAACTGTTTTACAAAATTATTATCTGTACCTTGACGAAATAATTTGAAGGTTAGTACACGACTATTATAATAATTATCATTAAGGTAGTAATTTTGTACCAAACTTATTTAAATAGCCCTCAGGTAACCTGTAATAATCTAATATAATATTGTTTTATAAATAGACCAATCAAACACATTACTACTTTTGTGCAAACCCTGGCACAAATTAATCAAAATCAGTAATTTCAATTCAAACAATATATCTATTCTGATATTATAAACGCGAAAGTTTGTAAGTATGGATGGATGGATGTTTGTTACTCTTTCACGCAAAAACTACTGAACGGATTTGAATGAAACTTTACAGTAATATAGCTTATACATCAGAATAACACATAGGCTACTATTTGCCGCGATAACCGACATATACGCGGGCGGAGCCGTGGGCAACAACTAGTATTTTATAATATGACTAGTCAGTAATTCTAGTAGTCAGTGATTCTGACTGTTGTATGAGTGGTTCGATTCCCGATCAGGACAAAAATTCTATGATGAGTAAAAAGTTTATTTACGTTTGTTTAAGTTTGTTATCCGACTGCGAAACCAAAAGGAAAGATTAGAGTTCTGACAGTATATGTATGTTTGTATGTTTCACCATAACGCCTTAACTACAGAAACGATTTTAATAAATGAGGTTCATTATTAGAAAATTTACCAAAACAAAAATACTAAGCAAAGCTCAGTCTTCCAGCTACTAAATACATATGACAACAACTGGCAAAAAACTTAATGTAGATACACTCCTTAAAACATGTTTTTTTTTACTTTCTGACAAATAATAATCTTTATAGTTATAACACATATGTGTCCATGTTGCTAACAGGTCTTCACAGTTAGGTAATCATATATCACACTTAAGAGACAATTGCGTCATATATACATGTACACACACTTATATATATGTATACCACCATACCTTGCGATATTATATTGAACTCTTTATCACAAATAAAATCCATACTGTTTGGTTGTATTTTCAAATTAATAGCTTTTCACTAAATGCACGTGGAAGTATATACGGTACTTATATTATTAGTATAGTATTATTTATTTTTTTACATTTTGTCTGTTTGTCTGTTCGCACTGGCTAAACTCTGGAACGGCTTGACGATTTTGAGGGAACAAAACTAAATCAATGAAAAACTGAACGTAAATTTAACAGTTAGCAGAGCCACGCTCATTTCAGCACGAACGGGCCGGCTCGACCGCGGCGGTACTAGCCTCGCACAGAAGATCACCGTAAAATGTCAGCGTTCGTGCTGTCGTGTTTCGTTGGTGAGTGCGAGACCGGAGGCCCAATGATGCAGAAGCATCACTAGGCCTGATATAAATACATTATATACTTTTTTTATAAATACATACATATTACACATAGAAAACACTCAAACTCCGAAAAAACTATTTGCACATCATACAAACATTTGGTCCGACCATTGCGCCAACGAGGCAACTTTAGAGGAAACACAGAAAACCAGTGTGAAACAGTGCTTGCGCTGTGTTTCACCGAGTGAGTGAGGATACCGGAGGCCCATACCCTAACCCCTTCCCCTCTCTCCCCCATCCCCCAAAGGCCGGCAACGCACTTGTGACGCATTTGGTGTTGCAGGTGTCCATAGGCGGCGGTAATCGCTTACCATCAGGCAATACGTCTGCTCGTTTGCCCGCCTATTCCATAAAAAAAGGTATACCCTTGGTATCTTAACTCTTCTGGATAAAAGGTACTCTTTTTGTACTTCAACGTGTTTGAACAACCTATTTATGATATTCAGTTAAGACGTTAAAATAATTAAATACACTAACATTAGATGTTAGTGTTATGAGTTATGGAATCAGGCGTTACTTTGCGGAAATCCTTGATATTAAATGCTATGAAATATATTTAGCTTTAATTCCGCGAGACCAATATCCAGGTCTGAAAGCAGGACACAAATCCCACCGTCATGCATACTAACATGCATCTCGCGGAATTAAAGCTAAATATATTTCATAGCATTTAATGTTAGTGTTATGGAAAATTTGAGTCAATAATGCTTATAAATGAGGAGATATTTTGAGAAAGGCCCGACAACGTGAGTACTATTGACCTCTGCCAAGGTTTTCGAGTTGGCACGTTGACATTCAAACGAAATGCGGCCAATACGGATGTGGTGCGAGAGCTGTTATTGTGTGTATGTATGTGGTGTTTATTATATTGATTTTTCGCACGTGACTTTAAGGTTGTGTTATTGGCGGTTCTGTCTGTGAAATATAACTTAAAAGTATATTTCTGTTATTAATTACATGAAATATAATTATGAAAATATACTACTGAGAAGAACAGATAATACAAATAGTTACACTCATCATGGGCAGATTGATATATGAAAATAAGATAGTAATAATAATAATATTTCGGACGTCTGACACACAACGCCATCTATTCCCAAACTAAGGAGAGCTTGTACTATACTCATAGTATTTAAAGTTAATTAAACTACTGATATAAATACACACATACTTTTTTTTGTAAATACGTGCATATTATACATAGAAAACACCAACATTCCGAAAAAAATATTTACGAATCATACAAATTTTTGGTCCGACCCGGGAATCGAACACGAGACCTCAAGTATAGCAGGTCGCATACGTTACCACTGCGCCACCGAGGCAGTCAAAGATATATATAATCTCACTTATAAATGAATTTATTTTGCTAAAACTATTTTAAGATACCTTTGAACATGTCCTTATATATCCTCAGATCTCACTCCCTTCACAATTCTTGTAAACCTTGTAAAATTGTACCTACACTACATGTGATTTCCGACATTATGGCAAGATTGTTACTGGCTTTTACAAAATTCCATCAATTGCATAAACACTGCACAGCTTAATATTTTTACAGTTTTTTTGGACATGTAACAGACAACGCCATCTAGTCCCAAGCTAAGCAGAGCTTGTGTTATGGAAATATTTGCAGATCATAAAAACATTTGATCCGACCCGAGAATCGAAAACCTCAAGCACATACGCTACCACTGCGCCACCGAGGCAGTCATTATCTTTTAGGAACAGACAATTTTATCTTCAAAATTTTTTATTGGTGGAATTCGAAGATAGCTACGTAGGCGCCATCTTATAGAGCAATGTGCAATTATTTCAACCAGTCGGCCTCGGCTTACTGCTCCAATTATTATTACATAAAAAGCTGGATTAGATATTCAATAAGTTATTTCACATACCCGTTATCAATGACGTAAGAAAATACACAGTTAATTTATTATATAATGTGTTTTATTAAAGGTGACATTCAATTGGATTGAGAAATGACTTTGAATGTCGGTGTTTCCATTTTTGGAATATTGGAATAGGTTAATAGGGATTATTTTAAAATAAGAATAAAGTTAAGTTTAGAAATAGTGTGTCAATAAATCAGTCGCAAATCTTGTTACGAGAAAAATCTATATTAAAGTAAAAATTACTTTATAAAATGTAAAGTAGGTCGCTTTTACAATGGCAATTGATATTATCCTAGCTAGGATTCACTTGGCTTCACAAAAGTGTAATGCATTATATAAAAAACCTTTTTCATAATCAGAAACCACATTAATATCTTTTGTGTAGCTTGAAAAATCTAAGTGAACAGGAACGGGAAGCGATTCCATTTTAAAATAATAAATGTTTTTGAATACAGACAACTAAATTCGCATGCAAGCACAATAAATCAATGTTTATCTTGTGTTTATAATAGTTATTTCAATTTTTGCATCAAAATATTAACCAGATATTACGTATTGTATTAAGAAAAAAGCGTGTTCGTTCAACACCGCATAGATTTTATAAATTTACCTAAATTCAAAAAAAAAATATCAGACGAATGGTACAGCGTAAATTACTCGATGTAAATAGAAAAACATCTTCTTTACATATCTATATATGTAATACGCATAATGCTATCTGTAAGCCACGACACCTTGGCTTACAGATAGCATTCGCAACTTAATGCGAAACAGGGATCGCGCTTTCCGACGTTTCAGGAAAGCTCGTTGTGATAATAACTGGCTCGCCTATAAGACTGCTAGAAATAAATGTTATCAAGTGATACGAAACGCCAAACGCCGTTACATTCTCGACAGTATTTCTTCATCGTCTTCAGCTGACATTTGGAAGTTCTTAGGGACATTAGGCGTTGGTAGAGAGCGCCATGCAAACTTTCCAACGAGCATTGCTTTAGACGTCATCAATCTCCATTTCACCACATCCACTACATTGAATCATCAAAGCAAAGTTCAAACCTTGGACTGTGTGGCCAATCTGCCTAGGCCTAAAATAAACTCCTTCGACTTCTCAAACGCCTTCAATACCGTGAGTCATGATATCCTTCTAGCAATACTTTCCCACTTCATGATTTCCGATGATGCACTGGAATGATTCTCGTCCTATCTTCGGGGACGCCAGCAGTCCGTCCGAACCCATGAATCTTCATCGATGTAGGCTGAACTCGACTCTGGTGTTCCACAAGGCGGTATTCTTTCTCCTCTTCTCTTTTCTTTATTTATAAATCTCATTACCCGTGAACTTCAGTGTTCGTATCACTTGTATGCTGACGATTTACAGATTTATTCACATGCTAGAGTAGAAGATTTGGACGAAGCAGTAAATAGTATTAACCAAGACTTAGAGAACATAAAAAACTGGTCCAGTAGGTTCGGTTTAACGGTGAACCCATCAAAATGCCAAACGATCATCATAGGAAGTCCCAGAATGATGGCCAGAATTGATCCTGATGGTATTCCTGAAATCATCTTTAATGATGTTGTTTTGCCCATCAGTGCTTTGGTCTAGAATCTGGGTCTACACATCGATACTACTATGAACTGGCAGATTCAGGTAGCCAACGTCAGTCAGAAGGTCACTAACATTTTACGAGGATTCTATCGCTTTAACAATTTCCTGCCAATAAAAATAAAGGCGATGCTTGTGCAAACTTTAATTTTTCCGCTTATCGATTATGGTGATGTGTGTTATCTCGACTTGAATGCAGATCTGCTCAATAAATTAGACCGGCTTCTCAACAATTGCATTCGATTTGTATTCAACCTGAGAAAGTATGATCATATTTCTGCCTGTCGTACGCAATTGTCATGGTTACCCATAAGACAACGCCGTAGTTTAAGGGCTCTTTCTATGTTGTATGCCCTTCTCCAATCACCGAACTCACCCACCTACTTAACATCCCAACTCCAATATCTCTGCTCTAACCATGACAGGAATCTTCGCTCTTCTAATAATCTTCTCCTTCATTGTCCTGCACATATTTCCAGCACAGTCTATTCCTCTTTCCCCGTTCGAGCTGTTACTCTGTGGAACTCACTCCCACTAGAAATCAGGACATCCACTAGCCGCGCATCTTTTAAATTTAAGGTACGGAAGCACTATAGAGACTTGCTGACGGAGCCATCAGAATAATACTCTAAAAGTGTATTTATTATTTATGTATATAAATATTTTATATTTATATTGTAATATATATAAACGATATTCTATTTATGTATACCTAGCACCTATTTATCTGTAGAAATAATTATATTTTAGAAAATAATTTGATTTAGACTCTCACCTTACTTGTTCAAACATACACCTGCCACAAAAAGCTTCGCAACACACCCAAAGGTTTGTCTGGAAGAAAATGCCTGTGGCATTAAGTCCGCCTTGTGCAATATGCTTGCAGGAAATTTAAATAAATAAATATATATATATAAAATTGATAGGGTTATCAAAAACAATCAAATAAATACTTAATTTCAGGGTTACCTCTGTCAACTTTTTAATTCAATCAAATTATAAATTACTATCCGAACTTCGTTTATTTGTAATTTTATACGATTAAGAAGTAGATTAGAATTTGGTTCCTAAGTTTGTTTATATACTTAGCTACTTGTTAGTAACTTAGGTACAAATAAAGTCAAAAACGTGTGCCAAACTATTTCTTTTATAATATTAGGATCTAAACTGCCTCGTTGGTCTAGTGATTAGCGTAAGCGACTGCAGATCAAGAGGTCTCGGGTTCGATTCCCGGGTCGGACTGCTGTTGGGTTTTTCTTACAAGAAATTCTTAATAGCACCCCGGAGTATGGAAGATGGCGGTGTTTCCCGCCCGTGCCTCGGAGCGCTCGTTTAGCCGTCGGTCCCCGTTGTCATGGACATCTATGGCAATCGTTATTGGGAAGTCAGTGCCCTCAAATATACTGACAACTAGTTCAACCTTCAAATTCAGTTAACCCTCAGGGTTGTGGAGATCCGATGCCAATCGCTCCGTAAAAAAACTAATATTCATATTAAAACCGGTTGAACTAGTAGCCGACCCCAAATCTTTAGAATAATAAAAGGCTAGGGGAATAGGGAATGCAATCTCGTTCTCGCGAGATCTCGTTCTCGCGAGATATCGGCCTTTTTTAGCGAGATTGATCTCAGCCGAAAAATGGGCGAGATCTCGCGAGTTTAACGAGATTGCATTCCCTAAAGGGGGCCCCCTATTTTTACTAATGGTTCTACATCCGTGTGGTCACTAATAAACCAGGAAGCATTGACTGTGTTCAAAGAACCTAGAAACAGACAACTAACTACGAGTTTGTTGGAGTTATTAATCAAAAAGGAAATGAATTAATACGAGGCGAACTTTTACAGTTCGCGCAGCCTGAGATCTGTGATTCCAACTAACATGGATCCGAAAGGGCCTTCTACGCGACTGGTTATCTGAACAGCAATATAAGAAGCCGTTTAGCAGACGATTCTTTAGCCAAATTGTGCTTAAGGAGCTACTTTTAAAATAATTCGTAATAATGGCGTGTGCTGTGAACTGAAAAAGCCTTTGATTTGATTGGAATATTTTGTTAATTAATTTCTAATAGATCTGTGAGTAGGTATAGTTTTCTTTAATTGATAATAATATCTCAGTTTAATAATCAACTCAACTTAGTTAATAAGTTTCATTTTCGTTTTTGACTTCTTGTTTTTTTTTGTTTAAAAAAATATGTTTTATTATTAAAAGACTTTTATTTAGTATTAGAAGAGAAAACCGGTTCTTTATTTAATTTCTTATTTATTTAGATACGTCAAAGTTTACTACTTAAAAGTTTACTACAAAAATCATGTAAGATACGTCAAACAATGTTGAATACAAAAATGTTTTTTGAAAGAATTCGTAAAAATAACTGTTTTTTTCATAATATGTACCTATAATTCTCATTAGTTTTTTCCTATTCTTTTTCAAATATTGTGATTATTTGCAAGAATAAACTCACAAAATTGCCAATCTATTGTTATTCCTAAACTCGCGAGATCTCGCCTGAGCCCCAATCTCGCGAGATTGCATTCCCTAGCTAGGAAGAAGATGAGGATCTAAATTCATGCAACCGAATTGCTTTCGAGCATTGATTACAAATATGTTCCAAACAGAACTATGACAGAAACAGAATAATAAATTTAATTAAAAAGCTTTTTAAAAACAAGCTTTTACTGGAATGCCTCGACATGTGTCAAACGAGTCCAAACTCGATGATGTTGCGACGTTTCTTTACAGAGTTCCTATAGCCACCTTCCAGCTCAAGCATCAGATCAGCTCCATGTCAGTATAATATTGTATTGTCACGCTGTATACATATGCTTGCAAAATTTCAGCAAAATCGGTTAAAGATATCTGCTTCAAAATTGAGTTGCAAGATTCCACCCGAACATACAAGCAAATATACATACGTTGCTAGTTAATAAAAAGCTTGTAAAAACGCTACTTAAAACGTTTTGTGCAAGTTCAATCTGGATTTTTCATAAGCAAAAAAGTAGTTTATTACAAGGAAATGAAATGAACAGTGTCTTAATAAAACTACACATTTTAAAGTAAGTAATTGTGCTATTAACACTCTGTTTAATATGAGAACTTCCACAATAATATCTTATTCGCAACCGAACACTGCCCATTGTTACAAACGCAATGCAAATTCGTTACATATTATAATTGCAGCAAATTTGCAATACGAAAACTTAAACCATTTTTCTTTATTACACGTCTGTAGACATTCACTTCCAGAATACAATTCAAACGAAAGCTCACCTTAACACTCTTAACTCAGAGTCCAATTCCCATTATCTGGAAAATCACAGTTATCAAACATCAGATTTTGATAGTTATGTAAGTGGTTACAAGGTCGAAATCCCATTGTAATCCAACTAAGGGCATTTACAAACTGTTTCGCAATACTGAATCGTTTTCGATAATCAGTCACAGAATGGTTTGAACTGTAAGGTTGTGGTAGAAAGCACTTCGATGCTTATGTAAAAAGCGCGTGAGCTTTCGTCGAAAAATTTTTTTTTTTGTATGTCTTTTGGGTCAAAATGTGTCATTAGTTTAAACTTTTTTTTATAAGGGAGGTAATAATGTGTGTCGTAGAAAGAGAGATTAAGTAATATATTATGGTTTACGTAATAGTATTAGGAGTATTTTTTTAAATTTTCTGGATGAGTGGTTTTAATGTTTTCCTAATTATAATTTCAACGGTTGATGTTCGGAAGGTGCATACGTGATAATCGTTGTGGAGATTTCTCATTGCACGAGTCGGGATTAGTAGCTTATACCACCATTTATAGAACAAAAACACATGTAATTCAGAATTCATGTGTTGCCAGCCTTTGAGGTGGGACAACGTATTTTTTTTAAAGATCAGAACTCACCGAGTGTCTAAGGATACCGGAGGCCCATACCTCAATCCCCCTCCCCCTATCTCCCCCACCCCCATACCCCCAAAGGCTGGCAACGCACTTTTGACGCCTATGGTGTTGTAGGTGGCCATGGGCGGCGGTAATCGCTTACCATCAGGCTATACGTATGCTCGTTTGCCCGCCTATTCCATAAAAAAAAAAACCATAGGCGACATTATTTCGACGTTAAAAACAACAAAATTTTGTTGTAATCTTTTAGCACTAATAAGTCTTTTCGGGCAAAATATGTAATTCTAAACGACCATTGCCATCTCATAATATCTAAGACTTAGTACATCAAAAGCCAATACATTCACTAACATTATTCATTCACTTAAGCTTGTATTTGCTGACGTTATACAGAGATTTGTTTGCCGACGCTACGATCGGACGCTGTCTGCAAGGTCGTGGAGTGTTTGCTCTCCATGTTGGCATTACGAAGGACGTATCGTTGGTGGCCATTCTTGAAACATATTGTAAACGATTTGATTTCCACTTTATGTGCGGGAACATTTCAAAGGTAGTAGAGCCACGCTGATTTCAGCATGAATGGGCCGGCTCGACCGGGGCGGTACTACCCTCGCACAGAAAATCAACGTAAAATGACAGCGTGCTGTCGTGTTTCGTTGGTGAGTGCGAGACCGGAGGCCCAAATAGTCTAGTCAACAAGTTCCATACTTGTTGACTAGACTTAACGATGCAGTAGCATCACTAGGCCGCCATGGTGTGGGTCGCCATGCTGCATTGTCTGCATTCGCAGTGAGCATGCTGACCACCACTCTTGGATTCTGCTTATGCTTTCCATCAGGCAGAGTAGAGTCATTTTGGCGGGCCAAACATAAAAAAAAAAAAAAAAAAAAAAAAAAAAGTCATTATTTTTAATTAGTTAGCCGTTATTAATCAGTACATTTAACCTCACTCTATTTAAAATACTATTTAGGACATATGTAGAGCGAACATTTGCCGACCAAATTGGTGAAGTTTTCGAGAAGGGCCGTATGAAAAGTACCAGGAACCGACGAGCATGCATGCATGAACAATTGATGAATGTGGACGAAGCAAAAGAGATGTCAGGACCGTGGTTAGTGGAGATCAATTGTCTCTGCCTACCCCTCTGGGAAATATGCGTGATGTTATGTATATGTATGTGCATGTACGGTCCAGTATCGACCCGAGTGATACCACGGGCTCAAAAATATACAGCCTTAAGTAATTCTTTCGTTGCTTTTGGCCGAGTGAGTGTAGTTATTGTTACCCCAATTCCCCCTAAATTTCTCAAATTCCCTTTAAATTTTAAATACATAGTTTATTTAGTACATATCGTTTAAAAGTTTTTTTCTGCATGTCTACACTAGAGTAGAAATTTGATATCAATATTTTTTTTTTAAATGATATATCAGAAGTAGTTCACGTTTACTTAAATAATGCCCGTTCTTTGGTATAAATTAATAGACAAGAGCCTTATAGATAATGTAGCTAAGTAAATAGCTGTTTATCAACACTGCACGGTTGGCCTAGTGGTATCAGCGGTCGACACGCTTCTTGCTACTGCGCCAGGTGTCGTGGGTTCAAATCCCACGCGGTACAAAACTTTTTGTGATCCACAAATTGTTGTCCCGAGTCTGGGTGTTCTTCGTGTCCGTTTCTTGTATGTTTGTAAAGTCCCCCGCGACACAGGATGTTTATTCCTAATGCGGGAGTTGCCTTTTGAAAAAAAATAAAATTACATAATATGCGAAACCAAGTTACAATAAAATGTGTTCCTTATACTTTCGGCATAAAAAAGACATCAACGCGTTCAGTTTTAATAAATTAACTGTGATAAAAATTATGTAGTAGTCATTAAATAAACTACGTAGAATTGAATTAAAAAGAACTAAGATTTGATTATTATGTATATACTTTTTCACAACAAATACAGCTTTGAAATTGTTTTTTTTTTTACTTGTCTACGTACCACAGTGTTCTGATTACAAGCTAGCAGAAACCATAGTAGTATAACTCCCAATAAATAGTAATACTTGAATAAATACATAATAACTTAATGGCAATCAAATCCACGACCTCAAGCCCAACATGCAGTTCCACTAACCACTTCTCTGTAACTCTGTTAAGTCATTACAAAATGTAACGAAATGATTATAAATCTTAGATGTAATTCATTGCACAAATGAAATGAGTGGCAGAAGGAAGTCTTACAGTTAATGCCCGCACGAACTGTCACCATGCCGCACGAACTGTCACCATGCCGCACGAACTGTCACCATGCCGCACGAACTGTCACCATGCCGCACGAAAGTACTACGCAACTATCTTAATCGTCATATCGTAATATCCTTCCTCGGAATTCAATTAAATACACTAACTATAAAAAACCATAAAATCTTTCAAATGAATATTAATATCATTGCTTTTGTTCCCTGTTTCGCTCATTCTAATCGATTTAGGAGGCCTAGCCAAGATGCAAGTGTTTCTCGACAAATCTTCATTCTCTTATATTATTTTGTTCTGATCACGTGACTTATCATTGAGATGACGTCATTTCTATATACTTAATTCGTTGGCTAGGAAGCTGGTGTCACAGAACTAATATGTTTAGGGGTGAATAGATATACAATTCTTTGTGCTTCTGATAAGTCGCAATCTCAACTACTCTGTCATCAGGTTTTTGTGAAGACAGACTCTTATTCGGGGTGCCAACACGATATGTCTTTAACATTTTTTTCCGACATTTCCGACTCACAAGCAACTTTTTCTGATCCCAATCTGAACACAGCTTATGCTACGGGTACGAGACAACTGATATTAATACGTATATTATGTATTTTTTGTAAATATATACCTATTATATACAGAAAATACCCAAGTTCTGAAACTTTTTTTTTGCGTATCAATATTTAGTACAACCCTGGATTCGAACCAAAAACCGTAGCTAACTACGCTGCGTCACCAAGGCAGTTTTTGTTTTATATTACACGTACATATTTTAAAATATTATTCACAAGAAGTCTATCATTTATCAGTCAATCTGTATAATATGAAAATTAAGCTAGCTGGTCGTTGACACTCGCCATTTTACCTTGAGTTAATGATAGCCATCTTTATTGTTAATACGGCAACAATTGTGGCCATTATAATATTTACATACACTGTAGGTACATTAATATGCGGCAGGCTTCAATTTTGGAAAAGTACGTTGTTCAAAAACGAATGTAGTAACACGTTGAAAAAGGCAGCACTTCATTTAGATGGTTTGTCTTTTTGGCTACGCTTAAAACAGGAGTGTGTATGTCAAAATTATGACATATTTTGTGATTCGAATTCGTTTGGACTACATTGATTTTCTTGAGTTATTACAAAATCATCATTCCTCATTTTCCTAGCCTTTATAATTCCCAAGATTATTTAGGGTCGGCTACTAGTTCAACTGGTTTTACCTGAATATCAGTTTTTCCACGGAGCGAGTAGCATCGGACCTCCGCAACCCTGAGGGTGAACTCGAAGGTTGAACTAGTTGTCAGTATATTTGAGGGCACTGACTTTCCAATAACGATTGCCATAGATGTTCATGACAACCGGGACCGACAGCTTAACGTGCTCTCCGAGGTACGGGCGGAAAATACCGCCATCTTCCATACTCCGGGCTGCTATTAAGAAAAACCTAACAGCAGTGCGACCCGAGAATCCCGACGAACGAACGAACCCGAGACCTCTTGATGGGCAGTCTTTTACGCTAACCACTAGATCAACGAGGCAATTTATTACAAAATCATCATAACCATTAATTTAGCTTACTTGTAAAATTAAATATAACTATAAAGTAACAAGAAGTTTGAATGTAAATTACTAACTGAATATGACTTTAAAGACTTAATCTACCACTGAAGTGGTCTATTACAGAAATTTAATTTGATAAAATGATTTTATATATCAAAGCTTAGGAATTAGTGCTTTTTCCTGAAAGGTTTGAAACCTCTTCGGTAACAAGTACAAATTATTAGAAATATAAAACCCGACTGCGTCAATATTTAACAATAAAAAACATATAAGTTTTATATATATTCGTAATCACCGTGAAAATATCTTTATTTTGATACCATACTCTATGTATTTTGAAAACAATTTTTTATATTACTTTTTAGAGCCAAAAATCCTTTTTTTTTAACTTTGATGAACCCAGTGTCACTCTCACGACTAAGACGAATCTATTGACACCACTCACATAAAAATACGACAAGCCGTTTAGGCTCTAGGGCGTGCCAAAGAAATATACATACATACATATATATATTCATACACTTGAAAAACATAACCCTCCTTTCGCAGTCGAGTAAAAAAGCAGGAGAATTTTGAAATTTGGTTATAAAGAATGGTATAAATATTACAATGTGCACTCCAACTATTCATAGTAGTCACAATTGATGTTACATCTGAGATCTGGAAGCCTACTTCAGCCCACCACATACTTTAAATCAAATAGCGAGCCCTTCCCAACTTGCTATTACAAATTGAAGAAAGCGAGAGAAAATATATAACACACCACAGATATTAAGCTTACTACTAGTATTAATTAATTACTTTTATAAGTACCGGCAATCACTTACTCTCAGTCAAAATATCAACTAATTTATAAAAGTCAAGAATTAATCACGGTCTATTATGCAACATAATAATGTGTACGCACCTTTATATTTATACAAAGTGCCTATCAATATAAAAATATCTTGTCTCTCTTCTATAGATATCATTATTCTGACACCAACAACCATTATAACACACTCATTCGTCAAAACCCTCTTTAGAATACTTTTTATCAGAGATGTTATCTTCGACACTGATTCATTCAAAATTAACAACAATCACAGTTACATAAGATATAAATTTGAATGTAGAAAATAGTCTATTGTTATGTGCTTTCTAAATATGGCGGCACCGACAGCGGAATCGATTTAATGATGTATTAATTTATCGAATTATTCGGAATCGGTTATGTCGATTGCGAGGTTGTTCGGTGCAAATTAGCTTGATTGTGTGATGATCTGAGCGTGTTTTTGCAATTATTGTGTAATGGGTTTTTGATGCTGATGCAACTATACTTAGGTTGATGATTCTTTTCTTTTATAATCACAAAATTTAAAAAAAAACTTGAGAGGTGTCAACGGACACCCGGATGGAACGAAGTTTATATATATATATATATATTTGATATGCTACTACTAACAAAAATGCGCATAAAATATTCAAATTATTTTAGAAATAATTAGACTGTACAAAATATACTATAAAACAATATATTTTCTGTAAATAAAGGCAAAAAGCCAACATCACGTGGTACTTCCAGGCGGTCACCCATTCAAGTACTAACCACGCCCGATGTTGCTTAATTTTGGTGATCGGACGAGAACCGGTGTATTCAACATGGTATGGACGTTGGTAATCAGTTTGTTATATTTAAGGTTGAGTATCCAGCACTATGACGTCAACTCAATGTTAAAAGTGTCGTTACAACTTTTGGTTTTAAAGTGTCGTTACAACTATTGGTCTTAATCCGTCTAGTCCACAACGCGAGATAAGGAACTTCGTTCCAAAAAGCCAACTTCAAGAACTGGACCAAATTGAAATGGGACCACACGGGAAAAACCAGCTTTCAAATAAAAAAAGAAACGTCAAAACCCACTGGAAAGTTATGAGGTAACAAATAGCTACAGTCGAAAAATGCTTTTCACCTAAATCTTAACCTATAAAATTTCCTTTTCCATTTAATAAAATTAAGTATTTTCTAACGAAAAATGCTTACTAAACAAGATGCTCTTTCTACAATCGCTAACGCCTCTATTCTCTTGGCTCATATTTTGTTTTGACCACGTGACTTAACATTGAAAAGACGTGAAATGACGTCATTCCTTACATAATGTTAATATTAAAAACTTCAGAATTAATAAAACATCAACAATAAAACGGACGAAACCATCAGCTTATATTATACACATTGTAATTTTACATCCCACCAAAAACATAAATGTAAAAACGGAGAGCCAAGTTCAATACAAAAATTATGCTTGGCTGTGGGCTTCGTCACAAAAAGAATGGAGATCTAAATGAGTGCCAAGTTCTATACAAAATCCAAATATGTATTTATAGGAACAAAATAAAATTATGAACAAGTATTAAACTCTATTTCTTTGCTTTATTGGATACCTATAACAATTGCTGTTATTTAAAAATGTGAGATCTTAAAGTAGGTTAGGTTTGACTTAGCCCGTTTTCATAACATCAGTCATTTTATAAAGTTATTCAACATATATATATATATATTTTAATTCTGATAAAAACTGGCCAAGCAAATCTAACCTACTTTAAAATCTCACATCTATACTTATAATAAAAATGTAACAGGTCCAATTCTGTACATGAAATATATTTTGAAAATTTTTTTTGGAGGGCTATCTATAATCGGTACTGAAGCCAAAACTGTAATTTTTTTCATTTTTGTCTGTCTGTCTGTCTGTATCTTGGCCGCGCATCACGCCGAAACTACTGAACGGATTCAAATGAAACTTGGCATGATTTGAGTTCATACTACGAGGTAGGACATAGGATACTTTTTATCCCGAAATTCATTACGGTTTCCTGGAGAGAGGGGATGAAAGTCAAAATATGTACTTAGTTGTAATTCAATAACACATAGTCCGATTTCATTCATTCTTTTTTTGCTAGAAAGAAAAAAAATAAAAGATAACGGGAAAAGTCTTTTCTTTTTGTCCGCGACTGTACACTGCCTGTGGGAAGCTGAGACAGATATGTAAATATGGTGGTACGAAGTTCGCCGGGTCAGCTAGTTTTTAAATAACAGCAATTGTTATAGGTATCCAATAAAGCAAAGAAATAGAGTTTAATACTTGTTCATAATTTTATTTTGTTCCTATAAATACATATTTGGATTTTGCATAGAACTTGGCACTCATTCAGATCTCCATTCTTTTTGTGACGAAGCCCACAGCCAAGCATAATTTTTGTATTGAACTTGGCTCTCCGTTTTTATATTTATGTTTTTGGTGGAATATCATTACTTTTTGTAAAGAAAACTAGGCAGGTATTGAGATTTAATAATACATATATTGGGTTAGTTTCAAATATGTGCTTGTAACGACGGTTCCAACGCTACTATTTTTTTTTGTATGGGAACGCCTCTATGTTTTAACTTTTTTTTTATTTTTAGAATTTTTCCTACGCTTACACACAATTACCGAGCTGGATTCCAAATTTCATCCTTCTAGGTCATCTGGAAGTAGGTTAGGTTTAGGTACTATATATATGTCATTCAGTGCTAAAATTTACGACTTTTTCTAGCTAGCTTCCTGAAATTTGGGCTCCTAGATGTCCTTATGGATATAATTAAACCCACGTAGTTTTATGTGTTTACGTTAAAGAGGTTTTGAGTTATATAAGGGTCAAAAGTGGCACCAAGTGGTTCGTGTAATATTACACTCGGCGCTGGCTTGCCAGTTCCTTTGCTTGAACTTGGCTTTACACGCTGCCGCGTGTCTAGATAACGTATTGTATGTGAATCATTTGTATGCAGATGTATGAATTCAATGCAAAAACGCACAAACAATGACCTAAGAACAATGGAACAGATACAATGAAAGGGAAACTGACTTGAGACCTACAATCAGAATATTAAGGGAACGCATTATTCTATTGAATCCAAGTGTTTCAGTACAAACCAACTGGATGTTTAATACTGCCTTTGGACTCTTATTGAGATGATCGTGTACCTTTGTATTGAAATCTGTGGCGATTAATTATATTGATGGTAGTTAAAATTTGAATGGACTGCTAGTGTAGTGGTTGGTGACTTCTATCCAGGTGAAATAAGAGTGTAATTTTGCTATAATATGGATGTATTTAGATATATATGAGACTCTTTATTTACACACCGTATTATAGAGTTGCAAGAAGTAAAATATGATAAATAAAATGTGAGATATTTAGTGAACAAAGGGCGGCCTCATTGCGAAAACCAGTCTCTTCCAGGCAACCTTAATAGTACTGCCTAGTATATTGTTAATGGTGTAAAACATTACGGTATCGTCACCTTATCTTTTACAAGCTTTGCATTAACTTGCAATGTATGTATGCTTGTATGTTTGGGTGGAATCTTGCAACTCAATTTTGAAGCAGATATCTTCAACCGATTTTGCTGAAATTTTGCAAGCATAAGTATACAGCGTGACAATACAATATTATACTGACATGGAGCTGATCTGATGCTGGAGCTGGAAGGTGGCCATAGGAACTCTGTAAAGAAACGTCGCAACATCATCGAGTTTGGACTCATTTGATTCGTCTCAAGGCATTCCAGTAAAAGCTTGTTTCTAAAAAGCTTTTTAATTTTTAATTGTTTGTCAAGTACCCCAGTATATTTATTATCTATTAACATATACCTTTTAGTACATGGGTCTAAAAATTCTACATTTTAGTGGGAATAGGGCACAACTATTAAAAGATCTTATGCTTTTTGAACTTAAGACAACAAAAAGAAAAATATAAAAAAGCATATTTAAAAAAAAAACAAAAAAGGATATTTAAATTAGTGACTAATAAGAACAAATCGATTTGAAGTCGAGTTGTAATCGTAAAAGTAAATAGAATGTAATAAAGTAGGTACTCGTTTCTAGACAAGTATGTAATGTTATACGAGTTCATATAGTTACTAATTAAAAATAAAAAACCCGACTGCGTCAATATTTAACAATAAAACATATAAGTTTTATATATATTCGTAATCACCGTAAAAAAAAAATTATTTTGATACCACACTCGATGTATTTTGAAAACTTTTTTTATATTACTTTTTGGCGCCAAAAATCCTTTTTTTTATGTACCCAGTGTCACTTTCACGACTAAGACAAATCTATTGACACAACTCACACAAAAATACGACAAGCTGTTTAGGCTCTAGGGCGTGCCAAAGAAATATACATACAAACACTCGAAAAACATATCGATTTGTTAACCCATGGCTGTCTTCAGTGAACCTTAAAAACCAATGGGCATCATAACAGCAAACGATAGAGCACATTTTCCCACCGAGCTGTTGCAACATTGTGTCAGTTACTGGAGCAAGGTTGAGCGTCGCGGCCACAGCATGAATGTCAGCCAGCTTTCCACTCGCATCGTAATAGAGATAATCGCATCCTAATCGATTTTGTGAACGATTATCTTAGGATAACGGTCAGTTGTTGTTAAATAGGTTATGGGGTCACTCGTTTAGTTTTTATCATCTCATGGTCTCTTGTAATATAAAGTATTAATTATTACGTTTAGAAACAAGTATACCAGTTCGACATTTTCAACACATGGCATTACCTAGAGCCAACACTAATTACCGACAGAACTCGTTAATTGTTCGCGTAAGTATATCATATCATATTAATTTATTTTCTCTCAAAAAGGTACACAATCTTAATACTAGGAATACATAATATCTGTAAAAGTTAAAACCTTTATGAGAGCTGGAGTCTGCACTAGGTTCTAGACCTGTATGACGGATCTCCAGGCTCTCACCCTCTGACGGTATACAAACTTACCTAAGCTATACGTACTGTTTATTTATTTAGAAAAGGTGACGTAAAAGTAGAGGAAAAACGAAAAGTGATCTTTGTATAGCGTGGTGTGCTTGTGTGTGTGAGTGCGTGAGCGTGTATGCGTACGTGTATCTATGGTGGTGTTTTAGTTTTGTTGTGACATATGTTGATGGCAATTTATGTTTTTTTAGGTTTTCTGTCGGTACGTAGACTAGTGAATGACGTTTGTAAAAAGAATGACAAGTTTAAATCGGATCCATCACAGATGAAAAAAAAACCTTCACCTTAGAGTTTTTGGGCTTTGATCCAAATATGACAAATCAATAGAAAAGGTCTATTGGTGTAATGTATCTTTTAGATTTTTGTTTGATTTAATTGTTTTTTATTTATTTTCTCACAACAGCTACTTAGTAACTAATTTTAGACTCCAAAAAGTGTATTTCTATGCTGTTCGTATTCCGGAAAAAACATCAGTGGTAGTTTTATCGGTTATATTTTTTCATGAATGTAACAACTCTTGTGAAT
Organism: Diaphora mendica; assembly: GCA_949125395.1. Lineage (NCBI taxonomy): Eukaryota > Metazoa > Arthropoda > Insecta > Lepidoptera > Erebidae > Diaphora > Diaphora mendica. Next base: position 8,679,670 of record OX421333.1, read on the forward strand.
AATCGTCGTGTTTTTTTTTTATGTAACGGGCAAACGAGCAAACGTATCGCCTGATGGTAAGCGATTACCGCCGCTCATGGACACCTGTAACACCAGAGGCGTCACAAGTGCTTTGCCGGCCTTCGGGGGATGGGGGGGGGGGATATACGGGGTAAGGTTGAGGTATGGGCCTCCGGTATCCTTACTCACTCGGTGAAACACAGGGCAAACACTATTTCACACCGGCTTTCTGTGACGCCGTGGTGTCACTCCGGTCGAGCCGGCCCATTCATGCCGAAGCGTGGCTCTCCTACGGTAGTAACTTTGACGGCTAAACCATTGTACCAATTTAAATTTGGAATGGAGATACTTTGATTCTAGAGAAAAGACAAAGCATTTTAACGCTCTAACTGAGATACACGCGGACGGACCCACGGGCAAAAGTTATTAAGCAATAAGAATAAAGTCGCGTACAACAACAGAAGCAGATACTAAAATTTTGCAAGTAAATTCCACAAACCATAATTTAAAGTCTAAACTTAAGACTAGTTTAGTATAATTCTGTCTAAAGATTAAGTTTGACATTGACCAATCACTATCAACTTTCTATGCTAACTCTTTGTTACAATTCCTTTCATTTACGAAATGTAATAAAAGCAATTGTATACCAATTGATTGCGGGCCTATTTCTCAATCTAAGCCGAAGCCAGAAGGCCAGCCAATGAAACGGACACTGAAATTACACCGCGTGTGAAAAATTGTAGCGCTACTTATTGCATGGAAATCGTGCGTTAGGATTATGAAATATGAAGCATTGTAAACTGTGCGAGGATGTATCAATGCCTTGATTATATTTCGAGCCTTATTAGCGATATTATGAATGAGGTTCGAATTCACCTGACCCTAACGCATAGTAATGTGTACTCTAGTATTTGAAGGAATAATTAGACCTTTGTTTTCAGACCTCTATTATGGGGAAATACCTTATATATAACCTTATATATATACTGAAACTTTGCATTCTCAATTTTAAGCTATAGCAGTGAACCAGTTATTGAAGACATTCATAAATATTGATATCATCATTAGGCTTATTTGTATAGCTGAGCAATGCTCACCAGAGCTCTATCATAGCATTGACTCTTCTTAATGTTTTAATATTTTAATTTTGAAGGTAGTAGAGCCCAATGATGCAAAAGTATCACTAGGCCGCCATGGTGTGGGTCACCATGCTGCATTGTTGCATTGTCTGAATTTGCTACGAGTATAATGACCGCCACTTTTAGATTCTGCTTATGCTTTCTATCAGGCAGAGTAGAGTCATTTCGGCAGGGACATACATAAAAAAATACATAGTATTATAGAGCTAACGGATCACATCAGGTGATCGGTTTGAATGTGATTATAACCGTCCATGGACATCTGAAACACAAGATACTAGAGGAGAGAGGTAAAGCTTGTCCTTATGCAACGTCATTTACTCAGTGAAATTAATTGTTAGAATTAAATTTTTATCAGATTGACCATTTGATAGCGAAGCATTGGTATCACTCTGGTGCCCACGGATTATGTGGCTCTTCTACAGTTTCCTTCCACGAGAACTATATTAAAATCATTTTTTTTTACTAAACAGACCCTTACTAATCATGTATAAACAAAACATCAACCTAAATTGTAATTAAAAATTTTGGTAAATTAATAATTTAGTTGATTTATGAACTTAAATCTGTGTATCTCATAACACAGTACAGTGAACACATTGCGTAACAATACAAGCTTATTAGCCCACAACAAGCCGCTTCTCCAACATAACACTTACTCCACATAACATATTAAATAACTATAAACAATAGAAAGTCGGTAAAAAGTTTCTCGCGCCACACTTTCCGTTAGACCTCACTTTACACTTTAGTCAAAGAGCACGGCTTAGACGTGATACGAGTCTAGCATGAATGGACACATTCTTGTGAATTGAATGGCTTTGTATTACAATAGTTACATAAAACAGCTCTGTATAAATATGTATTTACTGGACTGGACTAAAAGATGCAGCAGCATCACTAGGCCGCCATAGTGTGGGTCGCCATACTGCATTGTCTGCATTCGCAATGAGTATGGTGACCACCACTCTTGGATTCTGCTTATGTTTTCCATCAGGCAGAGTAGAGTCATTTTGGCGGGCCAAACATAAAAAAAAAAAAAAAAAATTTGTTGGGAAAACTAGAAAGAGACGTGCCTTATGTGAAGAGTCTCGTTTGTTTTCCCATTAAAATAAGTAGATTTGTATTCGGTATTATAAGCTGCAGTGTTTTTAATTTGCAATTTGTGTATTCGTTGGGAGACAAAAATGACCAATTACATTTATATATTCTTCCTTTTTTATCTATATTTTTAATAAGACTCTATAATTCTAACTTTACCCATTTTTCTAATGTTCTTTCCCAAAATTTATCAGCAGCTAATATGGTGATTGTTTATTGTTATACACGCATCTTGTTTCTAATTAATTTTACAGCAACTCGGGATTGGCAACGAAATATGAAGTAGAGAATAATAAACTTGGAACGGTTGATGATATTAACTATAAAATACTACTTTTAAACACATCTAGCAATAGATCATTGTTCCTGCGTAGAGTATACAAATAAATAGGTACCTAAACATAAATATTAAACAGTTATCTAAACATATATTTTGATCTAAAAATGGATTTTATGTCTGCATTTATTAAATCACAATTAAAATAAGAATTCAGTCTAAACTAGAATTTTAGAATTAAGTTATTTATCTAATTTAAAATTGCGTTGAAATATGTATCTTTAGAGGCCAGTCCTCATTTTAATACAATATCTTATTAAAATAATCAAATCGCAATGCAATATTACACGGCTGCAATAACTTCCAAAATACCCGGAAATTAATTAAATAACAACTAACAATAAAACATTTGAAACAATTACATTTAAAATTAATTGCTAGGACACATTTGCGGATATGAAATACTTTGACCAATGTTTAAATCCTGATAGAGTCCGTTTCTTATCAGTTCTTAATAATGAACACAGATTATAAAAAGACTGTTGAACTAATCAAAGTAATCTTTCATACACTTAGTTCCTGCTTTTTTAAATCGAGCCAAGGTCGCGCGACATTCCGCCTTGTTCGTTCAAAATAAACCGCCATATTGGTTCCGGAAGGAACTATGTAGTTTTAATTATAGTTTCCGAAAACAATTGCCAATTGTTATTAAGTGTTGATATTGTTACAAAGCAATGTTTGAGATCGCGTGTGAAATAGAATTAATAAATCGTTGACTTTAACACGGTTATGTACGGAAAGAGTAGGTTAGTTTAACGTAGATATGAATATATTTCTTCATTTCCTTATTGTAGAAGTAGTTGAATTTACAATTAATTTTGTTTCTAGGGATTTATAAAATTTATGGTACTGAGGTCAAATGTAACTACTAAAGATGATTAATTGTTGTAAAGTGATTAATTAATGTGCAGATAAACGACATATTGTAGAACTCTTAGAACGCGAAGAATATAGGTTTGATTGGTAGTGAACTTTATATGGCCAAGATCTTTAAATTAGGATATTATAGACAAATGTAGATACAAACTTTCAAGAAAAGGGCGTCCTCCTTTTTAAAATGAACTTGTGACGCCTCTCGTATTGTGAGTGTCCATGGGCGGCGGTAATTACTTACCATCAGGCGATCCGTCTGCCGTTTGCCCCCTATCCCATAAAAAACGATTAAATAGAAAAGTGACATCCATACTTCAATCTCTATTAGCCATTCTGGATAGCTTCTGGTGACCCAGTTCATTTTATCCATCTTCTGTATTACGCCGGTAGAATTATTGCCGAAAGTCCTCTCCATTTTTGAGTATTCGAATTAAGATTTATGAATTACTTTATAAATTCCAAATTCAAAAGATCGAGTTTTGTTGTCCCTTTTTGATACAGGACATCAGTTATGGACTCAAATATCCCACCAAAAACATTTTCATGTAAAATGTTGCCAAGACGACTGCATATGGCTTACCCTGTGAAAAAGATATCAGATCTCATGTAGAGCCAAGGTTCTGTATCTACAAGCCCTAACTCTACCAACCCTAACTTCACAAGCTCTACATCTCAGTAAAAATGTATGGCTTCGCCGTTTCGCTACCATACCGTCACGAAGGGGAAACGAACGCCTTTTGTGTTTGCAAATATCTAGTTTCTGAAGTAATGTGTTTTACGAATATTTAGTTTCTGAAGTAACGAAACAGCCAAGCCATACATTTTTACTGAGATGTAGAGTTTATGAAGTTAGGGTTGGTAGAGTTAGGGCGTGTAGATTCAGAACCTTGGCTCTACATGAGATCTGATATCTTTTTCACAGGGTAAGCCATATGCAGTCGTCTTGGCAACATTTTACATGAAAATGTTTTTGGTGGGATTTCATTTCTTTTTGTAAGTTTCCTTTTTATTTTCTTTTTTTGGCCTGTATTTCTTGTACATCTTCTTTCTTCTTTCGAAAAAGTCCGTGTACTAAAAGTAAAACGTCTAGCATAAACATTTGTGAAAGTCTCATACAAACTTTCACCCCCCAAATTTGGGGGTTGGGGGGCAAAAGTAATAGGTTTATGATTTTTTTTTGTTGTTTGTGTACTAAACTTAATTTATATACCAAATTTCAGCTTTCTAGCACTTCAGGAAGTACCCTAACAGTTTTGATGATCATCAGTGTGTCAGTGACGAAATCGGTGTTTTTTTGGTATCAATAAAATCTAAACTATCAGAGCTATGCAATTGAAACTTTGTACGTTTCATTAGTCTATTGATAACATCATATCCTGAAAATTTGAACGATCTGGTATATCGGGAACCAAAGTTATGGGGGTTCAAAAAAACGACGAAACGCTTCGAGAAAAGGTAGGTAGTGCCCTTGCGCTACGCTTGGCTCGTCTTGGCGGGGGCACGACCGTGCCCCCAGATATGAGGCAAAGGTAACTAGGCTCAAGCCTCTATTGTGTCACCCATAACATTCAGTTTAAAGAGTTAAGTACTATTCAAAAATGTTGCCATTTCTTGAATTCGCTGTCAGTAGAATTAAAACTTTAGAACAAACTAAATTTTATTATAACATGCGGATAAGAAAATTACCTATAATTGGTTTTTAAACCCATATTGGTGCTAAAACAACGAGGTCAGATCGCCACGTAATCTTTATGTAGCCCAAGCGCAGGCGTTTGCCACACTTGGTTACTTTCGTTCTCGACAGATAACACTTTCATTTTCACAGCGCGCGCGCAACCGTATGTAATGCCTGACGTCACCGCCTCATTTATTTTATTTTTTTGTTTTGTTGTAATTAGTTTGAATGTAGTTTGGTTTACGAAGTTTTTAAAAAGAAAGTAAAATATAGAGAGTCGAATTGATTGACGCGATAATGATATGATAATATAAATATTGATAGGCCTAGATGAAGGAAGTCTCTACATCTTTAGGAAAGAATCTGCGATTTTAGCTAACTAAGAGTTCTTAAGAATCCTCGATCGCAGAAGGAGGGACATTCATTAGGATTCAGACAACCAAAAGATTTTTATTTATTACGTCAATCTTAACTAGATTTTTCGTTAATCAAATTAATTCATTTATTAAATTTGTTTAGTTAAGTAAAGTAGAATAATAACAAACATCAATATATTTTCAAAACAAACAATATTTTTATTCATATTTGAAGGTCATTCACGCCGTTTAGGCTCCTGAATTCTTTTTAGCTATAGTTTTTATTTTTCGACACCCTAATTTTTCCATGTCACCGCCGCAGAAGCATCACTTAATTATGAACTTTATTTTATTTCTAACTTGTGATTTATATTCAGATTCCTAAACAGGTACTAAAAAAACAATTTCTTCATCATATGCACCATTAGAGTAATGACTGGATTTGAAGAATTTGAAACAAGGTGTTGGTATACCGGAATCAACTAGAAAAAGAAAATTGTGTGGAACTGATGACAAACGGACGGATATGACAAAACTATAAGGGTTTCGTTTTGCCATTTTGTATACGAAACCCTAAAACAATAGTTGTCAATTTATATTTAGAATTGAGCCAAAAAGATATAAAAAGGTATATTTATTAAAAACTTTTTATAAAAAGATTCCTAATTAACCAATCAGAAATTGTGATGTTAATATAATTGAAACAGTCCATACAAGTAATTTTTTTGTATAAAGTTATCGAATTCGTTTTTTAATTACAATATTGTACTTTTTTATTATTTTGCCATTCAAACTCAACATAATATTTCAATTATCATTCAGATTAGGATCGATGCAAATGATAATTTACTTCCTTTATGTTAAGATTTTTAATTAAAATATTATAATTGGTTATGGTTCCCTTACACTCTCGCCCTTACCTTTTTTAATAATTATCGATACACATGTCATGATAAGTTTTGAGCTACAGATTTCAAAGACCATAAACAAACTAAAAATGAAACAAATTCTTAATTTAAATATTGAAAAACAGAATTATTAAAGGTGCATGTGAAGTAGCAATAAACAAAAAGTTTTAGATGCCATTGCTTATTTTTACTGTTTTGAATGTCTTACTTAATTTGATCGACCAGTTATACTTGAACTGTCTGTGTATAAACTTTTGTACACTGATTAGTCAAAATTTATACTGGACCACTACAGGTTTTTGTAGCCTTTTTAATATTATACCACATATTGATAAAAGTTTACGTCTTCTGCGATTCTTCTACATTAAGTAATAATAATTATTATTATTGCAGTGTTCGTCCAGAAACGCAAATCTCCTTGTTTAGTTTTGGCTATTTTCGAAATTTTAACACAACATTGTATTCAAACCTCAGTATTTATAATATGTTTGTATGTATATTATGTGTTAATTGGTATTTTACGCACTGAGATACCATTATTTTTCGGAACAAATAGTGTGCCATTGGAGAGACCTATACCCAGCAGTGGACAACGATATGCTGACTGATGATATTATTTAGGCAGTCATCATAAAAATTTGCAAGTGTCACCATAGACAATTGCTAATGAATAAAGAAATAAAAGCGCCGATCAAGTTTTGTTATTCCGGTGAAGCGGTTAATTCGATATATCGTTAAACGTTTTTTTACTTTTTATTTAATGACAGCAGTAAAAGTATATTCAATGGTTTTATTTAATTAATTTCGTCTGAAAACTTTTTCGAACCATTCTAATATTGTTAATATTAACTTTTATTTCTGTTTTTTTTTTTGTTTTTTTTTTTTTGTTATTGTTATTAATTGTAATTTGTAGTGTAAAATTGTAGTGTAAAATTGTTAATATTTCTTTGTAAACATATTTTATTTCTATTCCAAACGGATACCACTTTTAGAACTTAATACTAAAAGATTAATTAAGTAGGTAGTAAAAAAACTTTTAAGGTTTATAGTGTATTTATTTGACACCATGCGGAACAAAGTAATTCTCCCCAAAATTAGTTTTAATCTTTTATTTTTATTTTAGAACGAAGTTCCTTATGTGGCATTGCGGAGGGTACCCTAGCCGGCAAAAAGCGTCCGTAACGTAAGATTGACGCCTCGGTGTCTCAATGGTAGCGTATGCGAATGCTGTGCTTGAGGTATCGGGTTCGAATCCCGGGTCGGAGCAAATATTTTTTATGATCTGCAAATATTTGTTTTTTCGGAGTTTGGATGTTTTCTATGTCTAATATGTATGTATTGTATGTACATATTTACAAAAAAATGTCCGAAATATTCATTTATTTGTTTCGTGAACGAAAAATTTTGTATAGGGTAGTATAATCTGTAAGTTGTATGTAACAAGTACGGAGTAACTCTAGACAGAACTTGTTTCAGTAGCGAATACTAGGTGGCAGCAACTATTTATTTTATCGATAAAAATCATAATAAATAAAGTATACCTGAATTGTTATTTTCTTTATACCTCGCATAGAACTAAAAGTTCAAAATTTTTATAGATCATTTTAAATTAAATAAAGGTGTTAAGACAATTTTGTAGTTTTTAAAGAGCGTGAACGAAAAATGTTGTATAGCGCCATCTGTATTTTTGATAAGGAACTTCGTTCCTATCTGGTGACCCACGACACCACACGACTTTTTTTTAATGTGCCTACCTTAAATTTCAGTTAAGTCTTTGCAAGCGATCAGAAAGAGATTGAATATTTATATGATAAATCATTGACCATGTTTTATTTTAAATTTATTTAATTGATTTAAGTAAACGAGCTTTTGCGCATAAAACAATAATGATATCAGAGGAACATAACTAAAATTAATTTTATTGACTATAAAATAGGTAATTATCGATTGTGTTCAATACTACTTCAACACTTTTTGTTTGAAATTGCTCGTATATTTAAACAAGTAATAAATATACGCGGCCTTTAGAAATATTGTATCTCACAGAATATCACTAAAACCTTCGGTTCTTTATCTAAGAGGTATACACAATAAGGGGGCACGGTGTCATAAAACATTATATATTTTGACAGCCGTGTCTAATTTACAAAAAAAAACTAGTTTTAAAACACTTATCACAATATTGCCAAAACATGCCAAACACTTTATTTATTTATACAAAAATTGTATTTAATTTACATATAATTATACTTAATTTATTATGATTGTATTTGATAATTAATAAATTTTCATACTTTGTCGCTTCTGGTATCAAGTGGTCAAGACTAGAAATAGCTAAATAGTATTATAACATTATTATCTTACATTTCAATTATTTACAAAGATATTGATAAATTTAAAAAGAAAATACATAAGATGGAGGTCCAATGACGACCGGTCGGAGGACGACCATTGTTGACAGAACACTGACTAATAACGTCTATCCTGCTATTGGACCAAGACCAAGGACCAAAAAAATCCAAAAGAATTAAGTTACAATTTCAAACATTTATATATACATATGTACATTTGTATATATATGTGTCATACGCACAATAGTGTGGCCAATGCTTTATTTTTGTTCATGAAAAATCGTATATATCGATTAGTTGAAATGTATATTGCATTAATTTAGATGCTTCCGACGATTTAATGTTATTTATGACTAATAATGAGAAGTTTGTCGTGTTAGGATCGACCAAGTGTTCTCAGACACATTTTTACTTGCAATCCAGTGCTATCTTTCTTCTCACCTGTTAGGAAATATGCTAGTCAGCACCGCCGGTCATTGTTCCTACTTTCTTTAAATCGCTCAGACAAACATGTATATGAATTACAACTGTACAGAATAAAATTTATTTACATTGATGATATAATTGAAGAAATGTGTGGCTTTCTGTTCGCCTGGCAGGTACTAGTCCTCATCGGAATCGCCTGTCATTTTGTTTTTGAACTTCTTAATGAATGAACTAAATCCTATAAAAATTTCAGCCTTACAGGAACAAGTTTTTTTCTCATTTTTTTACACTTTCAAAACCATGAAAGATGATGATGTGCAGGGCTGAGGCCTGCTAGGCGATGGTTACGTACTTAGCACGTTATGACTCATCACTACAAAAGTTTCTAGCCTTACAGACACACCGTTGGTCGAAAGGTTCAGTAGCTCTCTTACTATATAGCACCACCACGTTTCTGAAAGACTGAAAATATACAGCTATCAAAGAAGTGATATTTTGATGGCTCTCAATTGGATTAGAGGTTTAAATTTTTTGTTTAATTTGAAATCTTCTAACAACACTTTAGTATGAGTTAATTTATTTGTGTTGTGGGCGTCCATGAACTGCGAAAATCAATTCTGTAGACACGTCTGTTCCTTTAACCCTTACATCATAAAAAAATACAAAATGACATTTGACACAAGATTTCGCGGTAAAATTGACAACTGATGCTATGATCAAAGTTGTGTAATCATACTTAGAGGTTATAGGAACTTTAATTAATGTACAAAAGATTTCACATAGACCTGTCATTTTTTTTATGATTTGTAATAGCAAGGATGTGTTAGTATAGCAATATCAAAAGTAAAATTGTATTTATTGTATTTGTTTTTAAAACTTGAAAAAGAAAACAAAACGTAAACAAACAAAATAGATAGTGAATATTAAATGTAAAACAACTTATTAAAATAACGTTCTGTAAGATAGGTGTTCTCTTAATATTTAAACTAGTAACTATTTACAATACACTAAAATTTAAGTGATCATAAAACTTTTTGTATTATTAAAAACAATAGGAGAATAAAAACTTTTTTAGAATAATTTATGCAAAACAGCACAATTATTATAAACTAATAATTTCCTACTTAAACTGATATCCACTACTTAAAATGTACATAAATAAAATTAAAAACTTGATTTAATCACTATTTGAGACAAAGAAACATACGCAAACAAAAATAATTATGATAATGTTTGACCTTTTAAAACATCGATATTTGATTAACATCTAATGATTTGTATTCAATAATCCTAGACTAAACTTTAATTATCCAATCTAAAACATATCTATTTTATGGCAACTACTATAATATGTTCTTAGAAATATTAAAATTGAAGGGGACACGACAGTTTCCCAACCAAGTCCGACAACACGAATTTATTGCTAAATATAATATGACACAATGGAGTACTGTCTGTGGTTTTCTTTGAGAAGATCGTTCTCATATGTCGTAAAATAACTCATAGGTTTAACAGCAATACATGGATTACACAAATCCACTTTACACACACTTATTTACAGTAGAACGTTTACGCGTACTTTATGATATGAAAGGTTGGGGTTGCAAAGCCTTGTGGCTCAGAGGAGTTGATTATTAGGTAGAAAATTGATTTGATGTATTGTGATGTTATTGTATTATTGCCATGAATCGAAACCGAAAACGAGAATACCAATTATGTCTATCTGTATATTAATACGAAAAGCAAAAACTTTTACGAAAATTATGCAAACCGAGGAGTATGAGATTTGGCACAGTAAATGTTTATATGAAGTAGTAGTGCACAAGATAAATAAAATACAAGTAAAATTTTAATAAAATAAAAACCGACTTCAAGGTTCGACTCGATTTCTCTTGGATGCCATCATCAGATCTTAGTGTCGTTATCATGGTACCAACGTTGGGATATCTCCTTTTCATTAAAAAAAGAATCATCAAAATCGATTCACGACGAAGTTATCCCCGAACACACATAAAAAAAATATATATACGGTCGAATTGAGAAACCTCCTCCTTTTTTTGAAGTCGGTTAAAAAAAACGAATTATGATCTCTACAACAGGGCGACCTCTAGTATGTACTTAACGCGGCTCTCTTGATTACTAGCAAGTTGGAGATTTACGTTTTAAAATTTTACATTATAATTAAGTTCGAAAAGGTTTTAATAGTGAATATTTCGAAAATTAAGAACTTGGCTTTCAAAAATGTATTGCAGACCACAAACGAGTTTTCCCGTGTTAATAAAATATATTAGTATATCACAGGTATTGTTCGGTATAACCGGTTTACAACTATCATAAAAAATATGGTATAAAGAAAACAAATTAGGAGAAATATCACACATATTGTGGTGCGATAAAAAACATAATAAAACATGTAAATTGACATGTAATTTTCCATATTTATGAATATTTTTGTTGTTAAATGTCAAATAAATTGTTGACAGATATTGTGTCAGTGAGTGAGGCAATAGTTTTTTTAAATGATCCAAAGTCGTATAAAAGTAACCACCCAATTTTAAGGTATGTTTAAATGGTGGAGTGTTAGTGCATTTTATAGAATAGAGCGATGATAAGATAGAAGAATAGTCAGAAGTATGTTAAGAATGTATTCTAATACTAAATTAGAAAACATAAAAGAAATTTACCTGCCTCGGTGGCACAGTGGTAGCGTATGCGACTGCTGTGCTTGAGTTCTCGGGTTCGATTCCCGAGTCGTACCAAATATGTGTGTGATCTACAAATATTTGTTTCGGAGTTTGGGTGTTTTCTATGTATAATATGTTGTATTTACCAAAAAAGTATTTAAGTATTTATATCAGTTATCTAGTACCCATAACACTACTACAGTAGTAAATCTGCTTAACTTGGGACTAGATGGCATTGTGTGTAAGATGTCCGAAAGATGCGACTATTCTTTTGTATTATTAGGTAATAATTTCTTTTGAACTCGTGATTTAACGTTGAGATGACGTCATTTCTATACATTTGTTAGTTTTCTACTGACGTTTATAGAATGTCAACTTGGTCAGAGGGGCTATCTCGTTCTTCTTGTTTATGCGTACAGAAGCATGTTTTCTTTAATGGGTCAATTGGCCAAAAAAGATTGCAGATGTCCATGGATTGTGGTAGGTATTTACCATCAAACGACTAATCTACTTGTTTGCTCATTTCAACCATAAAAATAGAAATAGAAATTGAATTGCAAGGATGACGTAGAGGCTTGAAGCGGTAACCTCGCTGTATTCTACTGCACTGTGTGTAGTGAGTTCAAGCCCAACATGGAAGAACACTTTGTGTGGTCCACAAATTGTTATTGAGAGGAATTCTTTGTGTCTATTTCATGTATGTTAGTAAGGCTACGTGACGCGACATAGTAATATTCCTAGCGCATGAGCTGTCTTTGAAAAAAACTTTATTTCCTCAAGATAATTATTATTTTTAGGATATTTTAGAGACTGCGATGCAGGTAATTTAATGACTAATGAATTACGGTTTTACGGTGATTTCATCAAATTCTACGAATTAAAACTTGAATCATAATTTGAAAAAATGACTGATATTTTTTACTTTGGGACCTCCCAGGGAAATATATAAATAATTTGCCGCAAATACCTACTTACTAATAATTACTGTAAAAAGAGTGTTATTTCAAGCTTAGGTAAAATCAACGTAAAATGACAGCATTCGTGCTGTCGTGTTTCGTTGGTGTGTGCGAGACCGGAGGCCCAATGATGCAGAAGCATCACTGGCCCGTCATGGTGTAGGTCACCATGCTGCATTGTCTGCAATCGCAATGAGTATGGTGACCACCACTCTTGGAGCCTATGTTTTCCATCAGACAGAATAGAGTAATTTTGGCAGGGTTTAACATAAAAAAAAAATACTGTTATCATTATTGCCTGTTAGAAAAATATAGAATAACAATTTCTATAACTTGATTCTTTCAGGCTCTAGTAATACTGTTTTGTTACTTGTTTTTTTTTCTAATGTTGTTAATTGTTTTTAATCGCATTGTGACTTGTTTTATTTTTAAATTTGTACTGTTGACTTGTAAAATAGAAGCTTCATTAGAAATGTGTACATATTTTATTTTAAAACATAAAAAAAAAAATAGTCAATTATTTTGACATACCGTTCGTGGTTTTGTTGAAATGCAAATAAATAATAAATAAAATAACTAAACAAATAAATAAATCATAATAATAAATATATAAAATAGGTACAGCGTTGCTGAGTTTTAGCACTAACTTTAGCTAAAAATATTTACCGATGTGAACCATCTTATATTTTAAAGACTGGACGCAATTGGACGCATTCTTTCGCTAAAATTTATTCATATTCATTTGTTAGCGGACTGAAAACATGTATGTATTAATTTTTTCTTATTAACTGTTCTTAGTAACTCTTATCTTAGTTGTATCTTTCTACTTTCGATTTTGTTTAACTTTCAGTTATTTAGTTGTTTGCTCATAATTTTTATAGATGTTAAACTCATTTGAATCTGAAGGCATGTAAAAAGGAGTTGCAGTAACTGACACTGGAATGGTGGTCACAACAGCTAACACATCTTAGGGGAGAGGGGTGTGGCAGCTTAGTGTTATAAGAAGCGGAGAACTGGAGTGGACTTAAGTAGGTAGGAGTTTACCCATAAGTATCTTCCAACCTTATTTCGAAAAATAAGTTAGAATGCAGATATGGATATTATGATGTTTTATCAGAATACGTCAAAACAAAACCTATAAATGAGTTATGTATGACCATATAGTAATCAGATCACGAATTTTCCGAATTCAAAATGAATAATTTAGGGCTTTGATATCCTTGTAACTGATTGTCATTCGATGCGCAAGCGCAGTGGTAACGCGGCAAGCGTAGCTCGGAAGTGGGAAATACCACTTACATCATAGACGTGTTGCGTGAATGCTGCGCGAGTATTTCTTGCTCTACGTCTTATATCAGGTGAGTTAGTAAGTGGATTGTGTGTATGTTACGGGCTGTTTTAATTTTACTATTACGATACATGCTTACGAATCACAGGCACACACACACTAAGGCAAATTCATTGGCTTCAACTGCGCTAATGTATTTATAAACAAACAAATACATACTTAGGTACATATCTATGTCCTTAATAAAGATGTTAAGAATGTAGAAGAGGGTTAAGACCATACGCTAGCCAAGTGCGGGTTGGGGACTGGCAAGACAACGTTGTGGCTACGTAATCTAGCTAGTTATTTAAAAAGCTATCTGTATATAATCTCAAAGCGAAGTTTTGAAAATCAACGGCAGACTTCACCAGGTTTTTAATCAGCAAAGCCGCTTAACCCTTCAAGCGATTACCATAACAACCATAATACCAAACACTTGTTTCTTATGAAAACATGTGTATGCAGCCGACACTTCACATTCTGACATTGTACGTCAAGACTAGATTAATTTTATACGCAACTACACATTGAACAACCAAACAGTCAGTACATAAGCAATTTTAACACCAATTTAAATCATCACTTCCTCATATTTAAAACATAATATTTGGAAGACAAAGACACAATGCCGGGAACATTTCATCTGTATTTCCCATGGCAATAAATTCGAGGTTGTTATATAGATATATTACGAAACACGCGTCATAATATGTATTAGAAAAGTAAATGTGTATTATTATGGGAACATATGTATTGTATTGCACTGGTTTCACTTTGATGTATGTTATACATAAATAATTAAACTTAATAGTAATCATTATCCCACCAAAAACATTTTCATGTAAAATGTTGCCAAGACGACTGCATATGGCTTACCCTGTGAAAAAGATATCAGATCTCATGTAGAGCCAAGTTTCTGTATCTACACGCCCTAACTCTACGAACCCTAACTTCACAAACTCTACATCTCAGTAAAAATGTATGGCTTCGCCGTTTCGCTACCATACCGTCACGAAGGGGAAACGAACGCCTTTTGTGTTTGCAAAAATCTACTTTCTGAAGTAATGTGTTATACGAATATTTAGTTTCTGAAGTAACGAAACAGCCAAGCCATACATTTTTACTGAGATGTAGAGTTTAAGAAGTTAGGGTTGGTAGAGTTAGGTCGTGTAGATACAGAACCTTGGCTCTACATGAGATCTGATATCTTTTTCACAGGGTAAGCCATATGCAGTCGTTCTGGCAACATTTTACATGAAAATGTTTTTGGTGGGATTTCATTTCTTTTTGTAAGTTTCCTTTTTTTTCTTTTTTTGGGATGTATTTCTTGTACATCTTCTTTCTTCTTTCGAAAAAGTCCGTGTACTAAAAGTAAAACGTCTAGCATAAACATTTGTGAAAGTCTCATACAAACTTTCACCCCCCAAATTTGGGGGTTGGGGGGCAAAAGTAATAGGTTTATGAATTTTTTTGTTGTTTGTATACTAAACTTAGTTTACATACCAAATTTCATCTTTCTAGCACTTCAGGAAGTACCCTAACAGTTTTGATGATCATCAGTGTGTCAGTGACGAAATCGGTGTTTTTTTGGTATCAATAAAATCTAAACTATCAGAGCTATGCAATCGAAACTTTGTACGTTTCATTAGTCTATTGGTAACATCATATCCTGAAAATTTGAACGATCTGGTATATCGAGAACCAAAGTTATGGGAGTTCAAAAAAACGACGAAACGCTTCGAGAAAAGGTAGGTAGTGCCCCTGCGCTACGCTTGGGTCGTCTTGGCGGGGGCACGACCGTGCCCCCAGATGTTACTTTTTAATACAACTTTAACTATGCAGTTTCTGCTTTAGTATCTAAGTATGTCTTTTATAATCTGGAACTCTAACGGAGTCTAGAGCTTGAGATATATCTAGCTTGAGATCATTTACTTATTCTTATTATTCCTGTATTTCGCGAATTGTTGCGAGAATGAACTGTACAAGATGGTAGGTATTGTCGCTTCCATAAGCGACAATACCTACCATCTTGTACAATTTTTCTTAATTTTTCAAATTTTCTTAATCCCTGCATGGGCAGGGATTAAGAAAATTTAACGAAAGATATATATGATACTAGAATACGATTGCTCATTTTTTTAACTACTCAATAATACAAACGGGAATAAGAAATGAATTCATGCCCTTTACTCATGCCGTTTTCAGTAAGTGTATTTATTTTTATGTATTGTTATTAGATACATTATAGCATTAATCGAATTATTACTAACTAAAGTGTAACATTGATCAATGACAAAAAATGACACAATGCAATTCCTTCCCACTTCCGATGTTCGTCACCCTGAGCCCGCGCCGATCAACACGACAAATTCTCGTTATGTCACGACATAACAATGGCTTAGAAATCTTTCACTCAGAAGAAATTACGCGTAAATTATTGTTTATGAATCGTGTCTTCGTAATGTGATGATAATAGTATAATTAAATTAGAATATGTTTTATAATTAAATCGCAAACTGCAAATGAAATGTCTCGTAAGTTCGCGTTACATTCAAACCTATGGTGTGACTTCCATCCTGGTAACGTTTTGACATTCGATTGACCGTATTATCGTTTGAATTGATTTTACTTATTGACCATTATAACTTGACCTATAATTTTATAACAATTTTACTGGAAGTCAAAATATATACTACTCTACAGTATATAATATATTGACTTCACATGGTAAGTGGTCTTCTTAATTGACTGCCAAGGAAGGGTCATGTTTTGTACACATATTTTTTTAATTGATAGCACTTGTTTAAAAACTTAGTTCTCCGGCATATGTATATATTTATTTAGTGATTATGCAACAACGCAGCATGGTGACCCATAGTTACTTGATTGGTAAAATATTTAATATACCTAAGGTATATGACAGTAAATTATATCAAAGGTAAATTCCTGACCAGTTTAAGTTTATATAAGACTTCGGCCATCGAAATGTCAGCCGCATCTAATCCGTAATTGTAACAGAATTAAGTTTCACTTTTACATTAGACGTTGATGTGAAATTACACTCTTTGTCCATTGTAGTGATAAAGAAGAGAATCGATTGTATATCGACTATCGGAAAACAAATGTACTTTTATTAAAGGTACTCCTATCTGTACTTACTGCTGCTTTACAGCAAGCTTTAAAGTTTTAAGTTTAAATGCTAGCTACATTAGTTAATTAATAGAAAGAATATAGCCAAATGCTAGCAATTGGCTATATTCTTTCATCATCACCAGTCTGAACGACCCCAAAAGAGTGCCAACCAAATTTTATTATTTGTATTTATTTGGATTATACTTTAAAACTATCTATGTAAAGATAAGTATCATTAGTTTTTATTCGGCTTCTTGGTTATACGTTAAAAAAAATTGTAAAAAAATTAATTCTCACGCAATTATAAAGAAACTTCTCGCGGGAGATGTAAATGTAATGATGTTTACCTGAAACAAAAAAAAAAATATAAAGATTAACAGGGTTTTTCCAGATGGCATAAAATATCTGCCGCAACATTTATCTTCATTAAACATCTCGCGTAAATGGGTACTGTCAACTGTGGATCCTACAGTTGGCAAAAAATGGCAAATAAATTGTAGACTATAATAATTATTATTTTACTGGAATTAACGCGATCACTTATTTCAAGGTGTTACGTAGGTAACTCTGATTTGCCTGACGTTTTAAAAAAATTAAGACTAGCTATACGGCATGGCTTAGCTGTTATATGAGCTTATATACAGCTTCATCATCATAATCATTAACAATCTTTAACAGAATGCTGCTGGACTTAGGCCTCTCCTTAGAAAGGAGGTTTCGGCCTACTTCTTTCTTTTTTTTTTTTTTAAAGACAACTCCCGCACTAGGAATAAATCTTTTGTCGCGGGGGACTTTACAAACATACATGAAACGGACACAAAGAACACCCAGACTCAGAACAACAATTTGTGGATCGCACAAAGTGTTGTTCTATGTGGGATTTGAACCCACGACACTTGGCGAAGTAGGAAACGGCGTAGTGACCGCCAACCACTAGGCCAAACGTGCAGTCAAATGCACTGAACTATGTTGCCCAGACTAATAATTATTTACTTGACTGTTTATTTTGTTTCATAATTATTTTATACTCTGATTCATAGAGGAGAACACGGGCCACCGAACGGAGGGTAGTAGCCATAGCGCCTTTTTAACCGACTTCAAGAAAGGAGGAGGTTCTCAATTCGACCATATATTATATTTTTTAAATGTGTGTTCGCGGATAACTTCGTCGTTTTGATGATTCATTTTTTAATGGAAAGGAGATATCCCAACGGTGGTACCATGATAAGAACACTAAGATCTGATGATGACATCCAAGAGAAATCAATCGATTTGGTCGTTCTTGAAGTCCTTTTATTTTGTTAAAATTTTACTTGTTCCGATACAAAACAGTTTGTCGTTCTTTGCGGGGGGAAATCTTCACACGCACACATTTTAGAATCACATAAAAAAACAATCGCCTGTCAATACAAACTCACACATAGCAATTAAAACATTCAAAATTTTATGGACTTAAGTATCATTCTGTGTCATAATAATAGTCTAGGCCCATTTGGGCTTATACTTTGCCTGAGGGAAAGCGTATGACTACTCCCTACCTAGTTTCTCTATGAGTGTGACTAAATCATGTCACTGTTTTACATTAGCTATGCATCTATACTATACAAATAAAGAAAATTGGAGTGTCTGTTTGTAAAATTAAAATAACCGCTTTTTATTGTATGCATATGTATGTATCATACATTGTACATATACCAAAATGGCCTTTTTTACATTTTTTGTCTGTCTGTCTGTTTGTTCAGTTCGATTTTGACGGGACTTTCACTGACAGGTAACTGATGATTTAAGGAGTAACTTAGGCTACTTTTTTAGCCTAGCTTCACCCCACGGCGTTACCCACGGTACGACAATAACCGCGGGGTTCAGCTATTAGTACATAAAAGCTTAAAAATATTGTTTTTGCCAAAAAGAATGACTTGTAAACCCTAAGAAAATTATGAGAGGGATTCAAATGAACTTGAAGTCTCATCATTTTCTTAAAATACCTTAAAAATAAATGTCGAAGAAACATAATGAGGCTATTTATAACTTCAGTTTCGGTGAAAAAGGTGCCTACCTACATAAATGCTACTTATGTAAACATGCGTTTTTTGAACTGAACTCATTAAAATGCAATTTCACCCCACGCTTGAGAATATTTTTTTCATTTTTTTAACCTAAGTGACTCTACTCTCCCTGATGGTAATCGTGAGCAGAATCCAAGAGTAATGGTCAATATACTCATTGCCGATGCAGACAACGCAGCATGTTGATCCTATGGTAGCACTTTGGGATGTTTTTGCATCATTATGCCCGGGTACTGACATATCCGTTGATGGCGCGAAAATCATAAAATTTATATTATTAAAGTAAGGAAAAAGAGTTAAAAGTATTACAGTTCAAACTAGTGTAATTACCTGTGTTGAAAAATGTAATATACCTCAGAAATCCATACTGATGACATCAATTCGAAAGTAACTATCTGTCTATGCTTTCACGGCTAAACCGCTGAACAGATTAGGATGAATTTCGGCATATATACAAGTTAGATCTTGGAAAAGGAAAGGCTACTCTTTATCGCGATATCCGACATACACGCGGGCGGAGCCATTAGATTTTAAGCCATTAGGTTTTATGTTAGGTCTTAAAATAAATAACAAGTAACTGGAAGGAGGAAGGAACAACAGCAAGAGACGTCACAAGTTGTTATTTTTAAATAGGAAAAGTTACAATTATAGTCAACTATTATTAGTTTCCTTGTGGAGTCTAATTGAGCATATTGAGTGATATCAACCATATTCATCCCGTGTCGTAAGACCTAAATGAGCAAACTACAGTACTGCAAAGGGAAGGAGAACTTTGCATAAATATCAAATCAAATCAAATCAAAATCATTTATTCATCTAAGACACCAAGTGACACTTATGAACGTCAAATTGAAGCTATAGTTAAAAATCATAGATCGACACAAACAGAGGCCACAGCATGTGCTGTATTGTCGAGGTAAATTAGGCGAAAACACCAAAATCTACTGCCTGTCTGTGTCGATCCATAACTTCCAGTTTCCAAAATGCGTAGAGCTCATGAGAAGAATACTGGCAAAGAAACTCATAGCTACTCTTTTTCAAAATCTGATTTTCAGGTACAATAGTGTTAGTATTACATGTAAGGTAAACAGTATGCAAGCTGTTGCCACCTGAAATTCCTTGTATTAAAAAGCTCCAAAATATAACGCACAAACAAAAAAAAAACACTCAGTGATAACGTTGAAGGTTTGAGTCTATTAAACATAGAACAAAATAGAAACAAGGTGCACATCCACTTACATTCAGTTGCAAAATCTGCTGTTGAAAATAATTCGTGACTGGATTAAGAGGCTAGGGTTGCAGTTGAACCTGAAGATTATACCAACCCTCCTAGGCAGCGTAGTATAGTAGGCTATACAGGCATATACCTATTCATCAGTGAACTGTTATATTTAAAACTGCTACTGTATTTGAATTTAACTGTTTCTGTTTTAATTTGTTTTTGTTTCTACAACAGCAGTTGAATTCGATTTTTGAAATGAAAACTACTTTAGGCGCGTCGAACACTTTTTGAAAATAGAAAATCATGGAACTCGCATCGTCGTCACCAAACGCTTGTCATGAGCTATATTTTTTACTTCTTTTATCGCGCATTGTATTTAAAGAGCAAAGAGATTCATTTCAGGTGAGCTTAAATAACTGTTTGTTTATACACACATCAAAAGTGTCTAGGGATCAAGCATTTTATGCGGATTTCTTGAGATTGAGATGTGGCTTTGGACCTGGCCTGCTCAGTCGCCAGACTTGAACCCGATTGAGCATGCATAGGATATGCTACAGAGAAGAGCTCTGCCGAATATGGAGGGTATCCAGTCGCAAGAAGACCTTTTTTTGTTGTTGCAACGAACATGGGCGGCCATTCCACAGCGTGTTTGGATGAACTCATTTTGAGTATGCCAAACCGATGTTCTTGTGTTGTTAGTGTTCGCGGTAGAAACACGGATTATTAATTGTTTAAGTTACCTAATAAAATTTTAAAGAAAACTGTTATTTCAGTCTTTTTTCGAACTTTAATGTTAGTGGTTCAAATGTCAAAAATCCTTTTATTAGGAAAATGGCAAATTTCTTTATTAATGCAAAGGTGACTTGGTTTATCGTTACTGTGACAAACGAAAACACTTTATTTGATGAATCCTTAAAGAAAATTTTAATTAATATCAATCAGGAGAAAAGTTATTGCAAAAATATATGTTGATCCCTAGACACATATGTTGATCCCTAAACACTTTTGATGTGTGTAGTTTCGAGTTTGCACTTCTGTCGGCAGTCCGTCAGTTTTATTTTTGTGTTGTTGGTCATTATAAATATCACTAACTATTCGGTACACGCCAACAGTGAAACACGTACATTATAATAACTAAGTATCCTCTTCAAATTAAACTCCAGTGAAATCAAAGATGTTTTCTTATTACGTTTTATGTACGTATTGCTCTACTAACCTTTAGCAGATATTAATATTAGATATGTAGTAACAAATCGTGATATTTTAACGTGTTTATTGCAGTTTCTATCATTATGTGATATAGCACCCATCTTCCTTTATTTGGTATCTCATTACGCCATTATTTTCAATTATGAAATTAATAACATCATAACCAATGGTTATATCACTGACAATCAGATGATAGTATGTTATTTTAATTTATTAGCTTGAAGTAAAAGCCATAATTTAAACGGAATTCAAATAACGCCATTTCTTGTTAGTTTTTTTGAAATTCAAATTGAAGTTATTGTGCATCTATATATACAAAAATGAATCCCAGAAATATATGTACGCGCATAACTTCCGATCGCCTGCACCAAATTGGATAATCAATTTTTTATGTGTTCGTTATTGTTAGGAGAAGGTTTGTATGGAAAAAAAGATAATTAGAAAACATTTTTTTGTTAGCGATTGTGCACTACCTGTGGGAAGCCGAAGTGAGCAAAATTACTAAAACAAGTTTTTCAGAAATGTAGAAGATATTTACGAAAAAAAAAGTGGCGGTACAAAGTTCGCCGGGTCAGCTAGTAGATACATAAAAAAATCACATTAGGCTCTCTGTAATGTCATCCCTGTGCCATCCGAATTTTGGCGTTAATCCATGGTATGCATTTTTCGTAAGCAACATTATGCTTTAAATGGTTTTATTTGAATTACCTTCTTTGTAATTTGTATTGTTCAAATTTATTAATAAACTAGCTGTTGCCCGCGGCTTCACCCGCGTATATGTCGGTTATCGCGGTAAATAGTAGCCTAAGTATTATTTTGATATATAAGCTATATTACTGTAAAGTTTCGTCTAAATCCGTTCAGTGGTTTTTGCGTGAAGAAGTAACCAACATACACACTCACAAACTTTTAATATTAGTGTGATTAGTAGGATATTGAAGTAGAGAACTGTTCATCAAGTTATACTTCTGTGACGGACGCCTACACTATCTTATGAATACATTTAAGTTCTTTCAATGACCTAGATTTATGACGATAAGAAAAGTAAGTGAGCATTCTATTTCTGCATGTTGAGGCTTAGTTTAGGCGATTCCTTAAATAAGAATTAAATTGTATTTTATAAAGAATCTATTAACAATTAGAAATCCTAACAGCTACGTTGATACCAAGATATTGCAATAACATATGGTATTCGTAACAAGTATATGGATACAAAAATAAAACTAAAACGCATTAACGAAAGATATTACGATCGTGTAACATCGGGAACTTCGTACGTGCCTCATAATCTTACTAAAGCGGGCTTTGATATTGGACCTTTTTGGGTATAAACCTTAAAATGTATGCAAGAACAAAACATTGAAGCTGTCCCTTGTATAAAATATGTTCAAATATATATAACAGACTCGTTTTCGTTTTTAAAAATACATTCACTTTTATACCTTTTTTAAGGCAAAGGGGACATAAGATTCCGTCTTCATTTCACTTGACTCCAAAGGTAATGTACTCAATATGTGTGGGATATATTTCTGTGTGTTCTGAGCAGATATTTATTTCTTATAATCGTTCTTGTTTATGAAATTTGAGATATTTGCCCTCAAAATGGTGGGTTTATGCAGGTCGTATTATTGTACTGTGTGTAGTTAGTATGAGTTTACGACAGTTTAGAATCATTCGTATTTGTAAAAAAGGATACGTTACATTAATTCTTCAGTGCGTCCCAGTCATGGAGAACAAAATAAGTTTCGATTGTTTGATTATGGTTTCTGCTTTTTATAAGTCTCAATGGAAAATTAAGCAATTTAGACGAAATTAGGCATGAAAACAAGTATGTATTTCGTGACTAAACATTACGTACATTTTAAAGTATTAGTATTTTTTTATATAAAATCGTTAGAGTATTTGTGCCGATTATGCAAGTCAAAAAGATTATTATATTCGCATTAAAGATACTGAGGAAACTTAGTAACCACACGACTAAAAATCGATTTGCACAAGTTCGCACAATTATAATTAAGAAAGCAAAACGTTTTGAAGTTACGACATCAATAAACTGTCAACGCGATTCGAATCAAATCGATTAATCATTGAACGGTATCGAATCATTTATTATCTTTAAATGTAACGAAAACCAACTGTTTGCAATGTTAACCACCATGATAAATTTTTGTTACGACATCCCGATTTAATTAAAAAACATCTCTTTAACTTGAAATTGCAAGTTAAACTGTCATCAAAAGCTGTTTTTTCGCGGTATTTTAATAGGTCGGTTTACTCAGCGCCTCTGCCCTTTACCTAGTAACATAAATGTTGGCGGGTGATCAAAAACCTTTCATAATCAAGCCACGTCAATTCAAAGACGACACTTTCAATGTTAATTTAAATTCTAAATTCCAACAATACGATATGGCGTTTATGTCAAATTATGTTTACAAACGTGACATTGGGCGCGATTGTTGAGACAATACGTGCATCGAATTTTAATTAACATTGGTGTACCAAACAAACATTATTATGGGAGGTTTTAATCTATTAGACCTTAGGATTTTTACTTTTTAATAAATTTAATTATCTCTGGTTAAGTTTGTATGGTAGTTAGACAAGGTTGTCCATGTCCACGATTTTAACGGTGTGATAAGGTCACGACTCGCGACTCGCGATATTGTGTGAGATTACGATGAAAGAAAGTTATTGACAGTCTTACTTGGAATGGAAGAAGGAAGTTTCATTGTTTGTGTTATTCAATTTCCGTTGAGCTTCTAAAGGTCAAGTTTAATATTCAGTGCGTGATATTAAAGATTTTACCTCAGAACGGTGAATATCTTTTATGTACCTAATTGTGTTGTGGCTGTCGCCAGAATGAGTGTGGTAAATATCTACTAAGAAATTTATGTTCTCATTAACAAAGTCCACGATGTAAACGTCGTAACTTTGATAGTCAAATGATAGACCCTTTAGAAATCAGCTGTCTCCATCATCCAAACAACTTTTAAATACCAAGTTACAGTACGGTCACCCAAATATTGGTTAAAATTAACATAGTAAATACAGTGAGGCTAATAAAAACACAGCCTATTAAAAGAAGTATATTTGACGTAATGCGGTATCATAAACAAAAAACATAGATAAATAACTAATCCTCACTAAGCTTTTTTTGTTATTATCATTACAAAATTGACAGTATTCGAGACCGAAGCAAACAGAGGCACAGACTGCACGGTCGTAATGCCAAGCGAAGTGTAAAAAATATGCGCGCCAAATTTTACTTTTGCCATTGACATGATTAAACTTTGAGTTTTTTATACTGTTTGGTACATAATTAAAATAAGAGATATTAGTCGAGTGAGAGTGTAATTATGATAAAATATATCATAATTACAACTCTATTGCGCAGATTATATCTTTTCGTGAATTCTTGGTAAAGTATTCAAGAATGTGTGTAAAAATATTATAGTTTCCTTTTAATAAACTAAAGTCTAAAAGGAATTTGTTTTTATGATAGCGTTATCCTATATAATTTTAATAAAATTTCCTAAATGGATCGAAATAAATGAATAAAATATAGTTTGTTAACATATCGTTACTTAGTTTGTATTAAACTCTACTAGTCATAACACAATAAACTTACTTACTTTTGAAAAGAAGTTTAAGTAAATACAACAACAAAGGGAACAAAGTAAAAAAATTGAATTAGTTTTATGAATAAAGTAGAATCTGGGCCAATTAAATTATAGTGCGACAGGGATTTTGAATCATTTGTGTGACCTGTTAAATCATTAGTACAAAATATGGAAATATACATAAGGAAGCAGGAAACGTACAATTTTTGCCACTTTAAACCACTATCAAACAATCAAATCAAAATCTACATATATAAAAGAGGAAGGTGACTGACTGACATACCCACAGATCAACGCACAGCCCAAACCCCTGAAGCTAGAATCCTGAAATTTTGCATGTAGGTTCTTTATATAACGTAAGTGAGCACTAAGAAAGGAATTTTTGAAATTCCACCCTTAAGAGGGTAAATCAGGGGATGAAAGTCTACGTGAGCGAAGCCGCGTGTAAAAGCTAGTATGCCTATATGGCTAATATTACGCAATGAACCGAAACGCCGAAAAAGAGCATTACCGTTGGAAAGTACATACATAATCATTATTATTTACGTTCCCATGTAAGTAGAAATCTTTAATACTAAAATAATGTAGCTGCTCTACCTACCTAGTAATTATCATGAACCAGAACAAACAAATCACACGACTTAAGAATGATTTCCACCGAACGGCTTGTATCGGAACGGATTTTACAATATTTATACAATATTAAATCGTATACACAGTACTTAAGGTGTATATTTGAAAAGTTCGCATGTTACGGAAGGCGCTCGCGGTCAAGCTGTGAGGTACACCGGCGTTTATCTGCCGATAATCAGAGGCTTCACCGTCGCAAAGGACCTTAATACGGCGCTGGTGCAGGAATGCAGCGACCCAGGTGCAGAGTTTAGGGGGCAGGCCGAATGCGGGAAGTTTGGAGAGAAGCGAGCGGTGCCAAACCCTATCGAAAGCTTTAGCCATGTCAAGGCTGATGGCCAAGGACTCCCCATGTCTTAGGCGACTTGGCAATTTGGACTATAATTACTTTGTACACGATTTAATGTCGTTAAGTTTGTAAAATCCGTTCCGATCCGTTCGGTGGAAATCATCCTTTATAAGTTCCACATACAAGCACGTGTTACGTAATGTATCTTCGCACGATGCGACTCCATATCAATTATATAACTACAAATAATTGTTTATTGTTCTGAGCTTCATACTATACACTTTTTGGGGCCAAGTTGTACGTCTACGGCTGGTAGGAAGTCATAAGTGTAATGACTTATAGCCGATTCGTTGTCTTTTTCCTGAACATGCGTCTGGTAATAATTACCTACCTCTCTTTCTAGTCATGTCATCTTTCACTAGTGTGTTGTTTACGACGTTTTTCAATAACCTGTCTCTAGTCAAAACTAGAGATAGTCTATATTTTTTTTCAATGTTTTTTTTAATATGATTGAGTGAATCCAGTTAAATACATACATTTACATGCAGGATCTATTTTTTTTGACAAATTTTAAATGTCAAAAAATGAGAAAAAAATACTTTTAAATACTCATTTTAAAATTCAGGTTAAAACTGGAAATAGAATATTGAAAATGGCCGTTAGACTTTCTTTATGAAAAAAGCTTTACAATACAGTCAATCGCAGATCATCATTATCAATTAAGGGATAAATACAGTCATCAAGTTATTTGCAAACCAAGATTTTTATTCTTCAACTATTTGTTTCGCAATATTTATAGTATAATTTTCACATCATTAAAGTAACCAGTTTCTATTATTCTATGTGCAGGAAGTTAGTTTATGTGTTTAGATATTATGATCGTTCTTAAGGCAAACTATAGTGTTGATTTATAAAGTACCGGAAATAGAATGTTATAAAAAAGTAAAGTTGGCCAAAAAGAGTTAAATGTCTACTCACAAACAGAAATAATTGGATGGAAAAGGATTTGAGTAGGTTAAGTGGTTCAGGAGAATCTGTTAACAGGTTTTTCTTTCTCTGAAATGCCTGGCGTTTGACCAGGTTGTACTGGTTGTAGTAGTCAGGTTGTACTGGTAGACAGGTCCGCAATCTGTCCCAAACGTTGTCATCGAACGCAAACTTTTAAAACATATACATTTTATTGTATTGTTTGCATATTACTATTGTTATTACAAATATTTGAAGTTTATGGTAACTGTACTGACATGACATTTAGAATCGATTTTTGAAAAGGCTTTAAAAAGTAAAGCTGGTTGGTCCTTATTAAGTACCTACATCTACACGGTGTGTATACCCGTATACAGTACAATTTAAATATCAACATCCCTTTGATACTATGCACTTTCATATATATCCATAGACTCAGTGGGATTAAGAATACAGAGTGCCACCACCCCATATTCTGTAACAACAGCTACGCCGGACAACATTTCTGCAAACAGAAGAAAAACTTGACAGAAACCCTGTACCAACTCGTCTGGTCAGCGTGATATCAGCTAATTAATCCCTTCCTAATGAGATGCCTATGTCCAACAGTAGACTGTTAAAGGCTGTTGTTGATGGATGATATACATAGAAGTATATCATACTAGCTGACCCGAGCCCACTTCGTTGGGCGGTAAACATTTTTTTTCTCCGACTTACTTTGCAATTCTGGCTACCACGAAAAAGTCTTTGCAGTTTTCGGGTTATTATATATCCTATGTCACTCACAAATAGCGTAGCCTTCTATTGGTAAAAGAATTTTCAAAATCGGTTCTGTAGATCCAGAGATTACCCCCTACGACGTCACAAACTCACAAACGCACAAACATTACCTCTTTATTTAATAGTGTAGAAGTGCACACGGGCTCTTTACGGAAAATATAACATAGCTTATCTTACCCTGAGAAGATGTACCGCTCCATTTTTTTTGACGCATTCAACAAATATCGTTATATTTTAGCCAATATACTCAAAAATTTTACGTAGGTATTATATACGAAAACCCTCCTCAAGAATCACTCTATCTATTGGTGAAAACCGCATCAAAATCTGTGCAGTAGCTTTTGAGTTTATCGCGAACAGACAGAAAGACACAGCGGAGGACTTTGTTTTATAATATCTAGTGATAAATATACAAAAACGTGGCTAGTCCGACTCGCGCACTGAGAGTTCCGTACAAACCTGTAGGTTTATCATACGATGTTATTAAAAATTTATGCTTTTCGCAATTTTCCCTTTATCTGTGCTATAAGACGTTGCTTCTGAGTTCACGGGAAGTACCCAGTAGGTTTTGATTCCCTTGCGAGTGTCGAAAATTTGCAGCAAATTTTTTCACAGCTATAAGGGAAAATAGATCTGAGTATTTGATATGAATTTCAGTTTGGATACCTCCACGCGTTCCTGAGAAAAATGATCTTAAGTCTGTCTGCTAAGATCATTTTTCTGTCTGTTAGGATCACTTTGTTATCCGTCTGTCTAGACGGATAACAAAGTGATCCTATAAGGGTTTTGTTTTTTATTTTTAGGTACGGCACCCGGAATTTTATTTTTAATAATATATAAGCATAACAATTTACCTCAGTAATTGTCAAGTGTAGTTTAAATTTGAAACCTTACACATGCATAACCGCAATACACTCGTGGGATAGAAACAGAATTTCATAATTGTGTGCAATTACTTCCTACTGGAAATCAAACCGCGACCCACATGCCGCGGTCAGCTTTCATAACCAACAACTGTAAATGTAGAAACATTATAACGTGCTTGATTATTTTACTATGTGAGAAATCCTTCTTACAACTAGCTTTAGCTTTAACAGTTCAGTACTGGACATAGGCTTTTTCTTAGGATGGCAGTTTTCTTGCTATACCACGCTGGCCAGACGTATTGTTATATGGTTTGTTTCAAGTTGTGCTTCCCTTTGCAGTGCCGCCACCCTGCTTAGTTAACTCACTTATACTCTTTGCGCTGTAGCATGGTGCGGGTGACTTTCGTCGTTTCGTTCGTTTCACTCTTGAAAGTTTCCGCGATTTACAAATTATGACTTAGTATTTCAGCTGTACCATATTCGCAATATATTAAATCATTAATAACTGTAGTAAATTAAATTAAACCAACCAGAATCGTCGTACAGGCAACTGTCACCCGCATCATGCTACAGCACAAAGAGTATAGTCACATCTTACTCACGGGGTGAACAAGGGTGGTGACACTCTGTAGTCATAATCTATCTCCCCACGGATCGGATCGTTATGACCTTCATTCGGCATTTATCCCTGAAGGGGCCTCACGTACAATCAAACTAAATCAATACCTAAAGGGGCAAGCAAAGGCGTATTAAATGCCCAATGTTTCCATAATTATAATCCAAGTTCCATAATAGGGGCCTTACTTAATAATATACGTTAATAAGACATCGAGGAGATAAAGCTTCGTATCTCGAAAAGCAGAAGCATTAGACAATCAAGTTGACGTACCATGTTTTTTTTTTTTTTTTTTTTTTTTTTATGTTTAGACCTCCAAAATGACTCTACTCTGCCTGATGGAAAGCATAAGCAGAATCCACGAGTGGTGGCCACCATACTCATTGCGATTTCAACAATGCAGCATGGCGACCCACACTATGGCGGCCTAGTGATGCTTGTGCATCTTTTAGTCTAGTCAACAAGTATGGAACTTGTTGACTAGACTAATTGGGCCTCCGGTCTCGCACTCACCAACGAAACACGACAGCACGAACGCTGTCATTTTACGTTGATTTTCTGTGCGAGGGTAGTACCGCCCCGGTCGAGCCGGCCCGTTCGTGCTGAAATCAGCGTGGCTCTACTACCTTTGTTGTACTTGTTATTTACTCCTATACAAATATTTAAGTAGTTTAAGATATAAATCGGGAAAGAAATCCAATAAATTATAGGTAACTATACGTTTAAGTAAAATTTCCGCAAAATATTTAGTTACATTTAAAAATACATGTTCTTACACCTTTTTGTCTCGATTTCGCACTTACAGCACAAAGCGTAAAAGTAAAAACCAGATAAGGACAAAAATATGATCTTAAGGGTCTTTAACCTACCTGGGCAAAGGCCCTTATATGCTGGGAAGGGTCAGGCATAATCCGGTTGGATATAACATTATCGATTAATATATTTTTTACAAACCTGTAGAAGTTTAGGACGCATTTGCAATTTTGTTTGGATGGTTGGTAATAAATTTAATTTGATTTATATTCATTTATATTTAGGGGTTGGTGACCCAAAATCTTCTACTTAATGGTAAGCAATACATGGGGATGACACCACATGTTTAAAATAACCCAAAAATATTATAAAACAAAGTCCTCCGAGGCGTCTGTCTATCTGTCTGTTCGCGATAAACTCAAAAGCTACTGCACTGATTTTTATGCGGTTTTTACCAATATAGAGAGTGATTCTTGAGGATGGTTTTCGTAGATAATTTGTTACATTTTTGAGTACGTTGCCTAAAATAATAGGTAATAGGCCTTTCTTGTAAAAATCAGCTGGACGGGAGGCAACAAACTCTTCAAAGGCATTTTGTACTGCCTCTCGGGAATTGAATTTTTTACCCACTAAAAAGTTGTCTAAATTTTGGAAAAAGTAATAGTCGGTAGGTGCAAGGTCTGGTGAGTATGGCGGATGAGGGAGAGCTTCCAACCCCAGCTCTTGCAGCTAAAAAGGTGATATATGAAATACTGCGCAACAGACAGTCTCATAGGTAAAGACCTAATATATCAATATTTGTCAAAGACGTCGGGAAAAATTAAGCTGCACAAGTTTTCAGAGTAACATAGGCTCTATTATATTTTCCGCAAAGATTCCGTGCGAAGCCGGCGCGGGTTGCTAGTAACCCATAGTTTGGAAAGCGAGAGATATTTTTAAAGGAATCCAAAGAGATACTTATAAAGTAAATTTAAATATCTACAAACGGAAAATCGTTTTTATCAGGTTTGATCGACTTTATCTGTGGTTATGATTCAGGATGCAGGCTCTAGGGATAATAAATAAATCTTTTCATACTTCTAACACACAACGTTTCAAACTAAGCACAGCTTGTACTATGAAAGCTAGACTGACTGATATAATACTTATATATTTTTTTTGTTGTAAATACATACATATTGTAGAAAACACCCAAACTCCGAACAAATATTTATAGATTACACAAACATTTAGTCCGACTCAGGACTTTAACCACTGAAGCAGTCAAATGAGCAATCACGAGTCTCTACTAATTCTTGCACGATGAGTTGCTCTCATACAACATCCCTAACCAGGATTTTCATTCATCAATCTCAAGATTTTCCCACACTTGCAAACATTTCGTCAAATGATGATGATGAAGAAGCATCACTAGGCCGCCATGGTGTGGGTCACCATGCTGCATTGTTGCATTGTCTGCGTTCGTAATGAGTATGGTGACCACAACTCTTGGATTCTGGTTATGCTTTCCATCAGGCAGAGTAGAGTCATTTTCGCAGGGTCAAACATAAAAAAAAAAACTTTTATTGTACAAAAGAAGTGTCTCGAAAAGAAATTAATACCAATTTGTATACTTTATTATCTTTAAGATATATTCCATAAGAAAGAGCAGGTGCGTTTGGCGATATTTTCACAAATTGCATTGTCCTTAAATCATTAATATTTCTTCTTTTAGAACTTTAGACCGTGGGAGAGCCACGCTTCGGAATGAATGGGCCGGCTCGACCGGAGTGATACCACGGCCTCCCAGAAAACTGGTGTGAAATAGTGCTTGCGCTGTGTTTCACCGAGTGAGTGAGGATACCGGAGGCCCATACCCCAACTCCTCTCCCTATCTCCCCCCCCCCATTCCCCAAAGGCCGGTAACGCACTTGTGACGCCTCTGGTGTTGCGGGTGTCCATGGGCGGCGGTAATCGCTTACTATCAGGCGATACGTCTGCTCGTTTGCCGGTCTATTCCATAAAAAAAAAAAAAAACTCTATTACCTCTAGCAGAAGTGTAATTTCAAGTGTTCCACTTTTTGAATTTGCAGTTCTTTTTTAAATTACCGATAAAAATAGCTGATAGATTACACAAGGACAAAACAGAGTCAACACATAACGTGTAATACTTATGTAAATGCATCAGAAATATCAATTTTATTGTTTATTCTGCATATTGCTTTGATATTTATAGTGCACATAAAATTATTGATTAGAAAAACACAAGTATACGAGACCTCCACATATCGTTAGAATAAATTACTTGGGGTTACGCTCATATCCTTAAAGATTACAAGAAACATGTTAGTCTTAAATATATTACTAATATTTACCTCTTTAAATACTTAAGTACGTTAAGTCTCTTACTTTGAGTGCTTTTAATAATACTTAGTTGGTATCCCAAGTACTCGTATATAAATATATTCAACATCAATTTAGTAGTACAATTGTCTATTTGAAGAAACAAGCCTCATCAAATTTGACTGAACGATTGGCCTAGTGATTTAAGTGCTCGCCACGCCACTTCCTTCTGCGCCAAGTGTTGTGGGTTCAAATCCTACATGGGACAACACTTTGTGTGATCCACAAATTGTTATTCTAAGTCTGCGTGTACTTTCTGTCCGTTTTATGTATGTTTGTAAAGTCCCCCGCGACACAGGATGTGTGTTCCCAATGCGGGAGTTTTTTTTTAAGGAATAGCCCGGTAACGGAATAGCAGACGTATCGCCTCATGGTAAGCGATTACCGCCGCCCATGGACACCCGCAACACCAGAGGTGTCACAAGTGCGTTGCTGACCTTTGGGGGATGGGGATGGGGAGGGAGATGGGGAGGTGGATGGGGAGAGGGATTGAGGCATAGACCTCCGGTCTCACTCGGTGAAACACAGCGCAAGCGCTGTTTCACACCGGTTTTCTGTGAGGCCATGGTATCACTCCGGTTGAGCCGGCCTATTCATGCCGAAAGCGTGGCTCTCCCACGAATTCTCTTTATAAAAAAAACATCAGACTGCAATAAGTCTATTGATGCTAATTTTATTTATACCAATACCCAATAATGTTTAGTTCATTAAAATAAGCTGAGTAACATTATGAATGGAACATTTTGTAATGAATTTGAATGTTACACTAATAAAATTACATTTAGTGTTAGTTTTATATATATGTCTACACTGTCTGATTAAAAAGTGATGTGTCGAAGTGAAATCTATCGATAAACCGCAATACTTAGTTGAGGTGCAGTTATAGGCGTCCTGTGTTTTATATCGACTTGATGAAAGTAGTTAGTTGAGTTAGCACAGGATGTTTGTCTTTACACATTCGCGTAGAGAAAATTGCTAATGGATGTAGCATTTTTAATCGATAAAACCGTATCTTATGTTTACATTAAGATATTTAAAAATATGCACTGTTTTACATGATCAAATATTAATAGTCCGAATAGTCAGTACAGACCGAATGATTCTGTAGAAACATTTGCACTTTAGGTGTAAAGCAAGCATAATATACCTACTTACAAATGTACAAGTATCTTTATACGCAAAAAGCTAATTGCCGCCAATGTCCTCGAAACACAGGTCGACCTCCACAAAGGTGGCAATGTCGTATCGGAATCATATTACAGTTCCAAAATCGTCCATGTGCTAATCAAGGTATATTGATCGTCTTTATTTATTTTATTTTACAATTACCAACCGAAGCGTCAAGAAAACTGTCGTTAAAATCTATAAATATAAAAATGTATTGCTTTTCGTTTGAGTTGCTCGAGAATGACTGAACCGATTTGGCTAATTCTGATCTTAAAATGTTTGTGGAAGATCAGGGAAGGTTTGAACGGTGAGAAACATAAATAATAAGTAACGGAAAATACTATAAAAGCTATTTCTGCCAATGTCAAGTATTTATCTTCGTCGTGATGAAATTATGATAAAAAATATAAAAATTGGTGGATGACAGGAAATGAGGACCGTCTTTTGCCTTTGGCACGGAACCCTAAAAACAAACTCCAACATTTGATGTATTCTAACTTTAAAATATAAAGTTGTCATTTGGTTGTCAAATATTTATAGGTGCGTTCAGAAAATTTAACTCCACATTCTACATAAATGTATGTAGATGGTAAGAAGTTCACCGGGTTTTCTAGTATAAATTAAACATCTAGAATATACAAACCTAGATCATTATTCATTTAATACGACACTTGCAGCCGTCATTATAGGTTATGAAAGCAGTAACTGTATCATCAATCCCATTAAATACTTTTGGTTTTGTCTCGAAACATCCAATGTTGCACCAGAGACTAAAAATTATTATTACAAATTTGAAACTCGTATACTTTTTTATGCTTTATCATATCATAATCGACTTGTGGAGCAAACTTTTGTCTGACATATCATAGTGACTTTTACATTTATACCGATATTTAACATATATAATTTCCAGTATAATCCCCAGATACGTCATATCCGTTTAATCAATTAAATTTCTTTAACATTTTTCTTCATGTTTAACAACAATTATCTTATTAAGAAAACAATTATAAATATAACTTAAGCACTCGGAAGTAAAGACACCTTGACCATCACTCGATATGCACGGGTATCGATTCACGACTATCGATACACAATATCCGATCGGTGATAGCATCAGATTATGTTGACAGCACTATAAATACTAAATATTAATTGTTTATGGTTGTTTGACATATTATAAGTATTTTAACCTTCAAGATAGCTTCCTAGTCCGATAGCGGTAGGATTACAGATGCTTGTCAGAGAATTTTTAATTTATAATTTGTATAAAATAGCATGAGTTTACTTGTGAACATTAATTTAGTAACACAACACATGGTTTTAAAATTTAATATAGCTTTATTTCACACTAGCGATCAGGTCTGGCTTCGCATGGATGTCTTTGAAATTCTTGCTATAATATGCATATATGGGTATTATACATTTAAACTTTTGTCTTGAATCACTATATCTATTCCTGGAAACTACATTAAAATCCGCTTACCAGTTGAAAAGATAAGAGAACAGACAGCGAAAGAGACTTCATTTTATATATCAGGATAAACGAAAAATTACTAAAGGATTCTTCAGTAATTTATCGTTTGTCTTGATAATTACTTAGTAATATAAGCCACAGGAGCCGTAACACTAGTTACATTACATTACACTGAGTAGGTATCACGTAATTCGTGCATAACTGAGTAAAATAGCATAATGAACTTTTTATTTTATTAAGATTTTATTTTAAGCTTTATTGAGTTTGCCTTTGTAAAGTACTTTTGAGTTTATCAAATCAGCCATTGATGTTATTATAAAAAATTCTTATCATCATGAACAAATTAATATAAGACATAGGCTTTTCTTCAGAAAGGAAGTTTTATGCTCGATAGAGTATGAGTAACTCTATTTCCCGTGACCCAAAATTCAGTTACAAGAATTGTAGATGTATTACAAAACACCTCTTATTATCCTCTTCGATATACAAGCATTATTAAAATGCAAGTTGAGAAATTTAAAGAGAAACTGCCAACTGCACTGAGATGCCGACAACGCTCTCTCAACATAGATCTAATACAAGCCTTGTACTTTATAAGCGGAAATTAACCACCAATTAGCACCCAGTACCACGTAACTCAACAGCAATCACCACAATGGTTACGAAAACTACTTTATTAACCCAAAAAAGCCTTCAAAGTTGATCTTGGACTGGATAAAAACGTTTTGTCATTGTATAAGTATCACGTGGTAATGTAGTAATTTTGAGCTGGTATACATTATTCATAGCAAAAACACGACCTTATTGCGAAAAGTGTAGAGGCTATAATTGAAAGACAAACGCTGCATGTCCGAGTTTTTATGTGTCGATCTTAATTGCCGATGCGTGCGTTCGCATTTTTATTCAGTGTGATTTATGTAATTTTGCTCGTATGTGTATAAGTGGTTTCGTTCTGATCATTGACAAGAGTATGAAGGTTTGGGGTAGATTTTAAATTATATTTCCTTATTTTTAAAAGCTTACCACGCTTTAAAAAAATACGTTACGAGTAAGCCTCGTCTTGACACTGTCTCTTCAAGGTGAATAGATCAATGTTAAACAACATCTTGTACAATGATTTACTTTTAAAATTTACTTGACTTTTGAACTCCAGGTGTCTACGAATCGCGATAGTCACTTGACACCAAATGACCCATTTGCCCCTCATATACCACATAAAACCAAGCATGCTGGCAGCCAAACACGTTCAAAGTAAACAGCGAAAACCCATTGTAATTATACATTGTGCCGACAAGACGACGACACAATTGGAAAAACAGGAAATTGATTATAATGATGACACATCTATAGGTATTTAAAAATAATCCGGCCAAACTCGGAAAGCAGTCGAATTCAAACTTTGTCGTTGACTGAAAAAGTTTTCACTTTAGCCGCGTTTAGTTAGTACATTATTTTTTTTTGTAAACAAGCTAGGCGTTCACGCATCGATCGTCCCATTGGCTAAAATTTTGTAAGTTAGTCTAGACAGTTTCGTGAAAGTTTTTAAACATTCACCTACAATGGGTTGCGAGAGACTCGTGAAATTGAAAGTGGCATTCCTACATATGCCAAGCATTAAGTAATTAATACAAATAAATACAATTTTGTAACTAATAATTAGTATTCTGTACATCGATAATGTTATACTGTGTGATTTGACGTCACTCTTTTAACGTGTTCATTCTAAAGCCGGGTCTCCTGCGACACTGTTTTATGTTTTTAAACACCAAACGTCAAATATTTATCAAAATATGGGCGTCGCCTAACTGTTTTGTTAATTCTAACAAGCAAACATGTTATCCAAAGCGAACTGAAAACATCCCAGCGAATACTTCTCGTATAATGAAGCTGAAGTGAACTAACATTAATACTTATATTATTCATATTTATACTATAAAAGTAAGTAAGTAAGTGTACTATACGTCATTTTGTCGAGTAGATAAAAGATTTTTGCTTTTCGTGTAATCGTGTTTGATGTTCTTTTAAAAGTCCGTCTCCTGCGACTTTTCGCTAACATGTTTAGTTAACAATTTTTGTTAATTATAGCCGCAGGAGACACGCCTTAATACAGACAAAAAATCGTAAAGTATCTGTCACCTATAAAGTGTCAGGTAATATTATGATCAAAAATGTATCTCAAGTCATCACGGCTTAAAATTGTTCACCGAATGTTTTATAATTATTTTATCAGCCTGTGCTGGGGCTTAGCCTGCGACTGAATATAGAGATCTTCTGCATTTCTTCAGCATGAGCTTTATTACTCTTAGCAGTGTATTAAGATCCGTGAGTAATGCCCTAATACATACATGAATGTTCGATAAAGGTTCGATACCTGTCTCGCATATGCGCAGAGACTATAGAGGAGTTTATAGCTTCTCTATGAAAAGGCGGGAAAAGCATTTTTAGACGCGTGCCAGACGCGTGCGTTAGAGCCTTAGAGCCAGTGTGAAGGCATTAAATAAATAAATCACAACGTGTACATACATACAATACAACATACAAAAAAATTAGACTTTAGACGTTACACTTTTTGAATATAATCTATTTTAAATATTTCTAAATTCTAAACTATTTACAAAACAACATAAAATTAAGATATATCTTCGTGAAAATAACATTTATTATTAAAATAAGGATATTATATCAAATGACAGCTGTCAAATTGGATGTTACCAATCAAAATGGAATCGATTGACAAAATTCTATCTTAATTCATTATCTATTTTTATATAGTTTAAGAGACACCAATTCTATTCGAATGTCATTTTTTTTATCATGAATAAAATATACTCAGTGTTTTAGTTATAGCAGTTCCTTTTACTTAGGAGAGTGGAACGAAAGGGGTCCTTTGTGGTGATGGTGAACCACACCTTAGCAGTCGCTTAATAACAGTGGTGCAAAGAATCACTTTTTTTTTAATGAATATAACGAGAAGATTGGTGCCTAGAGGCGGTACGCTCTTTTTTTAAATACTTAGTTCGAAATACCGTAATTGACAATTTATCTAAGAGATTGGTTGTGCGAAGCAAAAAGTTTCTTGAAAATCTAATGGTACACTACTTATTTACCCAACATAAATTGCAAAAACAATTTACTTGATACAATTTTACTAACAAATCAGTAAACTCAAATGTTAAATCATATCTTCAGAAATGATGTAAAATGAGACTGGATTACCAGAAAATTTTTGTTAACTCCAATTGTCCAATACCTCCCTAACTAAAAGTTCAAACTCAAGGTGATGACTCGTGGAAGTCTGTCAGTGACCGCCTCATGACATATTCACGCTAAAATAAAAATTTGCATTCAGCTACTACCTGCTGGTTTTGACCTCGATGAACCTAAAGACCTGTTTCATTACCCAGAAGACAGACGAATATGACGCATGTGTCATGTTATAAAAAAAACTAGCTTTTGTCAGCGACTAAGAGCTATATTATCTATGCTGTCCTTGTAAATATATTAGTAAAGAAGTACCTATTGGAAGAAAGTTCGTATGTAGTAAATTATTTTTTTGTCGTTTTTATCTGCATGCTACCCCCAATCTAAGCGATAAACGTTTCTAAGACCATGAGTCTTGTGGTTTAAGAATGCACCTATAACATAATTATTTATTGAGGTCTTTGACTAATCTTTTATGTTTTCGAGATTGACAGAGATACAAACATGGTGAAATTACGAATATGTAAAGTTTATGTGAGCAGGAAAGACACATTAGTTTGGGTGAATAACCTTTCTATGATTAATGACTTTTATTGTACATTTACAATATTATAGCACCATACACGTAATATCACCCTAAAAAAAGTAAATCCGTTGTGTTCAATTATTTCAAATGAATCAACATTTTTACACTATGTGATATATTTTATATTTGCATATGCATGGTAGCTACCATAGAATAATGGCTACGTATTGCTCTGTGGTTTGACTTAATGGGAAGCGTTCATTGTTGTCCAACAATGTCCATTAGGGTTTTAGAGAATTTTTAAATATAAGGAACCAGAATATATGATGGTGTAGCACCTGTAACTAATATCATAAACGAGGTCTATATAGTAATAGATATACACTTAGAGATACTAAACTCACATTCAAAACTATGCTGGTCTGATAATTTCAGTTTTCAGGCAGTAACTAGCACAGTATATTATGTCACAATTTTATTACTATAACTACTGTTGTTTAGAATTAAATAAATAAATAAAATGTAAATACGTACATATTATACATAGAAAACACCCAAACTCCGAAACAAATATTTGCAGATCATACAAACATTTAATCCAACCTGGGAATCGAACCCGAGACCTCAAGCACAGCAGTCGCTTACGCGACCACTACGCCACCGAATCAGTCAATAATTTTGCCTATCCGTATCGAAACAACTGTCATAATATTTACATATGTTTTATTCTTTTATAGTGATCACATGACTGGTGTATTAATGGTTTAATTAACATTAAGACGTGCAGCTTATCCTCAATATATTTCCTGTCTAACTGTCAGAACGAATGATAATTATTTTATCCCCAAAAGTCAAAGGTGAGAAAGCCTTGACTCACAATTTGCAAACTCGTATCACGCTTTTTGCGGTTAAGAAACGTTTCTGTGGGTAGGCAAATTTCTTATTTAAATAGAACTACACTGTTAACATAATTTTCTTTATTATATTACTGTTTTTTTCTTAATTTTATTGGGGGTTTGCACGATATGTAATATAGCAAATTCTTGCATAAACGAAATAAAATGCACAGCAAGTGTCAACTGTACATTGCACATTATTCCAACAGTCGCAATCTCAACTGTGTTTCTCTATTAGTAGGGCTAACCTTAGCCAAAGTGTATTGAAAGCAGACCGAAAATGTCAGAAATATAACTATAACCGATAAATTTCCTAAGCCATTCCTTAAAAAATATTTGGCCTTAATTGATTCGTTAACATTAGTAATAATGAGCTATCAAAGCTTGAAAAATCTACTTACCTTAAGAAGAGCTAAACTGTTACAGTGTATTCAATGCCCGAATAGATTAGTCGTCTCGATTTCTAAGCCACTGTTAGTTAATTTATAGCAATCTCCGAGTAATGTTTGATCAATAAAGATATTGACCCTATAATACTAGCAAACCCTCTTACTTACAATATTGGATTGGTATTTGTGTAGGGTCATAATGCAATTACGAATAATGATGGCCATTGGGACAGAGTATTACATTGTGTATTACCTACAATATGTAGGTTTATTGCCTGGCTATTTAAATAGCCAAGCGAATACATTGGGAGCTATCTGTTCGTATAATTTAGTTGGTGACACATCTTCAATAAATTTGAAGTTTAATGACAGTTATTGGACTATATTTGATACTTGCTGCGTTCCGCCTTATTACCACAGGTTTTATTGCTTTTGAATCGGATAGTGTTTACTTTTCTTTTAGTCTAATTATTCTTTTGTTTTAAAAAAAATTAAAGTAGTAAAAAAAAGTTCCTTCTTAAAACATAAGTCACAACAGCCGTTTCAGAAATTAGCCGGAACAAACAGATAGAAATACCGCAATTAATTGTAAATGCACTTAGTAAAAATCTGTTTCTTGAAATTGCAAACAGACGCTTCAATTTTATTTATTTGTATAGATTAGTAAAACTGGAATGCTTTATTGTCTATCTAAATGTCATTGGTTCTACGTGAGTCTCCATTCGTATAATTAAGACTATGATTTTGATTTTATTGTTATATCTATACAAATAAATGAAATTGGAGTGTCTGTTTGTCATATTAAAATAACAACCTTTTAATAAATGCATATGTAGGTGTGTCTACAAGGTACATGTACCAAAATAAAAAAAAACACATTTTTTGTCTGTCTGCCTGTTTGTTCCGGGTAATCTCTGGAACGGGTAATTTTTTTAGACTAACTTTGTCCCGCGGCGTACCCGCGGTACGACAATAACCGCAGATAACACCGCGGGGTTCAGCTAGTTTCTAATATAACTGCATTCGTATAAAACTATATAACATTACGCTCCAATCGTCAGGAGTGGGGGCAGAAAGGCAAGTGAAACTGCATGTCTGACGGCTTCTAAATTATATTGTAAAGTGTTCCTCGTGTGTTCACTGCTTGTTAATTTTAGATGGTGTATGATAAGATTATCTAAACCAATCAACACGAGAACGACAAGACAGTGTAACAAATGACTTGGCAGTATTAATCAGCGCTAATCTCTCGACCTTCTGACAAGGGCGTCAATGGCGCGAGACGAGGAAATGGAAGTAGGACCCGGTCAGGGTTTGAAGTACCTATTTCACGTAGATTGACTTGACAAAATATTGATGTGAAGAATTTTAGACTCTAAGTGAAAAGAGAATTCAATTTTGTTTAACGTATGTTTTTTTCGCTTTTCAGTTCATTTCTTTCTATGACTGTTTTAAATCATTGTTAATAAGCTCTTGTTGCATACATATTATACATTTGAAGATAACTATGGCTGTCTGTTAAACCATACATTTTTGAATATTTCGGTATAGAGATAGATTGGAACTTGGAGAAGGACATAGGCTTCTTTTGGCCGCAATAACCGACATAATAATATTTACGGGCGAAGCCGCTGGCGAAAGCCGTGTATGTAAATTCAGGGAATGATGTTAAACAGTTTGGTAAGTAAAAACAGAGAGCATTATAATAATGTCTTAATATTAGTTATTTTTTTATTTTTAAGGCTGTGTACTACAGATGGATCTTGTTTACCTGTATTTAAGGCTAGTTGATATACATATTTGTGCATATGTGTACCTACACGTTCCATTCCATTCCTACTTGTTCTTAGGAAGGATGCATAATAATAACTAGACATTAGGGCCTAATTTATCAGAATACAATAAAAAGCAGAAATATAGACAAGTAGGTACCTACCACGGAGAAACATAAAAGTATTTTTTAATAAATAGAATAATTATTTTGAGTTTTGATACAGGCTTCTTCTACAAAGTTAAGTTCTTTATGGTTTTCTAGAAATAGTTATTAGTACACGTATGTAGAACAAAAATGTGAGTTAGTTTATGGTTAGTTCATCTTTTGAATACATGGAGGCTGGATTAATAATATACATCTAATTTCTTGAGAAATGCGGTTTGGTTATTTAAATCTACTAAATATCAGACTTGGGTAATGCGGAGGTGTACTTTTCTAATTAACTATTTATCCACTGTAGATTGTCTTCTGTATCATGAAATTAATAGAAGTAAAATAAAAACCATAAAGTCATAAATAAATTAATATAATTACATCATTAAAAACGCCAAGCTTTTTAAATTTCAACGAAGATAAAGATGGCAGAATTGTGCTGTTGATAGAATTGTGCTTTGTCAATAAAAAAACTTGAATGTGTCAGTGTCAATTGCGTATTGCTCTTTTTTTTAATGTCTTGAATATAGAAGGTGAAGTCTATGACCTGTTTACATAGATAATACAATTAAAAAAGTAAAATTTGATTGATTTTTAAAGGTAAAACGTCAAATGAAAGTTGTTGCCATATAATCTTTGGCTAAATTTCAAAATTAGATGTGACCTATTGGAGTTTGCAAAATAAATGAATATTCGTAAAATGTTAAGGCGTCGTTTCAAAACGTTTTATATACTTCTAAACGTAATATAACATAAAATATGTATATATTTCACGGTTGCAAAATAACAGTGGAATTTAAGACATTTGCTATTAGTTGATATATTTTTTTTTTATGTTTAGCTCGCCAAAATGACTCTACTCTGCCTGATGGAAAGCATAAGCAGAATCCAAGAATGGTGGTCACCATACTCACTGCGAATGCACACAATGCAGTATGGCGACCCACACCATGGCGGCCTAGTGATGCTTCTGCATCTTTTAGTCTAGTCAACAAGTATGGAACTTGTTGACTAGACTATTTGGGCCTCCTATAAATATCGGTATTACTATACATATTATTTCCCTTCTTCATTCTTATCCTAAGACCTAAAATAAGCTTTTATGAGTTTAATTTTAGCAATTAGTAAATATACACAATGACAATTACTATTCTATCAAAAATATTGTATCATGCATTTGGTCTTTTGCCTATTTTGTTTGTTTTTATTAAAATTGTAAGAAAATTTGTTATTATAAAGAAAACTTTTGCCAATAGCAAATTGATTTGTTTAAAAGACTATTAAATATGTGACATCCGTTGTACCCAAATTGTCTATGTTTTAAGAATCGAACCACGACATTATGGTATCAAAGATCGATTATATAAAATGCTTAACCTTTTTTATAAAGGACACACATCAGGTTCAAAATACATTAGTGTACGTTAGATTTCTTGTTAATACTACGACAAACAATCTTCCATGTTTTTTACAAGCCGGAAAAGACAACCATTTATTTGGATTCCAGTCTTGCAAAACAAATTATTTCTCCGAAAAGCCATTACATTGGACCCATAACTT
Organism: Diaphora mendica; assembly: GCA_949125395.1. NCBI lineage: Eukaryota > Metazoa > Arthropoda > Insecta > Lepidoptera > Erebidae > Diaphora > Diaphora mendica. Next base: position 8,723,477 of record OX421333.1, read on the forward strand.
TAACACTCCATTTCAATGTAACGGATGTATGCGGTCAATATGACGTCAGAACCGGTCATATTTACATACACTTAATTGTGACTACCTTTAGTCCTTGAAATATAGCTTAATCTCTGTGATAGATGGCTACGAAACTGACGAAGTAACTTAGAACAAGCGAATTTATTTTCTTTCAGATCTATTTTCATTCTTTGCTAGCAGTTTTATCACAAATGAAGAGCAATACATTAAAAATAAAAGAATCACAACTAAAATGTACCTCGTAAGGTCTAAAATAACACTAGTGACAACTGCCACAGAGATCAAGTTAAATTTTATGGACTCTAACGAATTTATGGTTCGTCGGATTATGCGAATGACAACATAGTTCGTGGATTTTTTTTAATTTAATGACTGGCAAGGTGATAGAGGTGTCATTAATTAGTCTGAAACTTAATAACATAAATATTATTTAAACATGATTAAATCACGTATCCGTTATTTTTCTATTAGTATTATTTGTAAGATTCTAAATTCATTTAATCGAATATATATTGAAATGGAAGATATTAAATGATGTAATTTTTTGGTAAATTTTCATCAAAACAATCCTCTGTCATTTCGTGATTTCTTTACGCCCACACTTCGCTTTGACGCTATTGTTTTTTAAATTGATTAGTAATGAGACACAATACTTGTGCCAAAAATATAATAATAAAGTTAAAAAGCAGGTTGAGACATAATTTCTTCTTGGAGGGCATAAAAACCAATTAACCATTCGTAATTTATACTCTCAATTGTCGGCACTTGATGGAACTTTTGAAATACATTCTAGAATTAAACTCAATTGTACTTATTCGACTACTTTAATTAACTTTAATCCTGACTGGTTTCGCCTTACGGCCTAGTAACCATAGATTATAATGCCCCATTGATAATGTACAAGTCAGTTTAATTCTAGAATGCAATTTAATGTTTTTGGAAAAATATAATGTAATCTATTTAATGTAAAACCTTCCTGTCAGGAGTCATAAAACTTTGGTACGATGTTATGTACACTGTGCTGCCAAATTGACATATACCGAATAGTCTCGTATAAGTGGTACTAAATCAAGTAACACATTGCGAAATTCGTTCAGTAACCGATTCTCACGAAGATACCCAGTAAGTATCGTCTGTGGGATCATCACACATTAATTAAAACACGTTGTTTATTACATCGCATAGCATCAGTAAGGTACAGAATTTCTGCTAGATTTTAACACTTCTTCTAGGACCAGTAAGGTTCCTATTTCGGCTTATATTAATGTCCCTCTACTGACGCGAACTTTCGTTAAAAACGCTTTATGTTACTGTTGTTTTACTTGGCTAAAACTTTCAACTAATGATATCGGATTTGCATTAATAAGAGCAGCAACTCCTTAGGATAGTGGAAGTTCAGAGAAGTTTTGGGAACACCGATTGAAGTTTCTTTCATTAAGTTCATATGAAAATAATACGGTAGTTACATCAAAAACACAAAATTTTAAATTTTGGTCTTTATGTCTATCCCTCTGGAACGGCTGGACCGATTTTAAGGCTATTGTTTGATACTAAGCTCCGCGGGGCTCAGGTAATTCTAGGTAACAGTACTTTTAACCGACTTCCAAAAGGTTCTCAATTTCATCGGTATTTTTTTTTAACCTTAAGTCTCTTTAAAAGCTAGAATACCTAGAATTTTGCAGCAATAACCAATTCGAACTATTACTCGAGCATAAAGCTAATAACAAATATAACAAACGATCCATTTCAAACGTCCAAAGCAAAATATCTTGATATCACATTTTTCCATAATAATACCTCATTTCACAGACAGATTACAAGATAAGATAAGTATCTATGAAGTCCACTTTTGATTATTACTAATGACAATATTATTGACATTCGCTATTAGTTTTGATCCCGTTCGTCACCAGCAGTTCAAAGTTCAATAGTCTTACAAACAACACAGACCTACTTGCATTAAATTTGAATTTCATTATGGCAAGCAAATACACATTTGATGGATTATTTCTCAAAAACCGCACTAACGGTACACTTGCTTTATCCCCAAGTAGGGTCAACGACCTAATGACGTTTATAGTTGACATTTACCATAGACTAAAATTGAGGTTTATAATTGGAAGAGCATTTGGATCGAAAGATTGGCGATTAAATAATCTGGTCATTAATTGGAAATTTATTACTTTGGAGCACATAAATTAAAACTTCAAATGAATTGAGATTACAATGTAAATTTTAAGTACCTCTTTTATATTGAGATAAATTATAGAAAGATAACATGACAGATAGGTGGACAATTATATCAATGTTTATATCTATATACATGAACCCGCAAAAGTAACTACTCTGTCTGATGGAAAGTATGAAGAGAATCCAATAGTACTGATCACCATACTTATGCATAAATGCAGACAATGAAACAATGCAGCATAGGCATAGCAGCAACAGGCTCGCACTCACCAACGAAACACGACACCACATTTTAGGTTGGTTTCCTGTGAGAAGGTAGTACCGCCCCGGAGGAGCCAGCACGTTTGTGCAGAAAACAACGTGGCTCTACTACCTTGAAAAGACGCCGAATGGTAAAAAATTGGCATTGATAGTTTTAGTAGCAGGTGCTTTTTTAAATTTAATTTAAGACAGACAGACAAACCAGTCTGGGTTTGCGCAAGTATACTTGAACGTGTATGTCCGGCTTAAGCAGCTGATTGTGAGGAAGTATATAGGTGTATAGGTATCTATCATATCTTTATAATGCCACACTCACCGCATGTACGCCCCAAAAAATACTTGTTAAAAGAAAAAAATACTGTGAATAAAACAACCCGTTCAATGACGAAGACATTTATAAGGAATAGTTTAAACCTTTTATAGTATACTATACAGTGTAACGAAACCATGTCGCTACTTAATAAAAGTGATCAACGCCATCTAGTGACGATGTTGGTACTAATTTAATAGTTTAGTATTTTTCATTCACAATATTATACATACTGCATTAATAAAAAATAAATAAATAATTGTAATTGCATAAGTTGATGAAAAATGCTATGCAATAGCTTTACCGCGCCAGTCCCCGAGTGCCACACGTCTTTTTTTTTTCATTAATTTCATCACGACGAAGACTTGCAAGACTCGAAAACTTAAGATTTAAAGACTATTAATACTTGACATTGGCAGAAATAGCTGATTAGCTGGTTGCTATTTCATCAAAAGAAGAAGATGATTCTGGCGATTGGCCAAAGCTGTGCAGACCAACTTCTGCCAGCCCTCGCTACCACCGCTGAAATATCCAGATGGATCACTGGCCCATCAGCCGCAGGAGAAAGCGAAACTGCTTGTTGATCTTTTTGCGGCTAACTCCCGAATCGATGACCGCGGCAAGCACCCGCCTACCATTCCGACCTGCGACAATACAATGCGGGATATTCGTATCCGGCTGAGTAACGTCCGTGCGGAGCTTCGGTCACTCGACGTCCGGAAAGCCAGTGGATCCGACGATATTCCAGCGGTATAATAATTATTATTTTTACGGGAATTAACGCGATCACTTATTTCAAGGTATTATATACCTCTGTTTTGCCTGACGTTTCAACCAGGTTGCACTGGCCGTGGTCACAGGCTGACTGGCTCAGCGGCGCACGCCCTCCGTCGTCGAATCCATGAAGTAGAAGGTTCTTCATCCACCCGCACATTTTCGATATTATTGATATTTTTGTTTCGCCATGTACCGTCACATACCACACTAACAGGGTCCCTATTCTGTAAGCAAACCGATGTGTTCCTATTCTAGTGTTTATCCGACTGCGCAGAAAAGCGAGGTGGTATGTTTTTTAACACTGGATTCCACGCTGTAGATAATTTTAAACCACCTTCCCGATTGAAAGTTTTATGCTTTTTAATCTCAATCGCTTCACGTACAACTCTTGAGTAAAAGTGACGTTCGGTGGAGAGGACTTGCGTGCGGTGAAATTCAATCCAGTGGTTGATGCCTGCATCGATTGCATGTTCTGCAATAGCCGATTTGCTCGTCTGTCGGTTCTTCACAGCAGCGATATGTTCTTTGACCCTTTCAGCAATAGTCCGCTACGTTTGGCCTATGTAGGAACTTCCGCAGCTGTAGTCTATTTTATAAACACCCTGAGTTTGTAGTGGCAATATATCCTTCGGTGTGCCGACGATGTTGTGAATCTTTATGCCTGGTGTGTATACTGTCGGAATGGAGTATTTCTTTAATACGGACCCGATCTTCTCCGTAACTCCATTGACATAAGGCATTTAGGCTGGTTGCCTGTTCACTTCTGGATTCTTGCGTCTTATTTTTGGTTGCTTCCGTCCTCCATTCGCTTGATATCCGTTACCTTTGAGTACCTGCTGAACATGTTCTAGCTCCCGTTCTAAATGTTCAGGGTCACAGAGATCGTAAGCTCTGTTCTTGAGTGAAGTCATAACAGATTGCAAGTGCCGGGGGTGATGATGAGACGTGGCGTGTAGGTATCTATCCGTATGAGTAGGCTTACGGTACACACAGTCTGACAAGGACCCATCTGATCTCACGGTTACTTTAACATCCAAGAACGACAACGACCTATCGTCTCCATTTCATATGTAAACCTTATTTTAGGGTGAATAGAGTTAAGATGTTGTATATATTGATCTACTTCTTGTTTATTTCCTTTAACGATACTGAAAATGTCATCCACGTATCGCTTCCACAGCTTGACGGTATTCGGGCCGAGACTTAGAGGCCAACTACCGTCCGATCACCTCCATTATCTGCAAAGTGTTTCAGCGGATAATAAACAAACAACTGGTCCACTACCTGGAAGATCACTCCCTACTAAATGATCGTCAGTATGGTTTTAGACTGAACCGATTCACGGGTGATCTTCTAGCGTACGTCACTCACCTTTGGGGTGAGGCTATTGACAGGCATGGGGAATCCTTGGCCATCAGCCTCGACATGTCCAAGGCCTTCAATAGGGTTTGGCACCGCTTGCTTCTCTCCAAGCTACCGGCTTTCGGCTTGCCCCCCAAACTCTGCAACTGGGCTGACGCATTCCTGCACCAGCGCCGCATCAGAGTCCTTTGCGACGGTGCGGCCTCCGATTTTCAATCGATTAACGCCGGAGTACCGCAGGGCTCCGTCCTGTCGCCCACACTGTTTCTTCTGCATATCAATTACATGTTAGCCCTTGGCAACATTCATTGCTATGCAGACGACAGCACAGTTCATGGGCGATTTCGGACACCCTACAGCCAAGCTAGCAGATATTGAGGAAAAACGACACGAGCTTGTCGTTCAACTCGACCATGTTCTGGGCCGCATTTCTCAATGGGGCTGTGAGAATCTGGTCGAGTTCAACGCCAAAAAAACACAGGTGTGCGCATTCTCTGCCAAAAAGTCTCCATTCCTTCCCCTTCCCACTTTTCAGAACACTCAAATGGCAATACAAGGTAGGCTCGATATCCTGGGCATGGATATCTGCCGAGATCTCAACCCACGTGAATACGTTGAGAGTGTCACTAAAGCGGCCTCTCGTAAGCTAGGTGTTTTAAACAAGGTGAGACGGTTCTTCTCGCCCGGGCATCTGTGTCTTCTTTGAAAGACCCAGGTTTGCTCATGCGTGGAGTACTGTTCTCATCTTTGCGATGGTGCCGCACAGTACCTGTTTGACGCTTTCGACCGGTTGCAGCGGCGAGCAATCCGCATTGTCAACAGTCCCGAAGCCACCGAGTCCCTTGAGCCTCTGCAGTTGCGTAGAGATATCGCCTCCATGGCAGTCCTCTATCGCTTTTATCATGGAGAGTGTTCTGAAGAGCTCTTCCAACTGATCCCTCCCTCTCCCTTCCTCTACAGGACAACACGTGCCGGCCTTGGAAGTCACCGCTTCAGAGTAGTAGACATACGTTCTCGTACTCATCGCTTCGGTTCTTCCTTCCTGTGCCGAGCGGTGAAAACCTGGAACTCACTACCAGCATACGTGTTTCCTTCCCATCTCACCAGGCCGCCATAGTGTCGGTCACCATGCTGCATTGTCCTTATTGGCAACGAGGATGGTGACCGCCACTCCTGGATTCTGCTTACCATCAGGCAGGGCAGAGTCATTTTGGCAGCTAACTATACAAAAAAAAAAGCGAATAGTTCCGACAGTACTTCCGAGTGATACATCTCATATTCATATAATATGTTTCTTAATCTATTCATTTTTGACATATTAAATTTAATACTTTTCAGAGTTTTTTTATTTTATTTCTCCTTGATTATAATATTGTCAAAAGGATAAGGAAACATATTTAAATATATTACAACATTTTATGATAATTACACTAAAATATTATGTGCAAATTTGTAAATTAATAAAATAGCATCCAAGAATATTTCCGTAAGATAGCACACTTGTCTTTAATTTAAAAGTGATAAAATCATATTTTAAGTTCAAACTTCCTGTATAGCGTAACGAAAACAAAACTACCCAAATTTATGATATTTCTCGGCGTGTCCAATTAAAATTAGAGGACAATAAAATAATATTAAATGTGATTGAAATATGAACCGTGTCGAAAATAACGGTAACGTCAGCTGACTTAATGTTGTCTTTTGTCATTGCGAAGTGTTAACTAATAAATCATATTAAATATAATAAATATATTAATAATTCATAACGTAACTGTATCGTTTTAATTTAAATTGGTTCTCATCTATGCGGCATAATCTTTACATTTTTAAGCTATTAAATTAGTGCTTTTTGTAAAGGCTGTTTTATTATGACATCAAGAAAAAACTTAGAAATGTTGTAATATAAAAAACGTAAAAACTAAAACCCACCTACGACAAAAAACGACGCTGAAAAAGTATGAAACAAGTTTAAATAGCCGTAGTCACACGTTACATAGAAACGCCCAATAACACTTTAATGACGAGTTCGGAATCATCTCGTGTCTGTTAACCGAGATGATTCCGAAATACTTTCTTAAGAACCCTGCCATGTTTCTCAGTCACTGTTGGCAAATATAAATTATTCATAAAGGAAAAATTTGCTGAATAAAATGTGCACACCTGGGTCCTCACCACAAATCGTAACAGCTACCATAAATTAAAATATGCTAATGAGTTTAAAGAAACCTTAAAGTAATGTCGCACAAAAAAAAACCATATTGATATTAATTTAAATATTAAATGTAATGAAATGGCTTGTATTTAGAATACAGTCAAGGAATACATATTTACCATAAAATATATCGCTGTGACATAATTTTTAATTAGTACACGTTATCTATATCTGTAAAAACAGATATGTTTTAAAAAAACCCGTCACTTAAGAATGGCTGCTCCATTTGAGTGTAAAATAAAGATATTATTTAAATTGGTAGAAAATTTAAAACATGTTCTTAGAAATTAGAAAAAAAAGCCGTAAAAAGTCTTGGAACATTAAAATTAAAAACAAGCAGTTTTACTAAGTTGTATTTTTGTTCTCTTAATTTTCTACCTATATGCAATGTGAAATTTTAACCTATGGAGTGAATTTTAACCTTGTAAACAATTTCTTATCTATGACCGCTAGTGGCATGTTACCAAGAGCGTCTCCGTGATTCGGAGGTCACGTTAAGCAGTCGGTCCCGGTTGTTATAATACGATAACAGTAGTTGGAGGCCTTTGGGTGGCTTAAAAACATCCAACGGCGAGATTACCTAGCCACAACGTTGTCTTGCCAGTCCCCAACCCGCACTCGGCCAGTGTGGGTTGTGTGGCCCCTTAACCCTTTCCTGAGAGGAGACCCGAGCTCAGCAGTGGGACATAATGGGTTGTTGATGAAACAACTTTTCCAATTAAAATTTTTTTCATCATCTTTATCATTAACAGTCCACTGCTGAACACAGTTCTCTCCTTGAATTACTATACAGTAGTCAGACAGGTTGGTAAAGGGTTGGTTTCAAGATTCCTTTCTTTAAAAAAAATGTGATTAAGACCAATTCAAAAAAGTCTAAAGACTTAAAAACCTAGAAAAGGCAGAACTCTTAAAGCTTCAGTGCATAAAAATATAATTTAATGCGTTGCAAAATCAAGTATATTAAATTATTAATCATTTATTTCGGATCGAGATCCATATTGTATTGTTAGTTATAAAAGTCTTAACCTAAGGTTAGTAAAAGTGAGAAAAACATACAAGCAAATTAAACTTACACAAATTTAAGCTTACATTAGGACCCTGTATACGTATGTAAACGTATCCAGCGTCCCAACATTGGACAATCCCATCTATCACAAAATACGTTCAGGATGCTGTGAGTACTGTTGCGCACTCTATGAAGTAAGGAGGCGCTTCTTTTGCGTTTATAGTAAAACTGCGATGACGTAAATATATTTCTTATCTTTTTTATCTTTCTTAGTTCATTGAACGATCTCGAGTTCAAATAAAAAACCCATTAGTTATACATTACACGGATCATCGTCTAGTAACTTCTTATTAATGCAATCATGGACCATTCATATCTTTAAGACCTATCATATGTAATATATATACACACATCAAAAGTGTCTAGGGATCAACATATGTGTCTAGGGATTAACATATATTTTTGCAATAACTTTTCTCCTGATTGATATTAATTAAAATTTTCTTTAAGGATTCATCAAATAAAGTGTTTTCATTTGTCACAGTAACGATAAACCAAGTCACCTTTGCATTAATAAAGAAATTTGCCATTTTCCTAATAAAATGATTTTTGACATTTGAACCACTAACATTAAAGTTCGAAAAAAATACTGAAATAACAGTTTTCTTTAAAATTTTATTAGGTAACTTAAAGAATTAATAATCCGTGTTTCTACCGCGAACACTAACAACACAAGAATCGGTTTGGCATACTCAAAATGAGTTCATCCAAATCACGCTGTGGAATGGCCGCCCATGTTCGTTGCAACAACAAAAAAAGGTCTTCTTGCGACTGGATACCCTCCATATTCGGCAGAGCTCTTCTCTGTAGCATATCCCATGCATGCTCAATCGGGTTCAAGTCTGGCGACTGAGTAGGCCAGGGCCAAAGCCACATCTCAATCTCAAGAAATCCGCATAAAAATGCTTGATCCCTAGACACTTTTGATGTGTGTATATACAAATCCTATTAATAAGCGATTTCATATTCTGACTTAGTTGCTAAGCTGACTCATTGCTCAGCTTAACTTGCAGGTTAGCTGGGGTATATGTACAAAAAATGTATGTAGACATTGCGTAAATTCCCATCATTCAAAATTAATAGTGAAAAGGATATTTGAAATGCTTGTAATCTATACAAATATTATAAACACGAAAGTTTGTAAATATGGATGGATGGATGGATGGATGTTTGTTACTCTTTCACGCAAAAACTACTGAACGGATTTGGATGAAACTATACAGTAATATAGCTCATACATCAGAATAACACATAGGCGACTATTTACCACGATAACCGACATATACGCGGGCGGAGCCGCGGGCAACCACTAGCATTATCTAATTTAGTTTATAAATATTTAGGGTTTATGACCCACGACCTCTGGGTCAGCACTACTCAGCAGACAGTGTCAGTAACCACAGGATTGTTATGTTCCGAGGCTTGATTGAAAGACATCTTCAGGATTAATTGCTTTATTACAGCTCACACAATGTAGACACTTCGCAGTCCAGAATCAATCTGTCTGCCATATATCGGAAATGCGTCCATGACACACTAGTGACGTAACGTTCTACATACTAAGTTACATTTAGTAATATAGGGATGCGACCACTCAACATCTCCCTTGTTGAGTTCGAGAAAGACTCATATGACATTAAGTTTATTACTGTTATACATTGACTTTATGACTTAAATTAGACTTACAGTATTATAACAACAATATAGGTTTAAGTGAGTGGGTTTCTCCATAGTGAAATCAATGACTGGTTCGTTGATGCCAGTGATACCAATGAAAAAATACTTAAATACCATCTAGCGGAGATACACCGTAACCATGTACTCGTAGTACATGGTCTCATCCTAGAGAAGACTCGTAGCGGTAATTCGCTATGTTGCTCTGAGACTACATTGCTCCAAACGCTGACACTTTTACAAAACGCAACCTTGTGTGAAGCAAATTAGATAATGGGATTGCCAGATGAAAATATTTATTATCGTAAAGCTAATTACTATTTCATTTTACTTTAGCCTTTTCAAAATTAACATTTAATATGCTTTTCAGTCCCAAAGGCCACACAAACAACTCAGGACCACCTGTATGCATCAAGAAGGCAATGTTGAAACAATAACTCACACTAAAGCTTTCATAATGCCTTAGTCAGTGCTCCCACAAAAAAAAGTCAAGTTAACCATTGTCATTGTATATACTACATGTGTGGTTTCACCGACTTGATATTGACTTTATTCCAAGGCAGTAAAGTTCAGTATGGTATTGAGATAGAACTGAAATGATTTTGTAGGCTCCGAGTTGTCAATATTTAAATGACTTAATACTTTTTTTTTGGTTGAGGTCATGGTGGCAGAGTGGAGATTTGTGGTATTATATGGTATGGTATAATGGTAAGTAACTGGCAATCAGGTACATTTATAGGTATTAAATTTTTCTAATAGATTATCAATGGGATTAATTTTATGAAAATAATTATATATATTATATTTATAATCTATCTATATATATAAAAGAGCAAGGTGACTGTTTGACTGACTGACTGACATACCCAGAGATCAACGCACAGCCCAAACCGCTGAAGCTAGAATCCTGAAATTTTGCATATAGGTTCTTTATATAACGTAAGTGAGCACTAAGAAAGGAATTTTGGAAATTCCACCCCTAAGGGGGTAAATCAGGGGATGAAAGTCTGCGTGAGCGAAGCCGCGTGTTAAAGCTAGTTATCTTTATATATAAAAGAGGAAGGTGACTGACATACCCAGAGATCCACGCACAGCCCAAACCGCTGAAGCTAGAATCCTGAAATTTTTCCCAATTAGTCTAGTCAACAAGTTCCATACTTGTTGACTAGACTAAAAGATGCAGCAGCATCACTAGGCCGCCATAGTGTGGGTCGACATACTGCATTGTCTGCATTCGCAATGAGTATGGTGACCACCACTCTTGGATTCTGCTTATGTTTTCCATCAGGCAGAGTAGAGTAGCCAAACATAAAAAAAAAAAAAAAAAAAAAATTTGCATGTAGATTCTTTATATAACTTAAGTGAGCACTAAGAAAGGAATTTTTGAAATTCCACCCCTAAGGGGGTAAATCAGGGATGAAAGTCTGCGTGAGCGAAGCCGCGTGTAAAAGCTAGTAATATATATAAATATAAGGATTATCTCTATCTTGTCATTCTTTCCATTCCTATCCACTTCCCATTTCAAAATCTTTCTAATTTTCCCTTCTTGAAGCGCTCTACTGAATCTACTAAAGAATTGGTACTAAAAACTTACATGATAAATTAATGGGAAGGTGTTGATATTTAATACGTCTACTTACCCTTCGTGGAAATGGCTGTGAGTGTATTAATGCCGCCGTACAAACTTATATACCAAAGTCAAATCACATCTGTAAATCCCAGGATTTCTATACGACCGTTATTCATATTAGAAAACGTGTTAATAGATATCTAATGTGGTTCTACAAGTAGTTGTATATTAAAATTGCATATTATTATCAAACATGTTCACAAAAGACATCTATAGTATCAACAACAGTTATGAAATAGTTACCGTAACTAATTAGCTGTTCAAGGTTTATGACGATGGTTCCATCTTGAAGGTTTTGAAATATAATGAAAAAGCTATCAACATCAGCTTTCGTCTAGCGACATGGGAGTTTGTTTGAAAGGGCTAATTTGAAAGGTATTGTTGGTTTGAATTGGAAAGTATATAAGGCTTGGAAAGGAGCCAAACATCAATGAAAAATGTAACAGAAAAGAACGAACGAACATTCAATCCTTTTCTAATGTATGGCCCTGCCAAAATGACTCTACTCTGCTTGATGGAAAACATTAGCAGAATCCAAGAGTGATGGTCACCATACTCATCGCGAATGCAGACAATGTAACAACGCAGCATGGTGACCCACACCAAGGCGGCCTAGTGATGCTTCTGCATCATTGGGTCTCACACTCACCAACGAAACACGACCTGTCATTTTAAGTTGGAGCGGGACAGCTAGTTTAATGTGTTACCCTAAGTTTCACTTACTGACCCCTGCCCTTTCCCATAGCCAAATAAGGCAGCGTGGATGCCACGTTGTGTAAATCTGATAAAAACTCGTAAAGATGTGGGTCGCTGCGTCAACTCTTCGATTGATTTACTCAAAGAGCACTAGGCACTTTTTTTATAAAATGTTACCAGTAATTATCTTGGAAAATGTCAAGATGAACTTGTGGTGTCGAAAACTATTAAAAAAAGTTGTACGCCTTGGTTCCGATGTGTGAGGATGGGTGGATGAAATGTCAGCTGTGCAGATGATAGCCCAGAATCGAAAGGTCACATAATGAGAAATTATACCAAAAAAATATGTATAAATATTGAACAAATATTTAATTGCGTTATAAATGCTAGCAATAATGATGAAACGCTAGAAATACATATCTAAACTGCATCTATGATTTGCTAATAAAATATTTAATAACTAGCAAAAGACATATTCAATTTTAGTAAACTTTTGATAAAAATATTATGTATGTAATCTGAAAAGTCAACAATTTTAAATTTAAATGTCAAAAAAACCATGTATCTTTAATCTAATAACATGAAAAAATGCTCTGTAGTTAGTTAAGCAGGGACATACCCATTTCTGATCTGTATTCGACTTCCATAAAAACAGAAATCTCTCAGAGCGCTAACAGGCCAGAGGAAATTGTAATCGATTAAGTCAAATTCACAATGTTATGTAAGAAAATCGCTTAATATATACACACATCAAAAGTGTCTAGGGATCAAGCATTTTTATGCGGATTTCTTGAGATTGAGATGTGGCTTTGGCCCTGGCCTGCTCAGTCGCCAGACTTGAACCCGATTGAGCATGCATGGGATATGCTACAGAGAAGAGCTCTGCCGAATATGGAGGGTATCCAGTCGCAAGAAGACCTTTTTTGTTGTTGCAACGAACATGGGCGGCCATTCCACAGCGTGATTTGGATGAACTCATTTTGAGTATGCCAAACCGATGTTCTTGTGTTAGTGTTCGCGGTAGAAACACGGATTATTAATTGTTTAAGTTACCTAATAAAATGTCAAAGAAAACTGTTATTTCAGTCTTTTTTTCGAACTTTAATGTTAGTGGTTCAAATGTCAAAAATCCTGATATTAGGAAAATGGCAAATTTCTTTATTAATGCAAAGGTGACTTGGTTTATCGTTACTGTGACAAACGAAAACACTTTATTTGATGAATCCTTAAAGAAAATTTTAATTAATATCAATCAGGAGAAAAGTTATTACAAAAATATATGTTGATCCCTAGACACATATGTTGATCCCTAGACACTTTTGATGTGTGTATATTTTTTGTTTATTATTAAAAAGTCAACTCCCTTTAGAAAAATCCGTCCTGTGTCGCGGGACACTTTACAAACATACATGAAACGGACACGATGTAAAATAGCAATTTAATTAAAGAAACTTTTTTTATATTTTTAATAGATTTTCAATTTGAGTCTGGTTGTAAGCTAGAGATTATCGCTTTTTAAGCAAAAAATGCTATTTAATACATATTAACATAGCTATTATGTACAACATAATAGAAAATCTATTAAACTTATCTACAGAACAGTTTACCGTGGGAGAGCCACGCTTCGGCATGAATGGGCCGGCTCGACCGGAGTGATACCTCGGCCTCATAGAAAACCGGTGTGAAATAGCTGTGTTTCACCGAATGAGTGAGGATACCGAAGGCCCATACCCCAACCCCTCCCCCATCCCCCTCCCCATTCCCCAAAGGCTGGCAACGCACTTGTGACGCCTCTGGTGTTGCGGGTGTCCATGGCCGACGGTAATCGCTTACCATCAGGCGATACGTCTGCTCGTTTGCCGCCTATACCATAAAAAAAGAACAATTATATAATGTAAGTACTTCAAAGTCAGTATGGGATGAGAGCACAAACCATAAAATTCAACAGTCAAAATATCAGATTTTTTTTGTGTGTCATTATCATTATGTATAATCATTATGTTGTCTTCAGTCGTTGTCAATGTAATAAATCATTAGTCTTTAAAACAATGAAAACATTTAATGCGGAATAAATTGTTAATGCAATACACGTAATATCTAATACCAATGAATCTGGCCTAATGTCATTTAGTTAAAGTGCATTCGTTTATAATTCAAATCATGGATACTTATATTTTATTTAATCCTTTAGCTTCCGTGGATGTGAGACAATTAAAAAAAAAACAATCTATAAACGTTACTGATTCTGTCAACTTCTATATTTGACATGAATACCATTTTAACCGACTTCAAAAAAAGGAGGAGGTTCTCAATTCGACTGTTTTTTTTAATGTTTATTACCTCATAACTTTCGACTGGGTGAACCGATTTTGATGTTTCTTTTTATGTTTGGTAGCTGGTGATTCCCGTGTGGTCCCGTGTGGTCCAGGTTGAAGTCGTTTTTTTTTGGTAAAATTTGTATAATATTTTATTCCGAAATGGCTGCCAGTCTATGGTTTGGTGCTTCTATTTAAATCTAAGTATTAATCGCAAAATAAGTTCTCTGTAAACCTGTGCATCGAATGCCCTGGCATAAGCTGCTTAAGTGCTATGAAGTTACGTGTCCCCTTAATGAACTAAGTCAAATGCATGCGTAACACAATAAAAGTAAGTATGCCGTGGAAGCCGGTCATTCTGTCACATTACGAACGCAAGACCGGTTGCTTACGACACCGATCAGGGCGGAGTTTTACGAAACAAATTTATACTGACAAAACGCATTGATATTGTAGGGTTATGTTGGTGCGTTTACTTAATAGTAGTAATAGCTTGTTGTGATATGATGTCATTTAACGCAGTATACCATCTGTACCTACTTAAACGATATTTCTTTAGTTAATTTATATTCAACTGTATATAATATTTCCTACCTTCCTTTCCATAATTACCAACAAGTTTTATATTAAAATACAGGCTTCCATTTTACATTTCATTGGTGTTTTCTTTCTTCAACCAGAAAATGCGCTTATTGTTTTTTCTTTAAAGGTACTTCATAGTTAGACCCGAAGTTAAGTGTAAATAATTAAAAGGTTTAAAAGCGCATCGTTAACATTAAAAACCTAAAAGATTGATGATTAAGCATGCAATCCGGTTAGGTGACAAGGCGTATGCATTTAAATTTTTATCATCTGACTTTAGACTTTTAGACTTTTGACTGAATTTACAATTTTAAATTATTTTTAAGTCCTAATCAATAGGCAGGAGAGATTAAGTAAGCAATAAAGCGAAGGTAATTAATTGCGATATTACAGGATATACCAAACATCTCACGAAATTTCAATTAACACAAAAGTAATGGGCACATTAATCATGATCTACCGATACATATGATTATTTGACATACAAGCGCGTCTAATATTTTTTAGAAGCATTAGTAACGAGCTGGATACATAATAGCCTTTGTGAACCTACATTGAACACTCACTATTTTTGTTCTATATTATAATTTCGAAAACCAGTTTTTACTCATAAAACAAGCATGTGGAAAATAAATCAACATATAAAACGAGCCCTAAAAGTCAGGAGGTCAATAAAAACCATCGCAATACAGAAACACAATTTGTGATTATGATACAAAAAATTAATATAATACCCCTATTTACATAAAACCTTGGCAAAATCTAACATTTGCAGTCAACGACTTGCAATACATCTCACAAACTAATACCTCAGACCCAGTGAAAGCAATGGCGTAACTGCATGAATAATTTATACTTGTAAGAGCTACTGGAATGCTGTATAACTTCCGAAAAAAAATTAATAATAAGCTAATAAGAGCAGCTTACAATCCACAAGCTACATTTGAACCAAAAAAGATATCCAATATGGCGCTTGATAGTTGTCAAAATATTATGCGCGCTTTTTGGGTCAGGTCACGTTAAATTCAGAGACAAAATCTGTTTATTAATATGTATAATATGGCTAAGCATTATAATATATTTGTATCTTTATAGAGGTGCGATTTATATTTTAATTAGCCAAATTCATACACGCGTCTCCATGGATACACAGCACGTGGAGCCTTATGTCGGTGACATTGCAGGAAGCCAATCAAAGTAATTATAAAAACTTGGGTCCGACAGGTGTTCGCTATTTTTTTTTAGATAATATCCATAAAATAAAACGTTTAATTAACACATTCATGAAGTCAATGATCAAGTAAAACCTCATTTTTGTTTAAAATTTAAAAATATAAGAACTGGTTAGAAATTTTGACAAGGTTAACCAAATTTTAGCAAATAGCCGTATTTGCGACTCATTAAACAACTACAAATATGATTTTACACTTTTTAAATGTTTAATTAAGTATATTGGAAAAGAAATCCGGTTTGATCAACACTAATAGATTTATACCTACCTGACCACATAATGGTAGGTATACTACAATCAAGTAAGTTATGAACCTATTTATCTGTTGGAGTTATAATTTTGTATATTTATTATGACTTAGTATTTAATAAAAAAATTGGCTGTCTGTAAAGTCGGTTTACGGACGATAGTTAAACGTGACAACGTCATCATAACAAAACATTGATGTAATGATGAGAGATAGATGCGGCGAATCTATCTCTCATCATTATCATACAACAGCATACAAAGAGCCTAACAGGACAATGAGTGTTGCATGCAGCCGGCGTTCATCAATTTATTAGACGTTGTCACGTCAAAAGAGATTATTGTTATCTTATTAAGAAAAAAATATCGTAACGTTGCCTTCGTAATTGGTCTTACAAACTTGTATTTAAATAATAAATTTATATTAAATAAGTAATTTTTTATACCACAGAGAAGTTTTATAGGCTTTAAGTCGCCTATAAAACTTCATTATGATATAAAAATGTTATTTTATAAGTTAATTAGTTTTCCAAAAATAATTATTCAAATAATTTAAAAAAATCGCAAAGCGGTTTAACTAAATTGTCTGTGGTACTCACCTTAGTGTTGAGCGTGTGTGTGGAGAAGAAAGAGCATAGGAGAACAAAAGCGGAGAGCCAGTGGGCCGACACGTATGGCGTCGACTCCATTGTGAATCTGTAAAAAATGAATTAAAAATTAAAAGGAAATCCTATAACAATATTATTTAAAGTAAGGGTAATGTCACAAATGCGTTGCCACTCTTCCTCCCGTCCCTTTTAAAATAATGGGAGTTGAGCAAGGGGTCATCTCTGGTAATGTCAATAACTCTAAGTATTCTGTGATCCTATCGTGGAAAAACTGATATTCAGGGAAAGCTGGTTGAACTAGAGGCCGACCCCAAATAATCATGGGAATAATAAAGGCTAGGAAAATGATGATTCTCTGATACCTATCGTGGAATCCCTCCGCTCCAGCCGGCCTATTTGTGGCAAAACACGGCTCTTCTACAGGTAGTACCTACCCTCCCAGTCAAGTTCACATTCTATAAACGTTTACGTTATTAGAAAACTAACAAATGTATATTGACATCATCTCAACGCTAAATCACGTCAAAACAAAATATGCGCCAATAATACAGGAGATATAGGTGTTAGTGATTGTAGAGAGACGTCATCGTACAAGTTATTTATTTATTTGTAGTGTTATAAAATAATACACTCAAGTAAACAATAGAGATTTTTAATTTGCAATCGGTACTACTGACTGTTTTTCTGAATAAATTTAGGTAAGTACCGTTTACCGAAGAGTATGTACAGCTACAGTAAGCAGATTGTCCCTGGCACCGAAAAAAAATAATTAATACGCCTAGCAATCTCGATGTAAATGTAGTTAGTGTCGCATATTTTCCAAATGCTATCTTAAGTTGTCATCACATTTCTACCGCACATAACACGTTGCGTAAGAATTTGCGTTATTATTAACACGTTTTTTTATTTAACAACTTTATTTAAATGCGGGAAGGAAACATCGAGTGAAGATAGGATATAATTTAGTTATATATTTTATGGAATGGAGATGCCAGAAGGCGATTAAAGACGAAATAACGACATTTTCCAGCCTCTGAATAATTAATTAGAAACATTACTATGACCAAACATAACATAACATTGTTATTTGTTTGTTAATCCATAAACAAAAGCCTTTGGATAATTTAGACCTCTTATATGTCTCTCAGGTCTCAAACGAAAGTTATTCGAATATAAAATATATTAAGATTGCATATAGTTAAATTGATCGATCATTCGAAAACGTCTTGTTATTATTCAAGGCTAGGATAGTTTTATCACAGAGTCCCAGGAGTTAGCAGATCTTCGTGCAGCATATACCTGTACAGGGAATACTTATGTCTGTATTTAGCGGCATCACTATGAAGACGGTGAGGAGTGCCGGCTTCATGAGGACTACCGAGAGGTGCGGGAAACTCTAAAGTGGTTTTAAACCGCACCAAAGAAACTACCCAAAGTTAAACACGTAGAGTTTTACATTTTTCGCTAGGGAACCACTTAAATTTGTGACAAAGATTTCAACATTAATAGGCACTAGGCAGGAAAGGATGAGCAGTTTAACACATAGCAACGTCACTTGATCGGAAGTGAACGGAAAGACCGCATTTGGCCTTAAGATTATCTGATTGCTTTATCAAACATAAGCTAAGTGGTTCCTTTGTGTTTCTGTGTACAAATGTAGATTATATGTAAACTTATTGAGATTTTTCACTTATATTTAATCAAGCGTGTATTCAGTAAGTATTCAGTTTCGAACTTAAAAATTTACAACCAATAAAAACAGCCTAGGGGAGCACTGAAGTTCCATAAGCTTATCTGGGTTGGCAGATGCAAGATGTGTATAACAATCATAGATGAGCGCCATAGTTATTAGAAGTTTGAAGGGATATGATCTATGATTATGCTTTTGATAGTAGGCACCAGTGGCTGAAAATGTGATTAGTTATAATAGCAACTAATGGTTCATGATATCGCCTTTTTCACGAAATGAATAAGGTAACATTAAACATTTTTTAATTTGGCAACTAGCCTTGGCAGTATTTTTTTTTAGTTTTCGTGATTCGTGTTTTAAATGAGATATGTTTTGTGAACAAACGTCACATATCACAATTAATTATCGCTAAACTAATTTGTAAACCCTTTTTAAAAACTTTATTTTAAAAATCACAAAAAAAATATTGAATAAATTTTTTGTTCAAGAACATTTCGTTTAATATAAGTTAAAGGTATGCTAATAATTTATTCTATATAATTAAATTAATTTTAAAACAAACAAACACATGATTAAAATTATCATAAAAAACAAAAACCATAGACTAACAATTTACTTTTACCCGCGATAACCATAAACAAACAAAAAGTTTTTGCTGAGGTCGACGTACGGGCTCAGAAGGACAATGTCTTTTCTCAGAAACAGACGCGGCGTTGCAAAATATTAATAAAGCTCTGGTCAGGCCACGTTTCCGCATTGGTTTTATTAGCTGACCGAGCCATGGTAGACAGGTGGAAATAATAAATAAAACTAAAATGTTTTCGACTCTACGATTTTAAGAGTTCGTTGTCTTATTAATAGTGTTAAAATTCACAGCATTAATTATTACAAACTAACAAAGTGTAGTGTTAAGATTCTGGTTTGTGTTTCTGTAAACTATGTAAATTACCATCAATAGGTATATATTTTTTATTTTTCATAGAATAGAGGGCAAACGAGCAGACGTATCGCCTCACGGTAAGCGCGTGCGTTGACGGCCTTTGGGGGATGGGGTTGGGGTATGGGCCTCCGGTATCCTCACTCACTCGGTGAAACACAACGCAAGCACTGTTTCACACCATTTTTCTGTGAGGTATCACTCAGGTCGTGCCGGCCTATGCATGCCGAAGCGTGGCTCTCCCACGGTATATATAATATATAAATTAATTTTATTTAACTAAGTCTGTTTTATCACTTAAATGTTTTTGAAGCATTGCCCTTGGGCTTTCTGCGTTTAGTTTTTATATTTATTCAATCATACAAGCAAATAAATTTTTAATCTATACTTATATTAAAAATGTAACAGGTCCAATTCTGTACATTAAAGATATTTGGAAAATTTTTTTTGGAGGGCTGTCTATTATCGATACTTAAACCAAAACTGTATTTTTTTTCATTTTTGTCTGTCTGTCCGTCTGTCTGTCTGTCTGTCTGTCTGTATCTTGGCCGCGCATCACGCCGAAACTACTGAACGGATTCAAATGAAACTTGGCATGATTTGAGTTCATACTACGAGGTAGGACATAGGACACTTTTTATCCCGAAATTCATCACGGTTTCCTGGAGAGAGAGGATAAAAGTCAAAATATGTACTTAGTTGTAATTCAATAACACATAGTCCGATTGCATTCATTTTTTTTTTGCTGGAAAGAAAAGAAATAAAAGATAACCGGAAAGTGGTTTTTTTTGTCCGCGACTGTACACTGCCTGTGGGAAGCTGAGACAGATATGTAAATATGTCCGAAGTTCACCGGGTCAGCTAGTCCATAATATATGTGTATCTATTAAATGCATTTTAATAGTTAAGGAGATAACAGTAATTATCAATGTTAGAAGAAATATTTTAAATTAACACATAAATCGACTCTGAATAATATTATTCGTAAGTACAAAAAAATAATTATTACTACCTCGTAGTATGAACTCAAATCCTGCCAAGTTTCTTTTGAATCCGTTCAGTAGTTTCGGCGTGGTGCGCGGCCAAGATACAGAAAGACAGACAGACAAAAATGAAAAAAAAAATACAGTTTTGGCTTCAGTATCGATTATAGATAGCCCTCCAAAAAAAATTTTCAAAATATCTTTAAATCTCTTAAAAAAAAACATATATTATATATATAAATTTATAAATTGTATAATGCATCATTTTAAAAAGAACAGTGCGATTTATCCAACAAGATGCACTGTAAATAATATAATTGACACATGTTATTATATTAATTATGAAGGTCTCAAACAAATTCAATTTTATAAATGTATACATACAATTCTTACAACGAACTAAGAATAAAAAAGTTGAACTGTTAATTGTTTTATTTCATCCATAAAGTATGAACACTGATTCTTCATCTGATAAAAGAAGTGTTAAAATGTTGCCAAGGTTTATTTCAAATCTTGTTTTCTTTGAGTATAGCCATACTTTAAAATATTATTCTTACTAATATTATAAATGCGAAAGTAACTCTGTCTGTCTGTCCCGCTTTCACGCCATAGTCTAGAGTCTGAGAAAGGACATAGGCTTTACATGCGACCGGAGCCGCGGGCAAAATCTAGTATTTTATAAATATAAATAATTTATTTAATATAGCTGTTACAGACAATTATATCTATATCTATACTAATATTATAAACTCGAAAGTATGTAAGTATGGATGGATGGATGTTTGTTACTCTTTCACGCAAAAACTACTGAACGGATTTGGATGAAACTTTACAGTAATATAGCCTATACATCAGAATAACACATAGGCTCAAATCCTGCCAAGTTTCATTTGAATCCGTTCAGTAGTTTCGGCATGATGCGCGGCCAAGATACAGAAAGACAGACAGACAAAAATGAAAAAAAATTACAGTTTTGGCTTCAGTATCGATTATAGAGAGCCCTCCAAAATTTTTTTTCAAAATAACTTTAATGTACAGAATTGGACCTGTTACATTTTTATTATCAGTATATAGACATGTTTATTTTAAGGCACTGATGAACTGCTAACTCCAGAGCACTTATTGACTACCATCAAATCAGTAAAAATTGAAATTATACATCTACTGTTGTATTAAAACACAAAAGATTAGGAAAAATCTATTGAAAAGTGATAGAAAACATGCTTTACAGAAGTCGTATATGTAATATCTAACATTCAGGCACAAATCAAATAGCATGTGCTTTCAAACTCCCTTTCCACGAAAACACTGCCACATATTACAGGAAAATCATTTATCATACTTTTCCTAGCCTTTATTATTACCAAATTTATTTGGGGTTCTAGTAGTTCAACCAGTTTTACCTGAATATCAGATTTTCACGGAGCGACGGCACTGACTTCCCAATATCGATTGCCATAGATGTTCATGACAACTGAGACCGAGACGACTTAACGTGCTCTCCAAGGCACACACATATTACAGAAAAACGATTACACATTGAAAACAATTATAAATATTAAATCTCATTCTTAAATTATTACCCTGGATAGCTTGGCAGGTGTACTGCAATGTTTATTGTGAAGTATGAAGTACTGAACAAATAACGTCATAAATAAACATACAATGGTTATTATGAATGAATAAATCAAACGAAACCAGTTTGTCCAATTAAGTGTGCTTTAGGGACCAAAAATATTATATCAAATTTCAATGCGCGTATGTATTATGTTACAATTCTTTAGGTGGTCTTGTTTAAATAATGCAAGACATAAAGTTTCTTCACATACATTTTTTTTCTTTTATGGGAATAAAATTAGTTAACCGGTATTGTATGGACAGAAAATGAATTCTTTTTTAAATGTGCAACAAAACGATAAGCGTGCCAGTGTTCTGCAATATTTAAAAAAAGAACATCCTAACAATAGACAAATTACTTTTATTTTTTATTGTTTACTCGTGAGTTGGGTAAATTACATACTAGGTACAGTTTAAACATAAACTTACGAAAATACCCAGTGTTTTTATGGGAAAACAATAGTATTTTGACATACTTAAGCGGTTTTGTGTTTATGTTTTGTGTGTCAGTGTAAAACTCATTGCATTTTATGACTGTAGTTTATTGTCTGTAAGCGATAGTGAAACTTTAAGTGTTCTTAGATTTGGTGATTAATTTAGGCCAAAAGTTATACATAAATAAGACTACGGTTACCTACAGATAAAAGCAACAGATAGAAATTACTGATTAGAGTAATTAATTCTGGTATCTTACTGAATATCAGTTTTCACATACAAAGTAAAATCAACTTAATACGATAGACTTTTGTCACGGGTAGCGGGACCAGTCTTGGGTGAGATGGGTCAATGCGTATAGGGGTGGCGGAAGAATGCATATACGATTCTCGCTCCCCCGGCTACTGGCCAGCAGAGCTAGTATGATAGACCTTAATACATCACATCAACACACATCAGGACTCACCTTTATAATATTGTCATGTAATGGAACCGAACGAAGAAGACTAGATCCCACAACACAAGGAATCCTAGTGTGGGGTCTAGGGCCTCAACTCATGAATATTGTCTATAATGAGACAATAAAAGATTATTATTATTTTTATTATTAGACACCTTCGCTCCCCGGGGTCATCAGTGAGTATCATTAACCCCGTTAACAAAAAAAGGTTTTGATAAACTGTTAATTGTTAATATTAACGCGACAGTTTAGATGGACGGATTTTTGTTACTAAGTCACGCCAGAATGGCTGTAAGCATATGAATTATGAATGTAATTTGATCTAGAGATAGATTATTATTCTAGAATACCACCTAGGCTATTGATTATTCCCTAAAAATGATAAGCATAATTGACGTTAAAGCGGACAAAGTTATGAACAGCTAGTTAAGTCCAGCAAAAATGTATTCAAAGGTAGTTCAGATATTACGCTTGTTTCTTAATTTAAATTACGTATCTAATATAATATATATAATGTAAAAATCTTTTAAAATGTTTTAAATCGCTTGTTATTTAATACATTATATTTAGAAATACACTGTGATGTTTTGGTAGTTAAAATAACAAGCCGAAAATCTCCTTAACTTTTCAGTACTGTCGCTATTGTAGTTGCTATTGTTGCGTTTCAAATGCTTCGTGCTTACACAAATTTGAAATTATTACACACAACACTGAAATGCCTAACACTAATATATTAAGTTTGGTTATGTAGTCGTACATTGGGTTAGTAAGTGCGTATAAACAATAGCGTTCTCTTAAAATATTCTACAAAAACAGTACAATAAATTTAGAAAAATAACAATGTCTGAATTTTAGCATAAATAATTGTAATTATTATAGCTTTAAATGTCGTTTTATGTAAATTCCAACGAAAATACTGTATAATATGTTAAAGCAATGCGTGTCATAATATATTTCGTAAACATATCTAAAAATACATCGTTGCTTGGTATTATCCCATAGTTGACATGCAAGAAATGAGGAAACCGCCTTCTACATATAATTACGTAATTACTAAATATATTTTTTGTTATAATTAATTAACTAACCCACCTTGAAATTCCCTAGAATCGATTATTTTTATTCATTGACATCGATTTTTTAACTGCAGCGCAGCACAAAGCCAGAGATATTAATTCAAGTTGAAACTCGATACTTGTCTTATATCGAACTATAACTTTAATAAAAAATAAATTTTCGGTATAATTTAAAACGATAACATTAATATTCGAAAAACAATAAACTTCCACATGCATTTATGGAAACGCGATGGCATACAATCACAGAAGATTATGACTCTATGAACCGTATATGTATACTCATACCACTTAGGTAGTCTTATCATTACGAATAAACAACCAACGGAATCCCTTACCGATTTACTCGATTTTAACCGATGATCTGTGTCAGAAATATAAAAATAGGAAAATTATGTAATAATCAACAAAGTATTTACTCATCACTAGTTAATCGCTACTAAGGGCGCTGCTGACATTATATGACAAATTATGAACATGGTTTTTCAACAGATGACAAATTAATATTTTTTAAGGAGGAAAAGCTTTATAAAATAACTGTGCAGTAGTAAAATTTCAGAATTAAATATTAGAAGTTTGAGAAGCCAAGAAATAATAACAGTAATATGACGAGAACGAATACAACAAGGTTTTTATGAAGACAATAATAACTTCAAATGCTCCTGCATTCCAGAAGCCGAGGATGGAACCAAGTGGTGTGCAATTGGAGTGGTCTATGTTCAGCAGTAGACTGTGATGGCAGATGATGATGATGATTGCCAAAGAGTAACTAGCAGATAAATTAAAACGAAAAGTAAGCGTGGTGATAGACAACATAATAACCTTTTTTTTTCAGAAGAAGCCAAGAAAAACAATTTTATCGTTGGCGAGGAAATTTCTCTCCATTTAAAATGAGGCAAAAAGGAAGAACTGTTTAAGAAAGAAGAAGAATACAATAAAGAATTTATCATTGCGAGTTTGACAAAATAATGATTATAGATTATTAACTTTTCAAATCAAAAATAATATTAGGAGAGCCACAAAAAAGAAACCGTGTTTTATTATTACAAAATATCATTGCACGAAGCGTGCGAACAATTGTTACGCCATGAAATAAAATGTCCGATTTTACGAAACTTCCAACTCAGAGACAAGACAGACGCTTTTGCCACATATGTAATAATATAATGAATTATGGAAAATAATGTTTGTTCACCAAAGTTGCGAACTTATAGGTGCGTCTGCCGTTTATTTTTACTACATACTTTCTGTTAGAAATTAAGCTTCAAGGTTTTATTTTGACATTTGATTTTTGACACATCTTTTGACATAATATCTGGACGTAATTTTTTCAAAGATTCAATCCTCATCAACAACAGCCCTAAACAGTCCACTGCTTGACATAAGAGTCTGTCTAATTTGAAATTAGAATTTTGCCAATTATACGCTAGCCAGACTAGTTATTAGTATAGGGTTTCAAGTTTTCCTTCCCTTTGCAGTCATGTTGTACTGCACAGCTTGCACTCCTATAAACTATAACTGTACTTCTCCATGAATCCGTTTGTTTACTACCGAATTGTCCATCTAAAGACTGCTTTACAACGATAAGATAAAATAAAAATATATGTGTAGATTAAATTTAACCTATTCTAAATGTACATTTAAAACATGTGTGCTAACATAACGTGAAGTACCTCATTCTCAAGCATTATATGCCAGTTATGTAATCACGTCACGAGTTTAAACAGAAAAGAAAGCTTTAATTATCTATTGTGCTTTAATATCACAACACACATAAGTATTATGGATATTTAAAAGTAGGTGATATTTTCTTGCGTCTTTTTTGTTGAGAACATTAGTTCTTTTATTACCCGACTACGGCAAAGCCAAAGGATTTATGGAGGTTATGATTTTGACAGGCTATGGACAGGTATGTATGTTCATCTGTTCCCTCATAGCTCCTCAACTACTTACTAGAACTGGACAAATGAGGTTTCGTTTGAAGCGTCTTGATCATTAGCTGGTTATAGGCTATATGACGTGTCACTAAATCCCAATGTGGCGCCATCTAGCGGTCATAAAGTACTGTGTTAATAAATAAATTGGAGATAAATAATATGCCGTGTTTGGTATCATTGGAAAGAATAAACTTGTAGATTTCAAAAATATATAAATAAAATAATAAAATAAATATATAATATTATTAGCATTTGCACTTGATATTGTACGTATTTATTCGATAACTGTGATATTTCTATGGCATTTAAAATATACTTTGCAAAGAAATTAATATTATAACGGCACCAAAACATCTTAAATAAAAAAACACACACAAAAACAAGTTTGAAAAGCCGTAGTCACGCGTTGTTAAGTTTTATGGTGCGTTTCTATGTAACGAGTGACTACAGCTTTTCAAACTTGTTTCATACTTTATTAGCGTCGTTTTTTGTTGTAGTTGGGTTTTAGTTTTTACTTTTTTTATACAGGATACTAAATGGACCTAGTGACTTCATTATATATATAATATGATTTTAGTAGGAGTTTGTTATTTGCAACTGATTGTTATTTTAATCCCTTAAAACAAAGCACCACATTCACTTAACATTTTTTTATATTATAAGGCATTCGAAGGTTAGGTTAAGTACATGCAAAAGTCGATAAATCGGGATTTTTTGTTTCTTTTTGTCATGTTACAAAAAAACAACCATTTCAAATCAATTCGAAAAAAATATTCTAAGACGACCTTCACGAGAACATAGAAAAAAATGTAAAAAGTTATATATCTTTCTTATTTTTTTACCTAAATGAATAAAAGAGTAATTATTTGCAACATTGTTAGTTATTTCAGTACTATTATTAGGTAAGCATTGTAGGTAAACGTTTTACATTTACTCTTTGGCTCTTTGCCAGAGAAACCGATATGCGTAGCGTGTATCTACAAGTATTATATAAGAAACCTCTGCTCGTCTTCACACAAGCGTTAGTTACGTATAATTGTATTAAAATACTCTAGAAGTCACATTACTTTCTAGTATCTTAGATGTTTTCCCATTAAAACAAACGAAGCTAACAACCTAAGGAACAAAAGATTTTGAAAATGCCTTCAGAAGAATGATTTTTAATCTATTCCTTTTTAATTAAATACTAGCTGATCCACGCAGCGTCGTTTACGTCTCCTATTGCCCGTAGCGGAATAATATCCCCCCGTTTTTGTAACATTCTTCATTGATGAGCCGCTCCTATTAGTCTTAGCGTGATGATATATAGCCTAAAACCTTCCTCAATAAATGGGCTATCCAAAACTGAAATAATTTTTCAAATCGGGCCCGCAGTTCCTGAGACTAGCGCGTTCAAACAAACAAACAAACTCTTCAGCTTTATATAATAGTATAGATAAGTATAATAGAATAACCGCTCAATTTCTACCATAGATAATACCATAGATCACGCCGTAATTGTAATTTAATAAGCAGTGCTTATTAAATTACAATTTATTGTATCTATACAACAAATAGATAATTATCTATTTAGTGTTTTTGTTAAATGAAATAAAATTAAATTTAGAAAATAATTTTGTTTTGCCAGTTTTCTTTTTAATGACTTAATGTCATCGTTGAAATAAGTCCTACATACGCGTTATCGCGTTAGAAACTATCGACTATATAAAATTGTTATGTTGGTTTGTGCACTGTTCAAACTCAAGAAGTTTTATATTAACTGAGCTTACATTTTAACACTGCACATAAACCATTTCTAAAATTATATTATTCTATTTTTCACGTTAATTCCCATCATTGCAACCACAATATACCATAGACAATCGTAGCAAAGTACACCTATATAGTTATACTTGTAAATTAGGTTCGACAGTGCAACATTTAAATTTAAACCTTACTTAAAAAATCTTCGCTTAATTGGGAATAAAACAAGTCACAATTGCATTATGTAATTTTATGCTGTACGCGCTGAGACATTTTCTGCTAATTGGACTCAACGATAAAAACCTTTGGCGGTTTAAAAACGTACTTTCCTTTGACGATTATTTATTTCAGATGGAAAAAAAATTAACACAGGACATTGAACTTTTAAGGAAGCCGAGTTTGCGATCCCGAGGAATGAATTTATGGGTACAACGAAAGGCTGTAATTATATAAAAGTAATTAGCGAGGTATCGATATTGAATCAATACAAGTAACGACACGATGATTGATATCATCTCGTATTAAAACGTGTTTGTTAAAAGGGTGTCTGAATAATTGCATAAGATAAATTACTGTACACTTGTACACACTTAACGAGATTTAAGTTTTAAATTAATATTATATGTAACCGACTCAAAGCTTTGAGATTTGAACTTTGCACTGTAAACTTTTTCGCAATGTATATATGTATGTGTATATTGTTAGATTGTTGACTGAATTCAAAATAATTATTAAAAAATAATAAGGATAGAATAAATGTCTTTATTTTCCTTAAAGTGATAACACCATTTTTTGGGTGTTTATTTCTTGGATTTATGTTGATTAAAGATGACCTTTTTACGATTTTTTTTTGGATTTGCATAGTAACGCATATCACGTATTTTATTTATATAACTATTGTTCTCCCAGTGGTCGAAATTCGACCAGAATTGATTCTATATTTTTCATTTTTCTAGCTCTTTGCACTCGTTCTCCATTTAAACTTTACCTGTGCCAAATTTGATTCTTTTCCATGCGGACATAATTTTCGTAAAACGTACAAAGATGTTACTTTGCGTATTAATATATAGATAGACTATTATTTGCACAGCACTTTTTGTTGCGGCGAACTTTAGGAGACGGCCTACATCCAGCAGTGGGCATCTTTAGGCTATGAAGATGATATCAAAATATGTTTAGTTTTAAAACAAGCTATGTTATTTACAAGCTCAGCTAAGTTTGTGTCTAAATAGCACTATGTTATATGTCCGAGTATCTCAATACGCAATATTGAAAGTCTCGCTAATACCTCAGGTGGTAATAAGGGTCCTACAGAACCCGTATTCTTGTAACCGACTCATCTATGTTACCAAAGAGTGGGTTATGACCTTTTAACCCTTTGATGCTTTTAACATTAACGATAGGTAATAAAGTGGTTTTACCGAATTAATCAGTTTGTACTTGCATTAGGATTTACATATTATAACTATTGGCAATTTAATTTATTTGTTGAGAAACAATATACTAATGCCACCGATTCTTTACTCTTTTGTATGAAAATTTTATTAACAGTAAAAACGAGTGTTAACTAAAAGTGAGGCGTTACGCTGCAGTGCTTTGCCATTAGTTATGTCGTCTAACAAACTATTAAAAGAAATAGCGCTAGAACGCTTATCGGTAGGGACAGATTTCCTCGCGATCAAAATTACGTAAGCGCCGAACATTTCAGTGCCCTTTTCACGCGCGCACTGGTCGCTTAACAAATTGATAATGGTGGTAATTCTGTTGTTAAGCGTGTACTTCTGAACAACTTTCAGTTGGTACTGAATTAAATAATAATATAGTCAAATAATATAGTGGACTATAAACAGATGAGATTATAGTATATAATATAACAACAAATTTTAGTGAATTTTACTAAGCTGATACACGCAACTTCGTCTGCACATCTTTTCAAGCATGCTAGGCTCGAATTGGTCCGTTTTGTTAAATGTGTGTTAGAATATCAACAAAACACACATTGAAATAAAACCGTAAAAATCGGTTATATAGTTTTGGAGTTTATCGTGACACAGAATCTATACTTAATATTATAAAGCTGAAGAGATTGTTTGTTTGAACACGCTAATCTCAGAAACCGCTGGTCCGATTTGAAAAAATCTTTCAGTGTTAGATAGCCCATTTATCGAGGAAGGCTATAGGCTATATATCATCACGTTAAGACTAATAGGAGCGGAGCACCAATGAAGAGTGTTTCAAAAACTGGGGGAAATGATCACGCTACGGGTAATAGGAGACGCAAACGAGGTTGCGTGGGTCAGCTAGTTAAATATAATAATAGATCTCTTTTATTGTACACCAGATTCATTCCAAGGGTAACTAAAAACTAGAGAAATACCATTGGCGGCCTTATCGCCCCGAGGCAATCTCTTACAGGCAACCATGAGATTGAGAAAATATGAATAGGAGAAAATGTAAGATAGTGTTTGCTGTCAAAGTAGGTAAGACAAAAAAAATTGTTGATAAACGAACGAATTGTTATAAACTCCATTTCACGAAAGAAGTCCCGCAGACGCAGCGCTGTATTCGCGCAACATAATGTTGCCAGGATTAAATATGGGGAAATCAGTGGAAATAATTTATCGTTCATTTACTTTCATTTTATTAACTACTACGACTCGAATATTTAGATTTTTTTTTTAATGTAATGCATTTTAAATATGGGTACCTATTTAATGTCCATACTGCTAAGGTCACATTAGTGAAAAATAAATCTTCCTGTAATTTCTAAAATATGAAAAGGAGATGTTCGACCAACTTTAAATTAGAAAAATAAAATAACATTTAAAGGTTTTATTCAAAGTTTTATTGAATAATTATGATCGGTCATACTATGATCACTGTCAGAAGAGTGAATAGAAACAGAATCAGATTCTGTTTCACTATCACTAGCCGAGGATGAAATAAATCGATCCATTTCTTCATCCATAAATTTTTATTGATTTGTGCGCTATACGGCAAAAAAGTCACAGTTTTTATTGTGAATTTTTTGCCGTATTCAAATGCCGTACAAATCAAATCCATTCAAGTCGAACTTTTTGGTATGCGGGCGACTCTTCCCTGGGGTGACGATAACACTTTAGAAGTACTCGCCGCTGTTGCGCCTTCTTTTGTAACTCTCGTTAGAGTTTTCTCTGACACACCTGCAATAAAATGAACAAGTTTGAATGATTATTTGACAATAACTTTACAATTTTTTGTTGTGTTGTGTTAATTCCTTTTAAAATTTTCCTTAATAAAAATCATGCATTAAAAAAACTGAATTCCAATATGTAAGAAATCAATCGGGAAAAAATCTGTATATGGCAGCCCCAAAATTTACCTGTCATGGCGGCGACTCTCTTGCGAACATTGTTTATTGGTATTAAAACACCGTGATTCTTATGTTCCGCTTCACAGAACTCCTTCACTTTTAATATCATTTCTCGACCTGCACTTTTTACAAATTTTGGCATCGTAAATTAACCTTATAACGCACTAATCCAATAATAAACTCACAAAATATCTACCACAACAAATGCACCTTGTTAACATCAACAAACGACAACACGGCCGATCTCCCCATCTGTCAAAATTAGTTCCACAATTGTCCGCGGGACTTCTTTCGTGAAATGGAGTTTACAGTATCAACACTACTTAAAAACAATCCAATCGAATTGAGAACCTAACGTTAAAGATGGATAAAAAATCTAGAGTACTTTCTATCATCAAATAATACATTCAATTTAGAATAACGACAGCAACAGCACTACGTACTAGTAATCTCTTGCTAGGGACAGTAATAATTTCTTTCTGACTCTTTCTGTGAAGCTGCAATGCTCCAGAAAGAGACCGTTGACCAGGATTGGGAGAGAGCGATCCCGAGCGTAGACGACGTGGCCGGCGATACCAGTCCCCGACAGGGCCGCAAGCTGCCAGAGAGTGGGGACCCCTGCTGGCAGATTAATTGTTGCGGTCAGTGGTAGTAGGGCTGCCTGGTCGCAAAACTGCATCCAGTCCACAACAAATAATAATTAAGCCGATAGATAGAGCTAGAGTTAGACGGGATAGAGTCTAAGTAGGCACGGCATCGATCCTGGAGGGACCTGAAATGACATAGTCCGGGTCCTCCTCAGAGTAGGGCGTCTGAAACCGGCCACCGGGGTGATTTTTAGTGGAATCACCACATACCTGGCTCCTCAGTCCCCGAGGAGCCGGAGATCCGAAGAGATGTTCCACCTCGTCAACAACAAAAAAAAGGGACAGTGATAATAATACATTGCAATGTAATCGACTACAATAATGTCATTAATATGCGTTTCTCATGAGTCGTCGATAGGCAATGACGACCTCTGAACTGTTGATAAAGAATCAATAAGTAGCAATCATTCAAAAAGTAATGAGTAGTAAGTTATGTTGAGAATAATATTACTACATTTCGATTCAATCTCTCATACCTCCATCATCGATGCTTGATATATTGTTTTATGTGTTTTAATCGATTTGTTGTGTTGTATATTATCGATATGTTGTATTCGACGATGAGGAAAGAGTCACCACACTTACTAAAATTAGATTGAAAATACCTATGTAGACTTTTAGAGCAGTGGTTGAAGAGACATAATTTGAAGATTTCAGATGTAATAAAACCTTTTTAGTTGAATTCTGTATTAGTTCAATTAAAGATTTTCCGTTAAACGAAACTTATCTAAGTACTTTAGTATTATTAAAATATAGTGGTAAACCATTGAAGGTTTATGGGGTAAAATTATTATTATTATAATGTTGAAAAAATGAGAAATAAATTTTATTGAAATTTATCAAAATGGAAAACTTTTAAGATAAATATTTTTGACATTTCACACATTTAGTTAGTAAATCGAGCGCCATAGTCGATTCTTTATTAGGTAAACTTTGTATCCGCAATATTTTACGGCCGCATCAAACTAAACAAAAATAAAACACACTTTCTCTAAAATACATGGAACTAGATACAAATAAACTGGATGAAAGTGACTCTTACCAAATGCAGTATTAAGGATTCTTTTCACGATTGTGTTTTCACAAATGTCCGACAAACAAATATTATAAATTCCGTTGCCTTACCGCTCTGTGAGGAGAATCTAAAAAGTTCATGTCGCTTTCTTTATTAAAGTATGAAAGTTGTTATTTATTAAAACCTTTGAAATTTAAAAAGTATTTGAAGGCTTTTATATTACATATACATACATATTTAGATAAGGTAAGAGAAAGAAATAAAGTTTAGAGTTTGTTTGAGCACAGGAATAGTTTCCTGATATTTTTTTAAAAGTGGTAGTCTAAAACTAAGCACAAAAATAAACTTATGTTTGAATATTAAAAGTTATTAAAGAAAAATCGCATTTCAATGTAACAGTAACAAAATTCTGGCAACACTTTTGTACCAATTTTAAATTCTTACCGTCATTTTCTTTTTAAAGCAACAAATTTAAATTAAGCCGTACGACTGTTTCCTTTGCCGGTACGCTGCGCCGCCAAAGCAAGTAATTTCAAAATGGCACCGAATAAAGTAAATATGGTGATTGCGTTTAATTAATTTTGTGTCACATCAGATATTACATAACGGGAGGCACACTTTTCTTATGCAAACTTATTGGGAATTTTATCAAAGGGTCATAGAACTTGTAACGAGCTTTCAAACAGTGGGGGGCCAGACAGTGTTGATCGATTCGGTATTTTAACAGTAAAGAATGCGCGGGCCAACGGCCATGGTCATACTAAGTAACCACAGTTGTCGATAATGACTACGTGCTTATTTTTTGAATCGATAAACAATCGATATATAATAAAAATTGATAATTTTTTAAATTAATGATTTAATTTTCATTGTACAGCTAATGGTTACATTTAGTTTTTTTTTTGGTTTTCTTGAATGCTTGTCTTAGCTTTTTGCGAAATGTGTATGTTTGATTTTCCTTTTCCTTATGTTACTACTTAAAATTATCTAGCTGCCAATGTTTTCACTTCTTTCACGATGCACGACTCATTAGTTCAAGATTGCTTTTATCTATAAGTAGTTTTAGTTGGTATCTCCAGACTTCTATATCGACAATCTTTAGCTATTGCCGATAAACGAAAATTAATAAGACTAAGACCAGGCGAGGAGATCATGCCAAGGCCCAACGGTTGATGTTGGACATATCTTCGGTAGATGGCGCTGTAGTATGTTGCAAACTCGTTACTACTGGCTCAGCAGTCAGGATTTCTAACCTATAGACCAACAGGCCATGCAAGGAAAAGGAATAAATATTAAATTCACCTTAAATACTCTCCTCTCTTTTACTGATAATTTAAGACGACCTTATGGGTTGCCTTCACCCTATACTAACAAGAGTTCAGAGGCAATACAAACAACAATGAAAATAATTACAGTAAGCGCATTAAAAGAAGTGAAAGTCAATATTCACGGTAAAGCTAAAAGTTACCTAAAAATAGTTGATTTAAAGGTCATTGAAATCTCGTACAACCTTCAATTTAACCGATCATAGATTTGTAATATAACCGCTACTGGATAAGAAATAAATAAACAAATATTTTTCATTTTTCGTAGGCTAAGCGCGCACTACGATTAAAAATCGGTGCGAAAAAATATCGCAAATCTGTGAACAATAGAAAAACACTACAATATGAGCACTACGAAAATAAACCTTTTTGCGATTTGAAATCGCAGATGCGAAATCGTATCTAAATTTTGTATGTAAATAAATCATATTGCGCGTAGGAACTATTGTCGTTTGCGATATTATTTCGCACTTTAAAAATCGCAACGAATAAAAATCGTAGTGCGCGCTTAGCCTTAATCCACAGCTTTGAAATTCTCAACAATAGGAAGTCGAACATAGACAAATATTCCTTTTTATTATTAACTATGGTCATTTCCATCATCTATGTCTACCCAGTTATATATCAATCATTTCGTTATATTTAATAATTAAATTATAAATATCAACAGGCATAATTATCATATTGTGTCCATTGTTGCAGTTTAACGAGGCGGAAAACAGTATTAGCCGATGGATCGTTAAAAAAGGAATGGGTTTCTAAAGTGAATGAAATTAATGAAATAAACCATGAATGAATGAGAGGAAACGCAAAAGTGCTGGCTGTTCCGCACGAGTCTTAACAGTTTATGAAGGGGAACGGGTTACTTAATTTAAAAGGTTCTTTTAATATAAACGGTGTCTTTCCAACTTCACCGAAATGTTTTTTTGTAGGTTATTAAATAAAAAAATATAAAAGTTTTGATCAATTAGTTTATCTCTGTATTGTTATAGACATCTAATTTAAAAAAGAAGTTATGTACCTATAATTCACACGGCAATGTGTAAACACATTTTTAAGGTTCCGTGCCAAAGGCAAAAAACAGAATCCTTATAGTTTCGTCATGTCTGTCTGTCTGTCCGTCCGTATGTCACAGCCACTTTTTTCCGAAACCATAAGAGCTATAATGTTGAAACTTGATAAGTAGATGTATTCTGTGAACCGCATTAAGATTTTCACATAAAAATAGAAAAAAAACAATAAATTCTGGGGGTCCTTATACTTACTTAGAATACCTAATACTTAGAACTGAGAAACTCAAAAAATTTTTTTTCATCAAACCCATACGCGTGGGGTATGGATAGGTATTCAAAAATGTTAATGAGGTTTCTAATATCATTTTTTTCTAAACTGAATAGTTTGCGCGAGAGACACTTCCAAAGTGGTAAAATGTGTGTAACCCTCCCCCCCCCTCTGTAACTTCTAAAATAAGAGATTGATAATCCTAAAAAAAAATTTGGTATAAATTACCATGCAAACTTCCACCGAAAATTGGTTTGAACGAAATCTAGTAAGTAGTTTTTTTTTAATACGTCATAAATCGTAAACTGCAATTTACCTTTCATACAATCAACACAAATATAATAAAAATAAAATAAAAATTATATTATGTTACTTGATGCTGCGGAACCCTTCATGGGCGAATCCGACTCGCACTTGGCCGCTTTTTTTTATGTATGAGTGTGGCAAAGTGACTCTACTCTGATGGAAAGCAAGCGCAGAATCCAAGAGTGGTGGTCACTATTCTCATTGCGAATTCAAACAATGCATCAATGTAGCATGGTGACCCACACCATGGCCTATTGAGATGCTTCCGTATCATTTTAAATTTGAAATCATAGACAACTTCACCTACTGACGTGTACCTATCCAAATCTCTTGTCAATTGTATATGTTTCTAAAGATGTAAATCTCTTGTTATACTGTACAAAATATTATAAAAAAACTGTACTTTATTACATAACGGAAAACGGTACCGTGTGGATTTCTTGAATTATGAATTGCGGCTTTTAAATTTTTAATTTTTTAGGTTATCTCGTTTCGCGGTAATCTTAAGGACGCGGATGTCAACTGCAGACATGAATTTTTTGGTTTGTTTTATACATTCTGTAAAATATCGAAAAAAGTAAAAAAAAATTGGGTCAAAATATAAAGTCTAAATAAAATAAAGCTGTAATCGTGCTTAATTATTTAAGGAAACGTTGCATTTATCTTCTTAATATGTGACGCGAAATATAACCATAACCAATATCATCAAGTTTGTGCCAAAAACTTATATCCTTATAGATATTTCTTGATTCTTGACTTGACAATAGATTATTTTAATAAAATATTGTAGCCAATTCATTGAGTATTGATATTAGCCACTTAATTTTTTCTGCTACCTTTTTTTTCATACCACTACAAGATCGCGGTAACGCAATCATGAAACGAAAAACATCTTATCTTTGACATATTATCTAACATTATATATCGCAGTTAGTGCGCAGATTTGAGTTTTTTGACGTAACGTGAGAAAACGCCATATTGCCAACAATTATGACAAATGTGACAGGTTTTTTGCGCTCTTTTAGTTCCTGTTGCTATAGGTAAGCACATTATGTAATTACTAGCTTTTACACGCGGCTTCGCTCACGCAGACTTTCATCCCCTGATTTACCCTCTTAGGGGTGGAATTTCAAAAATTCCTTTCTTAGTGCTCACTTACGTTATATAAAGAACCTACCTGTAAAATTTCAGGATTCTAGCTTCAGCGGTTTGGGCAGTGCGTTGATCTCTGGGTATGTCAGTCAGTCAGTCAGTCGTTCTGTCAGTCAGTCAGTCAGTCGTTCTGTCATATTATTATAGATTCATATTTACATCTGACATTAAATAAAACACTAACATAAGTTAAGTATCCGCATACTTAGCTTATGTTAGAGTTTTATTTAAATTTTTAATAAAAAATAATAATAAAAAATGTAGGAACCTTCCAAGATCTATCACGTCACGGGTCTAAATAAATGTGTCATAAAAATAATGTTAAAAAGCTTTGGATTTTAAAAATTAAACCTTTACAGTCTTCAACGTAAATGACTAAATATATGACAGAAGACCAACCTAAAATGACAGCTTTCGTGCTGACGGGTCTTGTTGGTGAGTGCGAAACCGGAGACACAATAATGCAGAAGCATCTCAAAGGGCCGCCATAGTCTGGGTCACTATGCTGCATTGTTGTAATAAGTATGGTGCCTCCTACTCTTGGATTCTGCTCATGCTAAGATGCAGAGTAAAGTCACTTGGCAAGCTCATATAAAAAATGCATTATGAGATGATGATAGATTTCACTTCTTTATAAGCCAAATCCTGATAATTACATTAATTACCGTACAGACCATCGTACTTCCTAACACTTTAAGAATGTACGAAAAAATATGTACGAAAGCACGCCTTCTTGACTGACTATTAGATATAGCTATTATTTTTTAGTATGTGATGAGTTAAGGAAAAGTGTCTCCCTCTAATCTAAAGTTACAACACATCGCCCTGTTGAAATTCCCAGTGCGGCGATGGGCCAAGAGGGACTTTCCACACGCACGAAAAATTGATGAATGAATGAATTGTAATATATATATAACAATATTCTTTACGCGCACAAAAAGAATAAGAGAAATATATCTACAATAGCTAAATTACTATCATAATAGTGACAAGCAATTGATTCGATTATCGATCTTACATACTAATATTATATAACACTTTCTATCCTTCCGTTACACTTTCTCGGCTTACCCCCTGAACCCGTTTGCAGGAATTTCGGTACAGAGATAGATTGGACCTTGAAGAAGGACATGATTTTTGTCCCGACGACCGACAGAAATGCGAAAGAAGCCGCGGGCAAAAGACAGTAGAATATAAGATTACGTTTTACAATAAGCTATTTTAATAGTGACTACTACTGAACACATCGTCAGATCACAAAAGCAATTTATCTGTGAAGTCATGCAGATCACAGTGGTGTACAACTTCCTTATTGGATATGTCTATTGTTATCATACAATGTCTAAAATATTAATAGTCTGTGAA
Organism: Diaphora mendica; assembly: GCA_949125395.1. NCBI lineage: Eukaryota > Metazoa > Arthropoda > Insecta > Lepidoptera > Erebidae > Diaphora > Diaphora mendica. Next base: position 8,761,979 of record OX421333.1, read on the forward strand.
TTAAAAAATAATAATTTATGGTACACGATTATTTAAATATGATTGTCTGATACACCTGTATTGTTTTGTTTTTAAAGTTCGAATAATCAAAAACATGTTTTTCAAGATTTGAAACTGAACTTTTAATATTTTTTTAATATTATCTGTGAAATTATTAGAAGAATAAAATTAGGTAATTGAAGCATAAACTGTATCTTAAAAAATAGATAATATTTTGAAAAACTACGTTTTCAAGACTCCAGCATCTTATAACTTTAAATAAATTATTTTACCTGCTAAATGACACCTTTTACTTAATTCCGATGAGAAAAGGCGTCGGAGACGATGTATTTGTGCTTACCTGTAAAGATGAAAAGAAAAAATTAAATAAAATTAACACAACTACATAAGAAATATAATCTCTAGTTGCACGCTTGACGCTTTCCTCAAGCTATATAAAATGCATAAGCCGAAGGAAAATGGCCACTATAAAACGGAATTTATTGAAGACTATCAGCGACTGAATATTTCTATATTTACAGGCTGTTAATAAAGATGTAGTCATATTTATTATCGAATAGAAAACCTCGTAAAGACCATTAGCTCTACATCTGAATTATTAGACAAATAATTTTGAAGGGTGATCACAAAAATGGCGGATAGATACTTGTCTCTTGAGAGCAATGTCTCCATGTGTACATAGTTACCGAAAAAAAAAATTGATAATTAATATCAATTCCAATTGAAAAATTCAATGTTTTACTGTATAAATACCCATACCAATACCCATATTATTTTTGATTATATATGTTTCTCTAACGATTCCCAAGTACGAATGAATTTACGTTTCTCTACTATGCTCTTTTCAGTCAGGGTTTGCAACAAAAAAACTCAGCTTTGGGTTAAGCTCGCTCTTGTACATGACAACTTCTTATACCTTATATATTTACGTGTCACATGTGTACAATTAAGAATTAATATAAATACAAAATTCGAGAGTACAAAGTCCATGTAAATGGAGAAGAAGAAGCTACTGTTATATAATTATGTGTAATTCTTAAAAATTATGATAAACTAGTTTTGAAATGAACTTAGCTGAACAATATAAACCACATATTAATTAAATATTTCGCTAATGATGTATGTATTACAAAATTTGCATACTAATTAAGAAAGCTAGCACACAGTTTAAAAATGTATTAGTGACACACAATCTTCATTAGGAGGCCAATGCTCTCTAAACACAGATAAAAAATAAGTGAATAGCTATTATGTAATGTTGTAAGACTCCATTTTGCCGAGCCCTACTAATTGTGTCGACAAATACTGTGTTGACATTATGCTCGAGGCAAAAATTCAATACGCAATGAATCTATTGAGGTTGGTGAGTTGTATAATTGATCTTAAAAAGCCTTGTTCCATACGTATTACTGCGTTCAAATACTTTTCTACAAAAAAATGTTTTATATGGTTTTTACTTTTGGTTACTTCAATATAATTATTGTTTTGCTAATGTTTTTTTACGTATATCACGAATGAATAAAGTATATAAATATGTTCTTGTAATCATTTTAACCGTGGGAGAGCGCTTCGGCATGAATGGGGCGGCTCGACCGGAGTGATACCACGGCCTCACAGAAAACCGGTGTGAAACAGCGCTTGCGCTGTGTTTCACCGAGTGAAAGGTATTTCAAGGATGTATTTCGGAGGCCCTTACCCAACTCACCCCCCATCCCCCTCCCCATCCCCCTCACCATCCTCCTCCCCATCCCCCTCACCATCCCCCTCCCCATCTTATTGTTTTTTTTTTAAATAATAGTTTTATTGAAATAATGTCTTTTGCATTTGAGAATATTGTCTGGACTTTAAAAGAGATTGAGATCCCTGAGTTTGTTTCGTCCTTTCTTCTCAGGGCTAGTCCAGTTAGAAAAGGCCGAACTCATCTGCTCAAAAAAGTTTAACTTGCAAAAGTGTTAATGTAACCTAATTGCAGAATAAATGATTTCATTTCATTTTTGACTGCCTCGGTGGCGCAGTGGTAGCGTATGCGACTGCTGTGCTTGAGGTCTCGGGTTCGATTCCCGGGTCGGATCAAATGTTTGTATGATCTGCAAATATTGGTTTCGGAGTTTGGATGTTTTCTATGAATAATATGTACGTATTTACAAAAAAAAAGTTTATATGTATTTATATCAGTTGTCTAGTACCCATAACACAAGCTCTGCTTAGCTTGGGACTAGATGGCTTTGTGTGTTAGATGTCCGAAATATTTAATTTATTTATTTCATTTCATTTCCAGTTCTTCTCTTTGCAGTGATGTTGCCCTGCGTAGTTCTTTAGTCGAGTCGATACGAGGAGTGACACTTCGTATTCTTTACCCGTCACCACACGGATATTGACATAATAATGTATAACACATTTTTTTTTTCTTTTTCATATTTTAGCTGCCAAAATGACTCTGCCCCGCCTGATGGAAAGCACAAGCAGAATCCAAGAGTGTTAAAGAAAGAAAGTAAATGATGTATTACTGGACTAGGAGGCTCAGAGATAGCGACCAGAACCATCATCAGCAATAACATTTTTTACAAAACAATCTTTACGGATATAATATAGCTGTAAATTTTATACGTATTGGACTTAATTTGTGATAAAACTGGCAAGTAAAAAATGAAAATAAAAAGTTAAAGTTATTTTGTCGATTTCGTAGAAATTTGTCACAGAGAATAAGCTATATTTTTAGCTCTGTACGTATAACGTTTATTTAATACTGCTATTTTTCAGTGTCTTAATTCCAAATTCAAATTCAAAATTATTTTTAATTCTCATTAGCAGAAACATTACCGCTAAACAATCCACCAACGTGTATGATTCACCTAATGGAGTCATTGACAAAGGAGTGTTATATATAAACAAAATATTGTTAGATCATACTTCCTCTTCTCACGTACTGCAGGTTGGAAGTATCATGATACTGGCCTTGCGAAATAACCGTTTTTATTTGACATTAATTCGCAAATGTTGCCAGTAATTGACACATGGATATTATAAGGATAAAAGTAACACTAAGAATAAAGGAGTCTGAAATTTATTGTTTTAGGATTTCCTAACTTCAAAACAACTTTAAATAGATTTAATTAAAACTCGATATGTGCAAGAAAAATGTAAATTTATACATAACATTAGTAGTGCGCACGCATAACGTTCCTTTGTAAAATGTACTGCTTGTGAAAATCAGACCAGTTTAAAAATTTAGCCATATAAGATTATTTTTTAAAGATAGCGAACGTCTTAATTGAACCCCAACTAGAAGCGTTTGTTTAGCAGTGGAAGTCCTTTGATGAATTGATTATGACAGTGATGATTCCTTATCTTAATTTGATATAACTTATTAGATAATCATTATAAATAACTAGCTAGTTCACTTCAGATACGACTAGTATTTAATAGATATTTTTAACGTCTATCGCTTTCAAAGACAGTGTTCTCACCTCCAATGATAACAACACACCAATGTACGCATTTTTTTTTTCACACCAAAGACCTTGCGTAAAAAATTACCATAAACAACTATCATTGAGTTTGTACCTACATAGATGCTAAAAATTCAAGTCTCATGCGGTCACGGCCTCAGAAGACAATGCTTTGGTAAAAACCACAGACAATCGAAGACAAGAAAGACGGTATACAATGTGTTAGGTTTTAAATCTAGTTAGTGGTTTACCTGCACTATGGTACATAATTATTTTACGCTACCTTCTCAGCGCAGAACGCTTTTATAATAGTTTATTATTTATTAGCATTTGCAACTTTCAACCTATTTTAAGTCAAATAGTTATAACTGATCATGAGAGCATCTTTTGTAATAACTGCTATTAGAACCAAGGGTTCTACATAAAATTTAAGACTTCTGACAAAATTAGTGTGCTTACACACTCGACTAAACTTACTAATAGAAAAGTTAAGTAAAAGTCTTGCTAAAATAGTCGACTTCAAATATAATTGACAGTGACAAATGATGACACCATTTTATATTGATAACAGTGATTAACCACTAATTTTATCCTTCTGTAGACAAACAGATTTCTGTCTTGAGTGCACGGCTGGCCTAGTGGTTTAGGCGGTCGCCACGCCGCTTGCCAATTCGCCAAGTGTTGTGGGTTCGAATCCTACACGGGACAACACTTTGTGTGTTCCACAAATTGTTGTTCTGAGTTTGGGTGTTTTTATACATGAAACGGACACAAATTGTGTTCGTTTCATGTATATCTGTAAAGTCCCCCGCGACACAGCATGTTTATTCCTAAAGCGGGAGTTGTCTGTTTAAGAAAAAGTAAATAAATAAGATTTCTGTTTGATTAATTTACCGACATTCTTTGCATCTGCACCACACAGAATAAATGTGTGTGCTCTAACCAACGACCCTTTGCTCAACCGTCATGATCGTTAACCAGTAGGTATTTACAGTTCAAATATTTATATATGATAGTATATCTGTATATGACCACAATAAAGGCCATAACATATCTGTATACTAATACCCGAAGCATAAACTTTATTCCCCTTTTTACAAAAAATATCTAAATGAAGGAGTGCGAAATCTGGCACAATTAAAGTTATTTTTATATAGAACTGCACGTTTGGCCTAGTGGTTTAACGGTCACCACGCCGTTTCCTACTTCGCCTAGTGTCGTGGGTTCAAATCCCACGTAGGACAACACTTTGTGTGATCTACAAATTGTTGTTCTGAGTCTGGGTGCTCTTTGTGTCCGTTTCATGTATGTTTGTAAAGTCCCCCGCGACACAGGATTTATTCCTAGTGCGGGAGTTGTCTTTTTAAAAAGAAAAAAAAAAAAAGAAGCAGAGCAGAAAGCTAAAATACAGAAAAAAATGGTCTAGAGTCTAGGTGACCACTAGCTATTCTAAAAAAACAAACTTCTGAAACCTGTTGAAGTATATGTAAAGACAAATACTAAATAGACCAATTTTCCTTTTACTAAGAATTCCGTTGGCAAAATTTAGTAGGGTTAACAACATTTAGAAAGCGCGCATAAACTAATTATAATGCAATTTCGCTCACATTACCGGCGCTTGGGCAACGTGCCGCCATTTTAAAGATTTCCAATGTTACGCGCCAATTTGAAAACTGGGCTAATTGTTGAATCAATATACAGCGTTCTATTGATTGGGTATTACTTCTGTAATTGATTGGTTATTATTAAAATTACTGGTTTTAGTTTAATCGTTTCATAATTCCGAAAGGTATTTAGCCGTCTTCGGTTAATAATAAGTGTTATTATGTCTATGCCATTAAAAAAAATTGGGGTATAAAAACAAGATGTTGATCGATTCTCATACCTACCCGATATGCACACCAATTTTTCATAAAAATCGGTCCAGCCGTTTCAGAGGAGCATGATAACTTAAATTGTGACACGAGAATTTTATATATAAGACTAGCGGCCGCATGCGACTTCGTACGCGTGGAGCTGGTTATTTGCAAAAAAATGATTAGTTTTTTATTTTGAGCTAGATACATTATTAGTACATCTCTACACCCTCTACAGAGCATACATTTTAAATATCAAGTCTCTTACTTCAAAAACATAGGACTTTCATACAAACTTCCAACCCCCGTTTTGCCCCCTTAGGGGTGGAGTTTAGTAAAATCCGTTCTTAGCGGATGTCTACACCCTATAAGGAACCTACCTGCCAAATTTCAAGTTTGTAGATGTAATAGTTTCTGAGATTTCGTGATTAATAAGTGAGTGGTATTTCGCTTTTATAATAGGTCTTTACCTATGAAATTGCCGTTTTGTATGCAATAAGTGAAAGTACTTATTTTTTCAAACTTTTTTAATTCTGTTATTGGAGGTAATCACCCATGCAATCGACGCATCTTTGCCATCGCATTGGCAGTTTATTGATGCCCTTCTTGTAAAAATCAGCTGGACGGGAGGCAACAAACTCTTCAAAGGCATTTTGTACTGCCTCTCGGGAATTGAATTTTTTACCCACTAAAAAGTTGTCTAAATTTTGGAAAAAGTAATAGTCGGTAGGTGCAAGGTCTGGTGAGTATGGCGGATGAGGGAGAGCTTCCAACCCCAGCTCTTGCAGCTTGGAGACTGTCTGTTGCGCAGTATGGGGTCGCGCGTTGTCGTGAAGGAGCAGTGGGACAACCGATTGACCAGAGCTGGTTGCAGATGTGCAAGCTTCTCCATCATTCTCTCCAGTTCTTCACACTACACATCTGCATTAATGCTCATGCCGTTTTGTAAAAAGCTGTGGTGAATCACGCCCGCACTAGACCACCAAACAGTGACCATCACCTTTTTAGGGGTCATTTGTGGTTTAGGGCATTGCTTTGGTGCTGAACCAGGAAGGATCTAACCAATTTGCTGAGCGCTTTCGATTGTCGGACAGAATCCATTTTTCGTCGCACGTAACAAGTCGTTTCAAAATTCCTTCATTTCTTTGCTTGTTGAGCAGCGCAAGGCAGGTCTCGACGCGTACGTTGCGCTGGCGATCGTTAAGGTCGTGGGGCAGTGGGGCACCCAAGCTTTCAAGTTTTGTTACCTTTCCAATTTGTCGCAAATGGATCAATATTGTTTTGATGCTTACATTAAAAGCTGCTGCTAGCTCAGCTGTAGATTGAGTTTCGTCAGCTTCCACAATCGCCCTAAATTCATTATTGTTAACCAAAGTCTCCGGACGACCACGAGCTTCATTTTTCAAGTCAAAACTTCTAGAACGGAACCGGGAAAACCAATAACGGGTTGTGCGTTCGTTTGTACAGTTCTCTCCGTAAACGTTTTTGATGTTACGTGCCGTTTGTGTCGCGTTGGTGCCACGACGGAACTCATATTCCATAATTACACGAATTTTTAAAGTATCCAAAATGACGAAAAATTTTCCAATGTAATGAAAATATAACGATAATCAAAAAACTAAAGACTGAATTTGTAAATAGAATGTCATGGTTTTAAAACCAAATTAATTTGAATTTAGAATACAGAGCCATTACAAACTTTTTTTATTTGAAATGACCAGTACTGGAAATTTCATAGGTAAAGACCTAATATATATAGATATAGATAATAAACGGGATATTTACTATGATTTCCTAAGAGACTTGTTATTAAAATAATTTGGCTTTGAGTCTACTTCGGCTGACTACTACTACTCTAACTAACAATTTCAATTAAATTTGGCATGGAGATACTTCGATTCTTGAGGAACATAGGCTACTTTTTACCGAAAAAACAATAGCTAGTTTAATATAAATAATGTAAATATTAATTTCAGAAATATTTATATATTATGTACTAATTAATATGTTCTATGCCACTTTTACTAGAACAATTTACCTCTGTTGTGGAAATAAAACAACTCAGATAAGTTTATACAAATTACGAAATGAGTGTCCCGAGATACGTGTATTTACTATGAACATTTCTTAAATTTCATGAATACTTTCTCTTACGTGTGCCAATTGTAAACTACTATATCTATCTTTCAGTTTAAATACACCTAAGTTTAAGACTTTATTTTTGACATTTAAATAAATAAAAATAAATATTTCGGACATCTAACACACAACGCCATCTAGTCTCAATCTAAGCAGGGCTTGTGTTATGGGTACTAGACAACTGATATAAATACATATATGACGAGGGCGAACGAGCAGACGTATCATCTGATGGTAAGCGATTACCGCCGCCCATGGACACCAGCAACACCAGTGGCGTCACAAGTGCGTTGCCGGCCTTTGGAGGATGGGGAGAGGGATGTGGGGAGGGGTTGGGGTAACACAGCGCAAGCACTATTTCACACCGGCTTTCTGTGAGGCCGTGGTATTCGGTCGAGCTGGCCTATGTCATGTCGAAGCGTGGCTCTCCCACGGTGAAATTTTGTGGTTTCCGTCCGTCCAAATACCAAAAGCCAAAACCTTCTCGCTAAGGCGATCAACAATCAACTATGTCCATAGTTGATTGTTAAGGGTATTGATGGTGATGATGGTGATGATCAAATGATACATACGGAATCTATAATTTTTTTTTATATTTACACCTTCAATGATATAATGTGGTGCATGTACAGACAAGTATACAATATCTACTAGTTTGACTAGTCACCGCATGTATCCTATGGCCATAAGCGTGCAACATAGTACACCCTATTACTTTCTCACCATATGAGTAACAAATCCCGGTTTGCTTTGCACCATAAGCAATTAAAACTGAGAATTCACGAGAATAAATAAAACAATTTTTCTATAATGCTCTAATCTTCCACCTTGATTGGGCCGTTGTACGTGGGTTTGTCATCTTCTTACTCCAACCATCCCAAATCATACTAGAAGCACAGCATCGCTATATGTTTCTGGGAGCTATGTTGCTTGGAGAATGTCTGCCCGTTGACCTGCCACACTTCTACATTCTGTGAGAACGTGCTGCGGCGTTTCTTCTGCCTCTATGCATCGCCTGCACAGAGGGCTGTCTGTTGCGCCTATAGTAAATAGGTGCTTGTTTAGGGACCTCTCACTGAATATAACCTGTGTCGGAGGAGGGTGGGCAGAGGGGGGAGGGGGTGCTTTACAGACGTAATAGAACACCTAAAGAACTAAAGAACAACGGTAGCTTGTAAACAGACTGTGCAGTTAAATATAAACATTATTCCATTGTAACAGAGTTCAAAATCTACTAAATCTTAACCCATCGCAGCATAATCTAGTCTAGCAGACATAGAGACGTGTAATTTTCAACTTTATTACGTTTAAGAGATAGTAGAACTTAATTTATTGGTCAATATACTCAAACTACTAAACATTTTGTCTTTGTAGTAAGGTGTTGTTTCATCACAAACTGACTCAGAGACGATCGTTATGGAGAAAATCGTAAAACTTAAATAGCTGTATTTGCAATGATGACATCAATCAAATTAACACCTAAAACAATACATTGCTCCAAGGACATAGCACTATCATTATCTATTGCAGCTTAATGACCGACGCAAAAATAAATTTAATTATCTATGGTACTGGCAGAAACATATTTCATTATAATAAAATAGCTTTATTTAAAAAATATTTAGGTACTACTTTTGCCTATGGCTCTGCCCGTTTATATGTCGGTTATTTATAGCAGTTCAAACTAGTCTCTGTTTCTTGTTTGTAATACAGTTTTCCATTGGTGAAATAATTTTTGAGATTGGTATAGTGGTTTTAGTGTAAAAGCGTATCAAACAAACAAAGCCATATTCGCAAATTTAATATTAGCTAGAACTAGCTTTACCCGCGGCGCCGCCCGCGTGTTTGTGGGTTATCGCGACAAAAAGTAGACCATGTCCTCTCTCCTCTCCAAGGTCAAATCTATCTCTGTATAAAAATAAAGCCAAATTGGTTTAGTGGTTTAGTCGTGAAAGTGAGATAGACCGATAGACCTACTACTTTCGAATTTATAATAATAGTATAAATTTATCAAATTGACGAGAAACTGTCAGAAACTTTAATCCTTTTCTCTAAATTTGCCACTTTTAAAGATACTTTTTGTTTGTTTTGTATAATTAATTTTTATTAACAAAATTAATACTAATTAAGAACCTCTTACATAAAACTCTACTTGCAAAACCCGATAAAATAGCAGTATAAAAAAGCGACATGCTATATTGTTGTTGATGACATTTATCACATTACCAAAATACAAAAATCACTCCAAGGACAAACCCCTATCATTATCTATTGCAATTTAATCACCAGCGCAAAAATAAACCTAATTATCTACGGTACTTGCAGAAACACATTTCCTTTCAAATGTATACTTAACCTTCGACCACCGCCACGACATAAGACCTTACAGCCATCCGTTCTGTATGAAATACACGCTAACCAAACAATTGGATTGCTAAGGTTCTTTACATACCATAGACAATGTGGCTAACAAACATGAGTGTTAGGTTACAGGAAACAAATAACTGGATAGAGTGAAGTGGAATTTACACGAAAAGAAAAGTTCTTTAGCTCTTTCGAAAAAACAACAAAGTAGATACCTACTCTAAAAGACTATCGATATTATTCTACGTATTATTATCATTTTGTTGTAACGTTGAAATGAATCTATCAATACATGTACATGTACATCTCTTTTGTCTGACTTTTTCACCGATTTACCAATGTGCTGTCCAATGCTTTGTTTATTTTGATTCAGTTGAAGGAAATGGTGTGGGTTTTAAAAGACATAAATCGCAAAAAAACAACGACTTCTTACTCTTAAATATTTTTTATGATAATAATTTATTTAATTATTGATATGATATATCGAACATTGAAACGATATATCGGTTTAAAATAGTTTGAAAAATTTCCTTAATTTTAAATCTCTACCTTTTTATCGCTACAACACTTTGCTCCATCAGAAAAAGTTGCCTTTATTTTTTGTTTCATAACTAAGTAGCCTAAATCTATGGCTGTCAGTTACAGACTAAAAACATCTCAAAACCCGTGGCCTAAAACTAGTTAGATATATTTTAAATGGTAAAACCATTTTTGGGACAGAAGGTTATGTTATGATAACATGTAAAAGTTAGAATAGCCCAGTGGCTATGGGCGTCAACTCGGTATGTATTATAGAGGTCGTTGTGTCCAATCCTGTTGGATAATGACAGTTATTAGATTGTTATCAAATGTCATGGTGAATAGTAATAAATGTGTTATCTATACAAACGATATACAATTTACAAATTTTGACTGCACAGTTGGCCTAATGATTTAAGCGGTCGCCACACTCGCCACGCGTCGCTTTCCACTGTGCCAAGTGTTGTGGGTTCAAATCCCACATGGGAAAATACATTGTGTGATCCACAAATTGTAGTTCTGAGTCTGGGTGCTATTTATGTCCGTTTCATGTATGTTTGTAAAGTCCCACACGACACAGAATGTATATACCTAACGCGGGAGCTGTCTTATTGAAAAAGAAAAAAAAAGTAAAATGGAAGTGTAGTAAAGTAGTTTGGTACATCTTTAAGATGACGCTACAGTATTTTTAATTAAAATACCTATTCTGAGGGTTTCAGGCCTTGATATTCTGTACATTTCCTGTCCTTGAAGTCAGGTGTATGAAGTAAATGAGCAAAGCCCATAAACGGCAGTAGTTGGCGTCCGTTGACGGTGTACGGCAAGTTGGCCAACTGTGGCAATTACAGGACAAACAATGGATTTTGAAACTGTCTAGTAACACGATCTTGAGATTTAAGAGTGGTAAAGTGACGTTTTATGGTTTAACTATAAATCTGACAGTCGCGGCGCTGGTGATTCACTTTTGAAAGTGTTTATAAAAAAAAACAAAAAGAGTTTATTTACGAGAGCAAGCGGCTAGGCCCAATAAATCTGACTGACCAGATCGGCAGTATACTGATGAATTTTTTTTTTTTATGGAATAGGCGGGCAAATGCGCAGACGTATCGCCTGATGGTAAGTGATTACCGCCGCCCATAGACACCTGCAACACCAGAAGCGTCACAAGTGCGTTTGGGGATGGGGGGGGGAGGTAGGGGTAGGGGATTGGGGTATGGGTATCCGGTATCCTCACTCACTCGGTGAAACACAGCGCAAGCACTATTTCACACCAGTTTTCTGTGAGGCCGTGGTATCTCTCCGGTCGAGCCGGCCCATTCATGCCGAAGCGTGGCTCTCCCACGGTGAAATGTGGACAATAAAGCTGCAACCGGCGAGACCGGCCAGATGAATCCAGAAGAAGTATGAACGATTCCTTATTACTTCCATTTATGGTATAAAATCTTGGGCTACTTAAAATTAAGAGGACCTATTCCAGCCTTACATATCTCTATTTTAGGAAAACTTACTACTTACACTTAGTTTCTCAGTCCAAATAATAAAATTGACAATACCATCGAATTTTACGTGATCACTTCATATTAGCAGCGTCTCTATGATGACTTTTACATGTATATATTTAAATATATCGGTTTTCATATGTACTAAACTACATAGTTTGGTTTAATAAATAAGTTTTCAAGGAAGTCAAACTAATTAAAATGTTGTAATGAGTCAATTGTAATTTCACTGCAGCACTTCAACTATTACACTGTTTCCTGTATCCTATGCATAATAATTTATAATTAAATATAATAAAAAATATAAGTAAATCATGATGATGTTAGTAAACATTAAATGTTAAGATGTCATTCTGACACCGAAGCGAAGTTGTCAAAAGTTGAATACCTTGTTGAAGAAAAGACAAGATATGTGAATGAACCTAAACTCGACGACAAAAAAAGTAAGTATTGCAAAAAGTACCGTATTTTTGTTTGTTAAAATGTAAGTAATTTTATAACTGTAAAACTGGATATTAAATGAACGTTTTATAAGTTTCAGCGGACCGACATTCACAGCAGACGCCGGTTCTTTATCATTCGTTTGCGTACAGTTTTGTATAGGTTTTCAATGACTTTATGGTTGGTTTATGGTTTATTTATTATTTTTTACGGCATAGGGAACAAACGAACATTTTAGGATTTTAGGTCCTGTGATGACAAGTACAAGTGACTACATTCGATTATGGACTAGTAGATTGCCACCGTTTAAACCTAGTTTAAACTAAGGCTTAGGATATTTATTCCATTCATTTAAATAAGTGTTTCAAAATTATGTCTATTTATTTCTCAAATTAAAAACAAAATACCGTTAATTGCAGACAATTGCTTTGTTATTCACTTTTTTTGTTCATCTAGGATCTGTCATAATGACTCGAAAAATAGAACCGCTAAGTTCATGTTTTTGATAAAAGAAAATTAAACCTATTCCATTAAGTGAGATTATTTCACGACAACATTTGCAATCCGTTTACGTAGAAATGTGTCTAAAAGGTAAATAATTTGTCCTCCTCTTATTTTTATTCTTTCAACTTTCACTAATTAATTTTTACCATTTTTTGCAGAACTTAATGGAGATCCATGCCGTCAATTCCTACAATACTCGAGATATCAATGCAAAGCAATGCAAGAGATATCTGATATCCGATCTTCGTTCCCAATATTACAAGATTTGCACAAGAGCTTTTATACTTTTTACATAACATCACCAAGAAGGATTATTCGTAAGGAGTTATATTCTGACCTAGTAAACTACATCAACGTCTTTTATGACTTTTGAGCGTATGTAGTTTTGTCGAGCAGTTGTGTAATAAAGAATAAACAATAAGAAATAACCTCGACGTCTACGTAAATACACATCAACCTCGTTACATGAAATTGTGAAATTTTTTTTAAGGATTAATATAGTTAGTTAATTTTGGGGTATCATAACGGCTATTAATTATACAAGAATTAACCTTTGACCGCAGTTCCGCCTGCGTGTATGTCAGTTATTGCGGTAAAGAGTTGCTTAAGTCGTTCCTCACTAATTAAACTATCTCCGTGCCAAATTTTATTGAAACCGGTGAAGTGGTTTACCCCTGAACGCGTAAAAGATAGACGAACAGAGCTACTTCCGAAAACTCTTGGATGTTTTCTTAGCTGATTTCGGTCAAAGCGGGCAGTCTCTACGGAAAAAAGCTAACTACGAATAAGATATTATAGTGCACAATTGTGTGCGCAAACACAGGTCCACTCTCCGTTCCTACACTCTCATAATCCGATGGATATCCGACACAACCGGGGATAGATGCTCTCCAAGGCACGGGGGTTAAGACCCCAACTTCCAAACTCAGGTCTGTTCCAAACTCAATAAAACTTTTAGCATCACGCGAGTTTTTTTTTTCCACATCACTCGAGACCTCTTTATGGACAGTCGCGTATGCTACCCGCTAGACTATCGAGGCATGTCAAAACTTATTACTATGTATGTGAAGGAGATGATGATCCCAATTCCAATAGGTACAATTACGAATAATTCATGATAATCTTATTGAGAGTGTAATATTTTACACACAGAGGTACTCTAAGCAAAAATGAATGGAGAGAGTGTGCTTCGAAAATTGTTTCTGAAGCACGTACCGTAACAAGAAATCATTAAAAAAACAAAAAACCCAACTGCGGTAAACGTACTTACTAATAAACATAGTTTTATATATTTTTGTGATCACATTTTGATCTCTTTTACTTTGAAACTATACTCGATAAGATATAGATGGAAAAAATGGCAACATTTAATTTTGGTCAAGGCATCCGCCATCTTGAATTTTATGTATTTTAATATACCAAGTGCCTTTTATATAATGTACTTTAGTAATAATGAATTCAAAGATAAACCTCCTTTTTTGGCTTAGCGGCAATCGGATTAGACTACATGAGGATGTTTTGTATTCACATAAATCACACGCAACCTTAAACAGCAAAAAAGACAATAATCTCTATGTAAATACACAATTACCATATATTAATTCTTTAAATTTAAATAATAAGGTAATTACATTGATAATAAACGATAAAAAACATACATAACATAGGTACTGAAACAATGTAACTTAATCGAAATATAACCTTTTTAAATACATTGGCTAAGGTAAAAAGTTAGGGTTGCCTATTTAAAAAAATAATATTTAAAGAACGTCACTTATTTTAAATAGTAAAAAACATTTGTGGAGTTATCTCTTATTATAAAACTTGATAATCTCATTTACACATATTTAGTTTTAAGTATGAATAAAAATATAATTTTAAAATTTTAATTATGAAAACAATCATTGTTGTGAATAATTTAATGTGAACTGAGTAGTAGTAATTTGTCGTTATTTTTATACCAAAATAATTTATGTCTTATGGCTTAAATAAAGCTGGGTTCATGAGCCTCTAAATCAAGTTCAATGATTTTATTCGTATTTTTGGAGAAAATGAGTAAATTATTTTTAAAACATAATGATAAGTTTTCATAAAGATTACCATATAATATACATACTCTTCGGCTTAATACTGTAGATTAACAAGATGTTTTAAAAGATTTCATTTAAAAATTGTTGAGTACGTCATCATTTATTATGAGACTAGCTTTTACACGCAGCTTCGCTCACGCAGACTTTCATCCCCTGATATACCCTCTTACGGTTGGAATTTCGAAAATTCCTTTCTTAGTGCTCACTTACGTTATATAAAGAATCTACATGCAAAATTTCAGGATTCTAGCTTCAGCGGTTTGGGCTGTGCGTTGATCTCTGGGTATGTCAGTCAGTCAGTCAGTCACCTTACTCTTTTATATATATAGATTTAAAATAAAACGTGTAAGAAATCTGAATTATCAAGTAAATTTCAGTAAATATGACATATTAATATATATTTCTGAAACATTTTAGTCTAAGGACACGTCCTAACAAAACTATTCGAAGCAAGAAAAATAATGCAAATTCTTCTTCTTTTGATGAGATGGCAAGCTAATCAGCTATTTCAGCTGGATCAGCTATTTCTGCCAATGTCAAATATTTAAAGTCTTTAAATCTTAAGTTTGAGTCTTCAAGTCTTCGTCGTGATGTAATTAATGATAAAAGAAAAATTGGATGACTAAAATCGGTACCGTCTTTCGAAAAAATAAAAAAACAATCTCCATAATCCGAATTTCTAAAATGACAAGACTAACATCTATGAAATCTATGGTGTAATTTGGTGTATGACACCTCTTTGGTGGCAAAAATAAATTGGCGGTAAATTCATTTGCCTTCTTGTTGAAAGACTTAAAAGAGATTTTGTTGTCGAAACTTAAATTGTTTTAAAAATAACTCTGAATTCTGTAATATTCGTTTATGCTCTCAGCTCGCCGTCACGGTTTGACCGTTTTTTTTACTCATGCTTATACTAAAAAATATTTCTGTTTAACGTATTATTTCTATTTGTTAGCGCAACATCCAGATAATTTAGAAATCAACGTAAACTTTCCCAAAGACCCCTTCACCAAGGGTTATGAAGAGATGTCGAAATGATTATAAAATTAATACAATTTTCAATATATATTTTTCTTTCATGAAACTGATTGTTGTTTCTGGGTCTATGTAGACTGTGTCTTATCGGTTTAGGTTTACATAGGCCAATACTTTGTTTCATTTACAAACTGTTGTTCTGAGTCTGAATGTTCTTATGTACGTTTTTAAAGTCTTCCTTTATACAGAACTAGCTGACCCGTGCTCACTTCGTTGGGCGAAAAATGTTATTTCTCCGACTTACTTTGCAAATCCAGCTACCACAAAAAAGTCTTTCTTTTCGGGTTATTTTATATCCTTTGTTACTCACAAATAACGTGGCCTTCTATTGGTAAAAGAATTTTTAAAATCGGTTCAGTAGATCCAGAGATTACCCCCTACAACGTCACAAACTCACAAACTTTACCTCTTTATGTAATAGTGTAGATATATTCCTTTAGCGGGAGGAGTGTGGTATTTGTCTTCATACAAGCTAAAATTTAAAAAACCCCCTAAAAAGCACTTAATGGAGTAATCAAACGCCAAAAATGCCTTACATAATTTTGGAAAACAGCTGATACTCTTACACTGCTTTACCAAACATAGCTAAGAACCACCGCAAGAAAACTGACTTTCAAATGAAAAAAAACTGCATCGCAATCAGTCCATCCGTTTGAGAGCTACGATACCACAGACAGACACACACACGCACAGACAGACAGACAGACATCGACGTCAAACTTGTAACACCCCTCTTTCCACGTCGGGGGTTAAAAAACAGAAGAAAACGGAAGTCGTCAAACCCAAATTGCTTAAATAATCTGACACATATTTAAAACTAGCTGGTGCCCGCGGCTCCGCCCGCGCGTATGTCGGTTATCGCTGCAAATAGTAGTCTATGTGTTATTCTGATGTATAAGCTATATTACTGTAAAGTTTCATCCAAATCCGTTCAGTAGTTTATGCGTGAAGAAGTAACAAACATACACACAAACTTTCGCATTTATATATTTGTGTGATAATAAACGTCTATATGGTAGAGTATATTATGTACATATTTATAAGAAGTATGAAAGTAAATAACATTGTGCTATCGAAAGTGTTTTGCCGTATTGGGCTAGTCATTGTGTCAATGTTGGTGTGGTTCGTTTAAGACCGGAAATTAGACGCTGATCGAAATTTGGCAAAAACTGTTGGTGACGTAGCTTAGTATGACATGAATCAAGAACTGATACTGATGTCAAGTTTGATCTCTCTGATCTTTCAGCCATACGGTATAGTATAGTACGAAATTATACAACTCAAAACTGGTCGAATGCATTCAAATGAATGTCATAATATTGGTATACTTCTTTATTGTATACAAAATACAGTACAACGTGTACTGTAAGCGGCTAATAAAAAACCAATAGAAAATGACATTGGGGATATTTTAATTTAATACTTTGTAAGTCACTATAATAAGAGACTGACAGACAGGTCTGTCAGTCTATATACATTCTTCAGTTTTTTTATTATAAGGATTACAATTATTTATTATTACAGGTAAGTTACCTAAACGAGTTTTTTCACATCGGCATTAGTTTAACCAGCCTATGAGTAAAGCCTCTCAACTAAGTTTGTAATATAGACTTCTTCATATATTTTTGTATTTCTTCAAGTAGGTTATATTTTAGAGTTCAGTAAAGACCACGACACTGTTCAAAAGTATCATACATACAATCGGTGATAGTTGTAACGTGTGTCATAAACATTGTGATCATTGTATTCGGTACCTTTGTCTGACGTACCTTATGGCTCTAGCAGTTGGCTGCGTCTTCAAATACTTTGAATAATTAATGAACAATGATTTGGAACTATGAAGCGTTTTCTTTTATCTGTGTCATGGAGTATCAGAATAGATGTGTAGGTTGTATTTATTGTAGCACCGTTTATCTGAAACACGATTGGCTTAGAAAGAGCTCTTCCCTTGGTTAGTGGTGTGTGTAGAATGAGATTCACAGTTTAAAATTGTAGCAACAATATTATTATGACGTATATTTTGCACAGAGTTCAACACACAGAGCATAGTTCACAATCTGCACACACAGTCAAATGCACGAGATTTACATTCAGTTTTTACAAACTCGAGAGTGATATCGATTATGCTGTAATGATTTCAATTGTCTGAAAACAATTAAGAATACCAAAAGACACATAGAATATCAATGCGTAATAAAAGAACAAATAAGTTATGAAACCTTCAAGTATGTAATACGTAAGTAAAGTATGTGTAAGTTTCTATCGGCATAAACTAAACAAAAACAAAATCGAGATTGAAATTTCTAATAAATTACTAAACTTAGGCCGGATAAAATATAATATATATTGCTATAATAATAGTTCCGTTCTGGATTACTTGATTTATGTTTATGATTATTAGGAGATGTGTGAATAAAATTTTCGATGTTAACTTTAATCGATTATAATTATTTATTAACATAAAAATTTCGTACACCATATACTCAGATGAAATTCACTAAAACGGCAAGTTTCGATATAAATATGCGATGTTTGTGCTTTTGTATTTATATGACTGGACAGTATATTCGCCTACTTCTCTTTGTGTGCGTTCTTGACTGACAAATGTATCCCATTTAAACAATTAGAAGCATTAAAATCAAAACGCATATTGTCGAATACAATAGTCCTACAAATGTTGTAGTACATTGTGATTGTGACTAACAAGATTTGAATGCCGGTTACTTGCCATTTCAAGTTGTAGGCCTTCTAAAGAGTACGAGATAGTTCTCTATAGGTATTGTTTTACCGGGTCTATATACTAATATAAAGCTGCAGAGTTGGTTTGCTTGAACGCGATAATCTCAGGAACTACTGATCCGATTTGAGAAATTACTTTAGTGTTAGATAGTCCATTTATCAAGTAAGGCTATAGGCTATATTTTACCACGCTTAGATAGACATATAGGAGCGAAGCACCGATGAAGAATGTTATGAAAATGACGGAAAATTATTACGCTACGGGCAATAGGAGACGCAAACGAGGTTGCGTGAGTCAGCTAGTATATATATATATAATCGCTTTGTTCCAGACCGGGGTCTGCAGAAATTATAAGCGATTCTGAAATACAGTTTGCGGTTGCTCCACATTCAATCCGCCTTATATGTATATACATGCTCGCTGGTTTGTATGTGTGTTGTGTATTTGTTGTGTATGTGAGCTGTTGATTCTATACGTGAGTAGCTTGATAGTGTATAGCCTAACGTATTAAGAATAAAGCTAGTTATTTCTATATACACATAAACTCATGCTTGTTTTCCAGAAGGCGTACATAGATAGGCGTCGTATTAAACAGTGATGTTTTGACGTACATTAAGAGAGAAATGTAGGATAGAATTGAAGGAAGGAAGGCAATTAAAGGAAAGGAAAAAGTGGAATAATGAAAAAGCCAAGCAATAATTCGACCAGGTCAGTATTGGATATTTCTTACTTGAACCTGCAATAATCCATATTGACGTAAATTACACGGATGCCTTAGTGGTTTAAGCTGTCATATCGTCCTTTCAATTACTACTGAGTGTTGTAGGTTCCGGTCCCCTAGTTAGACCTCGCTTTGTATAATCCACGAATGGATTTTCTTTGTATCTGTTTAATGTATATTTGTGGAATTCCAGGCACGCGATGTATTCTTAGTTCGAGAGTTGTCACAAAGCCGTCAAATAAATTAAATATACTATACCACTAATTTTCCAATGACAAATTTCGATATTCAAGAACAAGCCAGCCCATCATTCAAACGAGCTATCATTCGATGTAACAACGTATGACAGACGCCATTATAAAGTTAGAAATATCACCATTCAATTTCATATGTCCATAACCCAGTTGCTCATCAGTTGGGACATTAGGAAGCCGTCGTCCGCGAAGGAAATAGTGTTGTGACATCGCATCTGTCGCAATGAGATGATATCGTGATTTGCGATTAAATTTGCTTTCGTAAAAGTTGTCTAAAAAAAATTTTTTTTTTTAGACAACTTGCGGGGGACTTTACAAACATACATGAAACGGACACAAAGAGCACCCAGACTCAGAACAACAATTTGTGGATCACACAAAGTGTTGTCCTACGTGGGATTTGAACCCACGACACTTGACGAAGTAGGAAGCGGCGTGGTGACCGTTAAACCACTAGGCCAAACGTGCAGTCCATACGTGCAAACGTGCAAACCATATCTTAATGCGAATATATGATGTGGACAAATGAGACAGGAGAGAGACTAGCTATTGCCCGCAGCTTCACTTCTTATTTTCATGGAATAGGCGGGCAAACGAGCAGACGTATTGATGGTAAGCGATTACCGCAGCCCATGGCCCTTCCTACACTTGTCCGCAAAACTTCATAACGTACCGTAATTGACAGGCCCTTAAAGTAGATCACAATATTCAATTTCGAACCTCAATGCCATAGAAACTCCAAACATATTATAAAATATGTATTTATTAGTAAATAAAGCATGTGAAATCTAGTAACATGTTACAAAATGATCTGAGAACAATAGTTGGTGCTTGCGTGTTGATTATCTGTTACATACACATATCTATAGTCTTGGTTTTATTGTACACAATTGACTATGAATAGGAACACTTGATAGGGAGTTATGAAATTATGTTTAATTACGTTACCGATTGAGTTATCTTTGAAAACTCATTACTTGAATGAATAAAGTACCTTTGGATCATAGAAGCTTCATTCGCATGTGACATTCGCTAACTATAGGTTTCCAATACTTTCCATTATGGCTGGCCAATTGTCTGACACCTGAGCCATTCCGTTTACACATATAAATACTCTCTCTCACGCCTGTATTCCTGAAGAGACAAGCAGAGATATATTCGACGCCCATGAAGTTTGCCACGATAAAAGTATCACTCACGTGATATACAACGAACCTACTACCAACATATAATATTATTGATTAGGTAGATGGGATCGTTAGAATTTTTTCAAAGACTACTCTACCGACTTACATGAAATGACGATAAACACTCAGACTCAGAACAACGATTTGTAGTCTTGAAGATCACACAAAGTGTACCACTTTTTAGGGTTCCGTGCCAAAGGCAAAAGACGGAACCCTTATAGATTCGTCATGTCTGTCTGTCTGTCCGTCTGTCCGTCCGTATGTCACAGCCACTTTTTTCCGCAACTATAAGACCTATAATGTTGAAACTTGGTAAATAGATGTATTCTGTGAACCGCATTAAGATTTTTACACAAAAATAAGAAAAAAACAATTAATTTTTCGGGTCCCCATACATAGAACTGAAACTCAAACATTTTTTTTTCATCAAACCCATGCGTGTGGGGTATCTATGGATAGGTATTTAAAAAATGATATTGTGGTTTCTAATATCATTGCTTAATTCGCTTAAATAACGTAAAGCCAGTACTTGTATTGTCAATGTGAATTAAAATGTTATCCATACTTATGCAAGAAAATATCATAGTATTTAGGAATTGCAAAAAAAAACTTAAGCGAGTATTAGTAGTATTAAAACAAATAAAATCGAAATTAAAGCATTATTTCAGTCACGAATGGCGTATTATATACAATCATATTTTTAGTTGGCAAGCCAGATTACGAGAACTGAATTGTTTTACAAATGCAAGTAGATACAAGATCAAATAACTTTCCTAATCTCAAAAAACTTTCTTGAACAGTTTTCTAAAACTTAAATATAAAATATCTATACTACAATATTATAAACGCGAAAGTTTGTAAGTATGGATGGATGGATGGATGGATGTTTGTTACTCTTTCACGCAAAAACTACTGAACGGATTTGGATTAAACTTTACAGTAATATAGCTTATACATCAGAATAACACATAGGCTACTTTTTGCCGCGATAACCAACATATACATACGCGGGCGGAGCCGCGGGCAACAACTAGTATAATACATTTCAAGAAATACCTTAACATGAACTGTCTCGTTTATCTGGCCCACATGTATAGTAACCTAACTTCTATAGATATTGTCAACAGCCTACATACACAATTATAAAATAATTGACTGCAATCAGAGATAATTACTGGGACTATTTTAACATTACGTTATATTTGTCATTTGTATTGCTTTATATTACTACCCGTTATTCAATTAAATATATCATTCATTAAGCCGGGTCTCCACCGAACAAAAGTCATCAATTTTTGTGTTGTCAACACGTGTTGGTGACAAAAGTTTCTGTAAAGCCGAGTCTCCACCGAGCAAAAATTGGTAACTTTTGTGTTGTCAACCTTTTTTTGTGTTGTCAAATTTCGGTGGAGACGCGCCTTTAGACTATTCATATGGGCGCATTCACTCGATAAGTGAACCTTCGTATTAGAAATAGCTATTGGCTAGAGGACAGGAGATGAACAGAAAATAACATGTGCAAATCGATCAGTGATAAAATATCGAGTAATCATTTCTTAGTTTTCCTAGTAGATATATATTTTTAACCAACTTTAATTAGCTTTATCTGTATGGTTATTTGTTTGTAGCCGATTTTTGTAAGCGTGTTTTTTTTAAACTATATTATTTTATGTTGGTCGTGGGAGTGTCAGTCTTAGATAGGTATGTTTTGACCAAGTCCACCTGTGTGATACTACGACTTTCCAGAAATTCCATTTTAAACAATTATTTTACGATTTTTAACAAAAGAATGAATGAGAGTACTAAGGCCCAACCTAAAAATTTAACTCAACTTCTTAACTTCAAGTGAATTCCTTGCTCGTATGTTCCCTAAATCATAAAAAAATGATGTACGAATATAGTCGTAATATATGTTACTAGTTGTACTATAAGTAGTAGTTGTTACTACATACTAATTTCGGTAATATTAGCTGAGATATGAACCAGTTTTATTGCCATCTAACAAACACATTTACATTATCCAGGACAGTACTAACAAATCTTAAATTGAAAAAATTAAAACAGAAATGAGAATTAGTCTTGGGATACCAGAATCTGACAGTGGTACGCAAACTTCTTCTAGCATAGCTAGCCTTAAGCAAGACACATTGTGGGCGAGAAATCATCCATGCATAATAAATGCATATCAATTGCGTACAAATAAATTTAGATGCAAGTTCATAAAGAAAATTTATGTTGTTTGGTATGTTGTGGTATAAAGGCAATACATTTCAAGCATATAATGTAACTATGTAAGCTTAATCTAAGGCTAAACAAGTCTATAACTACCATATTTGATTACTAATTATTAAAAAACATAATTTTATTTAGAACACATTAGAGAAAAGTTCAGATTCTAGCCATGAGAAGTATCTTTTATTCATACATTCTCAAAAAAGCTGTGTTTTAACAATTTACAAAATAAATTTCAAGGAAGAAAATGCTATAAACAACCACAAAGTCTGATGATTATAAGAATACTTGTTTTTTATTCCATTGGCAGCAATCTCTTTCGTGTGACGTGAAATATTTCTTTCTACCTTTATATTCACTAGTTAGTTGATATTTATTGACTGGATTCTTACCTGTAACAAAAATAATAAAAATTAGTACATTTTAAAGTTGCCTTATGCCTTAAGTATTAGATTTATGTCACACTATTAAATCTTTTTTTTTTTCTTTTGAATTTGCATTTCGAAATTGTATAAGTTTTGTTACTTTTGCTAATATGTGATTCGTAAATATTTAAGTAATTAAGTAAGTAATTAAGTAAGTATATATATAAAGAGTGTACTGTTTTATAGGTAAAGACATCATTTATTCATCATCATCAGCCTATCGCAGTCCAGTGCTAGACATAGGCCTCTCCAATTGCACGCCACTTAGTTCGATCCTCGGCTACTCGCATCCAGCTCCTGCCAGCCGTCTTGCGGAAATCATCACTCCACCTGGCTTGTGGACGTCCTACACTAGGTTATTATTTATTACTCGTATCTAAATACCCTGCACCAGCTTATAATGAAACCTGTCCATCCAAATTTGCCTGGAAGAAATTGCTATGAGCAATAAGGCCGCCCTTTGCACATTACATTTTTTCTTTATTTTAGAAATTTATAATGTTTGTAAAACCTGGTGTACAAATAAAGTATTATCTATCTATCTATCTATATATTTTCTTATTATCTATATATTATCTTAAATATCTTACTTGTAGTTTTGTTCGCTTAGTTGATATTATTTCTTTATGCCACCTGTGACCTCCTCTTAGCTAAGGAGTAAGGAGTTAACCTACTTAATACCCCTTGAGACATTATATATCTTTTGTTAGATATCCTAATTTGATAAACAAATACCTGTGCTATTTACTCCTGCATAAATACTACCATTTTTAAAGAATGGTTGTATAGTGCACTTTCCTAACAATTTATTATAGCTATTGGTAAAATCATAAAGGCTTAAATAGATTTGTACAAAGTTACTTCAGTCACATCTACTAAAAAGTCTTTATATGATAACTATTGCAACAGATTAAGATGGAAAAACAAATGTATGTGTAAAAATGACTATAATTTAATCCACGTCGCCTTGCTAACTCGAATTGCCCAATACGAGTTACTAAAACAACTTGAGTTAAATCGATTTGTATTGTCTTATGTCGAAGTATCGATATTTTCTAGTGGGCAGTGTCTTATTCCCTTGCTAACCAATAAGTTTTAAGGTCAAGAAATTAATCTATACCAACCAATACACGTATTATAAAGAGATAAAGTTTCTAACTTTGTTTGTATGTTTGTAGGGGGTAATCTTCGGAAGTACCTACTAATCCGATCCTGAAAATTCTTTCACTAACAGAAAGGGACACTATTCAGGAGTAACATTTAAGCCACATTTTATTCTAATTGAACAAAAAAATCAGTTAAAAATAATAGTATTTGTATCAAGTCGAAGAAAAGCGGTCGGTTAACGCCCAATGAGGTGGGCATGGGTCGGCTAGTAATCTAATAAAATTGGTGAAATTTTCTAGAATTTCAGTAATAGATGAAGACTTTTAGTCGCATGGGTAATATCTAGTACCTATTATCTGCATCTCTCGAAAATAATACATTTTCCCCGTGTTGCAACACTTTTCATTGCTGCTTTGTCCTTATTGTTCGTAACGTGATTTTGTATAGCCCATAACTACCCTCGTTAAAGGGGCTATTAACAAAAGTGTTCCAGCTGTTCAAGCGTCATGTCGTCACCAAGGGAAATGGGAACTCATTTTTGTATACAGACTCGCTGTGACCCATTAGAGGGACTAACTGTATATTTTTTTATTATACCCTTTTCTCACCGTTTAAACCTTCTTTGAACTTTTACAAATATTTCAAAACCAAAGTGAGCCAAATAGGTCAAGCCATTCTCAACGAACAGCAACATTTTTTTATATATAAATTGAATCTATTCGGCTGTAAAATAAGGCTCTCCGTAACTCTTTTATAGCTATTTATAAGCAACTGAGACGGAACACTATCTGATCTGTGTTCTATTAAATACCGACACAAAACTTGTTACACTTTCGACTTGAACCAGTGAAACCCGTTGAAGGCTTTTCACGATAGAAAAAAGGTTTTAACTACATAGTATTAACTTATGGTGATATGTATTTATTTATTTATCTATGACATTTCTGTGGTTAGTTGAAATATTATTTAACAAACATTATGAATAATGTACGTATTGTTTTTAAAAATACTATATAACTTTCAAAAAGTACGTAAGGACTTTAAAAAACCGAGTGACTAGAACAGTGTTTGTATACTTAATAGTTTATTAACTTTTAAGTATATATTTTTTATACATCTTGACGACCAAAAATCTTAAATTCAAAACCTCACTATCTGATAATCCGGTAACCGTGACCTGTACCTACAATCTGTACATCATCCGTATACTAACCAAAATATTATATCTGTATATTACCGTGGGAGAGCCATGCTTCGGCATGAATGAGACAGCTCAACCGGAGTGATACCACGGACTCACAGAAAACCGATGTAAAATAGTGCTTGCGCTGTGTTTCACCGATTGAGTGAGGATACTGGAGGCCCATACCCCAACTCCTTCCCCTATCTCCCCCATCCCCCAAAGGCCGGCAACGCACTTGTGTCTCCTCTGGTGTTGCAGGTGTCCATGGGCGGCGGTAATCGCTTACCATCGGGCGATACGTCTGCGATTGCCCGCCTATTACATAAAAAACCCGTAAACGTCTATACAAATAAATAAAATTGAAATGTCTGTTTCTAATTTCAAATTAACAGCTTTTCACAAAATACATATGAAAGTAATGTACTATACTTACATCAAATAACATTTTTTAAATTTTCTGTCTGTCTGTTTGTTTCGGCTAATCTCTGGAACGGTTTGACCGATTTTGATGGGACTTTCACTGATAGCTATGATATAAGGAGTAACTTAGGCTACGTTTTTAGATTAACTTCGCCCCGTGGCGTTACCCGCGGTTATCGTCTTACCGCTGATAACACCGCGGGGTTCAGCTAGTTCCTAATATAAATAAACGTTTATTAAACGATCCTACAGTCAATGATCGAAAGTGAACGTCTAACGCACACACACGTGCTGCTAACACGTGTATGCACTCACGTGTGATGTGTATGTGTGCGTGTTGCGTTTGCGCAGCAAGGAAGTTAAGACGACGCGGCGACAGTATCAATGGAAGTGTAACAGTAACACGTACGGATATTAATTGAATTTTGTTTTGATTTCGATTCCCAAATCAATCAGTGAGTCATGTAATTAAGTTGCTTTTTGCTGACGAGTATTTATTCACCATTTACATGTTCCAGTACTAAGATTAATAGTAGGTCGTACTTTACTAATGAACTTGAAACCTATTTTACTTTCTAATACATTTTTTTCTCATTATCACACCAGCACCACCACTAGCAATTTTACCCACCTTTGTGGTCTCTACTTCACTTCTAAAACTATAGCGAGGCAACACATTATAAAGCATTGAACCTTCCTAAAATAATGTTCAAAAATACTTTAGCAAATTTCGTGAACAATCCATGGGAGAGCCAGCCATGTGCACATAGGGACCGACTCGACTAGAGTGATACCATGGTCCCAGAGAAAATAAAAAGATTAAAAAAGAACTACTTTCCATGTGTTATGGAGTATGTTATTCACAATCCTTAATTCTTTGCCTTCGGAGACTAAAAATCATTAATATTATATATCAAAATGATTATGACATTCATCATCTGTGCTTTATCATCCTATTAATTGTTATCTCTTCCAGTAATACAAATATCGGTGATATAACCAAGCAGTAGATAGATCACGATTGACAAGTAATAGTGGAAATCACAGAACAATTTATTATTATTAAGTGATATTATATCGATTGCCTTCAGAGAAAATTGTCAAGGTAACCACAATTCATTATGTTTTATAATATTGGAGGTATTAGAACCAGGAAATAACAAAACGATGTTGAGTTTTGTACACTAAATCAGAATTATCAATTATATGCCTCTAGAAACAGGGTCTAAATTCCAGCGCACAGTTGAAAAATTGATGCTTTTCTAGAACAAATAATAAATAGTTTTATACAATTCTTTCAAATTTCACATCTTATTTTCTTAAATCTGTGAGATTTATTGTTATTATTATTAGATATATTATTAGTAGATATATTATTCTTTATTGTGGATGTTCAAATTTACACTGACTGTTCTTTATGGCAATGAAAATTTTAACAGTTAGGTACAGCGCTTTTTTTATGTATCGGCCTGCCAAAATGACTCTACTCTGGCTGATGGAAAACATAATTAGAATCCAAGAGTGGTGGTCACCATACTCATTGCGAATGCAATGCTACAATGCAGCATGGTGAACCATACCATGGCGGCCTAGTGATGCTTCTGCATCATTGGGCCTCCGGTCTCGCACTCACCAACGAAACACGACAGCACGATAGCTGTCATTTTACGTTGATCTTCTGTGCGAGGGTAGTACCGCCCCGGTCGAGTCGACCCGTTCGTGCTGAAATCCGCGTTGGCCTTGAAAATTAATCTTTGATCGTTTTTAATAGTTAAAACAACATTTGAACTACAGATAAGTAGTATTTTTGCAGATCCCACATTATTAATAGGGACCATCGACACATATATGAAAGTACCTGCAGGTACTTATTTTTCAACCACCGGTATTATTACCTAAACTAAGCTTATAAATCTTCCTAGCATGTTGGACGCAGCTTTTCCAACTAGACTTATACTTACTATGTAATATTTTACCATGAGAGAGCCACGCTTCGGCTTGAATGGGCCGGCTCGACCGAAGTGATACCACAGCCTCACAGAAAACCGGTGTGAAACAGAGCTAGCGCTGTGTTTCACCGAGTGAGTGAGGGTACCGGAGGCCCATACCCCAAACCCTCCCCCCATCCCCCTCCCTATCCCGCAAAGGCTGGCAACGCACTTTTATCGCCTCTGGTGCTGCGGGTGTCCATGGGTGGCGTTAATCGCTTACCATCAGGCGATACGTCAGCTCGTTTGCCCCTTATTTCAATAAAAAAAACTATCAGTTTTTTCAATAAAATTATAGCCTTTACAGGTAACGATTTAGATTTTTAGTTACTGCAACTATTATTAAGAAATATATCCTGCAAAGATTCAAAACAATTAATCATATTTTTTTTTAAATAACCGACAATTAAAAAAAAATGATTCATTGAATTGCTATTTCAATAAATACACTCATTGGGATTTACCAGAAATTTAAAACACATCTTTGTATACATTTATTTATAAAATTAAAACCAATAAGTTTTAATTCAATTATTATTAAGTCAATCTTTATTTATCTTTTAATTTTTAAATGCACATAGAATAGTTGAACTAATCGTTCGTGGAAATCTATCTCAAATTTATACTTTAAACAAAATGAAACAAAATGAATATTCAACTTTCAGGATACGGCGGAAAAAAATCATGAAAAAAAAAGTTCCAATTTCATCATCTCCTTGTGGTGACGGATTAAGAATACAGAGTGTTAATAATGATCATAATCTTCCCATGGGTATCGTAAGAGGCGACTGAGAAAGTAAACTACGCTACTAACTACCTAACATCATTGCATAGAGAAGGAATACTTAAAACAAACCCTATACTTCACCATCTGGTCAGTGTAGTACAATAGACCAAAAAAATTGTCTAAGGAGAGGCCTATGTCCAGCAGTGGGCTGTCAAAGGCTGTGTCTGTACTGCAAACATTGATCTATAATTCGTTAAAATACACACTGTTTTATATTAACCGCACATTGAAAAAATCTAGTCACACTACAAACCATTTGAAACTGACAGTATTTTAAATATCGAATCACTTTATGTAACAGAACAATAACATTTTTTTTTAAAACAAAACAGTTGCATTTGTTACCTTTTTTTCTAATGCGTTATCGGTCTGAATCGAGCATATCTACTGTATATTATTATTATATATCTATGGAGGTCAGTGTCATAAATAAATTTACTAAACATACAGTCAGCTGTTTGCAACACTTACACATATATTATATTGTATTTTACACACACAAGCTCACGTATACTTCGCGCACTTCGCGTGAGTGAACCGTTTCCTAGTGCACCACTATATCTCACTTTTTGCATAATATCGACATTGTGTCGTAGACTTTCCGAAGAATAGCTTAATATATAGACTAGAAAGTAGAGAGTATCATTATTTCATTGATTCGACCTGCATTGTACTATTTTTTCTTTTGCAAGCTAATTTTGCGTGGATATCAGTTGATTGTCAGTTATGATATTTCAACTGTTATTATTTGTGTTAAAATACTCTATATTCACATTCAGTCAATATAAATATATTACTTATTCTTATTCAAATATTACTTACTAAATATAGAAGAAACGGACACAAAAAACAAAAATTTGTGGATCACACAATGTGTTGTTATATTTGGGGTTTGAACCCACAACACTTTGCACAGTAGACGGTGGCTATGTGGCCGAGCCGAGAGCCCGAGAGAAACCGGGGCGGGTTGCTAGTTTTATCTTCTTATATAAAAATCAATTGCTGTTCGTTTGTCTCGCTAAAACTCGAGAACGGCTGGGCCGATTTAGCTGATTTTGGTTTCAAAATGTTTGTCATAGTCTAGGGAAGGTTTAAACGGTAAAAAATTAAAAATAACTTGAAAATCCAAATGTCACGTGTACGAAGTAGCGAACACAGCTAGTAATACAATAAAAACTCGATTATTTTTAACCGACTTCCAAAAGGAGGAGGTTCTCAATTTCATCGGTATTTTTTTGTTCTTTTACATTATGTATGTACTACATGTGCACAAAACTCGCTTTTCTTCATACATTCGATTATCCGAATTTTCGATTACCCGAATCCCTAACGACAACAATATTTAGTCCGGTTAATCGAATTTCCACTGTATTATAATTTTAGAACACATTGTTTTTTGCCTACAAGATCCAGATAGGTATTTCATTTGCTGTCTTGTGTCATATTTGTATAAAAGGGTCAGAAGGATCCATATGACGAAATTTGTGCCTTTTATAGCACAAAATCTATCTCTGAGTAACAGCGAGAAGTATGTTACGTCATCTGAAAGTTTTGTGTCCCAAACTAACTGAAATTTCATCACAAATGCATACAATGGTGATATAAGAAATCAATTGTCGAGTTTGTCGCAAATAATGGCCTCTCTCTCCGATATGTTATGTAAGCTCTCAAATATTAGGCTATACTGTTTAGCTGCGTACTTAATATTTAGAATATTGATAAGTAAATGTGAATAAGTGTTCGATATGGACTCGAAAAGAGCTAGACCGATTGTGATTTAATTTTAAAGGGATATTCAGATTACTCATTCAAGATTCATTTCACCATCAGGGTTGCGGAGGTCCGATGTCAGTCGCTCCATGTAAAAACTGATATTCAGGTAAAACCGGTTGAACTAGTAGCCGACCCTAAATCTTGGGATTAATAAAGGCTAGGAAGATGATGATGATATTCAGATTACTGCAGTGGGATTTCTCTTGAAGTGGAGTGTTTTCATTTGTCAGTTGTATATTATACATAAATAAGGTTGCCTGGAAGAGGTATCCGTGAGCGATAATACCACCGACTGCACGGTTAGCCTAGTGGTTTACGCGGTCGCCACGCCGCTTGCCAATTCGCCAAGTGTTGTGGGTTCAAATTCTACACGGGACAACACTTTGTGTGATCCACAAATTGTTGTTCTGAGTTTGGGTGTTAATTGTGTCCGTTTCATGTATGTCTGTAAAGTCCCCCGCGATACAGGATGTTTATTCCTAATGCGAGAGTTGTCTTTTAAAAAGAAAAAAAAAATTGTTACGTCTACACCTTAATATCTCATCTTTTGTTATGTTTTTATTTTTGTATATTAAAGATAAATAAGTACAACAAAAGAAAATCTAGTGTATTGCTGCAACCAATGTTTAATCAGTTTTGTTTTAATTTAATAAAAAAAAATACAATTCTACGTAACAGTTCAGGTTACGACAAAAATTGATAACTAAAACTTATTTCACACAACAAATATAGCCACAATACAACAATATTCTAGATTCTAACTTTCAATTTATGAAAGTACCTCCATGATCATGAGCGGCGCCAGGCCCAAAAGCTACCTTACAACACAGTAAGAGGTCACACCGCATCAGTACAATCACAAACTCACTTTCAAATACTGACCCCACCATCCTCGCGGTGACAGGCGGACTCAAATGTCATCAATACAATACACTGTCAACTGTCATATTTTTTCTAACATTGATTTAAGTTAGTGATGTGCTTTATTATATAACTAGTTTTTGTCGAAGTAGCAAATGAATAACGTTTTTTTTCACATGTGTGTTAGAGGTATACTCGTCAAAGTCAAAGCCAAGGAGGCTTTAAGGAGAAGGCCATGTCTAGCAGTGGATTGTTAAAGGGTGTTTATGTGTGATGTGATGTTGTCAAAGTGACTGTCAAAATTGCGAGTGGTAGTTAAAACATTTTTAAGTAATTTGTTTTTTCCTTTACATTAATGGAACAAATTGAAATAAAAATTAAACTTGTAAACATTTTTTTGATTTTTAAGTAAAATTAATTCAGCAAATGGTATCTGTTGTTGTATACTGCTAATTTTATAATTTTATTGGATTAAGTTCATATTGTCTATTTCATTGTTTAAAGTTCATATTGTCTATTTGATTGTTTAACATATTTTGGCATTTTTCAAGCCTATGTTACTAATGACTGCAGTGTGAACTTTAACCAATTTAGCTTGGAGTTTATGAAAACCCGTATTAAATTATTTTTAAATGGCCAACGTTAACCGGATTTAAAAAATCATAATTTTAAAAGTTGTGATTATGTAACAAGTACATATTCTAACATTTTATATAAAATATGAGTTTTCATGTAAATTAAACAAAAATACGTAAAACAGGAACATTTAATTACCTTCGTAATTTTAAAAACAGCCGTTTTAGCACCTTCTGTAGCGTTAGTTCACCGATTAAAAATCATATTTTATTACTGAAATAGGTATCTTGAACCACAAACGGCCTTTACATTATATAAAAGAATAGTGATGTGCAGATAACAAAAAAAACGCAAAGACGCAACAGGCTAAATAACGGGTGAAATGTAACGCGTTATTGAGTAACGATTACGGGGGACAGTGGTTCGATCGACACGGTTCGTTCATCTTATTACATCATACATAATTGGATAACGTTCATCAATATGCAAACTGGTTATATTGACAGTAATCAGAGTACCTTTGTTAGACAATTTGTAGAATATTGATTATTACAAATAAAACAAGTTCTTATTTTCTATCCTTAAATCCGTTTTAGTATGAAGGTTGTTTGAGTGTTATGAATTATTAAGTCTCACATACAGAAATCGTTATGTGTAAGTAAACAGTTCTAAAAATAAATGATTTTCATAAAATGAATAAATATTTTTAATATTTAGCTACGTCACGAATACATAAAAGCTGAAATCATTTACAAAGTATATTTTTAATTTGGAAAACCATATACAAACATAAGAGTCATAAGCCGCTAATTATATTTATGAGAAGTAATTTGTATTTCAGACGCACATATTCATTATGCTAAAAATAAAATCTTAAATATGACCGTTTCACTTTAAAAATATTTATTTTGTTTGTTATTTCAACAACAGTTGACATGTAACTTAATTTCACGAACCGAATAAATAACAACCGTAGGAACTGAGGAATAAAGTTCAATTTCAAGCCCGACTTTCTAACATGTACCTACTTATTCGATACCGTCCTGTACTGTAACTGTTGTTAATCTGCTTTAGTTTCTGTTATTATTATTTTAGTTACATTAGAAAATTTCAGCACTACAAATATTCCTCTGTACTTTACAAACATATAAACAATGGACACAAAGAACACCCAGATTCGGAACAACAATTTGTGGATCGCACAAAGTGATGTTCCATGTGGGGTTTGAACCACGGTTAAACCTCAAGACTCAGCGCAACGCCGCGGCGCCGCCAACGGTGCAATCAACTGCCTCGTTGGCGTGTGCGACTGCTGATCATGAGGTCTTGGGTTCGATTCCCGGGTCGGACCAAATGTTTGTATGATCTACAACTATTTGTTTCGGAATTTGGGTGTTTTTCCATGTATAATATGTATGTATTTACAAATGAAATGAAATGAAATGATATTTATTTGTAAGTAAATCTTTTCAGATATTTTTACACGTCGGACTTTACAGCTAGAAGAGACCGGCATTTCCTACGACTCACTCTGGGAAGAAATGCCGAAACAAACCACAGAGTTGTCCTTTTTTTTTTTAGTCCGAGAACATTGATTACAAAACAAAAAATAATCTGTGCGAGTACAGTATAGGATCTGAGTTGGCCTTTTGAAGAAAGGACCATGATTTTGAGTCGGCCTGTCCATACAGACGGCATACGAGCCCCAGCCATCGTGTTACGACCCGAAGCGCGACACTACCGTCAGCAGGACATTTGGGTAGGCCGGGGAAACACTCAAAGCCACCAGAAAGATACTAAATATGAACTTATATTACAAGCCTAGACTATACTCACATTTACATACACAAAAGTGTATATACCTATGTATTTGTATCAGTTGTCTAGTACCCATAACACAAGCTCTGCTTAGCTTGGGACTAGATAGCGTTGTGTATTAGATATCTGAAATATTTACTTTAAAACAAACTCATTAAGTTATGAAGTTTGTATCGTACACCACGAAGTAAATCTATCTTAAGTTTTACAGAAGCACATGTTAGTTTAAAAGCTATTTTTTATGAAGCTAGCTAATATTCATAAAGCTAGATTTACTTTCTATAAACGTTGACCTTCACTTTTACCCTTATCATTGTGACCGGTTAATTTAAAAATTGTTATCTAGTATTTCACAACGGCTATTAGCAACGCTTCTTCTATGCAAATACTAAGCATAAAATAGCTTTTTGATGATTGATAAATTATTTAATATTAAAAGTTTGATTGTGTTTAGCAAACATCAAATTAAAATCCAATTTGTTATTTTTGTTTTCTTTTTAGATAAATGGCCGTTTTTGTTGTTTTTTTATAGTTTAAAGGCTGCTAAAAAAGGAAAGGTTGTTATGTAGACCTGTCGTATTATATTGACGACACTTAGATGGCACAAATCATTTTTTTTAATCTAGGTTTTTTTTTCAGTTAGTCTCAAGCACAGATAACTGATCGATCATCATCATCGTGTTCTGTGGTCTCAAGAGTTTTCAGTTATAAAACTTACGTATGTTATATCTACCACCATGATATACTTTTCTTTTAAAATTATATTTTCTAGTCTTTTATTTAATAAACTTAAGTAAACTTTACTTTCATGAATAGGTACACATAATTTTTTGAAAGTACCCAACGTAAAACCTTTCATACGGAACCCGTACTATAAAATAATCAAAACATCAATATCGCGATTCCGGACGATTTGCAATACAACGATGGTTACACAACACCACTATTTACTACAAACTTGTTATAACTTGCATTGGAATTGCAACATAGTGTTGTGCACATCTGTGATGCCCACGCGGTGACCGTTCAACCGCGTCGTTGTGCAACTTGGTACATTCAAAAAAATTATACATTATTTCATGTTGATCGTAATATGTATATTGTTTTTTTTTTTAAACGTTTCGTAATAAACTTTTTTACCATTCACTAACAAAATGTA
Source organism: Diaphora mendica (assembly GCA_949125395.1). NCBI lineage: Eukaryota > Metazoa > Arthropoda > Insecta > Lepidoptera > Erebidae > Diaphora > Diaphora mendica. The sequence goes on from OX421333.1 coordinate 8,797,106, forward strand.
AAAGCCTTTATACTTATTAATACTATATTTAAACTATTCAATACTTATTACTGTATTATTTATTATTTAATGGGTTACCTAAATAAATAAATATTTTCAAATATTTTAACAAACAAACCCAAATAGTCCCAAACTAAGCGGAGCTGGTACAACTGATTTTAATACATATATAGTTGTTTTTTTGTAAATACATACATGTTGAGACTATAACAAAATATATATAATTCGTGAAAAATGGAAATGTCGCCAACATAGAATACGAAAAATACAAATACTTTCGAATAATGTGTACATACATTAGGTCGAAATTAACGGGCAGTCGACAGCCTATACTTGTATGTATAAGGGAAAGAGAATACAGCATAATAAGTCAATTGAAGGCTGAGAATGTATTGTATAAAATCACTCCCTCAAATAATATGATGTTTGTAATGTATTGTATGATTCAGATACTCACAGGAGTGAAAATAAACAGCCTACCAAAACTGACAAACAGTCAAATGCTTGAAATCATGGAGTATAGAGGTAAGGAGTACAATCTTCACTTCACTTCACTTCTTCATTGTGGCCTTTGTGGAGATGTAACCACAATTTCGCCAGTGTCAAGTTTGTAAAAGACCAACAAACGAAGGAAGTTGTCCGGAGAGCATAAAGGCCAAAAACCATTAAGCAGATTGAATATCAGAGTACAATCTTTAATGGGCTCTTAAGGAGAAAATTGTACGTCAAACATGAATAAATAATAGTTCGAGAACCGACCACGAAGGCGCTGGAGTGAGAAGAGAGTATGATATAGTTTTAATTCTTTTTAATAAATTGTGGTTTAAAAATTAAAAACTTAGCGTAGTACGTGTCCGACAAATATAATCTAATAATTAAATTGAGGTTTAAATATTAAAAACTTTGCTTGGTATCCTGTCCGACAAACATAATCAAATAATAGTTCATTTGACTATCTTTTCTAATTCTTTAAATTTACACTCTTTGCACAGTGGCGTCACCTAATTAGTGCATTTTGGCGGACACTTTTTTAACTTCTAGATTGTACTCCTTATATCTACATTCCATAGCTTGAAATGAGAGAATCGCAAACAAATAGTACAGGTTAAAAAAAAACTTTAAAAGCACAAACAACTCCATGTACGGCCAAACACTTGAAGTTCATAGGGGCTTTGTACTCTAAAGTGACTTACTCATACGTACATAACCGTATTCATAAAGAGCCTGCTACAAAGATTATGCAAAGTATTCTCACGATAACATCACACAAACTAGCTTTGTGCATTTCTTTTACTTAACTTATTTATTACTCCGGTCCTGCCAAGGCTTGCTACGTCATAAAAAAAAATCATAAACAGAATGACCATTTCATTTATTCACCATAAAAGGTAAAGAAAATATGTTGTAAACTGCTTTAAATTTTTTTAAAGTTGGTTTAACACAAACTGTAAGAAATTCAATAGTACAAAACATTATCTAGAGGATATGTATATAAATACGTGAAGCAAAAACGTTGTACGGTATAGGTACCCCTTTCATATGAAAATCATGCCAACGGAGGAATAGGAAATTGGTCTCAGTTAAGTATAGATTATACAGAGGAGTACAGAAAAATAATAAAAATAATTGAATTAATAATCAAATTCTGACCACTGAGCGATTACTAGAAATAATAAAATAATCTAAGTTCTTATTATTTTTAAATCTAAAATGTCATCAAATAATCCGAGTGAACGGTTCACAAATAAGTTTTGACGTCTGCATAAAATATGCACTTTACCCTGCTTTACAAACAAATGTCAAATTTTCCACCAAAAACAACATTCGAAAGTTAACATAGTTTTTTTAATCTTTTTTTTCTATCTGTATGTAATAATTTTAAATATATAACCAAGTCCTTCATTATCTAGAATAATTAACAAAGACCAAATATAAAGCTTGTCTTCTTAGCTAGCAAGCTAAGGTCAGAAGTCAGGTAATACGTTAAAATCATTGTTACTAAACGCACCGCAGCGTACACAGGGTTGACAATTCCCGCCAATTTACGCAATATAACGCGGAAATAATCTGTGGTTAGTTCCGAAAGTAGTAGGTAATTAATAAATTTTTATTTTTTTTAAGTTTAAGTACTTTTTGCATATCATAGTAAAATTAACAATTAAATTTTAAACACCTTAATATTAAAATAATCTCCAACTATTTCATAATTTCACATGTTTATTAAATGAAGGTGTTGTTAGAACAGACTGATTGAGATGTATAATTAGCTAGGGTTTTTTAATAGCATCACATCACACATATCAACGCAGCCTTTAATATTCCCCTACTATACAGTGGCCTATCCTTAGAAAGGGGGTTTTAGCCTACCATACCACGCTGGCCAGACAGGTTGGTACCCAACCGGGTATGGTTAGGGTACGTTTATATGGTTGTTACAAGTGTGGGTATAGGGTTTGTTACAAGGTTTCCTTCTCTTTGCAGTGATGATGTCTTGCATAATTTGCTCCCCTATGCATGGGATGAAGGGGTAGTAGTCCGTACCCGGTAGTTACGGACGGATTAAAAATATGAAGTGCTACTACAAATTCAATTATGCAAGACATCATCACTGCATTATATTGGTATACCTACTGTTGCATTTTTATGTAATTTCAAGTTGAAGATCATAATTCTTAAATAATGCACTTAGATTATTATTAATATGACTGTTTTGCACAAAAACAAAACAGGTATTATGTGTAGGAGAAAACACACAGCATTGAGATGAAGAAGCAGCTCTGTGATTTGCCTAAATACCGGAATATCATTGAAAAAACATACCTTCACTCCATTTAGTTTACCAATTTCGTCACCAGAGGCGCTAGCGACGTCTTGTTGCCGCGCTCTTAGCTGTCAAGTGTCATAGTGTCTTCATCGCCAGCAAGCCCCTTGAACCAATGCTGTGTGTTTTCTCCTACACATAATACCTGTTTTGTTTTTGTGCAAAACAGTCATATTATGTGTCTCCAAAAACACACAGCATTGAGATGAAGACCTGTTTGATATCTGCTGGTGACTAGAATTATATGCACAAAACGCTATGTGATGTACAAATAAGTTTCAATCTTGGCTAATATTATCCAAGGTGTAAATGTAAAACAATTTACTTATTTGTTTAACTATTTATATTTGAGTATCACAGTAATCAAGACACAAGGTAGTCTAATCAGTAATCTTAGAGCTATATTTAACTGAAAAGAAAACTTTATCCTCTAAAGATAAAAATTTAATTCAAATAACATTCAAATTAAAATTAAAATTCAAACAAAACTAAAAGTTTTAACCTTCTCATATTAAACAGTGTTTACTTATATTAAACAGTCTTAAAGTTATCATATAACAAATCATCACAATCATTACTAGATCTGTTCACATCTCGACAGTAAAACTTTTTAAAAGTTTCCACACATTTCCAATTTCCTGTCTCCAGGATCTCATCTACAGGCCTGTTATCTAGCCAACCTCGAGATGCCACGGCTGATCGAATACTCCCTGGAGACGCATCTAACTTAGCCTCCTTAAATATTGAGCGTAGCCATCCAGCAATGACAGTTCTGGATGCTGGTTTTGCCTCACCGGTGACAGTTATGAAGAGACATTTTATATCTTTTGTGCTACGTCTGGCCTCCGAGACCATAATTAACTTTCGCACATGAGTTACAGGGCAGATACGTTGATCTTTGTGCTTGGTTAGCAACCACCCTGATTGCCTGTGATTTCCTGTATCAGTCTTAGAACCAAACTGTGGCCAGAATGTTACACTGTTTTCAGTGCTTGTAAACCTAACACTAGAGAGCTCCAGAAGGGTTAGATCATGCAATCTACGACCAGATGCTAATAACAATATCAAGGCTGTTCTTCTACTTATGTTGAATAATGACCCAGAACATGAGGTTGATTTTAACCAATCAAAGAGAATATTAACATCCCATATGGGTGGTTTAACAGATTGTGGTTTGGAATATGAAATAGACTTCAAAACTTGTTGTATAAAAAAGTTTTTAGAAAGATTCTCTACTGTGGCTGCACAGTAAGTAGAAATGGCAGATTTGTGTAATAAAATGGTGCTATAAGAAAATTTATTTTTTAAATATAGATTAGCTAAAAATCTTGCCACGTCTTTCCCTTCTGGATTTCTACACTGAATATTGTTATCACGGCACCAATTCGACCATCTTTCTAAAGCAGCCCTGTATGTCTTTAAAGTGGATGGACGCCAACTATTTATTAACACCTGCTGCTCATCCTTTTCCCAAGTGGTTATTTGGTCAGCCCACCCCCAATTTTCCAAGCCTGAAGTATTAGCTTGTCTACCTGAGGTGGGCTCATACCTGTTGAGCAGTCCACTAGAACCTTCCGCAGGTTCTCTATTGGTAGGGGATCTGCCAACGCCCTCCTCAGAAGGTCTGGGTACCAAAAACATTGTGTCCACTGTGGAGCTATTAGTATGTATGTTCCAATCGCCTTGTTGAGGTGGGCCAATACTCTGGGGATTAGATTGGGCGGTGGAAACACCCAAGCGGTCTGAAATGCCCATTTTCGACTGAATGCGTCGTAAAAAAGAGCAGATCCATCTCTTAAATCCAGTGTTACGTAACGTGCCACGACGGCGGTTTCGTTGGACGCGAATAGGTCTACCTCTGGTATGCCCCACTCTTTGAATATTGTTCGCGTGGCCCGTGGCAGCAGGTGCCATTCTGGCACCTGTTGTCCCCTTGACAAACGATCCGCGATACCGTTTAGTCTTCCCGGTAAGTAGAATGCTGTCATTGTTATGTTTAAAGAGCTGGTCACTTCTAGTAGCCTGGTAGTTAGACCCAGAAGATTCAGAGACCGAGTGCCGCCCTGATTCCGGACGTAGGCCACTAGTGTCCGATTGTCTGACTGAATAAGAATGTGCGCATTCCTCAATAGAGCACCTTTGGTTTTGATGACTGCAAACACTGCATACATTTCTTTCAGGTTTGAGTGCCAAGACCTCTGATTTGGAGCCCATTTGCCTGACATGTACTCGTTGTTCAAATGAGCTCCCCAGCCCGCATCCGCTGCGTCTGTTGTTAAGAAGTGACTCACTTCTTTCTTGTGAAGTGGAGCTGGACTGCAATCTACTGCATCCAACCACCACCTTAGCTCCTGTCGCACACTGGGGCACAATCGCCTCCTTTGGCCCTTTGGGGTTAACTTTTTCATAAAGATTTGTGACCTGCGACAGTGTAGCCGGCCCTGAGGAATGGCATAGTTGGCAAAATTTAGCATGCCTAATACTCTCTGAAGCTCCTTTAGAGAGCATTTGTCTTTGTTCAGCATCTGGTACAAAGATCTCTTTATTCTGAGGACTTTCTGAGTTGGCAGGGCTAATGTTAGGTTCTGGGTATTCCAGACTAGGCCCAAATATTCCACCTTGTGTGTGGGTTCTATCACCGATTTCGTGTAATTGATATGCCAACCCAGTGACTCCAGTGTCGCTAGTGTTTCCGCAACCTGCGCAACCAAACTGGATTTGTCCTGACATGCCAACAGGTAGTCGTCCAAATAGACTATGACACGAATACCTTGTTTTCGAAGGGTTTCCGCAACCCAATTCGATACTGCCGCAAAGGTACGGGGGGCTGAAGATAGGCCAAAGGGTAAGGCGGTCAGTTGGAGGATTTCTCCGTTGTAAATTACTCGAAGGAAACGTCTGTGCGTTTCCGCTATACTTAAATGAAAATAGGCTTGGTGAATATCTATTTTGACTAACCAATCCCCTGCTTGGAGAAAGTTCATTACATCTATTTGAGAGATGAGTTGAAAATGCTTTGTTGAAATGTAAGTGTTTAAAGCCCTGAGATCGAATATTGGCCGTAGTCCCCCGTCTCCCTTCTTGACTAGAAACATCTTTGAAAAGAATCCCGGACTTTGAACCAATGGTCTCTCCAGAATCCCTTTGTCTTTTAAATCCTGAATCATTTGAGTCATGTTCGGAGAAACTTGAGTAGCTAAAGCCTTTAAAATGAGTTGGGTTGGGAATTTCAGATGAGGTTTTATTCTGAAAGGTAAACGGCAATTGGCTATTGATTTTAAAATAAACTGATTTGCTCCCATCTGTCTCCAATTTTCTATAGCCAATTTCAGACACCCCCCTCTGAAACTCTGCTGAGCCTCATATTTGTTTATTAGAGGTGGAGGCTCCCTTATTGGTATCACGTTGACGAAAGGACTGCTGCCTTTTATTATTGTCCTTAAATTTTCTATGAAATTTATTAGTTTTATATGACTTTTGGTTAAATTTCTTATTAGAATTTGTATCTTGCCGTTCTGAACGATTAAACCCTTTCTTATCTTTTAAATAATATGGAGTGTTTAGCCATACTTGGGTGCCACCAAGAGATTGAATAATGGGCTGGAGCATCTCCCTATTAAACAGATATTCTGAACTCGGTGGGACATTCTGTACTGTTGCCTTAAGGTTTTGGTTACCTATCTCCTTTAGGATTCTGTCACGCCTAACTTCTATACACTCTGAACGTTTACCACAAATAATGTGCATTGTGGTCTCAGAATTATTATGACTTGCAGAACCTGGGCCAAACATTTCAGAAATTTTTTCAAATAAGGTATTTGGATTTAATTTACTTGGATCGGCTGAAGCCCAATCAAGTATAGACTGTAAATTTATTTTTAATAATTGTCTTTGTTCTAATATCTTATTAGAAAGACCCGCTAATAAAAGCTCTGTTGAGGCTAGGTAATCTTTACCTTTGTTGAAGTGACATAACTCATCATTCACTTTTAATGCAGTGAACCCGGGGGAAGCTAAACTGTCTTGTAAATGTTTTTTGTATCTAATAGCTTTCCATGCAGGGGAATCAAACTGTTGAAGCTTCTGTAGTTCTAATAGACGCTCTTTATCACTAGGTTTAATGATTTTAGTGCTATCAAAGTCTGTTCCCAGGCTTCCTAAGGTTAAAGTTAATGGTTGATCTATTGCGGACTGAGTAGGTTTAGCGAGAAATCGTTCGGAACCACTACTGGTACTAGGTCTAACCTCATTATTGTTAGTACACATATTGATCTGAGTAGGTAAATGAGTTAAGTAATTGGTAATATAAGACATTTGCGACATTAAGTTATCGACTCGCGGGTCCAAACAAGTCGCAACCTGTTTATAATTACGTTTGCGAGCCATTCTTGAACGCTTATTAGGCAAAGGCGATGCAAAGCCCTCCTCATCCTCCGAGGAGGAGGAGGAACTACTGCCTGATGAAGTCGAGGTCTGTTCTCCATCCGGAGCAACATCCCTTCGACTAGCCTGTTCTGCGTCTGTCTCCTGAATTGGCTCCATAATAAGAAAAAAAAAAAAATATTGCTTACCCTGACAAAATAACAATGCTGTGTGGGGTAAACGACATACACATAATAATTTCACTATAAAAAATTAACTTTTTTATAATATATATAATATTTAAAACGCTTTGACTTTACTCGTGCAAATCACAAAAACGCTATGACACTTGACAGCTAAGAGCGCGGCAACAAGACGTCGCTAGCGCCTCTGGTGACGAAATTGGTAAACTAAATGGAGTGAAGGTATGTTTTTTCAATGATATTCCGGTATTTAGGCAAATCACAGAGCTGCTTCTTCATCTCAATGCTGTGTGTTTTTGGAGACACATAATATGTACATTATCTAAGGTAGGTACTACAATTCAAAAGATATTGTCGATGATAAATATCTACTAAAAAAGTGATAAGTTCTCCAAATAACAGGTTACGGAGGTTACGTTAGTTTTATTACTTGAGATCTTTATAACACTTCTTCTCAAATTTAATTATTTTAAATGAACTAATCATCGTCTAGCATATTATTATGCGGGCGCGATCAATATTGAACTTTATTATAATACTGTAGAGCTGAAATTAATAAAATAATTAATTAATGTTACACATCTGTTAGGTGTAATTAATAATACAATTAGTAGTCGTATTAAGTTTATTTTAAACTAGCATCACTGAAGTACATTTCTTAACCAGTAATCATAAAAAAATAACATTAAAGTATAGAACAAAGGTCATAATACCTACTCATAATATCGGAAGTAGGGCCGGTTACGTCACTGGCCAACTTTCGTTCGGCCAAAGCGTGCGCAGGCGCAAGCGATAAGTAGTACACATAGAGATACTTAAGTATCTTAATGTAATCGGAGCGTATTCGTGAGTGAATCATTTTATGTTTGTTATTAAATGGTTTATAGTGATGTAATGGAGACCACGCAAATTGGCCAACGCGAGATTAGGAAATTACTTTTATTTCAAGTAAAAAATCTCTTAAACTATCGTTACTCACATTACCTTTAGCACTATATATTAAAAATATTAATTAATTATTAAAACGTGTAACGGAAGTGTAACATTTTAAAAGTCGTAAATCCAATATAAAAAAGTAACTGCATTACATACGCAACCTCTTTCTCTGATACAAATAAACATTAACCGATACATTTTTTTCTTTTTAAGATACTTATAAACATACCTGAAATAGACACAAAAAATACTCAGACTCACGACAACAATTTGTGGATCATACAAAGTGTTGTCTCATGTAGGGCTCACAACACTCAGTACAGTAGAAAGTGACGAGCTGACTTCTTAAACCACTATACCATCCCTGTAGTCGAACTAATCTGAGCAATCAAAACATATTACGCTAAATCGAAATTAACGCAACACGTTACGTTACGTTAACAAAACAAATACCTTTAAATTAACATTCATTACAAATAAACGTTAAAATTACCTAAAGCTTTTAGGTGTAATCTAATAGATTACATGCATTTACTCTTATGTAATATTCGCAAACGAGCGATACGGTCGCGAATACATAAAATTCAACAGTAAACCGGAAATAATCGTAACCAGGTGAATGTCATGTAAATAATTGTAATGTAATATTAAGTTATGTTACACAATACCTACCATTTTGTAAACATTATGAATCTGACCTTTTAATTTAGATTTCTTGTATGTAATCTTTAATGTCAGATTGTGTTCGGATGAGTAACTAAATGCGGAAATCTGTACAGTTTAATTTATGAACTGAACATCATTGATTTATTGATTTCTATGTGTTTTCTACATATAAAGGTGTTTCATAGTTCCTTCGTTCTATGTATTAAATTAAAAACGATTTTTGATGTCTTCGTATTTTTGTAGGCATATTTATTTTATAGGTAGGTACTTCAAGCGAAATCGAAATAGATCAAAACACCTCATAAAAAACTTGAACCTAAAAAATACAATTTACGTTTTAAAGGCACTTATTTTTTTTAGATCTATGCCTATGTAGAAGATGTCTTCTTCAATTATACCAAAATAGTCGGTATCTTTACAGGAAGCCCATATTCAGATACCCATGGTTCTAAAGTTGTCATACTTTTGTTTTTTTTTTCAAATTTCAGTAGGTTTCTAAGAGGATATTCCTACTTTGGATACCTGACATTAACTAATTTGTTAAATAATATAAGACATAATTAAAGCGAATTTATTTTTTATTTTTTTAACTAATGGCTTTTAAACGTAAACGCCATTAGTCTAAATTCGTAAATACAGATAAAAATGGCGCGTTTTGGATTGAACTCCACTCAAGGCAATATCAGGCAGATCTATTAGACGTGTCATTTTAATATGTTACTTGTGGAATCCTATGATACAAGTTAGCGGAATAATCATATATTTAAGAAAAGTGACAAATTAATGTTTCTGTTGGTTTTATACTTGGAATAAGTCGACTGCACGTTTGGCCTAGTGATTTGACGGTCACCACGCCGTTTCCTACTTCGCCAAGTGTCGTGGGTTCAAATCCCACATAGGACAACACTTTTTGTGATCCACAAATTGTTGTTCTGAGTCTGGGCGTTCTTTGTGTCCGTTTCATGTTTGTTTGTAAAGTCTCCCGCGACACAGGATTTATTCCTAGTGTGGGAGTTGTCTTTAAAAAAGTAATAAGTCTAATTTAGTCTTTGTGATCGCAACAGTTGCTTTTTAATATATCTTCGAAAATGACGTCCGTTGTCACCAAAAATAATAATTACAAGTTTTAACAAAAAAAAAACCGACTTCAATCTGGACCAAATTCAAATGGGACCATTCGGGAAGCACCAGCTTTCAAATAAAAAAAGAATCATCAAAATCGGTTCACCCAGTCCAAAGTTATGAGGTAACAAACATAAAAATAAAAAACAGTCGAATTGAGAACCTCCTCCTTTTTGAAGTCGGTTGAAAAGACCATAGACAATAAAGTAATAAAGCGTGCTATGAACGATCATGATAGTTATAAGAAAAATATTTATCATTATGACCTTACTAACCCCAATTTTATTTGGATCGATGTTGCATTGCGTCCCTAAAAGAATTTATAACTTATCTTAATATTATTTACTACTATTTCTATATATAATATTAAACTAAATCTAAACTAACACGATTTTTTCATATCTTTACAAAAATAACAACTATAATATAAATATTTATGAAAAATGAAGGTCATATTAATGTAACCATATTACTGTTGAATGCTTGTAAAATCGATTCTATTTTCTTTCAGATATTTAGTAATATCAATCGATTATATACGCAAAACGATCAATTAAATATCTCATTATTTTCATTAAGAAATGAGCTATCGATCGTAACGATTGTAATTAATGGACGAATCGATTTGAACAATAGGATTTCAAGAAGACATAATCGATTTAACTGTCTCGGTTTTGTTTTGTAATAAATAAATTAAATATTTACTATTGTAACTTTTTACATAACATGGTAGTCATCGTTTTTATTTATTTTTATCTCTATTTCATTGCATTCCACAATACATAGTTCATTAAAACACAAAATGAATTGAAGGTGATTAGTTTTTGAGTCCGTTTTCGTAAAAATAGAATATTGTCTATAGTGGACCAAATTTAAATTCGAATGTCTTACAGTGCTAGGTACAGAATCTTTATTTATCAACTTCGTTTCGTTTCAAACTCAACACAAATTGTAAATATATCTCAGTCCAATTAACTATTCAGATAAAACAAGACTGCACAACTAAATAAAGTTTATGGACGCGTCTGACACTTACTTGATTGGATCACAAAATAGTTCGTTTGTCTCGCCAAAACTCGAGAAGGGCTGGGCCGATTTAGCTGATTTTGGTTTTTAAATGTTTGTCGCAGTCCAGGGAAGGTTGAAACGGTGAAAATTTAAAAATAACTTGAAAATCCAAAAGCCACGTGTACGAAGTGGCGGGACAGCTAGTTTCCAATATTTTTGATTGTTTGTGTTCATGAAAACCAATGTCTAATTCATTGAAAAGGAGGGTGGGGAGGGAATTTAAGTAATTCTAATCAATCATCAACAGCCTTTAACAGTCCACTGCTGAACACAGCGTTCTTCTTAGAAAAGCTTAGAAAGGTCATTTCCATTTTTATGTAGTTGTCATGGTGACGACGATAACATTGATACAATCCTACTTTAATAAAAATGCAAAAGTTTGTAAGTATGGATGGATGTTTGTTACTCTTTCACGCAAAAACTACTGAATGGATTTGGATGAAACTTTACAGTAATATAGCTTGTACATCAGAAAAACACTTAGGCTACTATTTGCAGCGATAACCGACATACACGCGGGCGGAGCCGTACAACAACTAGTATTATATTAACTCAACTTTTCATAGAATAATACATGTCTATGTATTATTTACGTTACCTTATCGTCCATAGTGATTTGAATCGCATAAAGCGTTTGGCTTGAACTGTTTATAAGTTGAATACCGACAGTACAAATGTCACGGTGTTTTTATTAAGAATTTCATAGTAATTCAAGTATGTTTTCACACTAACATTATGAAAGAAAAAGTTTGTGTGTTACTTGTGTGTTTGTAACTTCTTTACGCTCAAACGGCTGGACTAAATTTTGATCAAATTTGTTATGAAGATAGTTGATGCCCTGATGCCTGAACATTTGCTAGTTTTCTTTCGGAAAAAAAATAGTGTTCCCGTGAGATGAGCAAGTAATCGGAATATATTTGCTACCTACTACTCGTAGTTTTCAGTTCACGTGTTAATATATAGAGTCCTGAATACTCTCTTTCCTAGAAACCTACGCACAGATTATATAATTATACAAAATTATCTATGACCATTTAGTTTGACATAACTATCAACCCTTTTTAAGTCAAAGAGTTATTATAGATATAGGGGGGATACTGACACATGTGCAGTAAAGAACTAAGTAGTAATGGTAATCCAATCACAATAATTAACCGTCGAATCGTTCTGCTGTGCTGCTTTTTCGCACTAATTGCGCATGCGTCAGTAGAGAAAGACAGATAGGTACCGCGATCGTCTCTCTCTTTCTAACCGAGGGACGACTGGAGGCCTGGCTCCCCTACTCTACCTGTAATAACTGTGTTTTAATTGCCTAATCAATATTAATGCTACTTAAAGAGGTTTATGTATATATATATTAAGAGTTTTTTCTTTCGATACTATATTTATATGTGCAATCTAAAAATAATTTACACCAATTTTAACCATTGCGAATTGTTTAAAAGATTAGTTTTTTTCGTGTAAAGATTATAGCCATAATATATTATCATTAAAGTTATTATATAATATTTTTGTCTATTGTTTAGCTATTATCTAAACTTATTTGTTGTCAAATATAGTCAACAAATTTTGATGATGAAAAATTTAGACGAAATCATTTGAATGACGTCAAAATGGGTTTATAAGGTAGTGCTTGTTTTCGGTTGTCTTAATAACAACAATTCCGGAAATCCCTTCTGGTTTTAGTCAGTCAACTCTACCACACACTACAACCCCTACAAAACCCCAGTAGGGTGACGGCCGGAGGTGGTTTCCACGTAAAGAAAGGTAAGGTAACAATTTATTTTGCTATCATTACAATTTTATTACAAGCTTTTCATTAACTTACAATGTATGTCTGTATGCTTGTTTGTTCGGATGGAATCTTGCAACTCAATTTTGAAGCAGATATCTTCAACCGGTCTTACTTTACAGCGTGACAATACACTATTATAATGACATGTAGCTGATCTGATACTGGAGCTGGAAGGTGGCCATGGGAACTCTGCAAAGAAACGTCGCAACATCATCGAGTTTGGACTCGTTTAATTCGTCTCGAGGCATTCCAGTAAACGCTTGTATTTAAAAAGCTTTTTAATTTAATTTTCACAACCAATTCAGTTATGCGTTTAATGTCACAACAGGTTACAACTAATGTTGATGAAAAACCTCTACTTATTTGTGAACTACATCAAGAATTATTATTATTATTAACATCTGCTATTGGCTGGCTATTGTTCTAATTTTTACATTACCATATTTAAACGAAAAAGAATAATTTGTCCTTAATGTAAAATAAATGTACCTATATTATCTGTCATTTTTATGATCAGTTCATCTACTTATGTGTATATAGTAAAGTGATGTATTAAGTACATCCATGTCAGAAGGTGAAACTAAATTATTTTTTATTAAAGTTGTATCTGCCTGCCTACCTCGGTGGCGCAGTGGTAGCGTATGCGACTGCTTTGCTCGAGGTCTCGGGTTCGATTCCCGGGTCCGACCAAATGTTTGTATGATCTGCAAATATTTGTTTCGGAGTTTGGGTGTTTTCTATGTATAATATGTATGTATTTACAAAAAAAAAGTATTTATGTATTTGTATCAGTTGTCTAGTACCCATAACACAAGCTCTGCTTAGCTTGGGACTAGATGGCGTTGTGTGTTAGATGTCCGAAATATTTATTTATTTATTTATCTCACTTACGTTTACTGTCAATTGTTTCGTGTGACAATAAAGATTCCATAAACATATCTCTACGCAGACAAGATAACTTCATTATCAAAGAGTACGGCTACTGCTCAGTGCCAAAATTTCCATGTATGTGTACCTAGTGTAGACAAACTTAATTTCAATGCGTAAACGTACATATCTATAAAATTACCGTTATAGGTTACCGAACTGACAATGTAACCTATAATATATTCTATGGTGGGTTTATAGTCACACAAAACGTGTGAAGTCAATCGTCTTTTTAAACGTCAAACGACAACCTTTTTTCTTAAATATGGAAGCTTTCAATGCCGTCATTTTTCTAATAATTCTTTTTTGTTCAGTAGACCTGAGTATTTGATGTAAATTTCAGTTTGATACCTCTACGCATTCCTGAGAAAAAGGGTCTTGACAGTCAGACAGACGAACAACTTAGTGATTTTATAAGGGTCCGTCCGTTATTTCCTTTTTGAACTTCCGTTATCCGTTTTTACCTTTTGAGATACGGAACCCTAAAAATACAATGGAATCAGAACCTCCTCCTTTTTGAACTCGATTAAAACAAAAATTCTTGTAATACTCTTCAAACTTCTTTGCGAATGTTTTTTTATTTATAACTAGATTTTACGGCTCTGGGTTCTAGCTCTTCGCGGATGTATTTTTATGATGTTGTCATGTGTTATTTAAAAAAAATACTCTATTCACTTAAATGAATAATATTGTGGTTTAGAATTGTTACGGTTCTAAAGATATTAAGTTTTTTTCTGGTTTTCATTATTATTCAGCTATTTCTGAAATTATACCATTGTTTTATTTTTTAATTAAAACCATAAAATAAGTAAAGTTTTGTGCTTGATTTACATTTACTGGTTTTTTTGGTTAACTTTATTTCATTTTAGTGCGTATATTATTCTTTTGTCCTAACATTAAGCACATTAAAATTAAATAAAAATACAATTTAGATAAAATAAATATAAACTGGGCAGTAATTATTGTCAGCCTGGATTTATGCACAGTATCAATTTATGTAAATTAAGCATAATTATGTTAATGTTCCTGAAGAAATTCCTAATATTGTCATATGCTAATCCAACATAATTATACCCATGTAAATATTTCCGCTTCCACATCAATTGAACCGCAGATTATTATTTATTTAAATACATGTGTTCTATGCAATGCATAATATTAAACATATATTTATATAATAATCATTAATAAATGCGCGGAAATCATTAATATTATCCAAGCACCGCTAAATATGATAATTAATTGCAATGGCAATAAAATTACACGGATTTTTAAATACCATTTCTAGGTAGTTATTATAAAATAAATAAATAGAGAATAAAAAGGATATCCTTAAATAACTTATCGTAAAATAAATGATAAATGTCAATCCATCTGCTGATGTATAACTACGCACATAATTATTTTAATAAGAGTGGCAACACTACTGATAAGCTAAAGTCACTGAGAATCTCTGAGAATGGATGAGTTTTTAAGAGGAAAACCTTTTTACCGGACTGCAACGAAGGCAAAAGGAGAGGTAATAAGTCTTGGTAGTCTATGTATATGTGTATGTTCCACCGTAGCGCTTAAACTACAGAACCGATTTTAATCAATGTGGTGTCAATAGACTTGTATTGACAATACCCGGGTGACATAGGCTATTTAAAGTTTTCATGTACCTATTGTTCCTTTAATTAACTTTTTGCTCTTCTTACAGGTCCTTTGTACAAGTTCCATGTCTACTACTATTGTTAAAAAACGCAGACCCACAGATAGTCTATCCTTAACGTGACATCTCATCAACTTCTCTTGGATTGATAATGTGTTAAAAGGACTTTTTACCGAGTGAGTGAGGATACCGGAGGCCCATACCCCAAAACCCTTCCCCTACGTCCCCCCTCCCACATCCCCCAAAGGCCGGTAACGCACTTGTGACGCCTCTGGTGTTGCGTGTGTTCATGGCGATATTCGGCGGTAATCGCTTACCATCAGGCGATACGTCTGCTCGTTTGCCCGCCTATCCCAAAAAAAAATGTCTTAATATTACTTATACTGTAGTGAAAATTGTTAAGTATTGTATTAATATGTTGAAATTTCAGATTTCTCATATTATTCCCTCAAAACCGTTATTATAGCTATCAAAAAACCACAACACGTTCCAAAAATATGTCACAACGGCGGTCATTGTCCCACGTACTGTTATGCTGCATATTTGCGCACTCCTTGTTCACGTTAGCTTGTTTAAATACTACTACTAATATCTAAAAATCAATAGTAATACAAAAGAATAACATGTAAAGGGGCCTTTCATAAAAGAGCGTAAAAAAGACTTTCAAGAGCATTTGTTTTTTACGCGGACTAATACATACTGTTACGCACAAATGAAAAAGTACTTTAACTTTTTTGTACATTTTAACACAAAAACGGAACTAGAATTTTTTTTATGGAATAGGGGGCAAGCGAGCAGACGTATTACCTGTTGGTAAGCGATCTCCGCCGCCCATAGACACCCGCAACACCAGGTGTGACACAAGTGCGTTTGCCTATCTTACCTTTACCATCCTTATTTCTTTTCCAGTACTAAATAGAGAAAGGAATTAATAAAAAAATTACACCATGTTTATTTATTCACTCAAAATCTTAGTGGATAATCCTAAAATAGAAATTCTAGTTCTAAAATGTATTTAAATATAAATAAAAACGTCTTAAATATATAATAACGTTTTGTAAAATATGCAACCATTTAGTTTCGTATCGCCAAGAGCACTTACAACTTAATATGTTATGAAAAATAAAAGTTTTACTTGTAAAATGTTATGCGGTCGTGAATGTATTTTTTTATCCTAATACACTGTTTTTACATATTGTTATTTGAATCGGCACTCACGAATCCGTTATTCTTTTTGCCAAATGTATTAACTAAAGAACATTTTATTTCTGTGTTAAACTTTCTTTGTGATGCTCGAACAAAACAAAACATTCGTGTGTTGTGAAATTGAGCATATTAAAAATGTATTTTCTCTGAAGTATCTCCTAATGACATGTACTCTATGGAATGTAGAGTTATGAACTAGAGTCTCTAGAGTAATGGAAGTAAATTGTCAAAAGTCTAATGGCGATTGCGTTCTATTAATATTCTCAGGCTATAAATGACTAAATATAGTATTATACCAAATTATATATATAATACTAGCTGATCCGGCGAACTTCGTACCGCCATATTTATGACCCACGTAACATCGTTTACGTTTTTGTGAATCTAAACCATTCCCAGATCCCCTTGAACACACACAAAAAATTTCATCAAAATCGGTCCAGTCGTTTTTGTGAATCTAAACCATTCCCAGATCCCCTTGAACACACACAAAAAATTTCATCAAAATTGGTCCAGTCGTTTAGGAGGAGTTCAGTCACATACACACGCACACAAGAAATATATATATTAAGATATTACCAATACCAAAATGGCCTCTTTCATTTTCATAATGCGTTTACAGATAAATTATTACGATCCGTAGTACAACTTAAAAAATTGCACACACTTATGCACATGCAGTTACCTAACACTAACCTTATAAGTAGGTATACATCGCAATAAGTAACTTCTTAAAAGCAATAACCTTTATAGTGATGCATTCGCTTTGGCCGACCTGTTGACACTAAGTTTGACCTGTTTAGTCTGTGTATTTTAGCCGATAGATACTCTGTTAGATTCGATCACTGTAAGTACGGTTTATGTAACTAGGCTGATTGATTACAAAATCATTTTAGTAATATCATGGTATCTTTTACCGGAATACCGTTACCGTGGGAGAGCCACGCTTCCGCACGAATGGGCCGGCTCGACCGGAGTGATACCACGGCCTCACAGAAAACCGGTGTGAAATTGTGCTTGCGCTGTGTTTCACCGAGTGAGTGAGGATACCGGAGGCCCATACCCCACCCCTTCCCCTACCTCCCCCATCCCCCCATCCCTTTGCCTCAATGCCTCACATCCCCCAAAGGCCGGCAACGCACTTGTGACCTCTGGAGTTGCAGGTGTCTATGGGCGGCGGTAATCGCTTACCATCAGGCGATACGTCTGCTCGTTTGCCCGCCTATTGCATTAAAAAAAAAGAATAATAGAGTTTGTAAGAAAACTTGCTGGTGACAAACAGGCATCGGAGTTTGTTGCACGATCACTTCAGTTTCAACTTTTATATCTTAACATAACTGATTTTATTATATTATTTTTTTATGTATGGGCCTGCCAAAATGACCCTACTCTGCCTGATGGAAAGCATAAGTAGAATCCAAGAGTAGTGGTCACCATTCTCACTACGAATGCAGACAATGCAACAATGCAGCATGGTGACCCACTCTATGGCGGCCTAGTGAGGCTCCCGCATCATTGGACCTCCTGTTTCCCGATCCGATTTGATCTTTGCGTTCTGCAAAAGATCTTTAATATTATTTTTAACATGATGAACTTCAATCCATGATAGCTATAAAATATCTAGCATTTACTTGAAGCCTGCTGATATACAGATAAAGTCTGGAATTTGTATTTCAGAAAAAATAATACATAATTTTAACAAAAATAAAACCGACTTCAAGAACGACCAAATTGAATTGAGTTATTTGTCAATTTGTCGCGCACATACATAATGCAAATTTAAGATCTATATGATTTTCAAATTAAAATGGGAACCACATGGGAAGCACCAGCTTCCAAATAAAAAAATAATCATCAAAATCGGTTCACCCAGTCGAAAGTTATGAGGTAACAAACATTAAAAAAAAAACAGTTGAATTGAAAACCTCCTCCTCTTTTTGAAGTTTTATTTAAATTCTAATAAAATAAAAATACCTAGATTTTTTCGTTCACTTTAGTTTTTACGGTAGCACAAATATTATGAGTGATGACTACTGATAGTGACATTAAGGAGAATAGAAGTCAACGTCACTTGCAGACTCTTGTACTTAGTACTTGTTGACTCTTGTGTAATAATTTAATAAAACAGGGAAACCCCAACCACAAAGTATCATCGACAAGCCAAAAAATTAACATAGAAAACGTTTTGTAGAGTCCTAAATAAATTAATGTAAGATTGAAAATTGCCTTATAAGGACACTTGTAGATTAAAATACATACATTTTTATTATAATTCCTAATAGAACAAAACTAGTAAAAAAATAAATTATTATTGAACAGTCAGGTGTCGATCTCCGTCCGATAACTAGATGAGATAGAAAGGTGTTGCCACAATGTAAAAATTATAACAAAACTAGCTGACCCGGCAAACGTTGTTTTGCCATAAAATATTTAGGGGTGGGTCACCCTTATCATTTAGGGGTATGAAATATAGATGTTGGCCGATTCTCAGACCTACCCGATATGCACACAAAATTCCATAAAAATCAGCTGTTTCGGAGGAGTTTGGTAACAAACACCGGGACACGAGAATTTTATATATTAGATAAACTTCGGCTAATTATATCTATTACAACACCTTTAACTATTGGTTTTGGCCAACGATACTTATCTTTAGTGTATATTGCTAATTAATGTTAGTTTATTTAGTCTTAAATGTAGATTTGCATAACGCAACTGTTCAAGTTTGACTTTCACTTTCAAATCTGTACTATTATTTATTATTGAAATAGTTTGGCCATAAGCTGCCAAATTATTATTAACAATTTTATGAAACCTTATCTTATTGCGCATATCTTTTGACTTCATTTTCACCTACTTCTAGGAGTCTGATTAACTTGAAAATTTGCAAAATAAAAAAAAAGTAAAAAATCATTTTGATCAAATAATCAAATAATGTCACCCCACGCTTTTACATTAAAATTATTTTCTACTTTTTTAGTTCGATTGCTATTCTTCTTCTCACTCGTTTCACTCTTGGCAGAGCGGTCGTGGTCACGTAGAGTTGTCTACATTGGTGGTTGAGGTGGATAAGGCCCCTCGTACAATTTCCCGCCATCTCACCCTGTCGGCAGACTGTCGGCGGCAGTCAGACACGCGGCTTCCGATTGTAGACTTCACCTGGTCGATCCAGCGCATGGGTGCCCTGCCGCGGAGTCTCCTCCTCCACCTTTCCCTGCACTTCCAGTCGCTCTATTGAGTCGCTACTCTGTCTAGAGACATGGCCAAAGTACCGCAGTATGCGCGACTGTACTGTGGTTGATAGACGCCGTGTAATGCCGAGTTCCTCTAGCACAGACACGTTGGTGCGGAGCTCCGTCCATGATATACCGAGCATTTTTCTCCAGCACCACATTTCCAGAGCATCTATTTTCCTTTTTTTCAACTCGCGTACTGTCCACGTCTCCGCAGCGTATAGGAAAATGGGAAATATAAGTGATTTTACAAGCCTGATCTTGGTGGTTTTGTTAAGGTTCTGATTTCCCCAAATTCTTCTTAATTTCTCCATTGCAGCTTTGGTTATGGCCATGCGTCGTTTCACTTCATCTACGCAGCCACCATTGTTCGATATCAAAGCCCCAAGGTATAGGTAGGTGTGCACTACGTCGCAATTCGCAATCTGTGTCACTTCGGGCGAATTATTGTTGACGCGGTCGACGATCATCATTTTGGTCTTAGATCGGTTTATCTTTAATCCAAACGAAAGGCTGACTCGCTCCATTTTGAGAAGTAATTACTCCATCAGGCCAGCACTACTCGCAAACAAGGTGGTGTCGTCTGCGTACCGCAAGTTGGTAATCCTGTATCCGCCAATCGCAAATCGATTGCTATTAAAGCGTGTTTTTTAGTTTTTTGAACTGTAATTTATTTTCTACTTTTTAATTTGGTACCTATATTTACAAAAGTGTGTTTGTTTAGTTTTTTAAGACTATTTTTTTAAACATAAAACTAAACTTTTTAACTTTTTTAAGATTATATTTATAGGGTGGTAGTGTTTTATATTAACTAGATTTCTAGATTTTACGGTATCGATGATAATAAAAAAACAAAGGACAATTTGCGGGGCCAATGTTAAAAAAGGTGTTTCAAATTTAAAAAAATACGTTTCACTTTTTTAGACAATTATAACAGGATTAACTAAAGCAATTATTTAACTCGTTCACTGGATGAGCAAAAATATAAGTTAAAGTCTGACCTCGCAAAATTTTACACATAAAATGATAGCATGAATAATGTCCCCTAATTTTGCTTCAGGGTTGAAAGTTTCCTCATCAACAATTGGCCAACGATTCAGCTACATTGCGCCAACTCCTAACGCTCCACTGCGTCTGCGCGAGCCATACTTTTTTATGCAAGAATAGGGTTGGCCTACATACCCCGTTTAACTTTTTTTTTCATTATAACATTTTATAATAACATTACTTATTGCGGCTACACTAAGCGGCTGGAGTATTTATGCAATAAATTGCATTTTTTAGTCATATTAAATAATATACGTAAGCATTTCCTGCAATACATATTTTTAAATTTAAGTTTCATACAACTTACAAATTTCATTAAGAATGTTGAATTAAATACCTACGTTATATTTTTGTTATAGAAAATAATATTTGTTATAAAAAAGTGATTTTACCTTTTTTTAATGCGTGTTCTGTTGGTGTACCTACCTAAGATAAGATAGTTAACATCACGCTTAGACCAAGAGGAGTCGAACATGATTGAAAAGACGAAAGATACAGACGAAATTCCGAGGGTCAGCTAGTTTTTTTTTATTGTGTAGTTTGATATACACGAATACAACATGCGTGGTCTTATCGCTCATCGTTATAAGAGTCGAGCGTAATTTCCAACATCATCGATAAACGCTGTTACAATTACGTGACTAATCTTAATGGGAGACGTCACGACTAAAATATGTCAGATAATGCATAAAGATGGCATGTCATTCTTTTGACTTAAAGACATATTTGAAAACATTTCTTTATAAATTATCATCACCATCATCTAAGTCTAAAGACGTCCACTGCTAGACATGAGGTTCCCTCAGGGTCCTTTATTTAAAATTTATGTGTTGAAATTCTCCAGAGAGCGGGAACGATTTATATTGGTTTATTTTAAGACCCACTGTCTACCTAATGACAACCGTTTCTTCGCAATATAATTCTGCGCAGACAGAACAAAGGAAGAAGGATAATTGATAAAGGAAAAACTAATAGAGTGTATGGGTTAAGAATATCGTAGCGTATCGTTTCATATGGAAAAAGGAATTGAGACGTAGTAGCCCGAACAGGCCGAGAGTTTGAGGATATTAACTGGCTGCCAATCAATTTAAATAAAAACGCAAATGAAAAATAATAAAAATGTTGTACATCAGTAATAAAAAAGACATTTGACATAAAATATGGCAGTGAAATATAATAACAACATTTAATTTCTATTCCAAATTATACAAATAAACTCTGGTAATATGTCGTAATAAACCAATTTATTGCGTCCCTTTGCAAAATGGATGTTTAAATCTCTTTCATCACTGATTTATTTAACAGATTTCAAATAAACAGAGGAGCTTGAAATTAGAATTTGAAATGAACATTATGTCCAAATAACTCTCGCATTAGAATTTAAAAGATAAGAAACCTACGTGATCATTTGTATAAACACGTGACTCTAAGTGATTTTTTACATCTATGCTTATGATTGCTACTCGTTAAAGAGGGGATAAACGCTTTTTATTGACTAAACAATGACATTTATAATTACAGTGTACCATAAACAGTATAAACGACTATGAAGTTAGACCGTCGCTTTTTCTCATAGAGCTTTGTAGAATCTAGTTTCTGCAAACAAAGAAGTCCACTAACGATAAATATTGCTAAAACATCTTCTGTCTGGTTATTCCGGGTTAGACTGACCAGTTATTTTTGATTAAATCATTCTATTATGTAAAATAGGTATAGCTTCTAGTGTAGGGACATTATTATTCCTAAAATTTAAAGCTTTTTGTGGCGCCATATTGGACATAATAATTTGGCGGGCTATAATTTCTATCAGTTGACATAAGCACTCACCTGTCTCACCTTTTAACCTCACTTAACATTTAAATATTAACTGGTTCTGAATGTTGAATTATGAATAATTCATTACTTAATAATACATTTATTGATTATAATTAAAATTGGATTCGGTTGAGATCCTTGGCAGAAAAAAAAAACAATGGTCTTTTTTATTTTCGTCAACGTTTTCCATTATTTTATACTTTAAAATAGGAACCCAAAGTAGTTACACAAATAATATCGGGGTACAGTGAAATTAGTCTCGAGAAATTTTTGCATATGTAGTGGTGTGTATATTACTTAGATCTTAGAGCGCGTTTCCACTATATCGTTCTGGCCTATACAAAAATGTTTCGATATCCTAACATTACTATTTAATTTTATACTTATCCCTAGCAACACTCTGATTTTTGTTTTTTTTTCCTTTCATCTAGGTTTTTAAAACTCCGGGGCGTCTACGGGGGGGTCAAAATTTTTGTTATTTTTAGCCTAGGAGATTTCCGAGATGTTTCAATATAAAGCAAAAAATCGTCACTTGATAGTGGAAAGTGGAAACACGCACAAAACCAGAATAAACCAGTTTACGCTGTCCGCAGGTGCCACGTGCAGTCCGGCGTCAGTCGCTTGGTACTGTTAGAACATAAAGCACACATTTCATTCAAAAATTATAATTATTACGTTAATTGTTAAATTTTGTATTTGTTGATTGTTGTTATTGTTTGTTATTATTGTTATAATATTTGTTGAAGTGTTTAATTTGTGTGTAAGTGTTGTAACTTTATATTGTTAATTCAAAATGGCTCCAGTGTTAAAACATGGTCGAGGCAAGCCTTTGACTTCTCAAACTAAAGAAGTTTTATACTGTTTGTACAAATATTTCGAAAATGAGTGTAATAACAACCCGAGCAGTATTATGACCCCCACTCAATTAGTTGCTAAATCAACAGGAATTTCAATAGCATCCGTCAGAAAGGTAGTATCAGAAAGCAAATGTCGTCCTTCAGATCAGGAAGTAACATTTAAATCTCCTAAAAAGAAACCGAATCGTAATCCTACAATAGTAATCGATAATTTTGATCAGCAAGTTATCAGAAGAACAATTCATGACTTCCACATCACAAATAAAGAAGTTCCCACTTTGAAAACTTTGCACGCAAAATTGAAAGAAGATATCGATTATAAAGGTTGTGTCAGCACGTTACGAAAACACGTCATTTCATTAGGTTTTAATTGGAAGCAAACAAAGGTAACCGGAAACTTCTTATGGAAAAACACGAAATTAGATACTTGCGAATTAATTATTTGATGAAAATTGCTGAATATCGTGAACAACGCTGACCAATTGTTTACACCGACGAAACATATATACATACATCACATACCCTCTCGAAATCTTGGTCAGATGGAAGCACTTCAGGTTTGAAGCAACATATATCGAAAGGCAACCGCTTAATCATTGTTCATGCTGGTGGTATGGATGGCTTTATACCAAATGCATGCATGTTTAAAGCCAACCAAAAAAGTGGAGATTACCACGACAATATGAACTATGACAACTATTCAAGGTGGATTCAAACTCAATTAATACCCAACTTACAACCAAATAGTGTTGTTGTTGTTGACAACGCACCATATCATAACTCAATACAAAATCCTGCACCGAATAGTAATTCTAGAAAACAGCAAATGATTGACTGGCTGACATTGCGAAACATTGAGCATTCATCCACGTTGTTTAAGCCTCAATTATATGAACTGATTCTGCAAAACAAGGCGAGATTTGTAGAGTACAAGATAGACGAAATATTACGACAGCACGGTCATACTGTGCTGCGTTTACCACCATACCATCCGGAGTTTAATCCTATAGAAAATATAGGGGGATAGTGAAAACATATGTCGCAAAAAAGAATGTCGCAATGAATATGAAGGTTATAATGTCATTAGCTAAAGAAAATATGAACGCCATAACTGTAGAGGAATGGAGAAAAGTTTGTCTGCATGCTATTGATGAGGAAAACAAATATCAGGGTAGAGACGCAGCTTTAGACACAATATCAGAACGAATCATAATTAATTTAAATAATTCATCTGATGAAAGCGAGGATGGGGATGATTGTGATATGCCTGGGGTTGATGAATTATTAGAATAAAATATTTATGGCCGGAGAACACCTAATTCATACACGTCTTCACTGAAGTGAAAACCGGCATTCACTGCTTGTAATGTTTGGAACTGGCTTGTCTGCCTCATACAGTTTCATAGATTACAATGCAGTGGATACACATTTTCACGTCCGTATTAGTACGTAGTGCGTATGCGTAACGTGTACGCATTTGGTGTGCTCCAGCCACAAACGTATATTACCTTTAAAAAAATAAAAACAAAAAAACAATGTTGTTTTTTTTTTATTTGCTGACCATACACTACTACAAACGCAAAAATTTCTCCAAGCTAATTTACCTGTACATCGTTCTTTTATAAGTACTAAAAAAATCATTTGAAATTGATACCACCACTAGAATTAGTTGTTCAGATATACCAGTTGATATTACATTTTGCTAGAATCCTGTGTTGCTCAGTAATTAAACTTAATCTCCAAAAAACATAAAAGACCAGAATTATATCTACAATTGTTTTTTTTTACTTGACGGCATTGTTAATATTTAAAATTTATTCAAATGTCATTGTAATTGTGTGCGAATTCATTTGTTTGGACTGATCTGCACGTGTAGTCATAGCGTGAAGTAGCGGTACGTCCATTCGCCATCTTCACGTATATTTCAAGTCACATAGTATACCTACTTCCTTCAAATATCTTTGAACGCTTCAGTGCGCAAGCGCCACTGCAGAAAACAAAAAACATTCAAAGAATCTTTATTTAAGACTAATGAGTAATTGGGCTAGATTGTAGCTACTGGTTTTGTAACAATTTTTGAAATAATTATTACCACCATTTAAAGAGTTAGTCTATTGCGTGTGTGTAATATCTCCGCACAAAAGACTCTTTTCTGTTTATAGAGGGAAGTAAGAGAGGGCACTGCAGCGAGTGACAATACTAGTATGTACACTGTACAGAAACCGATAGTTGATTACCAATAAAGATGCACATTAATGATCATTTACTAACTTTTAAACTTTCGCGTTCCATGATATAATTATTATTCTCTTTATTTCATTTATATATACATATTAATTACATTTTTAAATATAAATATAAAAAACAAATACATTTAAAAATAAAAAAAATAGTAGACCACCGACCTCGGGTACAGGGACCAAGAAAGAGAAGAATAATAATAATAATATACAGAATTTCTTGATTAATATTATTTAATTAATTATTATTATTTTTACGGGAATTAACGCAATCACTTATTAAAGGCCTGTGCCCACGGCTAGAGCAACCTGGTCAAAATCTGGTCAGGCAAATCAAAGGTATGCAATACCTTTTAATAAGTGATCGCGTTAATTCCCGTAAAAATAATTATAATGATCATTTAGTTTGTAATTATAGTAAAGCGAAAAGAATGAGTTAATTTAATAAAACGGTAGCCTGCAAGAAATTGCCTTTGAGCCGTTAGGCCGCCACTTGTACTGAGCTAGCGCGATTTATTATTATTATTAATAACTTACAAAAACAATTCCGGCTTTTTGTGCTCAGACTTATTAAATCTTTGTTAGATGTTGCTATACTTGCTTGAAATGGCATATCTTAAGCTACCTAATATAAATTTAGATTTGGGTTATAAATATACATAAATACAATACAATAAACATGCAAGAAATAATACAACTATTCGTATAAAACTATTTTAAATTGAATTAATTTTACATATAATCACAAATGAATGTAATTTGATCCTAATCCGTGATCACATTATTAACACTTAATTAGGTAGTAAAACAATTTAAAAAAATCTATCGACTACGAAAATAGTAATGAACGACACTATATAATTATGTTTTTAATTATATCATGTTTTAAATTGGAATACTTCGTTTCATAAATATAAAGCCACGTAGTACTAAAACACTGTTGTTCGTCAGTTGCTAAAGCAAGAGTGGGCCATAGATAGTACAGAATTTCTTGATGAAGGTTTTTAAGCACTAATTGAATGGAACAGACAAACATACATTCTACAAACACTCGTGCTTTTTTACCGAAGGGGTAGACAGAAGCAGCTTTGTAAATGTCCACATTTTACCGACTAAAATTTTTACTCCAATAAATAATAAATATTTCGGACATCTAGCACACAACGCCATCTAGTCTAGTCCCAAGCTAAGCAGAGCTTGTGTATTGGGTACTAGACAACTGATACAAATACATTTATACTTTTTTTTTGTAAATACATACATTTTATACATAGATAACACCCAAACTCCGAAACAAATATTTGTAGATCATACAAACATTTTGTCCGACTCAGGAATCAAACCCGAGACCTCATGATCAGCAGTCGCACACGCCAACCGCGAGACCAACTTACATAATAGTGACGTGGCTATAGCTGTCAGACGGACACATTTTTTTTTATAGAAAGGTAACAAAAATCGTTTTCGTAACTATTGAAACTCTTAACAAAATTACATTTGTATTTTTTTCTACAAAAATAGTAATGCTGCACAACAATATAACTCCAAAGTTTTAATCGACATACTTTTACGGTTTAGCACATCACTAAAAGCTCGGTACTACAGTAAATTTACCGCCATTAATGCTCGAATGGAATTCTACAACAATCTGCGACAGTAAATTAAAGATTAACAAGAAGTTATGAGGGCTTTATGGATAAATTTAATGCTGTCATAAATAAATCGCCAACTGTGGCAGAAGTTTAACCTTTAGTGGACATTTAACATGTTTAAGTAATATTATTAACGTGATAGTATTTTTATCGTAAATCATAGAGTATGATTCTATTTTAAACTTTGCTAGCTAAAATATTAAAAATAAGTAGATAGATAGATTTTCTTTATTACACTCTATAAATACTACTAACCTGACATATACATCATTGAAATCAGAATTTTAAAAAATAGCACCGTTTCACGTCACATCACATCCAAGGCCTTTAACAGTCCAACTACTTGGCCTAGGGTTGCCAGATGGCCCGGGAAATCCGGGATTGTCCCGGAATTTGGCGTCTTGACCCGTGTCCGGTAATTAGACCTTATTGTTCCGGATTCTAAAAACTTCTTTGCTTTGTAACAACATAAACTAACAACGCATGACACGGCTGGCCTGCCTGTGAGTGAGGGGAAAATGCTTACCGAATTTCCCACGATATTGAAGGCCTCTCCTCAGAAAAGAGCCTTTGGCCTACTACGTTGACAAGACGGGTCAATATTCCTTCTCTTTGCAGTGATGTTGTCTTGCGAAATTGCTCCCTTATTCGCCTCTTACGACATCCATGGCATGAATTACCGATTTCATTGTTTTAAATCTTGACAAATTACAATTTAAAATCAGATGAGCTTGTTACGACAAGTCTTATGTATATCCCATAATAATCTTATTTTCTTTTTTAGATTTTTTTATTGTTTTGGGCATTAATAATTCAGTAAACAAAAATAAATAATTGAAATCGATTCTCTATGGCCAAAGATATCATGTAACATACCTTCATACGAGTTTTTAAAAACAATAGCGCACCGTTCACAATTTTATTAGACGATTTAAGTTCGCAAGTAGATTTCCTTTAAATATTATTTATATTTGTTAATTTGCGTCATCAATACGCATTGTGATGAGCATAAATTGGAAGACATATACCTAGTCCAGAAATTGTTTGATCTATTCCATGCAAATAATTCCTATCATATCAGAAAAGCCGGAACTTTGAATACTTATTTAAGTATACCAAAGTCAAGAAATTCGAAAGGTTCATAGAAGAACTGCTGATTTTTTGTGTGTTTAAACGTTTAAACACGATGTACCTAACAAAAACTTATACTTAGCCAAACAAATTCAACAGGAAAATTTGTCAAAACCAATAGTCAAAGACAATTAATTTACTAGATGATGAGATTTTTTATTCTTATCACATTAAAATATAAACAGGCACTTGCGTAGTTAAATTAGGATTCATAGTTTTTTTCTAATTTAACTGCTTTTGTGCTTAAGGTCTCAGGTTTGATGCCCGGGTCGGGCCAAATGTTTGTATGATCTACAAATATTTGTTTCGGAGTTTGGGTATTTTCTATGTATAATATATAGGTATTTACAAAAAAAAATCAGTTGGCTAGTACCCATAATACAAGCTCTGCTTAGTTTGGGACTAGATGGCGTTGTGTGTTAGACATCCGAAATATTTATTTAAATCGATATTACTTAACCAGGAATGTTCTGTGACATGGGTGTTGAGCAATTCATCTACAATTCTATTCTCGTCTCGCCAAACGGACATGAATAGATAATGATTTTGAATAAGTATTACAAATGTCAATATTTATCTCGCGAAGTTCAACATATCGTCGCCATCTTAATTACATCGTCAAAACTTTGTACAGTTAGCAACAACAGATACTGAATGGATTTAAAGACGTTTAAATACATCTTTAGAGATTGTACACACAAGATTAATGTACTCTTCTTATGAGTTCGAAGCAAAGACCTCGATTTTAGACTGGACCTAACCTAACCTCAGACCGGGAATTCTAATAAAAGACTGAATTTAATGTTATTTTAAATTTCTTTATAAATCTTAAACGTAGAGCATTCATCCTTTAGAAGGTGAAAACCGTTGATCTTTAAAATCAAATAGCTGACCCACACAACTTCGTCTACGTCTCTTTTCAATCGTGATGTTAACAATCCTATCTTGGACTCGCCAGCAAAACACCTAGTTCAAAAAACGTGAAAATCGTATAAATATTTTCGGAGTTCATCGTGACCAGAAACGTGACACGAGAATTATATATAATAGATAATAAAAATAACATATTTCTAAACAATGAAGATAAGTATTATTACTCCTAATTAAAAGAAAATTTTATATATATTTTAAGAATTTGTTGGTCTTTTATTTGCCTAAAATCTATATTTTCACTCAAAGTGCCATACAACTAATTCATACTTAGTTAAGATACTAAAAAAGTTTGACACATGTTTCACAGACTAAAATGAAGGCCATTTATTTAATAAATCAATATTTTATCTATATTTTTTCATAGTTGTATACACATCTAATTTGTGAATTTATGAGGCACATCTTGATTTCATATTGGTATCAACGATTTAGATATTCTCTTTTTGTTTTATTTTCTTTGATTTTATGTAGAATTATTATTACCATTTATAAATCTGTATTTGTTTTTAACCGACTTCAAAAAAAGGAGAAGGTTCTCAATTCGACTATTTTTTTTATGTTTGTTACCTCATAACTTTCGACTTGGTGAACCGATTTCGACGATTCTTTTTTTATTTGAAAGCTGGTGCTTCCCGTGTTTTGTTGTTAAAATTTATATATTATTTTTATATAAAGAAATAATTTATTCGGAACAAGTTCACAGTTATAAATATTAACCCACCAAACTGCAGAACAATTTGTCAGCGGGATTAGCGCTTGTTGAAACATACGAGTAAAACTAGTTCCACTTAAAATAACAATAGTTGGTACTTTCCTTAAATTTAGATACATATTTTATAAAAAAAACATTGATATACCTACGTCTGATTCCTAAGCCCTATCTAGTATGGGATGTATCAAGTTAATTCTCAATATTATTACTTATTCGTTAAGGTTACAAATGTTTTAAACAAATCGCATTTGTATTTAATCCGATATGTGTTCTTTTATATAATTTGATTATATACCTTATTGCCAAAAAGTGTTATTGAGTTTTTCTGATTATAGAAATGCTTAATAACAGCTCGGAGTTTCGGAGTTGAGGTCCTAACCCCAGTACCTCGGAAAGCACGTAAAGCCGTCTGTACTGCGTCTGAGCTCTCCCCGGTCGTGTCGGAAAACCATCCCATCGGATTATGAGAGTGAGGGAACAGAGAGTGCACCTGTGTTTGTGCACACACTGGTGCACTATAGGTATATAGGCACAATATCTCCTGCGTAGTTGGCTGGTCTCAGTAAAGAACTGCCGCCGTGGCCAAAATCGTTTAGAAGAACATCATATAGCTGATAATTTTAATATATACATTTAAACGGTGCAGTAGCGTGACATACAATACATATATAATGAAGTGCCGATTGACTTGAGCATGATGCCGCATCATAATCGTTGTCACCTTTCGTATTTTAGTACATAGCAACTATTATATACTTATATCTTTGACTATACCTAAAACGTCACGTAGTTATGCTAACTAACCAGAGATCGTCTGATGAATTTTGACTATTTTAAATGTCTTGTTGTCTGTCATGAACGTTGAGTTTCTTTTTTTTTATATATACAAAGACAATGCCCGCATTAGGTATGTATCCTGTGTCGCGGGGGACTTTACAAACATATAAGAAGCGGACACAAAGAACACCCAAACTCAGAGTAACAATTTGTGGATCGCAAAAAGGTTTATCTCTGTGTAGATTGAACATACCTCTCCAATGATCTATTACGAGGTCTTTCTATCTTCAAAATACTAATCTATACCAACATTATACAAAGGTAAAGGTTTTTGAGGTTGTACGGGGTAATCTTTGGATCTACTGAACCCATTATGAAAATTCTTTTACCAATCGAAAGCCGCATGTGTGAGGGTTATAGGCTATAAAAAAAAATAGTGATATCTGACAAACATTCAGGCGGAGTCGTTTGTAAAAGCTAGTCGAATTATAATTCGTAAAACTGACGATAATCGTACAGTTAATTCTTGACATACATGAATTGTACTCGTATTTATCTTATCGTTAGTAAAGTTCAAAATTCAATAAATATTTACATGGACAGAGGGATGCCAAAACTTCTACATACCAATATTAATCGATTATAGCGGTTATTAACGCTCAAAAAGTCAAATCGTGTCAATTGGCGATATATTTATTATCAGTACTAATATTATGCAGTTGAATAGTTAATACCTATAGCTATACCTACTTATATCACTAGAGGCATAAAAAGAGTGTTTGTTCTTATCTAATGTTCACTTTAATTAGATAATTATCATTAATCTAAACCGTCGTGGAGGTAATAATAACTTTTGAATAACTACTAACAGAAAAAGAAACTGACAGAAAATACGCAAAAAATTTAA
This sequence comes from Diaphora mendica, assembly GCA_949125395.1. Taxonomy (NCBI): domain Eukaryota; kingdom Metazoa; phylum Arthropoda; class Insecta; order Lepidoptera; family Erebidae; genus Diaphora; species Diaphora mendica. The sequence continues at coordinate 8,829,167 of OX421333.1, forward strand.
CAAACTATCTACATTATGTAATAAAAACTAACTACTAAGGTACCCACATAATTAACAATCTAAATAAATACCTATTAATACATCACTATTAGCTATCGAGACTTAAATTAATTTAACTTGTATTTACTACGAATTTAAAACACTAACAAACTAATTCCTTAGATATTTTTCTTATACATATACATATAACTAATAATTACAAGTCAGATGCTTTATTACATAATATAGAAACCTATGTACATAACCATAATTTATAAAAAAATAACAATATTTACATACAAGCGTCAAAAAACTCCACATCTTCGCCTACTGGTAGCGTTCCCAAAAGACTGGCAGCATTACCACGTTGAATGGCAATGCTGATTCTCTGTGCTAGAAAAAGGCCGGCCTTCTGGTCGCGAGAAGCGTCAATCAGTTGCTTGGCTAGTTGTTTAAACATAGCGCGAGCACTCGGACCCCATGAACCTAGCGTCTCTACCCCAAACGGTTCAAAAATGTAATTACCTATTAAATTTTGGTACTTACGCCGTTTGAGGCTTTCCGCAGAAGCAGCAGCAGCGCCAGCATAAAAAGCTGTACTTGGAAGATGAGATGGCGCGAGGGTGTCAACGCAAGTTGCGTCCCACACCAAAGGCTTACCCATCTTCCATGGCAGTAACGACATACCATCTGGTCTCTTGCATATACATATTATGTCTTTTACGGAGAAATACGAAGAGAGAGAGAAAACCAAATCTCTATCGCGACTCAACATTAGAAGATTACCATAAAAAAATCTTCTATTAACAAATCGTAATCAAAACAGAATGCATAAACAATCGAAATATTTCAAACGTGGAACAAACAAAGTTGCCAATAAAAACTAAAACTATATAGCATAAAAAAAAACAACCTTTTGCTAAAATTATAAGACATAGTCAAACAGTCAACTTTAATGAAAACACAGCATTCGTATTATAGAGGCACCTTAATAGTTCATAGGTTGTCATTCAGGTTCTACAAGTGACCAGATTATATGGAGATTCGATGAAATATTTATAATTACATTAAAAGCGACAGATTTTTATCGAATAAATAATAAATATGCTTTAATCGAAAAATACATTTTTGCGATTCTAGTCGGCTACTATAGTAACTCGAATCAAATTTTACTCTAATTTTGAATTTTCCTTTGCAAAATACATATGAATAAATGTGACACGTTGAGATGTTAAAGATTGAAAGTTTAAACTTTGTGTAGACATTAGTAGATTGCGAAACCATTTTTTTTATAAATAATTAACTTTTAACTGTTATCTCAAGACCTTTACTCAGGTAAAATTAAAAAATGGGGTTTTATGTAATAAACAGGTCCTGAAATGATTAATTACTTTCATTATAAACGTATTTAATATCGTTTCGCAGATTTATCTCTAAAGAGTCATATTACATTAATAAAATAATTTGGTTGCTTTTTTTACTGGTAATTAGTCCTGAATAATGTACAAGAAATACTTAACTGCATATATTTAAATTTAACAAATTACATTACGTAAAATTATTATTTCTTTAGCTTTAATTATTATGCAAAACTATGTTTTTCAAAAGGTCAAAAGCAACCGAATTCTTGGGTATATTAATAAATTGTTTATCGCTAAGCGATTTTCGTTCATTTTCAATGTTGATTTTTTGGTTTCAACATTAGTGTTTGTGAAATAAGCCATACAAAGTTTTATTAACATTTATATTATTTTATATTCCACCAAATATTTTGAATTACAGGACGTAATGACGTACATAATTGATTTGGAGATTTTTCTCCCATTGCTGTTTTTTATAAAAATAATAACTACTAGAGAGACTTCGAGATGACCTACAAGGTCAAAGCCAATAAAAAATATGAGCTAAGATATTTACGTGCGTCAGTTAAATATTTATGAAAACTTTACAGAAAAAATATATTTCATAATAGGTACCTAACATTTAATTAAATCATCAAATCAAAATCATTGAACGAACCTGTATATAATATATTTTGTATATATATTTAATAAAAGTGTCGCTTTTATTTCAAATGTGAGATTTTCCTAGTAACAGAGTCGTTAAGTATTTTATGCTTTGATGTGTAATTTTTCGTGTAGGCGTAATATACTTTCAAATAACCTCAATGATAATATTACTCAGATGTTTTATAGATTTAAAATTCAAATCATTTTTGAAGTTAAAATACTTTTTGAATTTATAAATTACATAAGAGGTTCTCATAAGTGCGACTGGGCAAAAATTGATAACTAAATTAATGAAATGACATTTTACCTCAAGATGAAAAATTAAATCACTATTTTAATATCTAGGCTAAACTTGATTCGTTTTAAACCAAATGTTTACGAACCTGACTATAAAGTCCGATTACGTTTTTATTTACAAACACTGTTTAATTAAGTAATTGCTTAACTATCTCGTTGGGTAACAACCAACTCGGCCGAACTGATTTAACGACTTTTTAATGTTTCACGATCGAGCGAGATTGGAGCGAGTTACAATCGTAGTAACTAAGGGTGTCAAATGTCCGCGAGTCCTTTTATTTATAAATAAAAAAATATGTTAATCTTTAATACTTCACCTAAATTTTATTAACGTTTAAATATTTATGTTCTCAACTCTCGATTTCGGAGAATGTATTGTCTCATTAAGATTTCTTTGGACATAAACACATGAATACAAGAAAATAAAAATCTTGCGCAACGTAATCAAGACTCACATATGACCTTCTTGATCTGACGTGAAACCATTAAATAAAGTTGTATTAAAAAACAGACCAGTATTATATGCATGTTTGTTATATATACACACATAAATAGAAATATATATGTGGTTGAATTTCACGTATGTCACACATACATATATATTCTAATGAGGCAAACATAAGCGCCTCGAGCGGATATTTCGTCAAAAATCCTTCGTAACTTTCAGTTTTGTTTCCGAGTTGCATAACTTACTTACCGTGTATAAGGGTTTAATGGAAGGGAGGACCTGGGGCACTGACGTACAGATAAGCACTAGTCGAGCACTTTTTAGCCATGCACATAATCCGTCATTGGGTAAATGAGCACAGTTATTTTATTTTAAAGTTCAAGCACACTCGCGACACAATTTTCTCCGAATATGAGGAAAACTATTGCCGCGCGGCGCGGGCTGCGCTTGCGACGGTCTGCGGGCGACTGGCGAGCGCGAGTGCCCCCACACGATAAAACCTTCGCTTTTCAAGAGTGGGGCAAGAACGGCTTTTTGAAAATCGCTACCTGTTATCAAGATCCCGTTTCCCGTTACGTATGAGTTTTCAGCTTTGCGCTGTGATTGGTCTCTCAAACTTCTAGAATTCTTATTTTAAATTTGTTAAGTTTCTTATAATATATATACCATATTGGTATTTAAACCCATGACATTCTTGGAAAAGTTTTTAGCTTACCAGTTTTTGCTTGCAGTTATTCCACAAAAATTATTTCCAGATAATGATATTATTTTTTTCTTTGTTCCAAACTCCTTTACACTTAGTTCTGCCGTGTGGCACGAAAGCATTCATCCGTCTAAAATTCTATATAATAGTAATTCTATATAATTAGAATTGGTGGCCAGTGGTTCTGTAACCTGTATTATAATTTAAAATGCGTACAAGCATGCATTAGTTGTTAGGATAACCTTATATATAAAAGTCTCGTGTCACAATGTTAGTCACCATACTCCTCTGAAACGGCTGGACCGATTTTTATGAAATTTTGTGTGCATATCGGGTAGATCTGAGAATCGACCAACATCTATTTTTTATACCGTTTTTTTTAATGGCAAAACAACGTTTGCCGGATCAGCTAGTTAGTTATAAAGAAGGAATCACCATTTATTATTCAGTGAAGTCAGTATTTGTTCCTCTTATTCCCTCACCTATACTAATACCATGAAGAGGTAAAGTTTGTGAGGTTGTAAAGAGGTAATCTCTGAATTCACTGTACTAATTTAACAAAATATTTTAATAATTGAAAGCCACATTATTTGTGAGTATCAAAGGCAAATATTAACCTGAAAAATGATTACTACGATATCGCACAAACACCCGGCCGCGGGTAGAAGCTAATTGGACCTATATAAAAGAATTATGGAAATATTTTTTCAACAATATGAATTACAATTTTAAAAATACATGAGTTTGTTTACCTCAAATATATAAAGCCTAATTGTACATTTACATCCTGACATGTCTTGTTATGGAAAATCTCTTCAGTGACAATACATTTTATACTGGAAAAACCACATTTACTTGTTAATTGGGTTGAAATTTAATCATTAAATTTAATGTTATGATCGTAATTTAACCGCCAGCTCATCTTTGGTATTTTACACAAAAATAAATCTTGCCTTTATCTTGAGATTCTTTATTAATTAATTATTTACCTTAATTATCTACGTTGATGCTGTTCTCAGAATCATATTACATCACTCCAAGAGCCTTCCACTGCAGAACATAGTCCTCTTCTAGTACCACGTTGGCCAGACGGGTTGGTAGAAGATTTATTTCAACTTTTCCTTCTTTTTGAAGTGATATTGACCCGCGTAGTTTCCTTGCGACCCATGGGATGAATATAGGTGGTGACACTCAGAAGTCTAAATTCGTCACCACACGTAATTCTCGGATTATCACAGGAAAAATCATTAAATACTATTATTTAACTTTTTTCTGAATTAAAGAAGCACACCAGGGGTAACACTAATTGATTTCATACTCAAAAACAAAGAAAATGATCAACAGCCTTTAATAGTACACAGCTGGAACTTGGGCTCTCCTTAGAAAAGAGTGTTATCACACTGGCTAGGCTAGGTTAGTATAGGGTTTTTTTCAGCATTCTTTTGTTTTTTTAAGTGAAATTTCTAATGCGACTTCCAACAAGGTTGCGTTAAACGTTTAACGCAACCGTTAAACGTTTAACGCTACCATTAAGGGTGTATGAAAGCATTGTTGCACATTACCAAGTTTCACTTCTTCCGCGCGGAGGCACTCCACGCATTTTTATGTATGGGCCTGCCAAAATGACTCTACTCTGCCTGATGGAAAGCATAAGCAAAATCCAAGAGTGGTGGTCAACATACTCATACACCATGGCGGCCTCTAGTCTCGCACTCACCAACGAAACAAAAAGCACGAATGCTCTCATTTTACGTTGATCTTCTGAGCGAGGGTAGTACCGCCCCGGTCGAGCCGGCCCAACCGTGCTGAAATCGGCGTGGCTCTACTACCTCTAACCTTCTTTCTCTTTAAAGAACTGTCGTCATACGTACTTTGCTCCCTTAATCAGCGTAGCGTAGCGACTTAAACTGTCAATTCGTCGCTTTCTACTGCGCTGAGTTTTTGAGGACTCTACAAATTGTTGTTTCAAGTGTTGGTGTTTTTCCTATCCGTTTCGTATATGTTGTAAACTCCCTCGCTTTCAGGATTAGTCTAGGGACTAATCCTGAAAGCTAGGGCGCGAAAGTTATCTTGAAACCTAAATCTGTGGCCGGCTCGACCGGAGTGATACCACGGCCTCACGGAAAACCGGTGTAACACAGCACAAGCGTGTTTTACCAGTGCCTAAACGCACTTGTGACGCCTCTGGTGTTGCGGGTGTCCATGGGCGGTAATCGCTTACCATGAGGCAATACGGCTGCTCGTTTGCCCCCTATTACATAAAATTTAAAAAATAAAAAAACAACAGGTTGCACTCCGGGAGTGCTGGCAGAACTGGAAACTTGAACATAAACGTGTGCATTTTTGATATTTTTTTTTTTTTTTTTAATTTCCTATATGTATTAAACACAAAGAAAGATGCTATACGAATCTATGCCTTGCTTTGTCTTTAATATTCCTTGAGAACCGATAACTACAGATATGCTTATTGTGATGTTATAAGGGTTAATGCTATACAGTATAAATATATTACCCGAGCGAAGCCGGGTTTACACACACGCACACTCGCGCAAGCGCACTGAGCCGTTTAAACGAAACAGCAGAAGCAGGCATACATTTTCAGCGCGCGATAGAAAGAGAGGGAGATATTACTTCCTCTCGTACGCCACGCCTTCGTCTTACGAATATTCGATCAGGTCACGTGGCCTGACGCGATTTTCTGAAGCGAGTTAAATTTTTTTTACCCATCCCAATAAAGTGCACAACGCCGTTAAAGAAGTTTTCACTTCAAAAACAAAAAACCTGAGTCTGTTATTACACCTTAGGCTCCGGAGAAAAACTACTCAAGAATGTTTAATAATTTGATTTTCTGTGAGACAGTTGTATCAATTTGTGGTGAAGCATGGTTACAGTCGTCACAACTAGGATGCAATCACAGGTAGATCATCCGAAGTTTCCTAACCACTTAACACGCTGTCCCTATCACTAATTCAATTAGTGCTCGTACAATTGTTTAAGTCGATTGAATACTCAAACGCAACCGAATCACTTCGTTCGTTGCATTGCTGCAATTAAACCTTAAAGTGTCAGTCTTGTCACGAGGCTCAACGATGTTTAATTCAGACAAGTGTTTGCCCTAAGTTTGAAATTCTAACATAATCATTAACTTTATCTGTTGAAGTTAGCGAAAAACATTTTACTTTATTTTTCGGATTAACAGGAGAGACAAAGATATTGTTTGTTAAAACAATTAGTATTTTATGGAGTTGATGCAATAATTTTTGTTCTTATTAGCTCTCTGTTTTAGATTTCAATAGGTTTCTCACTTTTCAGTTTACTGATTATTTTATTTCTAGCCTCTCCTTTGCTAAAATATCCATCTTTTATTTGAACACTAGCTGTGCCCCGCGGTGTTACCCGCGCGCCGCGGTACAACAACAACTGCGGTTAACGCTGAGGCGAAATGTAAAAAAACATGTAAAAAGTATCCTATATCCGTCTCCTGGTTTTAAGCTACCTCCCCACGAATTTCCAGCCAAATCGGTTCAGCCGTTCTTGAGTTATAAATAGTGTAACTAACACGACTTTCTTTAATATATATAGATGGTCTATGACAAAACACTAACTGCACAGAGTAGTGGACTCTCCTTTATATTCGTTAACTTGTTTTTCTACGTTTTGATACCAGACGTTTAAAAAGTAGATTTATAAGCTTTAAATTACTTGTATAAACACACACCTATATATAAAAACTTTTCTTGGTCAGCGATTATGGAAAGAAAGAAGAAAATTTGCGAAAACTCTTGTTCAAACTTTATATTGAATTTTGCAATCTTTATACTGAACTAGCTTTTACTCGCGGCTCCGCCCGCGTGTTTGTCAGTTATCGCAGCAAAGAGCAACCTATGTCGTTCCTAAAGAATCACAGTATCTCCATGCCAAATTTTATGAAAATCGGTGCAGCGTTTTGGCCGTGGAAGCAGGACAGACAGACAGAGTTACTTTCGCATTTATAATATAAGTATGGAAGTATGGATGGTCGACATTTGTTGTGATATGAGCAATAAGCATAAATATTTATTCTAAATATTTGCATGGACTTTCACTTCACTGAGGGACGAATTAAAGACTGTTCTTTTAGTAATATAAAGCCTTAGATTTTAACTTCAGTTAATTCATAATTTTATAGCTAAATCATCACCTTTCTAAAAACTGTTTGTCTGTTTGTTAGCAGACAGAAGTACTCGTAACACCTTTAGTCTGTTGATTTAAGAAAAACATATAATCTAATGAACTTCATATTTTCCTGAAAAGTGTAAATAACTTCACAATAAAACTCTGTTTTTAACCGACTTCCAAAAGGAGGAGGTTCTCAATTTCATGGGTTTTTTTTTATGTATGTACACTGATTACTCCTTCAATTGTGGACCGATTTTGAAAATTCTTGTTGTGTTCGAGCATACCCTACGCTCCCCATGCGTCCCATTGCTACCATATAAGGATCTGATGATGGGATCCCAAGGAAATCGAAGGAAACCCTCAAATTTGTTAGGCACGTACTATGTTTTTCATATATTTTCTAAAGCTTTTCAAATTACATTACCAAAAAAAATTACAACAACATAACAACAACAAAATTACATTACATTGCCAAAATTACATTTTGGCTTTGCACCGATTTCAAACCTATGAATAGGTAGCACATACAAATAATAGTGTTTCATCAATATTAAAGGTTTGCTTATGGGTGTATTTAATTAAATCTTTATTAAGTTATTTTATACTTTTTAGTTTTTGAAGTCGGTTTTTTTAAACGAAGTTTTTTTTTATTGTGAACACTTTCTGGCAATTCATGGAATCACGACTTAAAAAAAACTTTAATACGTTTTAATTAATGATACATAAATTTTGGGTTTATTAAGTTTTCCTTCCTGCACATCAATTATCGTACAAGAATCGAAACAATCAGAAATATAAGTCTATTTACATCGGGGATTGCAAAATAAACTTGTACGCTACAAAAGACTTCAACGGGAGTCCTACATTTGCGCCATAACGTGCCTTTGTTATTTTCTGAACAATGTTTAAAAAGAGAATAGAATTCATTATCATTAAAATCAACAGCTAGGCAAAGGATTAAATATGTTAGAAAATGTTTGCATACAAAACTGGTATTTTCATGTTGTCTGCACAATAGGATACATTCGTAAGTAACTTCTCCATTTATTACTATTGTTATGATCGGATGTGTATCTTGGAATAGTTTTAGACTAGAACGAACAGCATTAATGAAGTAATAATTTTTTTATTAATATTTTATAATATTTTTTTCATCCCACCAACTCGTAAAGACTATTCTTGCCCTTCGATATCTGAGTGCAAAAGCCGTTTTTATTCGCTAGAGGATAAAGTAAATTTGAATTTAGAACATCATGTGCACTAAGCTTGTGAAGTCAAAACATCATTAAATCTATTTACTTCTACCTCCATGGTGACGAATTTATCATACAATTTTTTTTTATTTGTTAAAAACTCAGAATCGGAATGTTCTTGGTGTACTTTTTTTTGATTTACTTTGCCAGCGCCATTTTCTTTTCATATCATTTAGTCATTTCCTCGCTGAGGTGGAATGAAAAGTTCCGTGTTGCACTCGAGTGCAATTTCTTTTTACCTAGTGCTCTTTTGATTTCCCTCGCTTCGAAGATTCTAATTTCAGAATCCTTCGCTTGCTCGGTCATCAAAATTGAGCACGCGGTTAAAAAGCAACTTTGCACTCTTGTATAACAAATAACTATTTATTTGTAGGTTAATTACTTATTACTTTTGAGTTCTTTTGTTACTTCAACTTTAAGACTTTTCATCTTTTAGTGGAAAATTCATAATAATATTGGAGTGAATCAACGCAATCAGAGGATACAAGACGTTATGAGCTAGTTTTACTGGTCTGTAACTTGCTAACTAGCTTTACGATGGATGCCCTCCATCGTCATGGAACACGATAGTTCAAAGTTAACATAGCAAAACATGCGTTTATTTATTTATAAACTAGTTGTTGCCCGCGGCACCGCCCGCCTATATTTCGGTTATCGCGGCAAATAGTAGCCTATGTTCTGATAATATAAGCTATATTACTGTAAAGTTTCATCCAAATCGTTCAGTAGTTTTTGCGTGAAAGAGTAACAAACATCCATCCATCCATACTCACAAACTTTCGCGTTTATAATATTAGTAGGATAGGAATAATTCTTGAAATTGATACACCTCTCTAATACATTTTTTTATAATTATTAGAGTATTAATCTTTCGGCATCTTTTTTTTGCAATCAGTAGTGGCGCTTAATGTAAAACAAAAAGAAAATTGTTTCTCGTTGGGTATCTACGGCAGTTTTTTGTGGTGGGATGTAAATTTTCAGCACCTATCGCAGTATCTTGTAATAAAATGTATAATTTTGCATAAAATTGTTAAATGAAACATGTTGATAAAAATCTGTAATCATACATTCCATTACCAGAAACTGCAAGTACTCAATGTGAAACGAAATATATATTCAAAATTTTGTTCCTTATTCAGCACTTATCTTATTTATAAAATTCTCGTGTCACAATATTTGTTACTACACTCCTCTGAAACGGCTGGACCGATTTTTATGAAATTTGGTGTGCATATCGGGTAGGTCTGAGAATCGATCAACGTCTATTTTTTATACCACATTTCTTTTTATGGCGAAACAACGTTTGTCGGATCAGTATAGATAGTAAACTTATAAATAAAGTTTATTGATACTGTAAGTGGAACAGCTCAGATGATTCAGCATCGAAGGTGCCTAAATAGCAATACTCCAGCAATCTTTTACCGTGGGAGAGCCACGCTTCGGCATGAATGGGCCGGCTCGACCGCAGTGACACCACGGCCTCACAGAAAAAACGGTGTGAAACAGCGCTTGCGCTGTGTTACACTGAGTGAGTGAGCATACCGGAGGCCCATACCCCAGCCCCTCCCCCCATCCCTCAAAGGCCGGCAAGGCACTTGTGACGCCTCTGGTGTTGCGGGTGTCCAAGAGCGGCGGTAATCGCTTACCATCAGGTGGTACGTTTTTTTTACGTACGTTTGGTTTGTACGTTTAGTTTGCCCTTTATTCCAAAAAATACGAAATCAGGGTTTCGCTTTCAAAAGTGCGCGCGCCATATTTTGATTAAGGTTTTCCCCTGTAGTCTATGTGGTGACGGATCAGGAAGTGCCACCATCTCTATTTATCCCATGGGTGTCATGAGAGGCGACTAAGGAAGAAAACTACGTAAGAAAACATCATTGCACAGAGAAAGAAAACTTTGATACAAAGGAGGTATAGGGTACCTACCCGTAGTTTTTTTTTATGCATGGCCCGCCAAAATGACTCTACTCTGCCTGATGGAAAGCATAAGCAGAATCCAAGAGTGGCGGTCCCCATACTCACTGCGGATGCAGACAATGCAGTATGGCGACCCACACCATGGCGGCCTAGTGATGCTGCTGCATCTTTTAGTCTAGTCAACATGTATGGAACTTGTTGACTAGACTATTTGGGCCTCCGGTCTCGCACTCACCAACGAAACACGACAGCACGAACGCTGTCATTTTACGTTGATTTTCTGTGCGAGGGTAGTACCGCCCCGGTCGAGCCGGCCCATTCGTGCTAAAATCAGCGTGGCTCTACTACCTTTATAGTATCGAATAGAAAGTTTAGTATAGAAGGTCAAAGCCTCCTTAATAAGGACAATATCCACTAGCTTAAGTTAATATTAGCCGTTCATCGCGGTGATATGTCCCCTAGGAACTGATCTTAAGAGCCCTAATCCTCAAATCAAAAACTTCATCTACGGGTGTCAGGTCTGAAAGGGTTGAACAGACGTAAATCCAGCAGTAAACTGTTAAAAGCTGTTGATGTTTCGCTTTCAATAGATTTGAATTCAAAATTATCTGATTTAGCTAATAAATTTATGAAATATCTGTTTATATTAATCCTAATCCGTTCAGCTGTTTTGATATATTAGTCAGTTAGTCTCGGTTTCCTTTTGCGTAATATATCATTTAATATACAAATTATATATTGACGGCCAAAAGTTCTATATATGTAGCGTAAATCATACAAATTTTATTGACATATATGAATCTCGAACGACTTTATTAAGCACACCAAGGTCAAATTGCAAATTAAATTAGGCTACTCATGCAATTACCTTTTCAATGCCTCCATGTTCAAATGAACAACGGAAATCGTAATTTTGCCTAAAAAAATGCGGCTATCGATCCAGTTCGTGTTATTATTGATTACACATGCTAACCTTGCTCTAAAAAATACAAAATCTTATTTGTTTTCAAATTAAATCGTAGATTTGATCATCGTAAATTAAAAACTGCTTCTGAATTGAAACTATGGAATTTAGTAGTTATTAAAAGGGCATGCAACTTCAGCTTTTATCAACAGAGCAAATTATTTACCTACTAGTGGTTGCCTGCAGCTCCACCCGCGAAAATGTCGGTTATCGCGGCAAATAGTAGCCTATGTGTTATTCTGATGTATAAGCTACATTACTGTAAAGTTTCACGCAAATCCGTTCAGTAGTTTTTGCGTGAAAGAGTAAAAAACATCCATCCATCCATCCATACTTACAAACTTTCGCGTTTATAATATTAGTATAGATTTATCAGTAATGTGTAAACATTCAACTATTCATTCTTCCACAAGATCACCAGTTTTGGATTCTAATCGCACTTTCCATCAAGCAGAGTAGAGTAACTTTGGCAAAAAAAGCTTAAAAAATATTGAAACATAGTTACCAGTAAGTTAGGCGATGAGTCATTAAAGTTGCAAGTTTTACTAGATACGTCACAAACATACAAGTATGTTAATTAATTTCACATCATAAAAGCGATGTGTCAAAAACATTTCCGTAATAAATTTCAATAAATTTAAGTAGAAGACGGCATAAAACTTGCTTGGGAATTAGCTAGTAGGAAACAGCTTCAAGAAAACCTAGGTTTACTTAGATTTCTTCGAATGGGAACCCAGGAAGCTAAAAACCACGATTAACATAGCGTTAGCATTTTTTAGGCATGAACATGAGACTGTCTCTTGGCTAAGGGACAACCACCCGGTTGTCCCTTAGCCAAGAGACAGGTAAGTTAAAATTATTGCAAAATTAAGCAAACATCCCTAGCCAGTCTGTCACCAGTATTTGGATGGATGTCTATTCTTCAGACATCGACACCCTCTGTGCCTCATAGTGCACGTTAAGCTCTCAGTCCCGGTTGTCATCTTACTTCGAGAGCGCTTAGTTCTTGTTTTTTTTAATGGGAGTAATCCCACTCTCACGCCCACTACTATAACTCCTGTACACCAAGATCAACAGCAGTAACCCACGAACACACCGAATTTTGACACTCGATAAATGGCAGAAAAAATTAAACTGTCTTAGAACCCGAAACGAAATTAATTACAAGAAAACTGGAGGAGTTGGACTGTAATAAGTCTTGTTAGTTCTTGAGTTCACACCCACATATGATGGCAGTATGCTCACATAAAAAATCAAAGTTCAACCGTATCGTAGTAGACTTAGAGCCGATCCCAACCTGATGGTTTAGGTGTAACGCTTTAAGGAAATAAAAAAAGATCTAATTATGTTACAATAATGGTGTCCAATTAGACCAATAAATTTAAAAGAAAAATAAATTGATTTGTTTAATTTCAACAAAATGTCGCAATTAGTGACGCAATATAACATACTGTCCTTACTTTTAACTTATTGAGGTTAATACATTTATCAGTACTAATAACAATAACCGAAAAATTAAAGCATATTATTGCTGAACCAACGGAAGCCTTCAAGTCAAGTTTTTGCAGAACCAATTAATCGTATAGAATTGAGGAACCCATCAGCTTCACTACTAGAAGTATTGTAGGCACTGCCATGGTAACCATGGCAAGTGGTTAAATTCTTAAGTACGCATAATAATAAATTAAAATAACTTACCCCTTAACTTATTAACGTTATTTAACTTTAAGCAACGGCTTTATGTTATTTTCAACTTTAAACTTAGTTTACACTTAATTAAAATTTAAAGAGATTTTCAAATTTAGCTTAACTTAAAGTTAGTTAGAAAATAACACAGAACCTTTGATAGAAGTTAAATAAATATTTATAAATAGAGAAGTTAATTGTTTACGGATTCTTTTAGAATCATTTGTTCTTCGTAGGTATCTACAATAGAATAAATAAGTATGTTTATCAGCTCAGACTCTGCTCAATTTAGTGAGATGTCTACGGTTATTATAATTAGTACCTGGATGACCTGTTTTTTTTTTAATTTCTAAGAATGAATCTAGAGCTAGATCGATTTATCGCTCCCGAAACCCCCTGCAAACTAAATTTCAAGAAAATCTTTGGAGCAGTTTCCAAGATTCAGATATACAAGAATTGCTCGTTTAAAGGTATTAGATGTAACATTTCATATATTTTTATTCGGTAATCATTAAATCCATGAATCTATACCATACCAATATATAAAGCTGAAGAGATTGTTTGTTTGAACGCGCTAATCTCAGGAACTTCTGGTCCGATTTAAGAAATACTTTCAGTGTTAGATAGCCCATTTATCGAGGAAGGTTTTAGGCTATACATCATCACGCTAAAACCAAAAGGAGCGGAGCACCAATGAAGAAATGAAGAATGTTACAAAAACGGGGGAAAATTATTATGCTACGGGCAATAGGAGACGTAAACGTGGTTGCGTGGGTCAGCTAGTTAAATATATTTTCATCCCACCATCTCGGAAAGAGTATTTTTACCCTTCAATATTTGAGTGTAAAAGCCGTTTTTATCCGCTAGACTAGAGGAAAAAGTAAATTGAATTTAGAACATGGTATGCACTTAGTTTGTGAATTCAAAACATCTTTAATTATTATTATTATTAATCTTTAAGCCTATTTACTCTATGAATTTATTAAACAATATTTTTTAATTTGTTAAAACCTCAGACTCGGAACCTTCTTGGTGTACTTTTTTTTAATTTGCTTTGCCCGCGCCATTTTTTTTTCACGTCAAGTAGTAATTTCCTCGTTGAGGTGGGATGAGAAGTTACGTGTTGCACTCGAGTGCAAAGTTTTTTCACCTCGTGCTCGTTTGATTCCCTCCTCCTCCTAATTTTAGAATCCTTCGCTTGCTCGGTCGTCAAAATTGAGCACACGGTTAAAAAGCAACTTTGCACTCTTGTTTATTAAATAAGTATTATTACACTTCTGTGTAAATATCATTTTACATTTTAATTTTATTATTTTACTTATTTTTAACTAAATTAATAAAGAATGTTAATAGTTATATAATTTTACTTTAAAATTAATTGTATGCCATTGAAACGTAATATTCGTAATGTAATTTAAGTAATTTTACATCAAATTTAATAAGTCAGACCTTTCATAATTTACCTGGTGCACACTAAAGAAATTATTATTCTTAAAATATATTTAAAAAATTATGAAATATTTTTTCAGATAGTATTTTTCTCTATCCAACCTCCTTTTTAACCGACTTCAAAAAAGGAGGTGGTTATAAATTCGACTGTACTTTTCTAAAATGTTTTTTACCTCACAACTTTCGACTGGGTGAACCGATTTTGATGATTCTTTTTTTATTTGAAGCTGGTGCTTCCAGTGTGGTCCCATTTCAATTTAATCCAGATTGAAGTCGTTTTTTTTTGTTAAAATTTGTGATTATTAAGGAGAGGCTTATGTCTAGCAGTTGATGATGACGCGACGGTGTAACATCACATAAACAAACCACGTGCCTTTATACTTCACTACAGTCTACATGCTCCTTAAAACCTATCTAGAATAGTCCTTAACAAACACATCTAAATAGAAGGTTATACATTTCTCATCAGTATAAAATTGTAATATATTCGTTTTAATGAATTTATTAGACAATTCTTTTGAATCTAGGAAGCTAGCTAATTAAGGAAGTGTAAACGAATTACCTAGTATCTTTTCTTACAATTTACTTTTCGTAGGCGTAGGTATACTTAAGTTTCACAAGAAGATCTGTGACGTCACAAACCACATTTTTAAGAAGAATTAACACTATAGTGCTGTTCTTCTCGTGTTTTTTATTTCTCAACAAAATGCGTCAATGCATGTCATACATTCACAAATTTGGAGTTGTTTATTATTGTTGATAAATAAACGATTGATTTACCACAAAAACTTTAGCACCTGTTAACGCATTAGCATCTTTATTATTTAATAGCAGGAAAAGGGTATTAATTAATACATTTGTTCACATTTTAAGCTCTAGTATATCCTTAATCATTTCGGCAAACTGTGAGCCATATATGACATTATACTTAGGTAGATTCTAATGTCAGAATTTACGTAAAACAGTTACTAATAATGCAATTACTGCAAAGTTTTATCATTGTATGTTTATTTATTTATTTATTTATTTTTAATACTTACTTTTTAACTTTCAAATACTACGTTGCAAGTTGCTCCTAAACCAATTAATATCACAATAGTTACTATAATTGAATCTAATCTAATTACACTATGTGTTAATAATTACAATGCTAAGATTCAGACTATAATTAGGTACAAAAAACCTTATTTTGTAATCTTTACATCTTCTTAGTCTTTCTTATTCTAAAAAATATTTGGGATCGGCTACTAGATATTAAATAAATTACATTTTCATCCCCCCATCTCGGAAAGAGTATTTTTGCCCTTCGATATCTGAGTACAAAAGCCGTTTTTATCCGCTTGAGGATAAAGTAAATTGAATTTAGAACATCGTGTGCTAAGTGCACACGATGTTCTAAATTCAATTTACTTTGTAAATTCAAAACATCATTAAACCTATTTACTTCCACCTCCATGGTGATGGTGTGACTCGGAAACTTCTTGGTGTACTGTTTTTTAATTTGCTTTGCCTCGCGCCATTTTCTTTTTTGCATTTAGTCAGATACTCGCTGAGGTGGGATGAAAAGTTACGTGTTGCACTCGAGCGTAAAGATTATTATACACCTCGTGCTCTTTTGATTCCCTCGCTTGCGCTCAGGATTCTAATTTTTAAATCACTCGCTACGCTCGTGATTCAATTTTAGAATCCTTTGCTTGTTCGGTCATCAAAATTGAGCACGCAGTTAAAAAGCAATTTTGCACTCTTGTAACAAATAAATATTATTTATTTTACAGATAAAAACATACAAAATCACAAGCTTTGTCCACCAAAACCAGGTTGATGGTTTGACTGGGGGATCAAGTCTCCGTACAGTAAAATTACTTGACCTGACTAACTGACTGATGCTAAACCTAAACAACTAGGACCAAAAACTTGAAACATTTGGTAATCTCGCCCCTTAGCAAGTAAAATATGGGTTATATGGGAGTTCTCATTTACATAGTTAGAGGGCCACCATGGATAGAGAGGTAGGAGAGCCACGCTGATTTCAGCATGAACGGGCCAGCTCAAACGGGGCGGTACTACCCTCGTACAGAAGATCAATGTAAAATGACAGCGTCCATGCTGTCGTGTTTTGTTGGTGAGTGCGAGACCGGAGGCCCAATGAAGCATCTAGGCCGCCATGGTGTGGGTTACCATGATGCATTGTTGCATTGTCTGCACGAGTAATGGGTATGGTGGCCACTAGTCTTGAATTCTGCTCATTCTTTCCATCAGGCAGAGTAGAGTCATTTTGGCAGGGCCATACTTACATAAAAAAAACACGCAAGGGAAGCCGTGGGCAAAAGCTAGTCTCGAAAACTTAACATACGTCAAGGTACATCACAAAATACATAATATAACACAGCTGATATACATAAGAAATGATATCGTGCATGAACTGGTCTGTGGCAGACGGATTGCGGTCCACACCTATCGACCTGAACATTCCAGAACAACGCACATAATATTGCCTAACACGCGATTGATTAGATATTCATTTATTTCAGGGTTTACATTCATGAAACGAAATGTTAATTAGTTACCTCATAGATCAACCATTAGTGGTGGTTTGTTTCATATTTGATAATATGTGGGCTTGTGGTGACTTCCACATACAACGCAGCAAAAACATACTACAGCGTCATCTATCTAAGACACACTGACCTACCAAGTAATTACTGATCCTGTATTGCAATATAGAAATAATTTCGCCTATTATCATGTTTACAGCTTCCCAAAATCAATCATCGGCCCGCCAGGCATTATCACCTCGCCTTGTCGGAGGATCCTCCCTTTGTGTTGGAGGGACATGACACCCGTTCCACAGTTTTAACGAGCAGCCGAGTTACGTAAAGGTTAGTGACCACCAGTGTATGTAGACACATGCAACTCCACAGACTCTGACGGTGAGCGTCATGGTCTTCGTGCCGACGCAGGATGACGACGGCAAGCCGATCGTGTGCCGCGCAGACAACCCCAACGGCACCACCCTCGTCATGGAGACCACGTGGACCATCAGCGTCGTCTGTAAGTATCTTTACAACTATAGTTAAGGAATCTTAAATCAGTGTACTCTTACATCGCTCACACAAGAAAAAGTGTGTTTGCCCACCTTTGAATACGTCCTCTGAGAAGAATTAGGCGAGCGATTCGTTGCTCGATGATGCCGATGATTCATATGTCCGCCCTGTGTATCGAGTCATTAAGACAGTCAATTATCCGGAATTGAAAAAAAACCGACCAATTTAGAACACAGTGTCACCACCATTCATCCCATTGATGTCGTAAGGGAGCTACATATATAGCTATGCAGGAAAACACATTTTGTACCGATAAAAGCTTTGGTAATGATGATACAAAATATTTTATTTTAGTTTATTAAGGAAACAAACAGATACAAAATAGATAACAATAATATACAAGTAATGTACACATAATCCAGAATAGTTTCCACAAATTAATTTAACATTTTGCGCTAAAACAAACAAAAAAAAAAAGTTTACGGCTATTGAAACAAGTCAAAATGTTGTTTTTAAATATATTTTTTAAGACAATCGCCACCAACAGTAATAAGAACTTGACAATTAACTTTAATGTAATTGTTAAGTGTATTATTAAAATCGGCATTTCAACGACCGTGGAGACTCATCCGTTACGGTCCTTAAATAACTTATCCTTCAATCTCTAGAATTGCAATCCCAACTTAAATTACGCAAAACAATTGAACAAAACGATGAAATTAATTCTCTTGCGACAGCCGAATAATGAAATTGTTTTAAGAGAATAAATGATAAAGTACCCGGAAAGTCGATACGATAGGCTTCCGTTCGGCATCTTCCCCTTTATTGTGACAGAGCCTTGAAGGTACATTTCGTATAGCCTTGTTTGGTCAATCAGCTTTACCTACAACATTTGTTTTCGTTGACGCTTCCGTATTTCTCTCATTAAACCTTACAAATTGGAAACCAAAAAAAACTATAAATATACATCAATCTTCGATATTTTGAAAAGTATTTTTTTTATAATATTCAAATTAAGTAAAGGAAGTACTAATTATACAAAGTCACAAATAACCAAATATGTTTCGTTCTGGTAAGAAGATTAAGCAATACAATAAAACATATCGCAGTGTTAGTTAGATGTATCAAAGTGTGTACAGATACATCAAAAAAACTAAAACCCAACTACGACAAAAAACGACGCTGAAAAAGTATGAAACAAGTTTCAAAAGCCGTAGTCACACGTTGTTAAAGTGTTATGGTGCGTTTCTATGTAACGTGTGACTACGGCTTTTGAAACTTGTTTCATACTTTTTCAGCGTCGTTTTTTGTCGTAGTTGGGTTTTAGTTTTTACTTTTTCTTTATTTAAAATGTTTTGGTGCCATTATTAATATATAATATATATATATTTGAAATGTACAAGTAACGCCCTTTCCAATGATACCAAACACGGCATATTTATCTCAAATTATTTTTTTAATTCATTACTTTATGTCGGCTAGAGGGCGCCACATTAGATTCAGCGACACGTCATATAGCCTATAACCAGAAGACGAACAAGACGCTTCTAACGATACCTCATTTGTCCAGTTCTAATAAGTAGTTGAGGAGCCATGAGGGAACAAATGAACATACATACATACATAGCTTGTCAAAATCATAACCCTCCTTTGGCTTTGCCGTAGTCGGATAATTAAGTGTAAGTTCCAAAAACCACTAGCGAAAAGAACCCAAAATAATTCAAAGGAGATAAACTAAGATTAGAACCTTCTTTTCGCAAAATCGTTTCACGCTTGACCTGCTTTGTTTCTTTTGTCTATAATGGATCTTAATATAATTCTAACGGCAGCCCTGTTTAATTCGTTACGTGGTTTTAATTGTTTCAACAACGTGCAACCTCAAATTTTCAATCAATTTTAATTTACCTATTAAGACCTTAAATATAATAAAATTAAAACATCTGACACACAAAACCATCTTGTCCCAAACTAAACAAAGTTTATACCTTTTTTTTTCTGCCGCACTAGGAATAGATCCTGTGTCGCAGGGGACTTTACAAACATACATGAAACGGACACAAAGAACACCCAGACTCAGAACAACTATTCGTGGATCGCACAAAGTGTTGTCCTACGTGGGATTTGAACCCACGACACTTAGCGAAGTAGGTAACGGCGTGGTGACCGTTAAACCACTAGGCCAAACGTGCAGTCAAATACTATGGGTACTATACAACTGACATAAACTTTTTTGTAACATATACATAATATAATGAAAAATATCCAAACTCCGAAACAAATATTTGCTGTTCATACATTTGGTTGAACTCTAGAATTGAACCCGAGACCTCAAGCACTGACCTCACATACGCTTCCACTTCACCACCGAGGCAGTTTTATAAATAAAATGCAGAAGTACCTATTTATTTTTAAGTAGAAATATAATAGGCGGACAGATGCATTTAATTCCAATTTTGATATTTTAAAATGTGCTAAGAATTATTGAGACGTAATCTTCATTACAATATGACACCCAGAAAGATAGGTACTTGCCCATTGTGTGGCGACGCTTTCGGACTTCAGAAGAACGTAACACTTGTTTTCTTAATTGTTTACTGGGACATTTAGAGAAACCAATTTTTCATTGTTCTTTCATTAGCTATGGTTAATTAAAACATTATTCGCTGAAACATCTTTCATGCCTAATAAGACCTAAAGTTTTCTAAATTTTGCAATTAAAATGCGGTGGCCGTGAGTTCATAATTTCGGTTCTCTCACAGACTATTGCGCTGTTTCTTTTTTTCTAAATGTACAGAATATCTCTCAAAGCGTAAGTGTTAAATGCATAAATAATTATTTATTAAAATGATTCATTAATTTAATAAGTAAGTAAAGATAGTTAGGTTTTATTTTGGTTAAAACCGGATGATGATAAAATCAGATTCATATCTATTATTTCTTCGCAATTACTGAATACCTAACAACCTGTATAAATGGTTTTGATGATAACAATATTAATTCAATCAAATAGTTGTGTTATTCAATATATATAAATATATATTATTGCGACGGCATGCGGCACGATAGACCGACGATTTAAACAAAGTAACTGGCAGTAGACGTATGCGATAGAGACCAGGGCCTGCAGTCTCGACATAGATAGCATAACGATCGTAAACTAACGATCGATAAATGTTTACGAATATTTTCGCTTGCCGTAACGATCTTAATCACAAGGGCAAGTCTCTACTCATCAATTATCGTGCAAAATCGTAAAGGACTGCAGTCTCGACATAGACAGCGATCGTTAATGATTGTTACGTGTTACTATATTGTATGTTGTACTCTTTTGTAGCAAAAATAAATGGTTTAAATGGTTTTTAAATGGTTAAAGTTGCGAATTCGGTAGCTAATTCTTATCGATAATTTTTTAACGATTTTTGGTAGTCTCTACCGATAAAACTATCGATTTTCATCGGTATCGTATCGAATTTGCTGTCAATTTAACGACAGTCGCAAATCGCTTATCGAGGCATTTTGGCAGCCCGCTAACTCGATAAGTATTCGAAAAGGATCGTTAACTGTGAAATATTATAAAAATAGAAATTGTATGAAGATACATATTTATCGGATTGTAATAATATCTTTTGCAAGTGTAGTGCACTTATTTATAATATTAATATTGTACATAATGGCGGAGGTTTATTTGACTTATCAATGATAACAATTGATTCAGAATGTTGCAAGGATATAAATATGTGTCCTATTAAAAAATGACAATTTAAATGTATTTTGGATTTAAAACTATAAATAAAAACTTGAGAGGTGTCAAGGGACACCCGGATGGAACGAAGTTTATATATATACATATACATATCCCTATACCTATGCCTACGCCTACGCCTATCCCTATATCTATACCCATACCTATACCTTATAAATATCAAGTTAAATAAATATAATTAATAGAAACATTAAAATACTTCCCTAAAATTAAGCAAGATATTGTACGTGGCACCATTTTGTTTCCAAAATTTCAAACTAACGATCGATAAATGTTAACGAATATTTTCGCTTGCCGTAACGATCTTAATCACAAGGGCAAGTCTCTACTCATGAATTACCGTGCAAAATCGTAAACAGGGACGTCGCTAAGTTACCGAAAATCCTATCTATAGTTTGACATTTTGGAAGCAAAGTTGTAAAGTGATGTTGGCTTTTTGCATTTATTTTCAGATTTGTTGTTTTTCTAAATTTGATTGTTTGATTATTTCTAAAATAATTTGAGTATTGTACGCGCATTTTTAATAGTAGTAGCATATCAAAAAAAAAAAATAGGTAAATGTATAGGTATAAGTATAAGGATAGGTACAGGTATAGGCATAGGTATACGTATAGGTATTTGTTATCATTGATAAGTCAAATAAACCTCCGCTATTATGTACAATTAACATTAAAAATTAGTGCACTACACTTGCAATGCAAAAGATATTATTACAATCTGATAAATATGTATCTTCATACAATTTCTATTTTTATAATATTTCACAGTTAACGATCCTTTTCGAATACTAATCGAGTTAGCGGGCTGCCAAAATGACAGCAAAAACGATACGATACCGATGAAAATCGATAGTTGCTACGGTAGAGACTACCAAAAATCGTTAAAAAGTTAACGATATGAATTAGCTACCGAATTCGCAACTTTAACGATCGCTATCTATGTCGCGACTGCAGGCCCAGGATAGTTCGCACTCCTAGCGAGGTCTTCATTCAGCAGTAGACAGCTATACCTAATACAGTATCTATATCTATACTAATATTATAAACGCTAAAGTTTGTAAGCATGGATGGATGGATGTTTGTTACTCTTTCACGCAAAAACTACTAAACGGATTTGGATGAAACTTTACAGTAATATAGCATAAACATCAGAATATTACATAACGGGTACTATTTGCCGCGATAGCCGACATATACAACGCGCGAAAAAGCTGCAACAACTAGTACAGTATAAATATTGAATACACATTTAGTGTGCCATTTTCCGTGCCAAAGGCAAAAAACGGCACCCTTATAGATTCGTCTGTCTGTCTGTCCATCCGTCTGTCTGTTTTTCAGAAACTATAAGAACTGTACTGTTGAAACATGGTAAGTAGATGAATTCTATGAACCGCATTAAGATTTTCACACAAAAATAAAATAAAAACAATAAATTTTGGGGCTCCCCATACTTAGAACTGAAACTCAATTATTTTTTTTCATCAAACCCATACATGTGGGGTATCTATGGATAGGTCTTCTAAAATAATATTGAGGTTTCTTAAATCATTTTTTTCTAAACCGAATAGTTTGCGCGAGAGTCACTTCCAAAGTGGTAAAATGTGTGTTGGACCCCTGTAATTTCTAAAATAAGGGAATGATAAAAGTAAAAAAAAAATATGATGTACATTAACACCGAAAATTGGTTTGAACGAGATCTAGTAAGTAGTTTTTTTTTTAATCTATACTAATATTATAAAGCTGCAGAGTTTGTTTGTTTGTTTGTTTGTTTGTTTGTTTGTTTGTTTGTTTGTTTGTTTGTTTGTTTGTTTGAACGCGCTAATCTCAGGATCTACTGGTCCGATTTGAAAAATTCTTTCAGTGTTGGATAGTCCATCTATCGAGGAAGGCTATAGGCTATATTTTATTTTCATAAAAAATAGAGATCCGTAAGAAAATTGCTATTTTGTAACCCAAGGTGTGAAATCGAAAACCTATTTTTGCGTGCGCTGCAAAAAGAATTGACAATAGAACAAAATAATGTATTACGGGTTTGTAGGTCCCATTAATATCTACAAAAAAGTCCGCGAGAGCATATTTTTTTTTTTTTTTTTTTTTATGGAATAGACCGGCAAACGAGCAGACGTATCGCCTGATGGTAAGCGATTACCGCCGCCCATGGACACCCGCAACACCAGAGGCGTCACAAGTCCGTTACCGGCCTTTGGGGGATGGGGGGGGGGAGATAGGGGGAGGGGTTGGGGTATGGGCTACCGGTATCCTCACTCACTCGGTGAAACACAGCGCAAGCACTATTTCACACCGGTTTTCTGTGAGGCCGTGGTATCACTCCGGTCGAGCCGGCCCATTCGTGCCGAAGCGTGGCTCTCCCACATCAAATATATCATATATCTAACTATCATGGTTTAGTCACAATAACCGCTTTTGTGTTCAAAAAAATTATTAAATCGTCTGAAGAAAGAAACTACGTTAAATGTTTATCGTAATATTAATCCTTATCTAAATAAAGCATTATGTTATCAAGGGTATTTATGTAGAAGTAAAATACTTTTTGTTTCATCCCATTCGGACATTTCGTTTAGAAGTTATCACGAGTATAAGACGCTAAGGTAGGTACCGATTATTGAGTTATTTGCCAAAGAGTTTTTATCAACATAATACCTAATATTAGTCTTTATCCAAATAAATGTGTTGTTGATTATAAGTATTAGATCTTAAAAGAGTATAATAAATACATCTATACTAATATATAAAGCTGAAGAGTTTTTGTTTGTTTGAACACGCTCATCTCAGGAACTACTGGTCCAATTTGAAAAAGTTCTTTCAGTGTTAGATAGCCCGTTTATCGAGGAAGTTTATCGAGTTTATCTATATCATCACGCTATGACCAATAGGAGCGGAGTACCAATGAAGAATGTTTCAAAAACGGGAGGAAATTATTACGCTACGGGCAATAGGAGACGCAAACGACGTTGCGTGGGTCATCTATACTAATATATAAAGCTGAAGAGTTTTTGTTTGTTTGTTTGTTTGTTTGTCCAATTTGAAAAAGTTCTTTCAGTATTAGATAGCCCGTTTATCGAGGAAGTTTATCTATATCATCACGCTATGACCAACAGGAGCGGAGTACCAATGAAGAATGTTTCAAAAACGGGGGGAAATTATTACGCTACGGGCAATAGGGGACGCAAACGACGTTGCGTGGGTCATCTATACTAATATATAAAGCTGAACAGTTTTTGTTCGTTTGAACGCGCTAATCTCAGGAACTACTGGTCCAATTTGAAAAAAATTTTTTCAGTGTTAGATAGCCCGTTTATCGAGGAAGTTTAGCGAGTTTATCTATATCATCACGCTATGACCAATAGGTGCGGAGTACCAATGAAGAATGTTTCAAAAGCGGGGGGAAACTATTACGCTACGGGCAATAGGAGACGCAAACGACGTTGCGTGGGTCAGCTAGTACTATTATATAAAGCTGAAGAGTTTTTGTTCGTTTGAATGCGCTTACCTTAGGAACTACTGGTCAAATTTGAAAAAGTTCTTTCAGTGTTAGATAGCCCGTTTATCGAGGAAGTTTATCGAGTTTATCTATATCATCACGCTATGACCAATAGGAGCGGAGTACCAATGAAGAATGTTTCAAAAACGGGAGGAAATTATTACGCTACGGGCAATAGGAGACGCAAACGACGTTGCGTGGGTCATCTATACTAATATATAAAGCTGAAGAGTTTTTGTTTGTTTGAACGCGCTAATCTCAGGAACTACTGGTCCAATTTGAAAAAAATTTTTTCAGTGTTAGATAGCCCGTTTATCGAGGAAGTTTAGCGAGTTTATCTATATCATCACGCTATGACCAATAGGTGCGGAGTACCAATGAAGAATGTTTCAAAAGCGGGGGGAAACTATTACGCTACGGGCAATAGGAGACGCAAACGACGTTGCGTGGGTCAGCTAGTACGTCATAAATCGTAAACCGCAATTTATCGATCAAAGTTACAACGAACTACAAGAACTGTTATATTATGTTACTTGCTGCTGCGGGACCATTAATGCGCGAGTCCGACTCGCACTAGGCCGCTCATTTCCAGATGTCCATAGGCGGAGTTAAACACTCACCATCAATGAATCCCTCTTTTTTTTCGTGCGTGGCTATATCGGACTCGAACCGACTAAAAGCCCCACCCCGCGACTTCTCGGTTACTAGAAGCTGGGGAACCAGGTGCACCCTAGGAAGGAAAACCCTGGAACACCATCAATTAACGAACACAGGGGTGTGTTTTTTTAACCTAACCATACTGGTAATATTATAAATTCGAAACTAACTTTTTTTTAAGTAATAAGGGGCAAACGAGCAGATGTATCGCCTGATGGTAAGCGATTACCGCCGCCCATGGACACCCGCAACACTAGAGGCGTCACAAGTGCGTTGCCGGCCTTTTGAGGATGGGGGGGGACACATACAGCGCAAGCGCTGTTTCACACCGTTTTCTGTGAGGCCGTGATATCACTCCGGTCGAGCCGGCCCATTTATGCAGAAGCGTGGCTCTCCCACGGTAACGGTAACTGTCTGTCTGTTACACTTTCACGGCTAAACCACAATACCGATTTCAATGGAATTTGGCATAGAGATACTTTGATCCTTGAGGAAGGACATAGGCTACTCTATACTTACATAACCCTCAGATACGTGATCAGAGCCAAGCCCAAAAGCTAGTTATACCAAAGAAAAAAACTTGTAAAATCAGTAAAATGAAGACTGTCACCTCGATAGAAATCCTAATCATTAAAATGGCTACAGATTACAGTACCAAACACTAGATGACTAGACAAACTATGGCGACAACGGAAGTTTTGTTACCGGAAGAATACCAATCAAAACAAACCAGATAAGTTTATTATTACAAGAAAATATATGTACGACTAATTATATATTAAATAATAAATGAGCAAGCATCAAGGAAAATAGTATGCAACGAGATATTCATCGTCTAATAACGCACCATTAAATAATATTGTAGGAACAAAATTATAATAGTTTAGTGCACTTTTCCGTATGCAAAGATGCCAGTGTTTACTTAGTTTTATATAATAACTAGCTTTTACACGCGGCTTCGCTCACGCAGACTTTCATCCCCTGATTTACCCCCTTAGGGTTGGAATTTCAAAAATCCTTTCTTAGTGCTCACTTACGTTATATAGAGAACCTACATACAAAATTTCAGGATTCTAGCTTCAGCGGTTTGGGCTGTGCGTTGATCTTTGGGTATGTCAGTCAGTCAGTTAGTAACCTTACTCTTTTATATATATACCTAGAAATGTTATGACAAAGTAATCCCGTGAATGACGTACAGTGCCGAGACGTGGACACTAATTGCAGGGCTAATCCATAAGCTTGAAGTCAATCAGTGTGTTATGGAAAGGGTTATACTTCGAGTCTCTCTGAAGTACAAATCCCACTCAGGAGTCTTGCATCTTGCATGCTTGCATCTGCAAGAGTAGATGGCCTGACGTACGTAGAAGTTCCAGGGTTTTCCTCTCTAGGGCTCACCTGGTTCCCCAATTTCTAGTACCTGAGACAGCGTGCGGTTTTTGGTCAGTTCAATTCCGACATAACCACAAGGAGGTGGTATCCAGAGGATTTCCGCACAGCCAAAAGAGAAAACTCCGCAAACATTCTTCAATGGGTTTTAATTCTCAATTATTGATGAATTAACGGCGTAAAGACATTATATGTCCAAGATTCCCTATAAGGACGGCCTTAGCAGGTAGACACTACCAGAGTCTTAGTGGTCGTCTTTATTACAAACTTAATAGAATATGTAACCTGTACCCTTTAACAAGGCTGGAATGTAAGAATGTAATATCTGGATACCTTAGAAATGTGACATATGAAGAGACAGAAAACTTGTTCACGAAAGTAACCTAAAGTCATCATGGTCATTTTTACAATACACTGAAACACATACCACACACAAACACTCAAACAAACACAATCACACAGTCACATAATCTCAACACGCATACAGTTTATACTACACACCTTCTTGTAATTGTCTTATTAAATTTCACATCATACCATCTCTCATTGAACTTTCATAAACAAAGTACTACACACATCAAAAGTGTCTAGGGATCAACATATGTGTCTAGGGATCAACATATATTTTTGCAATAACTTTTCTCCTGATTGATATTAATTAAAATTTTCTTTAAGGATTCATCAAATAAAGTGTTTTCGTTTGTCACGGTAACGATAAACCAAGTCACCTTTGCATTAATAAATAAATTTGCCATTTTCCTAATAAAGGGATTTCGAAAAAAAGACTGAAATAACAGTTTTCTTTAAAATTTTATTAGGTAACTTAAACAATTAATAATCCGTGTTTCTACCGCGAACACTAACACAAGAACATCGGTTTGGCATACTCAAAATGAGTTCATCCAAATCACGCTGTGGAATGGCCGCCCATGTTCGTTGCAACAACAAAAAAAGGTCTTCTTGCGACTGGATACCCTCCATATTCGGCAGAGCTCTTCTCTGTAGCATATCCCATGCATGCTCAATCGGGTTCAAGTCTGGCGACTGAGCAGGCCAGGGCCAAAGCCACATCTTAATCTCAAGAAATCCGCATAAAAATGCTTGATCCCTAGACACTTTTGATGTGTGTAGTTGTTCACAGTTCTCAGAAGAGAAGTTTCTTCATTCCTCTTTGAGCTATTTTTATACGTTAATGATTTAACAACGTCCCATGTAGCTTTTGGGTTTCCCCTGGCCTTCAATCTTCAATTTGCATTAAGTATGTGCGCGGTTTTTCCGGTTCCGGCGGTCAAACTGAAAACATGTACGTCAACGTCGTCCGCGGATTTTAATCGTAAAATAGTGTTTTAAAGTGACATTTTCGTGCTGTGAAACGTAAAAACATTAAAACGAAGTTCATTAACCACTACTCATAAAAGAACACAATAAGAGTGCTAAAATTCGTGCGATAGTTGTTGATAAACACCCTCGGAATTATAACTTAAAATTAGTCACGGTCATAGACAATAGACTCGTCTCAGTTTAATACCAACATTACGCCAGTGTGACAGTGACTTGACGGTGACATTGTGTTGCCACTCAAGAAAAACAAAAGCTACCAACGAGTGATACCACACAAGAAACGAAATTTCCCTAGTCATGGATAAAAACATGGAACTAATTCTAAACAAACTCGACGAGAAATTTAAAAATCAAACCGAACTCATAACACACTCCGTCACTAAGAGCATCATGGAAGCTTTAGACGAGAAAATGAAAACTATCATGGAGGAAAATACTAAACTCAAGGACAAAATTTCAGAACTTGAATTTAAACTTAAAAGAGCAGAGACAGAAAAGAGAAAAAACAATCTTGTCTTTTTTGGAATCAATGAAAATATTAAATTCGAAACGGAATTAGTGGATTTTATCAAAGAAGTCATTGTGAGTATGGGAGTTCATATGGATAGCCAAGAAATTAGCAAAGTATATAGAGTTGGGCAGAAAACTGAAAATGGAAACCGTCCAGTGGTAGTCACCATTACAACTCAATGGAAAAAACATCTTATACTGAAAAATAAGCCTAACCTTCCACAAGGCCTCAACATAAAAGAGGACTATCCCAAAGAAATCCTAGACAAACGCAAACAGTTACAGCCGCGAGTAGAAGAAGAAATAAAGAAAGGAAATATCGCCTATATAAAATACGACAAGCTCATCGTAAAGAAACCAAAAGAAAATAGAGAGAAAAGGAAAAGAGGAACTTCTGACTCACCAAAGGCACCATCTGAAAAGAAAACCAACAAGAAGGCAACACTGAACAATCCATCAACCACACTACCCAAAACACATACTAGAGAAATCATAAGACCCAACATACTAAACTATGTAGAAAGAGCAAGCTCTGATCCACAAATAAATCTCTCAAAAAACTAAATATTCCCACGGACCACCGGAATCAAATGATGAATACACCAACAATTAATTATATACACAAACCATCAACAAAATGTCTTCCACCACGGCTGGTCCCCGCGGAAGACTTAGACCATCACCCTCTAACAAGAATAAAAAACAAAAGGAATGAGAACAAGTTATACATAGCAACTCTAAATACCAGAACTTTAAGAACACCAGAATCTTTATTAGAACTTGAAGAAGCATTGAAGGACCTAAAATGGGATATTTTAGGAATTAGTGAAATGAGAAGAACAGGAGAACGTATTGAAGAGCACCAGGACTTCATATTATTCAACAAAGGAGACATCGAAGGACAAGGAGGGGTCGGATTTATAGTTAAAAAGCACCTAAAAGAACAAATAATAGAATTCATTGGAGTTAATGACCGAACTGCCATACTCAACATCAAATTACCTAGCTTCAAAAAAACATGGACAATCATCCAAGCCTATGCTCCTACGGAGCAAGCAAATGAACTTAAACATGAATCTTTTTACAATGACCTATCCCAAGCTATTATAAGTAATTACTCAAAAAACATAATTATACTAATGGGAGATTTTAATGCGCAAGTGGGAACAAAACAATGTAAAGAAGAATATGTGTTGGGAAACTTTGGCTACGGCAAAAGAAGCAAAAATGGGCAAAGATTGGTTGAATTCTTATTAGAGCACAATCTAACCCTCCTAAATGGTATTTTTAAGAAAAACAATAACAACAAGTGGACCTGGATCTCTCCAGGCGGGAATCATAGAAACGAAATAGATTATATTATAAGCAGCCACCCAAATCTATTTACAGACACAGCAGTCGTATCAAAATTAAACTTTAATACCGACCACCGCATGGTAAGGGCGTCACTCAAGACTATACAACCCAAAGGATCCAGAAAGTTTGCTATGCATGACACACTCCTGACATGTAGTACAGAATCCAACAAAACAATGGAGAATTCCTTGTCAATACTCAGCAGAGAACTATTAGAAACCGATGCAATAGATGTAAAAACAACCTACAACAAACTACAAAACAAAATTACATGTCAAAGAGACCAAAAGGGGACACAACATAAATACAATTTAAGTAATTCAACACTACAACTTATAAAAGATAGGAAAAGTTTATTTGACTGCAAAACAAGGAAACAGAACATCCAAAAAATAACTAACTTAAGCAAAAAAATCAAAGAAGGCATCAAAAAGGACAGGAAAGTCAAAAGGTTGCAAACCCTAGAAAAACATATAGCGAGGACAGGAGGAACTAGAAAAGCTCTAAAAGAACTCCGAGAATCAAACCAATGGATCCCGAAATTGAAAAACAACCAAAAAAACGTAACAGGCCGAAAGAACATAAATAGAATAGCTACGAAATTCTACCGCAATCTATATTCCAAACAAGACACCACTACACATCTAAGTCGAGAAACCCTGAATTATAATCTGCTCTTAGTGAACCCAGAACCTGACATACTACCCAATGAAACAAGGAAAGCCATACTAAGCCAAAAGTTAGACAAAGCACCAGGTCCAGATAAAATCACAAACGAGCTACTGAGAGGAACCGTAGAAGAACTGGTCCCCATTTTAACTAAAATCTTCAACGGCATCCTGAGATCGGGACAGATTCCAGAACAATGGGAGACATCCCACATCATTCTCATACATAAGAAAGGACAAAAGGACGACATAGGGAACTACAGACCAATAAGTCTGATGTCTAACATATATAAAATTTTCTCCAAAATTATTTTAAACCGAATAAGCAACACACTTGATGAAAACCAACCGAAGGAACAAGCTGGCTTTAGGAAAAACTTCTCCACGATAGATCACATTCACACAGTCAAGCAAATTATGGAAAAATACAGTGAGTACAACAAATCGCTATATATGGCTTTTATTGATTATTCTAAGGCATTTGACAGCATCAGCCACACAGCCATATGGGAAAGCTTACGAAACCAGGGAATCCCGACAGTGTACATAAACACCATTAAAAACATTTACTCCAACAGTAAGGCAAGAGTACAACTGGAAACCTTGGGTGAGACATTCCAAGTAAAAAGAGGCGTCAGACAGGGCGACCCGATGTCCCCAAAGCTGTTCTCGGCGGTGCTGGAAAACATATTTCGAAAGCTAATCTGGGACCAACATGGACTAAATATAGATGGTCAAAAATTAAACCATCTTAGATTCGCTGACGATATTGTTTTTTTTGAAGAACAACCAGGGATCCTAGAAGAAATGATACAAGATCTAAATAAAGAGAGTGAGAAAGTGGGCTTATTTATGAATATAAACAAAACGAAGCTATTAACGAATTCAAACAAATATGAAATAAAAATTAACAACCAACCTGTTGAATATGTAGATGAATATATCTATTTAGGACAAATCATCTCACATACAGACACAACTACAAAAGAAATCAAAAGACGAATAGCTAACGGATGGAAAAGATATTGGTCACTGAAAGAGATCATGAAATCCACAGATCTCGGTATGGGTATCAAAAGGAAGGTCTTCAATACCTGCGTTCTCCCATGTATTACATATGGGTGTGAAACCTGGGCTCTTACGAAACATCACAGAAACATGCTGGCACACTGCCAAAGAGCGATGGAACGAAGTATGATAGGTATTAAGAAACAAGATAAGATACGAAACACCGTCATAAGAAGTAAGACAAAAGTCACAGACGTACTTACTAGAATAGATAGTTTGAAGTGGAGATGGACTGGGCACATGCTACGCGGTACACAGAAATGGAGCAACATCATAACAGACTGGTACCCTAGAGATGGGAGAAGGAACAGAGGAGGACAAAGCAAGAGATGGGAAGATGAACTAAAACTGACGGCAGGCCCAAAATGGAGAAGGGTTGCTAGAGACAGAGTACAATGGAAATTGTTAGAGGAGGCCTTTGCCAAGAGGCACACTGAACTCAGAGATATTTTTTAACTAAAGAGACAACCACAATACAAAGAAAGAAGAAAAGAAAGCAGTTCAGGATAAGAGGCTTATTATTATTATTATTATAAGTATGTGCGCGACAAATTAACAAAAAACTCATTTTTTTTTATTATTTTTTTATGTATGGCCCGCCATAATGACTCTACTCTGCCTGATGGAAAGCATAAAGAGAACCCAAGAGTGGTGGTCACCATACTGCGAATGCAGACAATGCAGTATGGCGACCCACACCATGGCGGCCTAGTGATGCTGCTGCATCTTTTAGTCTAGTCAAAGCTAGTGGCTCTACTACCTACAAAAATATTCCCGTATGGTCCCATTTAAATTTGGTCCAGATTGAAATCGGTTTTGTTTGTTAAAATTTGTGATTATTCAACTAAAAGTATTGAATGGTTACCAATATTTCAGAATCTCTCTCTAAGCAAATTCAACTCGCCTTAAGCAGATTTTTTACACAAATTACGCAACAAATAAAAGAAGAGGTGGAAGACCGCAATAATGACCTTTTATCAATATCAAATATCGCATTTTAGTCAACATAGTCCAGCCATTATAATCAATCAACTCACTTTAGTCACAGAATAAATAATAGTACTTACGTACAGAAGTTCCACTGTCGAACAAAAGTCAAGTTTAGGCATAAAAAAATTTCAACTCTGTGACCTCGCAAGCGACTACCTACAAACATAATAATTAGTTCGTTTCGGAGTCATTTTTCGCAGTAAATACACGTAATATTCAACTTGTTTGCGAACGACGCGACGCGGCTAGCGTGCGCAGCGTGCGAGCCGAGCGCCGAGTGGCAACCATTGCCTAGTAGTCCTTCTCGGAAGGCGCTCGGCGGAACATACCTTAACTGAGAAGTGAAACCCCCCTGCTTTAGTATGATAGGATAATATTACAACAAGACTTACACACCTTGATGTTAAAAACACGCTCTTTACTATATTATACCTATGACTCAGCCACTGATATATGGTTCATCTCATGGACTGTGTTTTTAAGATATAAAAATGTGAGAAAGCAATATTATATATATTACTAGCTGATTCGGCACACGTTGTTTTGCCATAAAAATAAAAAATAAATTTAGGGGTATGAAAAATAGATGTTGGTCGATTCTCAGACCTACCCGATATGCACACCAAATTTCATAAAAATCAGTCCAGCCTTTTCGGAGGAGTATGGTAACTAACATTGTGACACGAGAATTTTATATATAAGATATAGAGAGGTCCGAAAGCTTTACTGGGACTCGTAGTTAACTATATCGACTACTACATACTAGTAAATATAAAAATAAGTTTTGAAAAACGTCCGACATAACGCTTGGTTGAAAACATAACTTAAATATCTATATATATAAATATATATATTGTGCACTATAATATCTCCTGCGTAGTTGGCTGATCTCCGTTGAGACTGGCTGCTGTGGCCGAAATCGGCTAGGGGACGACAATAAGAGCCGACAAAGGCAGCAAACTACTTAACAAACAACTACCCAACTACCAGTCTTGCCAGCGTGGTATGGTAGGCGAAAAACTCCTTGTTAAGACGAGGCCTATGTCCAACAGAGGACTGTTAAAGGCTTTTGATGTAAAATGTACCTCATTGTTGTCAACATAAAATTATTGTTTCTCATTTTAGCGCCACGTTTGACTACTTCATCACAAACTACACAATTGGCTGGACAGTAGCGAACCTTGGCCCTGTAAAATAAATAAAGACGTTATTAAATATGACAATTATTGTTGACAGACATTTTGACAGTTAAATTTTCTACTCCATTGTGTTCAGCGTCTCCCTCTCCATGCATGTACGAAAACCAATTCTATTGTGTTTTGACATTTAAGAGTTAATAAACTCATTTCACTTTTTAATTTGATATATATTGTTATGATAATTTAA
The DNA here is from genome assembly GCA_949125395.1 of Diaphora mendica. Taxonomy (NCBI): domain Eukaryota; kingdom Metazoa; phylum Arthropoda; class Insecta; order Lepidoptera; family Erebidae; genus Diaphora; species Diaphora mendica. The sequence continues at coordinate 8,863,700 of OX421333.1, forward strand.
TACTCTACCGTTATATTAGGTGTGAAAATATGTAGGTATTTTCACGGATGGTATAGTGGTTTAGGCGATCACTTCTGTGCTTTCCACTGTATTGAGTGTTCGATCTGGTTCCACAGGTTCGATCCTGACACGGAACAACTATAGTTTTTCTTCTTGGTATTGTCATCTAACAAGAGAATTAAAACAATTAAATAGTTAGTAGATGTTACAGTTACAAGCGTAGCTCTAGTCAAGGTATGTTAAAAGTAAAGAAAATAGCGTTGAGAAGGGATATGCATACCTATCTACTACGGGCCCGTGATGAAAATTGATGGGTCATGTGACCCACCAGGAGACCTTTTAAGAAAGACTGTATCTTTGGGGCCTAAAACGATAACATTCAGCACTGTGCCGTCACATGTAAGCTGTCCAACTGAGTACTGGTGAATGGTCTTCCCTTCACCACAGCCCAGGGTAGCAACTCTCGATTTTTCTCCCTTGTCAAATGATTTTTGTAAGGCGTTGCGAAATAATGGATAAGACGAGGTATTAAAATTGTATGGAAAATTAGCTAGGATTCATTTTTTGAAAATTTATTAAAAAAAAATACCGAGCAAAGTACCGTCATCCAGGTACTCAAGTTTAAAGCAGTACTTTGTAAAGTATTATTTATTAGGTACATTATTATTATAAAATATTTCTAAATCAAAAGTCAACTAAATTATAACCCTGGGTTGCATTGTCTCTTTATTCTCCATTTTGTTTAACAAAACTTTAATATTTGTAAAGCATTCAATAAATCTTTGCTGTCAAACCATAAGTCATTTAGCCGTGAGTGTGTAACGATGAGTAATAACTCGTCATTCATATCAAGCTATCAAACCTACTCCAAAACACAAAGCGCATCATCAAATCCTGAAACACAAACAGTATGAAAACAAATCTACCCACAATTTAACAAAATAAGTACATTCGACCTCCTTCCACTAATCACCCACTTTATTTCCGGGTCTGTATTTCCGTACCCTGGGGCAAGACATCATCATATAATTGTGTGAAGAATAATTTCATTAATTGCACAAAACAGTAATATTTTTTCAAATTAATGTAGGCTGTATTCATGGCTTCGTGAGGAGTTCCAAATGTAGATTGTTACATTGTTGTCTAAACAAAACTTATTATACCATTCTAGTAGACATCCATAAATAGATTTATGTTATAAAAACTGGTTGATTTGGTTAAAAGGTCGTTTTAAAGATGTAGTCACAAGTTGGGTTTTGGTTTAGGTAGTATAGAAATACAATCGAGAAAACGTTACACTTTATTCACTATCATCATATATCACTACTTATTATAAAACAAATCTGTTTGTCTGTGTGTTCGCGGCAAACTCAAAAGCTACTGTACAGATTTTAGTGTGGTTTTTACCAATAGATAGAGTGATTCTTGGGGAAGGTTTCCGTATACAACTTGTTACATTTTTGAGTACATTTCTTTTTACACTTCTTAGAATAACATAGGCTATATTAAATTTTCAATATATCGATTCTTGTTGGCGTTTTAACATCAACTACTTTATCATAAGGTTGTAGAATACGGACCCGTGTCGAAAATTGATAGGTCATGTAAACCACCAGAAGACCTTTTTCGAAAGATACAGGGGCATAAAACAATAAAATTCAACACTAGTTGTTGCCCGCGGCTTCACACGCATAAATGTCGGTTCTCGCGGCAAATAGTAGCCTATGTGTTATTCTGATGTATAAGCTATATTGCTGTAAAGTTTCATCCATATCCGTTCAGTAGTTTTTGCGGGAAAGAGTAACAAACATCCATCCATCCATCCATACTTACAAACTTTCGCGTTTATATTTTTTTTTTTCGTTCAATTTGAATTAGAACTTCCGTTATGTATCGGTGTCCAGTCAGTGTACCGTTTTCGATGAAGACTAACTCCGTACGATCCATAGAATTTATTCCTGCCCAAAACATAACAGAGCTCCTCCATAAGGTGTGATTTCTTCAAAACATGCCTCTGCAAAGCGTTCTCCTCGTCTACGTAGCACTCGCCGACGTCGGTCTTCACCATGCAGAGATATCCTGGCTTCATCGGAGAACAATACCCTATCCCAGTCTTTCATGACTTTCATTCCCAGTCATAACACACAATTTCGAGCGAAGCTAAGCCTGGCAACTCCATGTCCACGGAGTAATCTAAATTACTCCGTGGACATGGAGTAATTTAGATTACTCCATGGGATCTCCATCGCCCGGCACGCGGCCCTAAGGCCGCGTGCCGTCGATGACTGTGTATATTAGCAGCGAGAAGCCTCCTCCTGACCGTCCATAGACTAATTTGCACATTTCTTACTTCTTCGAGGCTGTTCTCAACGCTTGACTAACTAGAAAACGATCATCCCGTGGTTCGGTACATGTATTTCTGCCAGAACCAGGCCTTCTCTTGAGGGAACCGGTCTCTTGATAGCGCTGCCAGGTCCTTTGAACTGTCGACCGACTCACATTTAGCCTCTGAGCCACGAAGCATTGGCTGCAACCTTCTTCAAGCAGCGCAATAATTTTGCTCGCTTTTATCACTTTATCTACAATTTTCGAGATTGCTAAACAGCAATAACAATACTTTTAAATGTCAAGGACATCAGATAATTTAATAAAAATTTACAAAAAGTTAATTAGAGTCGATATTAACTATAGGGAATTCGCGCCACAAAATGTAGTTAAAAGTTGTTTTCTTTGAAAACCATGCTCAGTCAAAAATTTGAATTTGAAATTGTACTCTTAAAAACAATATGGCACTTTTATAACTGGCCTGTAACATGTTCAAATGATTAAAACCTTTTTGGTATTTTATTTTTTTCAGCCAGGAAGAAAATCGAAACCGCCCGTTTTTTTTTTGCAAATGAGTGTATTAGTAAGACTATGCCGTCACTTGTAAGCTGTTCAACTGAGTACAGGTGAAGGGGAGGGGGTAGCAACCCTCGATTTTTCTCCTTTGTCACATGATTTTTGTATGGAGTTGCGGAATAATGGATTAGAAGAGGTATTGAAATTGTATTTTCTTTTAATTATGGTAACCCCCTAGGCAAACGAGCAGACGTACCACCTGATGGTAAGCGATTTTAGCCGCCCATGGACACCCGCAACACCAGAGGCGTCACAAGTACGTTGCCGGCCTTTTGGGGGTACCGAGGGGGATGGGGGAAGGAGTTGGGAGTATAGGCCTTCGGTATGCTTACTCATGGTCACATCATCACACAAGGTATGGAACCTTATTATAACATTCTAGTTAATGATATAATACTTAACAAACTAAACTAATAATATTATTGTAACTCTTGCAACTATCTGATTGCAATGTATTTTGTAGTCAAATCAGTACTTGAATGTGAATGAATCCTTAACGAATGCAAATACAAACATCTTGCTTCATAAGGTAAAGGTAAAAGGTATTAAAAGGGGCAAAAAAATACGAATTGAGTCATAAAAACCCCAAATAGGATTAAACCAATTCATTCCTAATATGCATTTATTCAATAACATCTTTAGTGAATAATAAAGGCAAGATGAAAAATCACCCATTTGACAGTTAAATAAAACCAAAATTGCAGTCTAACATCAAAACATGGTTTTACAACAAAATACTCTATAATAAAAAAATCGGTAAATCCGTAAGGCCGCGTACTCGAACTCAGCGGGAGCGGGGCGGGCGCGGGAGCGGAGCGGGCGCGGAGCGGCAGCGGCTCGTTCAAATGTATGGATTTATATGGGAGTGTTTTCGAACACAGCGGAGCGGCAGCGGAGCGGCAGCGGAGCGGGAGCGGGCGTCGAGCGGGTGACGAGCGGCGGACGAGCAGGCCCATCAATCTTAGACAAAGTACACAAGTACAGTTACATAGACTTGACACAATTTTTTTATTAACCGACCAAATTGTAACCAGATTTGTTGAACGTTTGGAACATTAATAAGGGAGAATGGGCTTTAACCTGGCAACGTTAATATTTGATGTACATGGTTTCTATTCCTTACGGGTGTACGCATATATTATGTCAAGTCTAAGGTCTTTATTTAAATAAATAAAAAAAATAAACAATTGATTTTAATTTTATCAATGTTGTGATTTTTGCAAGTTTATTTAATTATTAATATTTTATATTTTATTTATTTGTTGTTATTAAAACATTTTAATCATCTTTATAACTTGTTAATTTGTTCGCTTTGTTGATGTTATTTTTTTTTTCATTGTACCCCCTGTTATTTTCTATAATGATCGAGTATAGTAACCTAATACCCCCCTAACTTGTCAATAGTGTAAATTATTGTGTTTACAATTACGAATAATCAAGATTTTCTTAAGGTTATCAGGCTGGGGTTGTACGATTTTAGAAAAATAAATTTAATATACTAATTTATGACGCTATTGCATATGTAGATATTATGATTATATAAAATATTATCAAACAGTCGTTTTCACTAATTATTTAAAATCACTAATATTTTTTTTGTGAAATCTGTCATCCGTATCAAGCTATATTTTACGAGGTATTGTTTCTTATAACACATCACTAAACCGCTCTAGCGACCGCTCTAGCGCCCGCTCCTAGCCCGCTGGTTTCGAAAACGGGTTAGCGGCCCCGCTCCGCTCCCGCTGCCGCTCCGCTGCCCGCTGAGTTCGAAAACGCGGCCTAAAAAATGAGCGGTTAGCCGCCTAATGAGTGTTATGACTTTTAAATCGATAAAAAATGACCGATAACTTAGTGTGACATAGGACGAAGAGACATCGCCTTTGCCATTTATCAAATTATTGTACTACTTAAATAAAAAATGTTTAAGACAGTTAATTAACCCCTTTATTCGATTCTTGTGACGTCATAGTACACGTCTGGGTGTCTGTTTTATGTACTTCCTAGCGAAAAACTGATCTTGATTAATGTTCCGATGCTAAAACAAATACAATATGTATAGCCATGTTCGTCACTTTTTTAAAAAATGTATGAACTGGTTCGAAATTAAATTTTGCTTCACTGTCTTCTTATCCTGTGATCAAATGATGAATGGATGTTGATGAAAAGCAGAAATTTAAGGGTTTAAATTTTATTGGTTACGATATTTGACTCATATTAACTTTATTAACATATTTAGTAATTACAATAAACTGGTAAGCTCATTCATTATATATTTTCATAGAGCTAAAACGAAATGACTGCACGTTTGGCCTAGTGGTTTAACGGTCACCACGCCGTTTCCTACTTCACCAAGTGTCGTGGGTTCAAATCCCACGTAGGACAACACTTTGTGTGATCCACAAATTGCTGTTCTGAGTCTGGGTGTTCCTTGTGTCCGTTTCGTGTATGTTTGTAAAATCCCCCGCGACACAGGATTTATTCCTAGTGCGGGAGTTGTCTTTAAAAAAATAAAAAAGAACTTGAGCATTTATATTGACAGTACCATTTTCGGAGGTCCTCAGCTGCAAGAGCCTCACTATGACCTAGTAGAAAAACTACTAGGTAATGTTTTCGTTTGTCTTTTACCGAGTATTTTTTTTTTAATTTATTTATATTTTGGACATCTAACACACAACGCCATCTAGTCCCAAGCTAAGCAGAGCTTGTGTTATGGGTACTAGACAACTGATACAAATACATATACACTTTTTTTTTTGTAAATACATACATATTATACATAGAAAACACCCAAACTCCGAAACAAATATTTGTAGATCATACAAACATTTGGTCCGACTCGGGAATCGAACCCAAGACCTCATGATCAGCATTCGCACACGCCAACCGCGAGACCAACGAGGCAGTTGTTCTGAGTAGGTTAAATAACCAGTCCAAACACGCCCAACCCTCTATTCTGGGGACAAGCACTCAAAGACTGCCTCGGTGGTGCAGTGGTAGCATATGCGACTGCTGTGTCTGAGATCTCGGGTTCGAATCCCGGGTCGGACCAAGTGTTTGTATGATCTGCAAATATATGTTTCAGAGTTTACAAAAAAAAGTATTTTACTAGTTAATCTAGCTATCATAGTACAAGCTCTGCTTAGTTGAAACTGGATGGCGTTGCGTAAAGAAAAGAGCGGCAACTTAATTGTGAGTCAAGATTTTTTTAGGTGTTCCCTTAAGACAAATAAATATCGAAAATCAAAGACACAGATTTTAAACAAATTGGTAAACACATTTCAACTACGTAATTCACAAAAGTCTGTCTACTCTGAGTTCTTGGTTCACAAATCAAGATTTTAAACAAATAAATAACCACCTCTTTAACTACATGATTTATAAAAACTGATAACTCTAGGTTTTCGGACCTGAAATGACTAATGTATGTTAAGACATTTATCTAATATTTACACACTAGACAAAGTAATGACGCAAAATCAATTACTTCGTTTAGAAACCTGTTCTCAGTTTTCCTTATATCACATAACATCGCATCAACAGTCTTTAAGTAATTCACTGCTGAACATAGATCTCCCTTTAGAAAGGAAGTTATGGCTTCCTATACCATGCTGGTGAGGCTGGTAAACTTGAAACTAGTCAAGTTCTCCTTTCTCTTTGCAATGATATTTTCCTACTACACCCCCGGGCTAGTGAGCACACGGAGATTTCCTTATTGTTTTTGTTTTATAGCAGAACTTATGTATGAAAACAAATTTGAATAAGAAAAAACCGACTTCAATCTGGACCAAATTTGAAAGGACACGGGAAGCACCAGCTTTCAAATAAATAAAAAATCATCGAAATCGGTTAGTTAGTTAGATATTGAGTTATTCGTCAATTTGTCGCGCACATTCTTAATGCAAATTGAAGACTTATATGGTTTTCTCATGGATGACAATTCAGAACTAGACCAAATTGAAATGGGACCACATGGGAAGCACCAGATTTCAAATAAAAAAAGAATCATCAAAATCGGTTCACCCAGTCGAAAGTTATGAGGTAACAAACATAAAAAAAAACAGTTCAATTGAGAACCTCCTCCTTTTTTTGAAGTCGGTTAAAAATCAATTGCTGTTCGTTTGTCTCGCCAAAACTCGAGATAGGCTGGGCTGATTTAGCCGACTTTGGTTTTGAAATGTTTGTCGTAGTCCAGGAAAGGTCAAGTCAAGAAAATTTCAAAATAACTTGAAAATCCAAATGTCACGTGTACGAAGTAGCGGGCACAGCTAGTTCGCGATAAAATTATTTAAAACGGTTACGATACCTTCTATATCCCAAAGTTTCAAACGGGATATACCACTCGTGGTCACGTACACTGGTGTGAGGTTAGGTTAGTGACAACATCTTCGTGATGCGCGAGGTGTAACTTCCCGCACGTCGTTGTGTTGATTGTTTGTGCTGTCGATACTTCTCCACCCTACACTTACGACGCCGCGACGTCTGCACTCTTTCTTCCGTCCTTTCGGTGATGTTTGAACCCGCTGATGTAAGGATTCCAAGATGTTGATAGTCAGTATCCGTCTAATATACACACATCAAAAGTGTCTAGGGATCAAGCATTTTTATGCGGATTTCTTGAGATTGAGATGTGGCTTTGGCCCTGGCCTGCTCAGTCGCCAGACTTGAACCCGATTGAGCATGCATGGGATATGCTACAGAGAAGAGCTCTGCCGAATATGGAGGGTATCCAGTCGCAAGAAGACCTTTTTTTGTTGTTGCAACGAACATGGGCGGCCATTCCACAGCGTGATTTGGATGAACTCATTTTGAGTATGCCAAACCGATTCTTGTGTTGTTAGTGTTCGCGGTAGAAACACGGATTATTAATTGTTTAAGTTACCTAATAAAATTTTAAAGAAAACTGTTATTTCAGTCTTTTTTTCGAACTGTAATGTTAGTGGTTCAAATGTCAAAAATCCATTTATTAGGAAAATGGCAAATTTCTGTATTAATGCAAAGGTGACTTGGTTTATCGTTACTGTGACAAACGAAAACACTTTATTTGATGAATCCTTAAAGAAAATTTTAATTAATATCAATCAGGAGAAAAGTTATTGCAAAAATATATGTTGATCCCTAGACACATATGTTGATCCCTAGACACTTTTGATGTGTGTATCAACCAATTGCCGTCCACTGCTGAACGAAGGTAATAAATAATAAATATTTTTGGACATCTAACACACAACGCCATCTAGTCCCAAGCAAAGCAGAGCTTGTGTTATGGGTACTAAGATAACTGATATAAATACTTATATACTTTTTTTTGGAAAATACATACATCTTATAAATTAGAAAACACCCAAACTCCGAAACAAAAAAATTTGCAAATTACTAAGACTCGAGAATTGAATACGAGACCTCATGCACAGCAGTCGCGTACGCTACCACTGTGCCAACGAGGCAGTCATTAGTCTCAGTAGGTTCCTGATTTCAACTGCTTTACGCACTATTCTACAAAAATAGTTACATTCTGTGGAGAGGACACCTGTGGTTTGTGTAGTTGGATCAAGTGGTTTTGCGAGCAAATGCTGGAGTCAGGATAGGACAAAGAAATCAGAGCATTTGCTCTGATTTCTTAATTTATCTTAAAACAGGAAGGTTCTCGAGATAAAAGCCATTAGTATGATGAATTTTTCGTGGCTAAGTGCTAACATATTACAAAGTTAAGCAATCCTATCCAGGTCAGTCTTTAGATGGGAGAACATTTCTTAACATATTGAAACCCCTCCGTAAATCGGAGACCACATTAAGCCTTCGGTCTTGGTTGTCATACATCTTTATCAATTGAATATCTTTATCAATTGTTACTGCTAGTTGGAGTCTAAAAAAAACAGATAATTGTATTTCTAAAGCACTTCAATTTTGCATAATATTTAGGCTCTGAAGATCTGACATCAGTGGCTCGGCGCAATAATCGAAGCACAGCCATGTCCTACTAGAAGTCAAGCCTTCCCAACCTTGTTAACCGACTTCAAAAAAGGAGGCTCAATTCGTCTGTATTTTTTTATTCTTTGTTACCTCAGAATTTTCGACCGGGTGAACCGAATTTGATGATTTTTTTTGTATTTAAAAGCTGGTGCTTCCCGTGACGTCCCATTTTAAGTTGATCCAGTTCTTAAAGTCGTTTTTTTGTTATATTTTGTGACAATTATTTGAGAAAAAGATTCGAAAGAAGATGATATTAGCTTTGATTATTAATATTAATAATCTAAGGATATTAGTTGCTAATAAGCTTATAATATTCGCTCATAAGCTACTAGGCATGCCTTTTAAGTTCTGTCGTTTCCATATTTCCCGGCAATTTTGAATTTGGAACTGTTCTATATTCGAATGTGTTTAAATTTTGAATCTCAAAACAGTTGAAAGTATTAGGATTAATGCTTTTGTTACTGCTATTAATGCTACTGTTTAGTCACAGCCAGCCTAACGTAAGTTCTGTACAAAACTTAAAATGTATGAAACGAGTGCTAAATTTTATGGCGAACCAGAGATAATATATACTATACTAGGCCGAATATATCCTGCGCGCTCTAATATTATTTGCTTCTCTGTCACTCTAACGTGACGCCATCTTGTCTATGATAGCTCTATGTCATTCGCTAATTCCCCGCGAAAGTTGATTTTCTACATGAATTCGTACAGGATAATTTTCGAATAAGTTATTAAGAATATTGTTTTTTTTGTGTTTAATAGTGTTTTTGTGTTTATTCGTAATTTTTTGTGTAAATATTTAAATATGCATTACAAAAAGTGCGAAATATGCGGTATAAGAGCTGGTCGTATAGTGGATCAAAAACGTCCATTTGTGGCAAAATTTCCCTTGGATGAAGTAAGGTAAATTTAAATACTCTTTTATTGTTACATAATATGTTCCAGTTGCCTAATATTAGCCGGTAATTACATGAAATTGTTTAATTTTTCATTACGTGTTAAAAATAGTGTTGTACCGCTGCTATCGATATTGTTAAACACATTTAACACAATATTTGTAATCATCTTTGTTGAGATGTCAGATAATATTATTATATCACTTTTAAACAATAATAAATTTAAAAAGGAACAAGTTTCTTATAAGCGATTTGATATCATTTGTTATAATTAATATGACTAATCTTACATTATTTTCGTTACAGAATCAGCCACATTGTCAGCTCCTTTGAAATGAATAATTTGCAAGCTGGTAATATACTGTGAAGCCTTAGTAAATTGCACTTTTATTGCCTACGTATCAATCATAACATAATAATTGTGACCAAAATGAACCACATGATTTATTTTGTACAGAACCCAAATTACTCATGTATGTAAAATACTTGTTTAAAATTATAATATTAAATATTTGTTCATGTTTCATTTAAACCCGTGATTTCAACAAACACAAAAAAAAAATCGGGTGGCTTAATTAGTGCATTAGTAATCGATATCGACAATATTCGGTATTATTCACGTCCCTATTGAGTTGCTCATGTTGGTAGCAATGCGTTTGTCAAACGTCAATCAATGTTTTTGCAATGTTGACAGCTATTTAGGACATATTTTGAATTTGACATTTCATTCTTAAGGAAGTTCGGACTCTTGTAACGTAGTGATTTATATACTCTTTGGTCACAGCGTCGATTGGAATCTGTCAGGTTACGTACGAAAATGAATCTTTCTAAGGAAAATGTGTAACCTATATGAGCATAATTTATCGCGACTAATGCCCTTAACATTCAATGATCTGACACAGTTAAGATCAAGGCTCTGTGTAACATAAAGCCCACATGACTCACAACACAAGCCTTTGCACAATGAGGACTGATAGAAGACATAAAAGAGATTGTATTAGATAGACAATAAAAGTAGATCACTACCGATTGTGTCATAAGTGGGTATCATTAGCAGCGAGTAGTCAAAGGATTTGTCAGTTTAGCTAAGATCACGACTATAAGTACTTCGTTTTTATGAAACCTGCCCCTTGGCCAAGATGCAAGTCTTTCGCGTCGAATTTCTTTCTAAAGCCTCTATTCTAGTGTATTATTGGCTAATATTTTGTTTCGTCCGGATTTTGTTAAGATGACGTCGTTTCCGTATATTTCTTAGTTTTACTACATAGGCTACATAGAAATATCCTATACTAGTTGTTGTCCACGGCTCCACCCGCGTATATGTCGGTTATCGCGGCAAATAGTAGCCTATGTGTTATTCTGATATATAAGCTATATTACTGTAAAGTTTCATTCAAATCCGTTTAATAGTTTTAGCGTGAAAGAGTAACAAACATCCATCCATACTTACAAACTTTCGCGTTTATAATATTAGTAGGATGTATTGTAATTGGTAAAACGGTTCAAATCTTAGATGGTTCAAATATTCAAACCAAATGTATAAATGTCACCTCTTCATCTGTTACTCCATTGAAAACTCTAAATTTACATCTCTACTTGAGGATAATTTAACAGGTAGAACTGTTACAAGAAACAATGCAAGCGCTCATAATTCATTTTTATCAAAAGTGTAACTAAAAAAACAAGTTATTCATATCAGACAACTCAAGCTTTCGCAGCCATATAAATTTCCATTCTCTCATTGCAAATACACCAAAAGTCAAACTAAACGCTTTTCACAACTGGTATATGGTTCCAGTCACCAAGGTCGCCAATATTGAAGTTTGTTTTAAAAACGACAAAAGACGAACGCCTACAAAGTAAAACACAGTTTTAGTTTTCCTACATCTATATTCCCACACATATAAACTTGAAACTAGTCATCTTACATATCGTAATGGATTATTTACATATTAAGTAATATGGCAAAACACTTAAACACGTATAGGTTCTAATTAACTACTAACTAATCTTACCACTTTAGTGGTTAGTAATTATGCGCATAACACTTATGCAAGCATGTGCACGGGTCAGGAACGGCCTAACCTGCTCTTACTACAGTGTATGCTCTACTTGGCATCTAATTGTTAACCGACTTCCAAAAAGGAGGAGATTCTATGTTCCACTATATGTATTTTTTTAAGCTATGGCTTTTCTCGCGGGCTGTGGGGCCTACCGAATCAAGAAATTCCGTAACGCAACGTAACGAAAATAAAACCTGCGCCCGAAGCTCGCACGGATCGAGACGAGCTGCTCCAAACGACAGAATAAGTCAATAGCCGGCCGCGCAGGCGTATTGAAATACGTCAAGGAAGATTCGTTGCCTTGGACACGAAGCTTTGTTATGTCATTATAATGTATAAAATTATTCATGGTAGCCATACACTTCTCAACAGCCGGCCGCGCAAGCGTATTGAAATACGTCAAGGAAGATTCGTTGCCTTGGACACGAAAAGTTATGTCATATAATGTATAAAATTATTCATGGTAGCCTACTATACTATACACTACGTATACACTACTGCATAAATAAAAAATAAATAAATAAATATAATTGCATAAGTTGATAAAAAATGCTATACAATAGCTTAACCGCGGCAGTCCCCGAGAAAAAACGGAACCCTTATAGATTCGTCATGTCTGTCTGTCTGTCCGTCTGTCTGTCTGTCTGTCCGTCCGTATGTCACAGCCACTTTATTACAAAACTATAAGACCTTTAATGTTGAAACTTGGTCGGTAGATGTATTCTGTGAACCGCATTAAGATTTTCACACAAAAATAGAAAAAAAACAAATGTGTGTGGTAGCGTACGCGACTGCTGTGCATGAGGTCTCGGGTTCGATTTCCGAATCGGACGAAATGTTTCTATAATCTGCAAATAATTGTTTCGGAGTGTGGGTATTTTCCATGTATTATATGTATGTGTTTACAAAAAAAAGTACATATGTATTTATATTAGTTGTCTAGTACTCATAATACAAGCTCTGCTTAGTTTGGAACTAGATGACGTTGGGTGTTAGATGTCCGAATGTACGAAATATGTCAGATAACGATATATATATGTCATCAACCTTATCTGTTAAATAGATATATAAGCAGATAACTATCTCAAACTTTATAAGGAACTGTTGAAACTGGCCCTAAATATTTCAAATTACTCGTCAATAAATTTCCTAAGGCCCGTCATATTCACTTAAAATACAACGATTCCTTCTCTTTCATTATCCTGTCAAAGAACTGTAATCATCGGAGTAACGTTATGCTGCCATAATATATAATACTGGTGTTTGAAGCCGGCAAATTATGTGGAGCATGCATATATATAATGGATTTCGTCACACACTCCTCCTGGACACGACTCATATTTGAGTACAAGTGGGGCTTAGGACTTTCTAGACTTCTTTTTATGTGTAGACGTTGTTGCTGCGGCCCAATGTGCTGGTGATACAGAAAATGTATTCCTAATTCTTGGCGACGGTTTGTCCATTAAATCCGGAGTTCAAGTGGCAATTCTTTTGAAGTCTGAACCCTTGAATTAGGATTGTTCATGATAATTATTATTAGACCCAATTAGTCTAGTCAACAAATACCATACTTGTTGACTAGACTAAAAGATGCAGCAGCATCACTAGGCCGCCATAGTGTGGGTCTCCATACTGCATTGTCTGCATTCGCAATGAGTATGGTGACCACCACTCTTGGATTCTGCTTATGCTTTCCATCAGGCAGAGTAGAGTCATTTTGGCGGGCCAAACATAAAAAAAAAAAAAAAAAAAAATGACATAAAAACATTGTACGTAGAGATTCGTTCTGGTGGGGTTCGTGCTGTAACACGGGGTTTGTTGTTTCCATTCGGAATGAAAAACTCTTCCTTTTAATCTGACAACAGCGAAGCGACTAAACCCATTTTAATGAATGAGGTGTCAATAGATTCGTAATAAAGGTCCAGGTGACATAGGCGATATAAATTTTATCAAAAGTTTTTGCGTAGTCGAGTTATAGTTTTTAAACTTTTTCTTTTATATAGTCGTTGCTACTTCGCTCTAATATGCCGCTAAAGAAGAAGTATGCCTTATTCTTGGCGGCCGTTCGTCCATTATTACGGAGTTTAGGAGGAATATATTTCGGAATACGGCAGCCTTGAATTAGACTTCTTCATGGCAACATTAAAAACTTTTACGTAGAGATTCTTTTTACTTTCTTAAGTAATATTTTCTTTATTTTATGTGACTTATAACTGTTCTATAAATAGTTATTTCTTATACAAGAGTGTAAAGTTGCCTTTTAACCACGTGCACGTGAGTGATTAAAAAATTAGAATTATGAGCGTTAGCGAGGGAATCAAAAGAGCATGAGATGAAAAATCTTTGCACTCGAGTGCAACACGTAAATTTTCATCCCACCTCAGCGAGGAAATGACTAAATGCAAAAAAGAAAATGGTCCGGCAAAGCAAATTAAAAAAAGTACACCAAGAAGGTTCCGAGTCTGAGTTTTTAACAAATTAAAAAAGGTTGTCTGATAAATTCGGCACCATGGAGGTAGTATTCTGAGATGGTGGGATGCAAATAATATTTTACATCCCCCCATCTCAGAAATAGTATTTTTATCCTTCGATATCTGAGTGCAAAGGCCGTTTTTATCCGCTAGAGGATAAAGTAAAATTTAATTTAGAACATCGTGTGCACTAAGTTTGTGAAGTCAAAACATCGTTAAACCTATTGACTTTTACCTCCATGGTGCCGAATTTATAATTTTTGTTTATTTGTTAAAAACTCAGACTTGGAACCTTCTTAGTGTACTTTTTTTATATTTGCTATGCTAGCGCCATTTTCTTATCACGTCATTTAATCATTTCCTCGCTGAGGTGGGATGAAAAGTTATGTGTTGCACTCGAGTGCAATTTTTTTTTACCTTGTTCTCTTTTGATTTCCTCGCTAACACTCAGGATTCTAATTTTAGAATCCTTCGCTTGCTCGGTCATCAAAATTGACCACGCGGTTGGAAAGCAACTTTGCACTTATACAAGTAACAAATAACTATTTTCTATATCTTTTAAACTTCGAAAGTAACAAAAGTTCTGAACTGACAAAGATCTAGGATGTAGTGACGTAACAACTACTCCAGCTAGACGCATCTACGCTTGAGCAACTCCGCATTAGCATGTAATAACTGAGGTGAATTGTTGGTAAAAGCTTTTCCTGGAGTTGGTAGAGCTTATTGTAAGAGTCATATTAAAGTTCTCTGAAAACATTAACCGCTTAAACTGTCGCAAAAGACAAAGAGTAACTGCCATAAAATAAATACGTAAGTATACCTATAGATAAGTGTAGGTGATTGTCGAGAATATTCTATTTCGCATATTGGATTTCACTTGATATTGAAACCGAACTTGATATTCAAGCAATTCCCATAATGTACTTACGGCATTTACTTAATCTGGCTACCGTACAATACATAAGAGTACCTACCAATTACAAATGAAACTAAATTAAACGAATTAAAAATTCATTATGTAAAGTATAGTTGAGCATTTACATGCAAGATTGTAATATTGCTTTTATAATACTTATTTTTATTACATATTAACCTTTACTATATGAAGTATTACAATTAAAAGCATATAAAATTATGCAATCTATTTGTAAATCTACAGTTACAGTAATAATTACCATTATACCAAATCGATTGTAACGAAGAATAGGGCGTATCGATTGACAATCGATTTTACTTTACAAGATGAAATTATGATAGGTAATCTCAATTTACTGTTTCATCTCATTACCCTTCTAGCTTTACGCAATTTTGTTTATTGAAATTGTGTTTTGGGCTGCCGCGGTCAAAGTACTATTAATAGGATATTTCTTTTATTTAACACGATTCTCATCGTCTAAACTTTAGAACATTTATTCTTTATAAAAGATTAATATTTTACTAATGTTAGATCAGATAATAGTCTCTCCACATGCTTGTATGAAAAATACATGGACTTCAGAGTTCAAAAATATATATTGACTGCCTCGTTGGTCCACGGTTGGCGTGTGCGACTGCTGATCATGAGGTCTCGGGTTCGATTCCCGGGTCGGACCAAATGTTTGTATGATCTATAAATATTTGTTTCGGAGTTTGGGTGTTTTCTATGTATAACATGTATGTATTTACAAAAAAAAAGTATATATGTATTTGTATCAGTTGTCTAGTACCCATAACACAAGCTCAGCTTAGCTTGGGACTAGATGGCGTTGTGTGTTAGATGTCCGAATGACAAAAAAGAAAATATGACATGAATTTCTATTATAGAAGAGCCTCTCGTGCCCGTGGTGCCTACATAATTCATGTTTGAAGTAAGGACATTTTAGATGTAGGTATAAAAACTAAACGAAATTAGGTTAGTTAAGTAAATTATATATATTATTATTATTATACGAGGTTATCTGGCAGAGAACTAGGGTCATCGACATAGCCCACAGGATTAGCAAGCTGAAGTGGCACTGGGCTGGCCATATTTGCCGTAGAACCGACAACCGTTGGGGTAAACGGGTTCTTGAGTGGAGACCGCGTCTCGGCAAACGTAGCGTAGGACGTCCACAGGCCAGGTGGAGTGATGATTTGCGCAATCGGCTTGCAGAAGCTGGATGCGAGTAGCCGAGGATCGAACTAAGTGGCGTGCAGCTAAGAGGCCTATGTCCAGCAGTGGACTGCGATAGGCTGATGATGAAGTAAATTATATTAATTTTGTCTATATATTACAAGTATGTAAAACAGGGTTCGAGGATATATATCAATGGATATATATCAAGATATATATCCGATATATATCTGATATATATCAAACTGGTTTCGTTGATATATATCAATGCTAGCTGAAATTAGATTGGATATCGGATCCTTCTCATGATGATAGCGGATGATATGATTCAAAATGTCGTTTATGTCCTATAATCTAGTCCAGACTCAGAATCGAAAGATGACCTACCTTTATCTTCCTTGCAGTCAAACTAAAGCACTACGAGTATTATGAATACTGCATTTTTTGATGATTTTATTAATTATTTGATAATATTTAACAGTTTATTACGAATGACTGATGACTGATTTGGTAACTAAAAGACTTATGATTATATTATAAAGTTATTATTATTATTTGTAATATTTTAAAACATTAACATCATATTCGTTTTTTTTTTTTGATAATTTCAGTATGTATAAGTAACACATATGCAAATAGTATTCATAAATAATACAATAAAATGATATTATGGCTTACAAAATTGATATATATCAAACTTGATATATATCGGATATATATCATAAATATCCGATATTTTGATATTTATTATAAATATCGGATATTTTCGAACCCTGATGTAAAAGCAGTTTTATGTGTGTTAAATTAGACTTTGTATTCCAATTATTATTTTACCAAGTATTAACAAAGTTTTAGACAGCTCAATCAAATTTATTCTTTTTATATATATCTTTCAAAGGTCAACCTAACTAGTCTAATGTCGAATGACGTAGGCTATGTCGTCTCTATGTATCGAATTTGCTAACATTTAGGTACATAGAATGGTATTATAATGCTATTAATATTAAAACGTAAACAAGTATTCTTTATCTCTCGGTGTAGCTAACGACTGCCTTGGCGGCATCAGGTCTCAGGTTCGATTCCCGGGTCGATTCAAATGTTTGTTTGTATGATCCGTAAATATTTTTTCGGAGTTTGTTTGTCGTCTATGTAAAATATGTATGTACTTACTAAAAGAAAGATATATGTATTTATATCTGTGGTCTAGCACTCATAGTACAAGGTCTGCTTAGTTTGGGACTAAATGGCGTTGTGTGTCAGATGTTAGAAATATTATTAAAAAACAAAATTACAATCACAAATATTAACCTATGCAAAACAATTTGTCAACAAGATAGGACATTCTCTGTCCTTTGAACTTCGAACAGAATTATATGTTCACACTCTACCTTGTACGAAAAGAAAAAGATCTGACTTAAAAATAATAAAATCTAAATGCATCTCGTGAGAATCTCATAACATACACATATTATAATGCTTATCCACAAACCGGTAATCGTCCACGGTTTCATATAAGACCCATAGCGTTTCTCAAGGCACCACACACTTGGAATTTATTATATCAATTAGATGGATTTCCTCAACGCCTTTTCCTTCGATTGAGGCAATTGAAATCGAAATTATATGCCTCAGTGGTCTAAGTACGTACAGGTATATGATGAAAAGAGGAGAATTCTCTTATTGATTTAGTAAATACACCCCGCAACTTTACGTTTTGATACAGACTATATAACTGGTCTACTCAAGTTTGGTTTGTATGAGAAAAAAAAGATAATCGGAAGAAAAAATTGTACTACGCGATGGGATTTTTGTATACATGTGGGAAACGAGGTAAGCATAATTACTAAAACAAGTTTTTCAGAAATGAAGAAAATATTTACAAAAAGAATGTGGAGGTAGGAAGTTCGCTGGGTCAGCTAGTTGATTTATATTTCCGGTTATACCATTATTATCTCTTATACTTACATCATAATAATCTACTTCCAATGTACTTAATCAATGTAATATACTAATGATTAAAAGCAAATATAGGCCCAACACGCGTTACATCTAAAACCGGCTCCAATCAACTTGAAACACTTAGGTACCATATCTGCGTTTTATTATCCGATCCAGATTGTTTTTACCATTAGTTCGCCGCTAATTTTGCACTTTCGACTCAAGTAATTACAACTTGCAACTTGCGTAATGGAGGCCCCAGTCGCTTCTGCAGTCACGATCAAATTGAAGCACAAACTTATATTTGCCGCCGAAACTAAAATAAACTTTCTAATAACAACTCTACGTAATACGCACAATGAAAGAAGGCAACTTTTCGCGCGTAAAAAAGATTATTGTGGCAACACAAAGCATTAAAAATTATATCAAAACTTCTAAGGCAGTGGTTGCATAACCTCGTGCCCAATAGAATAATAATAGATGTCGCAGAAAAAAAACGAAAGTGCATGAATTGGAGCGGGCAATGGATACAATGGCATAGAAGGCACGACTCTGTATTAAAAATACATAATAATAATTGATAATGAGCTCTGGGAACCCACTAGAGGGTTACAAATGTACTTTTCCGAAAACAAAATTACCTACTCGTTTACGAAATCGTCTATGATGTTACAACTTAAAAAATCTTCTTTGAATCTGTTTGCAATATTTAAATCGCAACCCCAAACAACTCAGTCGGTCGAATCATCGGATGATGAGGTTGTGAAAGTGTGCCTTAATTAAATTATTTTCAATGAGCAATTATTTTTTTGATCGAAACTGTGATTTCAGTGATTATGAAGTAAGATTTAAGTTGTATTTTAAGTAAAACACTAATGTAGTGTACAGTGCACGCTTACGCACTCATACCTACGCAGATTAATGCTCTTAATTAAACAAGCTTCCTGAATCATCCGTAAGCCAATTAATAATAATATTCAATTCACAAGCGCTTTTAGGTAGTCAAAAATACTCTAGGGGGATATTTCTAGCTTACAAATTACCAACTCTTCGAGGTGGATACACAAGATATATGGTAAAACAAAAGAACAGTTGTTAATGATATACAGGGCAACATGTAGACAGGTAGTCGCTGCCAATGAAGGTCTGTAACTGAAAAGTCACAACTAGTCACAAGCGCGTTTACAATCATTGAAGTAGGTACGCTCTTTTCTTGAAGTCAGTCTTGACTGAATCAAAGTAAAAGCAACTAAGATTTTGCGACACACTAAGCAGGTAAATTTGAGATGCATCATAAACGCTTTTATTTATTTGCATATAAAGCTTTATTGTTGAAGTTTAGTGAGAAATAGGTAAGTCATAATCTGTTCATAAATTTGTAATGAAATAGCTAGTATATATGTTAATCATCATCAAATGGTGATGAAACAATAGCAGGATGTGTATAAGTCACTTCAAAATGTTACGACAGTCGTCTAAATATCATCATATTACTGATCATATCAGTGTTATTCATCTGTTTCATCACGAGATAAAAGTTGTACAATACTATAACTTTTTAAATTAAATCTCTTTTATCCGACTACGACCAAGCCAAAAGTAAGGGTAATATTTTTTTGTATTCACCGTAGCGTCTAAACTACTGAACCATTTTTAGTGAATGAAGTATAGTTGGGTTAAAGAACATTTTAAAATCTAGTTCTTCCTGTGTCGGGGGAACTTGTCAATTTACACAAAGAAGTGTCAGACTCGGAACAACAGTTATTGGATGACTCAAAGTGTTCTCCCATATGGGGATCGAATGCACAACACTCAGTGCAGGAGATGGCAGTGGGGTGCCCGCTTAAACGACAACACCATGCGTGCAGTCATGCATCTTCCTAATAGCAACCTCATAGCTTTTTTAAAATTTTCCAAACTGCCTCGGTGGCGCAGTGGTAGTGAATGCGACTACTGTGCTTGAGGTCTCGGGTTCAAATCCTGGGTCGGACCAAATGTTTGTGTGATCTACAAATACTTATTTCGGAGTTTGGGTGTTTTCTATGTATAATAAATATGTATGTATTTACAAAAAAAAAGTATGTATGTATTTATATCAGTTGTCTAGTACCCATAATACAAGCTCTGCTTAGTTTGGGACTAGATGGCCTTGTGTGCTAGTTGTCCGAAATATTTATTTATTATTTATTCCTTATTCTGCTTCTTTTCTTACTCCTGGCGAGCTTCGGTTATGGTGACATTCTGTGTATTTATCGTAGATTAGAACAACGACTTAAGTATGTTAAGTTTTAATCACCGTGGGAAAGCCACGCTTTGGCATGAATGGGCCAGCTCGACCAGAGGGATACCACGGCCTCACAGAAAACCGGTGTGAAACAGCGCTTACGCTGTCTTTCACCGAGTGAGTGAGGATACCGGAGGCCCATACCCCAACTCCTCCTCCCATCCCCCAAAAGCCGGCAACACACTTGTGACGCCTCTGGTGTTGCGGGTGTCCATAGGCGGCGGTAATCGCTTACCATCAGGCGATATGTATGCTCGTTTGCCCCATAAAAAAACTTAATAAAACGAACGAAGTAAAACCAACATAACTATCTATAAATGTAATATCATGTGTGTATCATTTAATGTGTTTGATTTTTTCTCATATGTTTGATTTCGGAGCAGCTCGTCTCGATCCGTGCGAGCTTCGGGTGTCAGGTTTTATTTTAGTTACGTTACGGAATTTCTTGATTCGGTCGCCGCGCTCAAAGGCCTCAAAGCCCGCGATAACAGCTATGCAATAGCTTAAATAAATACATTAAATTTTTGTATGTCATGTGTATAAGTAACGATTCCAACCTCGTATAAACGCCTCATTCGTTTAAATCTTAATAATTACTAGGCATACAATAAAATATATTATAACCTTATAATTCAATTGGTGATTTTATTAGCGCCTTCCGCTTGTCAGCTTCCGGCGCGACTTATATTTCATATCAAATCTTTAATGTCACACAATCCTGTATTATCAAATAATAATTGTATGCTAATAATCATTAGAATATTTATGGTAAACAATATTTGATATTGTCTACGAAATATATGAATTTAGTATTGAATTGGGTCAAGCCTGTCAAATATTATAAAAATACCTTGGTTCGAGTAATTTCACGCATTCATATACCGACCGTTCTACTAGATGTGCATTGGAGAATATTATAAGGTTGTGCTATTATAAAGTGTTAACTATGCCGCCGTCTTGGCTAATCCATCGTTACACATGTTAAACTTCCAAAAAAGAACCGCAAATAGTTTTTCTTTGGATAGGCATTTGTCCTTTTTTTCACGCAGAAATCCCTTCGGATACCTACTCCATAACGAATGGCAGGATGGGTGATCATGACTCATATCACACTCGAACCTACTACGCCGGTTCAGATACCAGTAGCGGCAGTAGTCGCGCAACTATGTGTAACCTATAAAGTCCTGTGATCCTGAATATTTAGCCCTGTATATTCAGCCGGGTGTATTGACCCAAAATGAATTTAGATGTCCACGGCGTTACACGCGATTTTTCAAGTCTTGTCAAAACACATGCGACTTTCGTGTAGGTACCTCGGCAGTTCGTTCCACTTATTTTGATTAATGAAGAAGCGTGTTGTTTTGTGTTCCGCAATATATAAATTATTATATCCTCAGTCCTCAGTGACATATCAATGACAACTTCGTAGCGTGGACACGGCAAATGTCGACCAATAATAGCACACAAAATAACAATATTGCACCTACCACGTTAATACCGGACGATGTGTCTTTTTCTACTAAATGCCTAGTAAATTGGTTTATTTGCTTACTGTTAAAACATTGCATAAATTACTGTACGATTTAAATTTAGAACAAGTACATAAATGAAATAATTTACATATAATATTGTATAAAACCTACTTTTCACGTTAAAACTAAATGTGTTTTTTTTTTATTATTTTATAATTACGTAATTTGCAAAATGGGAAGGTTACACAATGTTATTATATGACTTGTTACGCATTGACGAAACACTTAGCCTTTATTATATTCTGACAAATTGCGATTTGTTTTAGTACTTACTATACATATAACTTAACTAGTGAAACGGACCGGGTTCGCATGGTATATTCTACGTAGAAACCTTCATCTTGAATCACTATCTATTACTGAAAACTGCATTAAAATCCGTTCAGTAGTTTTAAAGATCTAAGCGAACAGACAGCGGAAGTGACATCATTTTATATAATGTAAAGATGCCTTTAGAGTTACGATCGTTCCATCTCGTTATAGAGCTATTTAGGAAACTACCTGAATTTTAAGCCTAGGTAAAGTGAAGGTATGGTACCACAAACCAAATATCATTATAGCTTCTTCCAATGGTGAAATCAGAAACGACGAATGAGTAGGTGCCTAATAGCTAAGCTACCTATCGGACTTGTGATAAAGTAGTTACGGATTAAACCTTACCTGGGCCACCACTGGCTTAAAAGTTGTTCTCATACAGTAGTTATTTAGATGGCTTTTGGGGTTAAAATGGCTACTAGTATGCAACCCATATTATTAGTTTCTAAAAAATATATATTTCTGGCGATAAACTACTGGTAAAAATTTTTAGAATGCAGTACGCGTACGGGGGCATGGCTTTTAAGTTTTGTAGTTTGAAGAAAAAAACACAACTATAATAGAACCTTATAGTACTTTTTATTGTTTTTCAAAGTATTCACCACGTAGCTTAATACACTTTTCTATTCGCTCAAACCAGTTAGTATAACATTTATTTCACTCTAAAGTGGTGGTGTTCAAAATGGCTGACTTGAAAGCGCCGACTGCTTCTTCACCGGACTGGAACCTTTTACCGCGAAGACTTTTCTCAATTTTAGGAAATGTTAAGAAATCATTAGGGCTGAGGTCAGGACTGTATGGAGGATGGTCAAGAATTTCTACTTTTTCCTGCTTCAAATAGTCAATCGTTTGACGAGCGCTGTGTGAGCTTGCGTTGTCGTGGTGCAGGATGATGCGGCGCTTTGAGTTAGATTTTCGAAGTTCGGCGATGACTTGTGGTAAAAAACTGTGGTATACCACTCTGATTTAATCGTTCTACGATCTTCAAGTGCAATAGTCGCAACATGGCCGGTTTTTCCAACGAACGTGGCCACCATCTTCTTTGAAGTGCTTCGAGAACAAACACATTTAGTCGGCTTTGGCTCTTCTTGAAAGACCCAGATTGTAAATTGTTGTTTGGAATCAGGATCGTAGGCATAGATCCAAGATTCGTCACCACTGATTCAGTGAAGGCGGATTTTGGGCGTCCTTCGCGAGATTTGTCACTAACACTAGTATGTCCTCGCTGGAATTCTAAATACCAGCGTTCGACAGTCCGCAGACATTGGGCTTCATCACTGAACACAGATGTTAGCTCTTCAAAACACTGAAGCCGTGTAAGGCCTCTTCTAAAGTTGTAGAAAATTATTGCACGAACATTTTCCTTAGAAAGATTTATTTTCGTACGTAACCTGACAGATTCCAATCGACAATGTGACTAAAAAATAGCATTAATCCTAATACTTTCAACTGTTTTGAGATTCAAAATTTAAACACATTCGAATATAGAACAATTCCAAATTTTAAAATTGCCGGGAAATATGGAAACGACAGAACTTAAAAGGCATTTCTAGTATTTTCTAGTAATAGAAGTTATTCCTTTTAACAGGACGAAATTCTACAGCCTTCTTTATACCTTGTAGAACACTGTTAAAAGAAGCTTTAGCAAAACAAAATATATATGTAGGTATCCATACAGCCTTACTATCCTAATAAAAATTGAAAAGTAACTTTATCTGGATGATACGCTATCACGGCTAGGTAAACCGCCGCACCGATTTCAATGAAATTTAACATGGAGATACTTTGTCTTTTGAGGAAGGACATAGGCTTCTCTTTACCGCGATGATCTTACACGCAGGCAAAAGCTAGTATAGTTATAACCTGCATTCTTAAGTTACTTAGCGCAAATGATAGGTAGGTACATTTTACACTTATTACGAAGAACGATGTACAAGATCGATTGTAGGAATGCCAATATTAATCTTAAAAGCGCTCTATAAAGGCAATTTTCGCAAAATTTAAGATCTTTACCGGAACAAATGCTCCAATAATCCATCGGGTATCCCAGCGCTTTCACTGCTCCCATTCTGACAAAGCTTGTTGTAGCACTTCCTTATGAACCAGTCACGATCTCGATACTAGCAAATTATAACAAATTTGCGATGTCGCTCATATTTTATTTTCACCTTTTATTTTTATGAAAATTATTTACTGTCAAATAAATGAATTGTATCTTGCAAGTAAGCTTGCAATTTGTTGCAAGGTAATTTATTTTGTGACTTTCAAAAAAACTTCAAATAGATTAATTCGAAAGTTATTTGACGTTCTAAATTCAAGAAATCAGTGACAATATAGGTATTTTTAACTAGTTTATGGCCTCGGCTCCAGCCGCGTATATGTCGGTTATCGCGTTCCCCAGGGTCCAATCCATCCAAATCAGTTCAGCGGTTTGGCCGTGAATTCATAATTTATAATATTGGGTTATCTGTAACAGAAAATTTTTGAATTGTTTATTTATATACAGGTAACTAAATTCATAAAAAAGATAGTAAAATAAAAATCGACTTCTTTTAAATAGAGCAACCAAATTACACGACCAGTTACAGCAGTTTTTAATAGTCGCCTTATCTATTGTCCCTGTTTCAAGTGTGATAATAATATAATACCTACAGTTTAATCTACAGGGTGGATATGACAACAAGACATTAATTTGAACTAGACCTACCTGCACAGGTTACAATTTTACCTACAAAATTTCCAAAAAAATTGGTTCAGTAATTTAGCCATATGACACTATTTTCCGTTTTTGAATTTTACTACACGATGTTGTTGGGTTAATGACCGATGTTACCTATCGTCGCCGGGTCGCGCCATCGCACGCGCTCCCTTTGAACCAGCCGCCGCCGCCGCGCGCTGCCATCGACGCGAGAGCCCTGTGTTTACCTAATAGGTATTTTGTAGTGATTTATAGTGACGTGACAGGATATTAGTTAAATTTGTTAGTTGATACGTAACGTTATGTTATTTTGTGTGAATTTAAATGAAACAATGCCTCGAATCGGCTATGCACTTCTATGGATAGTGAATAATTTACTACGGATAAAATATTAATTTACGGATGATGTTCGTTTATCCTACTACCTACTAATAGTCGGATTGTTGTACAAACTTATCAATACGAGAATAGAGTTAATGCTCTTACAGCTGTAACCGATAAGATGACCTAATTTAAAACCTTATGGTTTTTGGTTTTCGATTTTTTTGTGATTATTATGGTGACTGCGTAATTTAAAAAAACGTGAATACATAATATTGCTTGTGCTATTTAGCTTACGTGTCGATAAAGTAGGTAGGTATCTACTTTATAAATCTTCGTCGCGCGTCGTTCGGTGCTTTAGGTACTTATTTTACGGCCACCCGGCCGCCGGGACCGCGCCGCGCCACTAAGGTTAGTGAACTTAAATTACAAATGGTGTCCTTATTGGTTTTAATTTTTAAGATATTTAGTTTGTTTGAAAATTGTGATTTTTTTATATTCGTTTTCGGATAATTTAAACAATCCCAAAGTAAACCAATACATTTAAATAGCCCACGGTTTTGTTTAATGTCGCATTGTCATATCCACCCTATATACATCTATACAAATAAATAAAATTGAAGTGTCTATTTGTAATTTCAAATTAACAGCTTTGCACTAATGAAAGTATAGGTATACCTCACTTACTTACATAAAAAAACTATTTTTTAATAATTTGTCTGTCTGTTCCGGTTAATGTCTGTATGACTGCGTCATAAGTATATTGTTAAATTAATAGAAATTAAACATAGATAAGCATGACCAGCAGATAGCAGCATATATTATAAATCACGTACATTCAGACAGTCTTTATCTCATCGAGATAAAGACACGAGTATAGGTATTGGATTTAATATAAAATACAGTGGTAAGTTAGTATAACCAACCATAAGCCACCATGTAACCATTGAGTATACAGGGTCTGAAGTACCTGTCTAATAAATATATTACGTACATCACTGTGATTTTCTTCATACAATAAAGTTCGCTATAATTGGTGACCCCGACAAAAGAACAAGAAAAAAGAAGCAACTAATCGCACCTTTTGAAGGAGAAAATATAGTGAACTTGTATAGCAGTATTTCGTAAAAGGACTATCGCCAGGATGCCGCTGTTTGGAGCTGGAAGTGCTGGAAAAGCCGGAATTTCAAGCGGAATGGCAGCAGAAGTATCGTCAGTCACCGTGCTTGAGAGGATTTCGCATTTTTGGACTGACCAGCCGCGTTTATGGTTCACGCAATTTGAGGCTATCGTCGCTCCCCAAAAACAGGGTGACGAGTATAAGTACAACCTAGTCATATCCAAATTAGGTAAGGACGAAATTCAGCACATAAGTGATCTCATAATAAACCCCCCGGAAACCGATAAATATGGGAGCCTTAAAGAGAGGTTAATCGAGTGTTACGAAGAATCCGAGCAGCGAAAGTTCCAGATGTTGTTATCAGAATCAGATTTGGGAGATCAAAAACCGTCCCAACTGTTAAAGCGTATGCAGGAACTAGGAAGGAACAAATTAACTAATGACGCGGTCCAGATGTTATGGCTCAGTCGTCTGCCGAAATCGATCACAACTGTGCTTACAGTGGCGGACAACTTAACTTTGGACAAATTAGGAAAACTGGCGGATAAGGTATTTGACCAATCAAAATCATCGTCATTAGGTCAACCATTAAAAACAGCCGATATCAGTGTCATCACGAATCTCACCGCGCAATTAGCAAGCATGCAGTTAGAGATCCATCGCTACGCGCTGAAAATATGCAGAATCAGCGTAACAGATTTACACATAGAGGGTTTCACGGTCGCAGACACTTAAGATCGAGGTCACGGTCACCCTCGCGTCATAGAGTGTGTATTTATCATAAAAAATATAAAGAGAGAGCACTGAGATGCGTGACGCCGTGTGCCTGGAAAAATTATTCAGGCGCCACGAAATATTCCAGCTATGGAAGTAAAAGGTCGCAGGAACAGTCGGAAAACTTCGAATAGTGCAGAAAAAGGCGGGAGTCTGCACTATCAACCCCTCTAACCGCCTCATGATTACCGACCGACAAAGTTGTTTGAGGTTTCTGGTCGATACGGGGGCCAATATTAGTTTGTTACCGTGTAAAAACAAACATTTAGCACATTTATCAGACTACAAGTTGTATGCGGCAAATGGTACGGTCATTGACACATATGGAGAAAAAATGATGACGCTTGATTTAAATATTCGAAGACCGATACAGTGGAATTTTGTCGTCGCTGACGTCAGTATGCCGATATTAGGCGCAGATATACTGGAACACTATAATTTACTCGTCGACATGCGTGGTAAGCGCCTTGTGGACGGAGTTACAGGTATCAAAACGCCTGCCATTATTTCAAGAGCAAAACAAGTCACTATACGTACAATTAGTGATAAAATGCAAGGAGTTGTTCGGCAGTTATTGGAAAAGTATTCGGATATAACTCATCCTGGGTCCTTTAAGGAGCCCACTAAGCATAACGTGGAGCACTATATCGAGACAAAGGGCCCTCCGGTGTTTAGTAAAGCGCGACCTTTGCCCCCACACAAATACAATATCGCGAAAAAGGAGTTCCAAGATATGGTAAAAATGGGAATCTGTCGTCCGTCGAACAGTCCGTGGGCGAGTCCATTGCATATGGTCAAAAAGAAGAATGGAGAATGGAGACCATGTGGAGATTATAGGATGTTAAATAAGATTACAGTGCCAGATCGTTACCCACTGCCGAGATTGTTAGATTTTACTTACATTTTTGAAAAAAAGAAGAATGTGGTCATGTCCAAAATCGATATAAAAAAAAGCTTATTTCGCTATTCCAGTAGCTAAAGAGGATATTAAGAAGACCAGCGTCATTACACCGTTTGGGGCTTTTGAGTTCGTACGAATGAGTTTTGGATTGCGTAACAGTGGCTCCAGTTTTCAGAGATTCATGGATAATATATTCAGAGATTTAGATTTTGTATATGTTTTCGTTGACGATTGTTTATGTGTGTCAGAAACAGATACGGAACACGCTAAGCACCTAGAGGCAATATTTGAACGACTAAATCAATACGGCATAACAATAAATCTTGAAAAATGTGAATTTTTCAAATCAGAGCTCGATTTTCTTGGTTATCATATAACGAGCCAAGGGATAAGGCCGACAAAAGAAAAAACAGAGGCGATCATGAGTTTTCCTAAACCAAAAACGGTGCAAGAGCTTAGAAGATTCCTCGGTATGATCAACTTTTATCGTACGAGTATACCTAGGGCAGCGACCCAGCAAAAAGTACTGAACAAGTATATACACGGAGCTAAGAAAAACGACAAGACGCCAATTCAATGGACGGCCGAAGCCGAATCATTTTTCGAACTATGTAAAGAAGCCCTGAAGCACGCAGTGGGATTATCTTACCCATCTTCAACGGCACATATGGCGATTTGTACCGACGCGAGCGCTACCTGTGTTGGGGGAGTTTTGCATCAGCGGGTTGACAATGAATGGCAGCCTTTAGGATTTTTTTCTAAAGCTCTCTCAGAAGCTCAGATTAAGTATTCTACATACGACAGAGAGTTATTGGCAATTTACATGACAGTTAAGTATTTCAGGAAATTTCTAGAAGGACGAGCTTTTACTATTTACACAGATCACAAACCGTTAACCTTCGCTTTTGAAAGGAAGCCCTCGGACAACGAAACCCCACGTAGAGTACGACAACTGGACTTAATTGCACAGTACAGCACAGATATCAGGTATATCAAAGGTTCACAAAACGAAGTTGCCGACGCTTTATCACGAACAATCGGAGTAATCTCTATGCCGTCAACGCTAGATTACGACGAGCTTTACCGTGAACAGCAGAATGATTTAGAATTAAAGAAGCTAAAACTCAATAGCAAGTTGGAAATACGAAAAGTGGCTATTTCAAACACGAGATCTCAAGTGTACTGCGATGTCTCAACTGGAAGACCAAGACCATATCTTCCATTGGAGTTTAGAAACAAGGTTTTTAATGCTTTACACTCATTAAGCCACCCTGGGAAACGAGCTACGAGAAAAATGATAACAGAACGTTTTATTTGGACTAATATGAACAAAGACATAAATAAATGGTGTCAAGAGTGCGTTGAATGCCAGCGAGCAAAAGTGCACCGTCATACAATTTCCCCGATCGGCAGTTTTTTGCCCGCTAAGCGTTTCGCTCACGTACATATCGACATTGTCGGGCCACTGAGGACCTCACAGGGTTGCCGTTACATGATAACAATGATCGATCGTTGTACGTCATGGCCAGAAGTATACCCGGTTGCTGATATTTCCGCGGATACCGTAGCTCGAGTAGTATATAATGGATGGATTTCACGATTTGGTTGTATGGACATTATCACTACGGACCAGGGCAGACAGTTTGAGTCAGCATTATTTAGGTCACTAACAGGATTCTTGGGAGTGACTAGAATAAGGTCCAGTCCTTATCATCCAGAAGCAAACTCTAAAATTGAAAGGTTCCATCGAAGTTTGAAGAGTGCATTGATGGCCAGAGAATCAGGAGAAAACTGGGTCAGAGAATTACCTACGGTTATGTTGGGTTTGAGAGCCAGCATCAAAGATGATATCGGGCTAAGTTCTGCCGAAATGGTATATGGGGCGCCTATAAAGTTGCCGGGAGAGGTGTTTGAACAAAATAACGACAAGACGTATTACGACGATTTCATGTCGCAGCTAAAGCAGGATATCAGTCGAATACTGTCGTTGCCAAGGAGAGAGCGAACAGGTAGAACTACTTTCGTTCATCCAGCATTAAAAAGCTGTTCGCATGTATTCGTACGTATTGATCGGTTAAAGAAAGCCCTTACACCCCCCTATGAGGGACCGTTTCCTGTGGTCAGCAGGACAAACAAGTTGCTCTGTATTAGGAAGGATGACACCGAGCAGTACGTGTCTATCGATCGGGTAAAACCAGCGTTCTTAAGCGAAGCAAACGAACGGAGTGATAAGCCAGCACTTAAGGAGACACGTGCTGACAATACGGAGGAATCATCTAAGCAGATAACTACTAAGTCAGGAAGGCACGTCCGACCGGTTGTGAGATTTAATGTATAACACACTGTTCGTCGGTAGCATAGCACTCGCTAGAGGAGAAACTTGAGGTTGACAGCTAAATTATACCAGGATGAAATATTGTAACGTGATGACGGTGTAGTTTATAAATTTTTCTGATACAAGAAGGTCGCGACTCACGTGCCAAGTGAATTGTTTGTATTGTTTACTGTTATATAATTGAGTTGTTATGTTTAATATTGTTACCATTGGTCAGGTTAATAATTGTAAATAGTCAAGATAGGATAAAGGTCGTCTGAATTTACTACCGTAAATTTTTGTTTGGGGGGGAGTTATATGACTGCGTCATAAGTATATTGTTAAATTAATAGAAATTAAACATAGATAAGCATGACCAGCAGATAGCAGCATATATTATAAATCACGTACATTCAGACAGTCTTTATCTCATCGAGATAAAGACACGAGTATAGGTATTGGATTTAATATAAAATACAGTGGTAAGTTAGTATAACCAACCATAAGCCACCATGTAACCATTGAGTATACAGGGTCTGAAGTACCTGTCTAATAAATATATTACGTACATCACTGTGATTTTCTTCATACAATAAAGTTCGCTATAGTCTGTAACGGCTGGACCGATTCTGACAGGAGTCACTGATGGGTAGCTGATGCTTAGAGCATACATATATGGAGGGAGCGCTGAACGAGCGGAAAGCGTGACCGGAGTAGAGAGAGAGAGACTGAGTTTAGTTAGAGTCTGTCTCTCTAACGCAAGCTACTGATTGGTTACCAATTTGCATGACTGATTTGGTGGGAAATACACTAACCAATCAGAAGCTTGCCTGAGAGAGACAGACTCTGACTAAACTCAGTCTCTCTCTTTTATATAAAATAAATATTGCAAAAAAAAACTTCATCATGATCGAGACTTTTTTTCAATACTTTAAAACGTTTCAAACAAACCGAATGATAAACATAGCAGTTTATTTTAGAATCAGTTTGAATCAACAGCGGGCAACGCCCCGGGGCAAAAATATTCTAAAAAAAGCGGCCAAGTGCGAGTCGGACTCGCCCATGAAGGATTCCGAAGTAACATATTAATCTA
This sequence comes from Diaphora mendica, assembly GCA_949125395.1. NCBI lineage: Eukaryota > Metazoa > Arthropoda > Insecta > Lepidoptera > Erebidae > Diaphora > Diaphora mendica. The sequence goes on from OX421333.1 coordinate 8,895,386, forward strand.
AAAGTTCTTGTAACTTTGATCGATATTTTAATAATAGTGTAATTTTTTTGCGGTTTACAATTTATGACGTATTAAAAAAAACTACTTTCTACATCTCGTTCAAACCAATTTTCGGTGGAAGTTTGCATGGTAGTCTACATCATATATTTTTTTTAGTTTTATAATTTTCTTATTTTAGAAGTTACAGGGGGGACACGAACATTTTACCACTTTGGAAATGTCTCTCGCGCAAACTATTCAGTTTAGAAAAAAATGATATTAGAAACCTCAATATCATTTTTAAAGACCTATCCATACATACCCCACACGGTTGGGTTTAAAAATTTTTTTTTTGAGTTTCAGTTCCAAGTATGGGTACCCCCAAAATTTATTGTTTTTTTTCTATTTTTGTGTGAAAATCTTAATGCGGTTCACAGAATACATCTACTTGCCAAGTTTCAACATTATAGTCCTTATAGTTTCGGAGAAAAGTGGCTGTGACTTACGGACGGACAGGCAGAGAGACAGGCGGACAGACAGGCGGACAGACAGACAGACGGACAGACAGATATGACGAATCTATAAGGGTTCCGTTTTTTGCCTTTGGCACGGAACCCTAAAAATCACCACTCTCGGAATCTGCTCATGCTTTCCATCAGGCAGAGCAGAGTCATTTTGGCGCAGCTAAAACTTTAAAAAGAAAGCCTAAGTAAGTCCTTAAATTAACATCAGCTTTTAGAGCATACATATTGGAGGCAGGGCTGAACGAGAGGAAAGCGTGATCAGCCTTTCAGAATGTTCATAGCGAACATTAAATGTGAGATTTTAATATTGTATTATCCTAAGTAAAAGTACCTATTAAGCGATGTTAAGCCTTCTTTGGTTGTATAATACTTACTTTGCAAGTAATTGGAAAAGGGAGAAAGTATTACAAGTGTAGGATTTAAGGTCGGTAAACCAAATCACTAACAAATGTAGTATTCGTGAGATGAATAGCTCCAAAGAAGGTAGTGATGAATAAAGCAGCGGATAAACTTAGTAGGTAGTTGTATATTATTTAAATCGATAGTAAGGAATACAAACGAATTGAAGTAAACAAAACTACACAGGTATTTATACATAAATATTTGCACACGGCACTAATATTGCGGAGAGGGTCTCAGGTAGCAAGCGTGAATATAGGCGCACGACATCCCTCTCTGTTGCGCGGGCGCCGACACAATAGATGGGGCGTCGACCAAAGGCTAGGTATTGATACCGCCTATCACCCGACATCGGATGTTTTCGTGCCTCGTTGTATCGCTTGAGTCTACTTGCCGATTATGTGCCTAGATCAAATGATTGTGTTTAACTATGTATAGATAAATAAATAAACACACAACCATTTGACCTAAACGGGAATCGAACCCGTGACCGCTACACAAGAATAAAATCTATACTAATATCATAAAACTGAAGACTTTACCACTGATACCACGGCCTCACAGAAAACCGGTGTGAAATAGTGCTTGCGCTGTGTTTCACCGAGTGAGTGAGGATATCGGAGGCCCATACCCCAACCCTTCCCCTATCTCCCAAAGCCCGGCAACGCACTTGTGACGCCTCCGGTATTGCAGGTGTCCATGGGCGGCGGTAATCGCTTACCATCAGGCGACACGTCTGCTCGTTTGACAGCCAATTCAATAAAAAAATAACGAGTTAAATTTCCCAGTTAGCGAGTATTAGTGAAAAAGGGTGTCAGTGCCGTAAAAAAGGGGGAGGAGGGAATTATTCCTTTTGAGAGCTTCAATTGCCTGCGCTTTGTACTATGACTATCTGTTAGTGGTAGGCTCACAAACTTTTTTATTACGACCCGACCCGACCGCGAAAGAATGAGGGTTACATTTAAAAAAAAAAACCAACTGCATCAATTGCTGCAGCTGCCATTTTTATTCAGTGTCACTATCACGACTAAGACGAATCTTTTGACACCACTCGCATAAAAATACGACAAGCCGTTTAGGCTCTAGGGCGTGCCAAAGAAATATACATACATACACTCGAATAAATAATTCATTACCTACTTGTGGTAAATAATTTTTTTACGCAGTAGAACATCACACTACGGGCAATAGGAGACGCAAATAAGGTTGGGAAGGTCAGCAAGTGAGTCATAAAATCGTCGTAGGATTTGGTTTAGAGTAGAGAAATTAAAAACAAATAATCTGAACTACTTTTTATTTGAAATTCTCGTAATAAGCAAATTTTAACTAAGTATTTATTTCATGATGCAACATCTGATTGATGTCCTTACAATAAGTAGAGAAGGATCAATTTAAATTGTAATATATATATTACAATTTTACATTTTATTACAATATTTTAAAACTAAATCTTTATTGACTATGAATGCTGCAGAGGTTGAGAAAAAATATTCAAAGGGTTGTACTTATCTTTTTTAACATAATTATGAATTAAATAAAAAAATATATTAATGAAAAAAACTTACATAATAAACAAGCATGTCATATCTCAGACACATAATTCAAATAGTACAGGGTCTACCAAAAAGGATCTATAATTTCCTTTTTTCTGTAAGCCTTTTTGTTTTTATCTCATTTCTAGTTGGCCTCTAATACATTATCACCTCTGCATATTCATAACCTGTTCATTAATCTCGGTAAGCAGTTGTGCAGACTTTTGTATATTCTCAAATTGGTAACCAATGTGTACTGATATTAATTGCATTTTCTTCAAGTTTTCTTCGCTATTCTCCATTTGATTTTCTGTAGATGCTATATCCCTTGCTGCCTTGGTTAGAAGCTGTAAAAAGAAAATTTTGTTGTTAATAATGGAATATTAAACCTCCTTGTAGATGGAATAGGTAATTTACGCTGTTTATAAACATAGAGTTCTTAGCATTCATCTTTCGTCTTACATGCTATATCAATTTAAAACCTTGGCAACAGCAATTCTTGTATTTTGATCTATATATAAAAAATGAATCACCGAAATGTATGTGCGCACATAATTTCCGATTGGCTGCACCAAATTAAATAATTCTTTTTCTTATGTGTTCGTTATTGTTAGGATAAGGTTTGTGTACAAGAACAATTAAAAGCTAGCGTGAAAAGTATTTTTTTGTCCACAAAGTGAAGCTAAGACAGATATGTAAATATGGCGGAACGAAGTTCGCCGGGTCATCTATTAAATATGTATATAACACGGCTCCAAAAATTTTCATGAATTTTAGTATGCAGGGGGGTTTCGGAGGCAATAAATAGATCTAGCTAGGATTAATTTCATCCTAGTACTGGAAATAAATCAACATCATCAATTCGTCATAATTTGAATTCTTATTAAATCTAACAATCATCTAATATTCAATAAAGCTGAATTGAAGAATTAATGTAAGTTAATACCTTTGTATTATAATGACTTATTAGAAATACCTTTTATCACAACAAAAATGGATTTTTTACAACACACCTCAAATAATAACTATATTTAGTGATCAACAAAATACACTCAGTACAAATACTATTTGGCAATTTTTATTACAAAATAAATAAAAAATGAATATGGCACGATACCTCGTTAGATTTAGATCCTCTTTGTATTTGACGAGCCAAAGATGAAATATTATTCATGTTCACTTGAACTCTTTCAGCTAATCTTTGTTTTGATTCAGCGAACAATGACCGAGCACTACTAGATGATGCTGAAGTCATTGCGTGGCACTTTCAGTTTCAGAGGGGATGGTACACAATTAAGCTTGAAGAAATTAATTATTTACTAGGCTTAATTTTTCATGCGAGTTTTTCAACAACAAACAAAAACGTCATTAATGTCAATACAGTCAGTCAATATAGATTGACATTAAGTAGCTGTAATTTTTTTTTGTCGGGAAATCATCAGTTCGAAAACGATGAGTTTATGTATATATATATATATATTTCACAACAAATGTGTATTACCCATACACAACACAATTTTTTGCAATGCCTGGAAAAGGCTACTCAGTTGAGACAAACTATCGTATATTACTTTACTCTTTGCAAACTATTTTATAAGATCACAAAATGTACCTACACTTAAATAGTTAGCAATAAAGTTGAATAAAGAATTTGAATCTTACCGAATTAGTATTATTTTTACTGCACCTGCATCGAGTTTAATGTGTGTTATTTTTATTGAATAATATTAATTGTTCTCATGTTAGTGACGATATTGTCTTAATGAGAAAATAAAGATCTTTCTAACGAATGTTTGGGGTTGTTGGAGTAGCGATATTCGATGATTTTCTTTCGTAGTCTTGGGGTTGGGTTCCTAGATTTATTTTAAAACGTTAAACTTTTTTTTCATTTGCTTAAAAATTATAGAACATTCTTCAAAAATATCTGACACTATGTTTGTGATTTTAAATTAATCTAACGGTAATCATGATCTAGCAATAAAAATGCATTTGGTTGTGCAAATTGGCAACTCTGGAACGCGAACGAAACATACATCACTTTATAATTAAATATTTTTTTAAATCAAGTTATTGTTCGATTCGATACAAGAGTTCGATGTCTGAATCGATTTTTTCCTACTCTTTCGGATAGTGAAAATTGAGTGAGAAAGCAGAAAAAGCATCGAACTCAATATTCGATTATGCGATTATGTGAAACCAATAATCGGGTCCTCCTGACTTTTCGCTCGTCACGAAAGGATTTGTGTTGTAGAAAATTTCTGTATATTCAAATACTAGCCCTTGCTCCGAAATGTTTACCTTCAAACTTGACCATCTGTTTCTAGTTCTTCCTGTTGTTATTTCTTTCTTATTTCGTCCAGCTGTAGTATAAAATAATGTCCTTTATTTACAAGCCCATTGTGAATCAGCTAAGTCGACTACTTATTTACTTTAAAAAACTAGTTTATTTTTAAAATGGAACAAGGCGTGACATGCGAACACCTGAATAAGCTTACAGATGTTCTCGGGAAGGATTTGTGGCAGTCTAAAGAGGTAAATAATGTAATTTTATTAGTATCTAACCTCAAATGTAATGTCAATGTAATAATTAATTAACATTCTCTGCTCAAGTTATCATTGTGTAACGATCAGACCACCGCGTATTTGAGGCAAATAGCTTGTAAACAGACAATATAGATATCTTTTTATCGCTGTCTGTCTTGCATCTTACTACCCACAAGTATCTGCTTACAATTTTTAGTCCTAGGAAGTGCATTTTGTATGTAAATGATCTATTCTAGAGCAATACTGAGTGTAGATAAGTCTTCAAGCTGTCCAAATTAAAATTACTTATACTATTTTTTTTCTTTTATGTACCAAGTCCTAGAAATAGATCTTACCTATGTTGTGGAGACCTTTACATACATCAAAACAATAAATACAAAACACCCAGAATTGAGTGAAATATTTGTGGAAAACAAAATTTTGTGTTCTGTTGTGGTAAAAAAAATTGTGTAATTGAGGGTAGGATGACAATTTTTATTATTATTCATTGTATAAAGTCTATACTTCATTAATTTATCTATGTTTTAATTACACTTCACATGAGCCTTAATAAAGATTAAAGGGGCTATAGTTGTGTAAGCCTCACTAAAGATTTCAATAAATATTATACAGTTTAAAAAAAAACTACTTGTCAAGACTGCGAGAATAATTAGCATCTTTATTGAATATATAACCACTTTTTTTATAACTTTGGCTATAAAAGCAGTAAAAAATGATATAAAATTTTGTTTACCTATTGCTATAAAATATGCATGTGGCCTACCTGATCTCTAAATGTATTATGAATCTAATACCCTAAAATCAAAATCTTTTTCCCAACGAATGTACCAAAATGTATTCATTGTACAAACATAAATAGATAAATTAATTAATTAAGACAAGTGTTATAGAATAATTAGGGTATAATAATAAAATGAACACCCAACAAAAACTACACAATTTTTTATTAGGTAAGTTGCCAAAAATTGGTGATACATAATTTTTAAGTAGGTACATAAACATTCACAGAATTTTTTTTTTTCAAGAATCAGCTTTCTAATAGTTTTCTTATTAGATTAAGCCGAGTCTCCACAGAACAAAAGTTGTCAACTTTTGTGTTGTTAACCTTTTTTTGTGTTGTAAAATTTCGGTGGAGACGTGCCTTTATACACATACCCCTATATTCTAACATATTTTCTTATGTTGTTGTTTATGAACCGATTTTGATGATTCTTTTTTTAATGGAAAGGAGATATCCCAACGGTGGTACCATGATAAGGACACTATGATCTGATGATGGCATCCAAGAGAAATCGAGTGGAACCTTGAAGTCGGTTTTTGTTTTTAATATCCTTTTACTTGACTACTATTTTAAGTTACAAGCAAAGGCGTCTCTAACCTGTGAAGCACCTGTGTGCAATCATTACTCTAGTGCCCTTTAGTAAGCGTAGAAAGGTAAAGATGCCCCTGGTTATAAGATAATATTCTAAAGCACTGTCCAGATTTTTATCACACATAGTAGGTACTAAATTCTACCCCCATTTATTACAATATTTATTTATGAAATACTAGCTGACCCGTGCCCACTTCGTTGGGCGGTAAACATTTTTTTTCCGACTTACTTCGCTAATCCGGCTACCATGAAAATGTTTTTCCACTTATCGAGTTATTATATATCCTATGTCACTCACAAATATCGTAGTCTTCTATTGGTAAAAGAATTTTCAAAATCGGTTCAGTAGATCCAGAGATTACCCCCTACAACGTCACAAACTCACAAACTTTACCTCTTTATATAGTAGTATAGATATATAGTAGTATAGATTAACTCTTGAAATTCAGGTAGACACTTACCATCAGATGAAGTTCCTTAGATCCCGATATCAAAACAACAATTAGAAATCTGATTCTATTTATATTCTTTCTTAACTTTATTTTACTAGCGCCCCCACAGACTTCGTTCTGTCAAAAGTTATTGGCCTGTCGCAGTCGAAGAGTAAAAATAAATAAGTGTAGTTTTAACTATATTCTTCGAAATTTTTACATTTTTTTCTCTCCATTGGAACCTTGTGCCTCAACGAAAATATTTGATAATAAGAAGGTAATCCACAAATTGTAGGTCTGAGCCTAATAGTTCTTTGTGTTTATTTCATGTTTGTGTGTAAGGAGCCGCAAAAATTCTAACAACAGTCTTTACAGAATTTCCTAGTACTTGTGTTGTGGAAGTCTGATGACAGTTGCTCCATGTAAAAAACCGTATTGTAGGCTTAAAGCCGACTGCAAGATAACTCCTGCAAGATATTTTTCATAAAGTAAAAAAAGTTTTTTTTTCATTTTATGCGAGCGGGGGCAAACGAGCAGACGTATCGCCATCGTTTGTTATTCGATAAACTGTTTTTACTTTCAGAATTTATTTACCTAAGAAGCTTATGACTGAGGCAAAGAGATTTTCTAATTATTTATTTTCATTTTCAGGTGTTGACTTGTTTCGACTGTGGGTGTCCAGGGCCTAACCTTTGGATTTGCCTACAGCCAGACTGCCATCATGTCGGCTGCTCTGAAGTCAAAAATGATCACAGCACTTTACACCAAAAAGTAAGAATTTTAATAGTTACTTTTATTAATTTAGTATTATTAAAGATATGATATTTAATATGTCTAGTTAAAGGTATATACATATTATGTTGTTTGATTTGTGTATGCTCCAAAAACTCGAGAAGGTTGAAAACAAATGAACTCAAATTTTAACATGATATTCAATGTGTACTAAAGACAGTTTTTAAGGTTCCGTACCATGTACCAAAAACAGAACTTCGCTAACATCACTTTGTTGGCATCTGTCTGTCTATCTATCAAGACACTTTTTCTCAGGAATGGATGGATGTTTGCTACCCTTTAGAAGCAAAAAGTACTGAACGGATGTGGATGAAACTTAACAGAAATATAGCTTATACATCAGAATAACACATAGGCTACTATTTGCCACGATAACCGACGTACACGCGGGCGGGGAGCCGCGGGCAACAGCTAGTATCAAATATTTTGGTATGTAGTCCCTTGCAGCAGTAAAAGAATCATACTTTAGTTTCATCACACAAAAAAATATGTATACTTACATATACTTCCGTGGGAGAGCCACGCTTCGGCATGAATGGGCCGGCTCGACCGGAGTGATACCACGGCCTCACAGAAAACCGGTGTGAAATAGTGCTTGCGCTGTGTTTCACCGAGTGAGTGAGGATACCGGAGGCCCATACCCCAATCCCTCCCCCTATCTCCCCCCCCATCCCCTCCCCCTATCTCCCCCCCCCATCCCCCAAAGGCCGGTAACGCACTTGTGACTCCTCTGGTGTTACGGGTGTCCATGGGCGGCGGTAATCGCTTACCATCAGGCGATACGTCTGCTCGTTTGCCGGTCTATTCCATAAAAAAAAAAAAAAAAAATTTTTAATAACAATTTCCAGCGGCAGTTAAGTTTATCCCTACTTAACTTAGGGCCGGTTTTTCAATAGTCAGATAAACAGTCAAATAGCATTTATTCCTCAGTTAGCGTAAGTTTGGGTCTTTCAATAGTCAGACATCAGTTATCAGACGAATAAAGCTGTAATCTGACTGATAACTTTATCTGTGCTTTCAAACCTCAGTTAGTGTTTTATTCTGTAGAATAGTGATTTGACGTTGTGTATTTCTCTTGTACCTATTTGTGGTAAAGTTTAAGTACGTTGTCGTTATTGAATATTTGATAGATTATGGATGTTTTTGACTCGATTGACTTTTTGTTCTGAGGTAAAAAGGGTTATTAGAGAAATATAGGTTATAGATACTATAGAGAAGATGAAGAATTTTTATTTCACACACTGCTATCTAGTTCGAAACAAAACAGAGCTTGTACTATTGGTAACGAGAATATTTCTCTAGTGGCCGTTTGCGGAACTAACGTATGACAGACACTTCTACCTGGCAGTTTAATGTACAGAGCGAGTGCATTGTTATTGTTTCATTGATAGACGTCTACGGAGAAGTAAAAAATACGTATTTTAAAAGTGGAATGATAACGTGTATACGTATTTTTATCTGTCATACGTTAGTTCTGCGACTTGCCGCTAGGGAATCTGCTCGTCACCATTTAAATCGTTTCTACAATGATTTCATTGATAGACGTCTACGGAGTAGTAAAAGAAATACTTTAAGACCACTTCGTGAGGGTAAACAGTATTCTAAAAGTGGAATGTTAACGTGTATACGTATTTTTATCTGTCATACGTTAGTTCTGCGACTTGCCGCTAGGGAATCTGCTCGTCACCAATAGGTACAGAGAACTGACATAAATACAAATATACTTTTTACTTTTAAACACATATTTATTAAACGTAGAAACACCCGTTTAAAAAATTACTATGCACCACCCTTAACCCGGCATTTCATTTTTATAAATTTTGATTTCAATCATTGTTATGGAGTCTCATATACGACTCATATACGTCTCATATACGACAGGAATATCATATACGACTTTTTACTAAATTATTATTTACTACATCTATTATAGACAAATAATAATTATAATCGAATGCTTTCATTTCATTTAATTAAATATCCCAAACCGGCAATCATAAAAAAGACAAAAAGAAATAGAAAAAGAACAGTCAACTTGAATGTTGTCTAAAAGTATCTGGTCCTTATCTAACGTGTGACTATCTGTATAGCTGCATCTCACTTGCGCATGAGTACAGTGAACATAGCTGTGAAGAACCATCAAGTAACTATCTGACTGTTTACTCCCGATTGAAAAACACAAAAAGTTTATTCGCTTGTTAAAGAGCTGGATACATTTATTCCCTTGTTAGTTATTAGACCGTTTAACTGCGGATTGAAAAACCGGCCCTTAAAGTTTATACGGAAACCTCGGTGCGCGAGTACAACTCGTACTTGGTCGGTTTAGGTATCTATATTTTTCGCGTTAGTATTGTTCTTCATTTCTCCACAGCCAAGCGCATTTTCAATCAACAGACAGATAGACCAATAAGAAACATTGGTTTAGTATACTTATTTTATCAAATTAAAAAAAGAAGTCAAAACAGTCTATCTAATAGGTTTTACCTATGAAATTGCCGTTTTGTATGCAATAAGTGATAGTACTTATTTTTTCAAAGTTTTTTATTTCTGTTATTCGAAGTAATCACCCATGCAATCGACGCATCTTTGCCAACGCCTTGGCAGTTTATTGATTCCCTTCTTGTAAAAATCAGCTGGACGGGAGGCAACAAACTCTTCAAAGGCATTTTGTACTGCCTCTCGGGAATTGAATTTTTTACCCACTAAAAAGTTGTCTAAATTTTGAAAAAAGTAATATCAATAAACTGCCAATGCGCATATATATAATGTGGAAGTTGCCTTGAAAGAACAAATTTGAATAATACTTTGAATAATAATAATAATTTGTAGAGGTAAATCCAAAGGATAGGATAGAGATAAGGATCTAAGTCCGTATGTGTTAATAACAGCAGTTCCCGGATTCCTCCCTCCTCAGGCGCAGAGTAGCACACCGTGTGGTTTAATCGGTTCGATTCCGACACACCGCCCCGCCGCATACCCCGGCGGGGTGTCGGCCTGAGGGGTTTCCACAGGTAAAAATAAAGCGGCCAAGTGCGAGTCGGACTCGCCGATGAAGGGTTCCGAAGCAGCAAGTAACATAATATAAAAGTTCTTGTAGTTCGTTGTAACTTTGATCGATGTTTTAATAATAGTGCCTTTTTTGCGGTTTTCCATTTATGACGTATTAAAAAAAAACTACTTACTAGATCTCGTTCTAACCAATTTTCGGTGGAAGTTTGCATGGTAATGTACATCATATTTTTTTTTATAGTTTTATCATATTCTTTTTTTAGAAGTTACAGGGGGGGGACACATTTTACCACTTTGGAAGTCTTTCTCGCGCAAACTATTCAGTTTAGAAAAAAAGTAATTAGAAACCTGAATATCATTTTTTAATTTTATAATATTATTTTTATTTAAATTCATTTATTGTTTTTTTTATTTTTGTGTGAAAATCTTAAAGCGGTTCACAGAATACATCTACTTACCAAGTTTCAACAGTATAGTTCTTATAGTTTTGGATTAAAGTGGCTGTGACATACGGACGGACGGACAGACAGACAGATAGACATGACGAATCTATGAGGGTTCCGTTTTTTGCCTTTGGCACGGAACCCTAAAAAAAGATCTAAAATACATAAAAGTTTAAAACAAAACCTCATGTGTTAGTCATAAAAACGGTACCAAAAAGGTTGTTTATGCTGCCAATGAAGTCGGCAGTCAGTAGACAATCTTGTACTTGATGTTGACAATACATTGTTTTGTCTGTATTTATAATCAGTGAACTTTGAGTTCACTCTGTACAAAGGGAACATTTAATATTGTACCTAAAGACCATAGTGTTAGGTGATACTGTACAATGAAGTACATTATATGTTTTCATATGTATTATCAGGGGGACAACTCATTTGCGTTTTACTTTGTGTTTTTATTGTATTCAAATGTCCATAAACAATTCGATGTTCCTGGCAGTAGGCTGTGTATATTCTCTACCAGTAAACTTTCATGTTTTGAAGAATCCATTATGATAATTGTTTATTTGACTGCCTCGTTGGTCTCGCGGTTGGCGTGTGCGACTGCTGATCATGAGGTCTCTGGTTCGATTCCCGGGTCGGACCAAATGTTTGGATGATCTACAAATATTTGTTTCGGAGTTTGGGTGTTTTCTATGTATAATATGTACGTATTTACAAAAAAAAGTATGTATGTATTTGTATCAGTTGTCTAGTACCCATAACACAAGCTCTGCTTAGCTTGGACTAGATGACGTTGTGTGTTAGATGTCCGAAATATTTATTCTTTTTTTTTTCTTTTTTTAAAGACAACTCCCGCATTAGGAATAAACATCCTGTGTCGCTGGGGACTTTACAGACATACATGAAACGGACACAATTAACACCCAAACTCAGAACAACAATTTGTGGATCACACAAAGTGTTGTCCCGTGTAGGATTTGAACCCACAACAATTGACGAATTGGCAAGCGGCGTGGCGACCGCCTAAACCACTAGGCCAAAAGTCTAGTCGTTTTTTATTTATTATTCTTTATTTATTAAAGAAATTCCAACAGTATACATATTTAAAATATCTAAATAAATTATGTGAATCACAGTAAGCCACAACCAAATCCATACGAATATTATAAAATCTAAAGTAACTCTGTCTGTCTGTTTGTTACCCTTTGACGGCTAAAACACTGCACCGATTTCAATGACTTTTGGCATGCAGATACTTTGATTCTTGATGAAGGACATAGGCTACTCCTTAGTTGCGATAACCGACATACATAAGGGCGAAGCCGCGAGCAAAGACTAGTCTTGCAAAAAGTAAGTTTCGTTTTAATATACGAAAGTTATTTCGTTAAATTAAATACATAATAAAAATAATTATATACATAAAGATAGATAGAATGAATCCTCTTAATTTATACAGTGTTAGAAGAGAATACATAAAATGTCCGCTAAGTAGTATACAAAATGGCGGCCTGATTGTCAAAAGGAATCTCTTCCAGGCAACCTTATTAATATACTCGTATATATTTTAGTTGCTGGTCTAAACCCAGTGGATTACGTGTTTCTAGATTAATTAATATTAATAGATATGAAAAAGGCTACATTCAGTAGCTGAAGAAGACAAGAGAAAATAGGTTTCCGATGTGAAAATCTGTCCCTAAAAAACTTATTTAGGTACATGTATGAATAATGATTAAATGCTGTGTTTAAAATAATATGGCCACCGAATCTGCATAAATGTACAACGTTAATTCTTTATATTTTCCAATTTACACACAATAAGATTTTCTTAACTTAAAGTATTAAGATACATCTTTACACTTTTTGCCTGACCACAGCGAAGCCAAAAGAAGGGTGGTAGTTTTGCCAGTCTATGTATGTTTGCATGTTGCACCGTAGCCCTAAACTGCTGAAGTTTTTACGTAGAAGGGTTATAGTTTTTTTTAACCTCTTTCGTTTGTTTTCAGAACTTTTCGACGCATTGCGTGCATATGAACGTGTCGACGGAGCGGATATGGTGTTACTTGTGCGAGAAAGAGGTTCACATCAGAGCAGCTTTGGCGCGCGCTGTATGTCTTTCTTTTATCTTTTCTTTTTAAAAACATAGCTCCAGCACTAGGAATGTATTCGGGGAAAAACAAACATGCATAAAACGGACACAAAGAACACCCAAACTCAGAACAACAATTCTTTTGGTCACACAAAGGGTGGACCTATGTGAGCATTAGGAAAGGGGATGGTGACCGCTTAAGAAATGTAAAGTTTTTATAAAACACTTTATTTTATAGAAGCTGTTTAATGTTAGGGTAAGCGACTGCCGATCAAGAGGTCTCGGGTTCGATTCCTGGGTTGGACTGCTATTAGGGTTTTTTTTACAAGAAATTTTAAATAGCAGCCTGGTGTATGGAAGCTGGCGTTGTTTCCCTCCCGTGCCTGGAAGAGCACATTAAGCTGTCGGTCCCCGTTGTCATTAACACCTATGACAATCATTATTGGAAAGTCCGTACACTCAAATATACTGAAAACTAGTTCAATCTTCGAATCTATTTCATCCTCAAAGTTGTGGAGGTCCGATGCCAGTCGCTCCGGGAAAAATCTGATATTCAAGTAAAACCGGTTGAACTAGTAGCCGTCCTCAATTAATTTTGGGAATAGTAAAGGCGAGGAAGATGATGTCTTCTAGAGACTAATTTACTGATAAGCATATGGTCATTCGTTTACTTATTTTAAAATGTTAGATAATGTTTCATTGTTTTATCCAGTCGAGTCCAGATTCAACATGTGTCGAGGGTCCAGGGCGGCTCGACTCGGTCGGCTTAAGCATGGTAGACGACGATCTCGACCCAGATGACATGGATTATGATGATGACGCCAGACCCCGGGGTGAGATACTTCATATATTTGAATATTTAATACGTAATACATAATAATAAATAATACTTGGAACTAAAAGAAAGCCGTTTTCAAAAAAAATACTAGAAAAAAGACACTGTCATCGTATGTACCAAGGTTTCAAAAGGTGGCGGTATATTAAACCCATTAAGTATATAACTAACATGCGGTTGAAATCCAGACGATGCTCGCTCAGGTCTCGTGGGTCTGCAGAACATGGGCAACACGTGTTATATGAACGCGGCACTACAAGCGCTCAGTAACACTGCGCCGCTGACGTCATACTTCCTCGAGTGTGCCGCTGCGGTCGCTGTGTTGGCCGCTGATAAGAAGCCGGGGATAAGCAGGTCAGTGGTATGGGAATTATCCCCACTGTACTACACTGTGGAGTCTTAACCATCCCTATAATACTTATTACTTCGGTAATGAAAAACAACAGAGGGCCTAGTGTGAGTTTATTTCACATCAACTTAATTATCACGGTGAACGTGTTCGGCGTTGCGATTGGTCCATATTAAAATCTTCACCAACCATAACGCCGAACGTGCTGGTTGTCAAGAGTGGAATATCCGAAATAAACTCACACTAGGCCCTCAGTACTTAAAATACAACTTCACCATGAATAAGCGAAAATCTTCTTTCACTGTTTCCTGAAAACATACCAATCCTTTCCCTAAAATTGATTTTAGTAAAGTAGTCAAAAATATTATTTTACTGACGAGAAAAAAAAAAGATTTTCTCACATTCATGTATGGTTAAATTTCAAGATTGATAAAGTGTTATATGTAGTTTACTATTTTTTTTAAGGGTCGTATTTGTATTTAAATTACAATATTAAAAATGAAATGTTTTCAGAGCATACCAAAAATTAGTCAAAGAGATGTGGAGTAAGAAAACAAGAGGCTACGTTGTACCTAATGGAATCCTTTACGGCATTCGTAATGTGAGTAGCCTTTGTCCTTATACAGGGTGTAGCGTAAATCAAGTGATGGTATATTATTATTAATTCGCTGTTATTATTAATACAATAATTAACGCATTCGATAAGAACTATGAATTGCTCCTCGCTTCGACCAGATAGTACTCTTTAACAGACTTCAAAAAAAGGAGGAGGTTCTCAATACCACTGGTTTTTTTTATGTTTGTTACCTCAGAACTTTCGACTGGGTAAATCGATTTTGATGATTCTTTTTTTATTTGAATTTTGGTGCTTCTCGTGTGGTCTCATTTCAATTTTGTTCAGTTCTTGAAGTCGGTTTTTTTTGTTAAAATATTTGTTTATTTAGTTGTTTAACTTACTGAGAACTGGACTGAGATCAGTCCTGAAGTAGGTCAACGAATATATGCAGCGTAGGTGATTGTGAATGTTACTGTTTGTATACTCGTAGATTCCTTCACGATTAGCAGGTTCGATTCCAAACGCTCACACCAACACGAAGCGAGAACAGGACACGTTAATGTTACGACACGAATACTCAAATGTTACAAGGTACCCGCGGTTCTTTTTGAGGCCCTTCATCCAAGACTAAGAGACACGAGAACGTTTAGCGTCGTACTACTGGACTGACTCGAAAGCCGCCGGGCGGTATAGTATATCCATATACTATATTGACGGCTCTGAGTTATATGCCCGCTCACCTCTGTCGCTCACATTTAACTGAACTGTGTGCGACCGCACATGCACTATACCCTATTCAACGAGCCATGAGCCAAAAGGTAAACAAACCATAAAAAGGGTTCTTTAGATGTCACGATTGATGTAGTGAACTTATTTTATAAAAATAACTACGGAAGTAATACACAGACAACATAAGAAATTATCTTTTAAACCGAAGTCTATAAAACTTATGTAATCTGTTCAGACTTATTTGAAATCAAATATCATAAATGCCATAAATGATTTTCTTAATTTTAATTAATTATGTATTCAATTGTTTACATGTAAAATAACCTAAAAAAGAAGTTATTCTCAAACTTGGAACGCATTTTAATACGACTAAATGTAGACCACAGATACTGCGAACATTTTACATCAAAATGTGACGTTTTGTCATCGGTCGGGTCATACCCGCCATCTTTACTGTCGATCAACTTGTTTGAGAAACATTGTTTTCTTTGTTTACACTTCGGCTCAAGTCCAGATGAATAGGGTATAGACATGACAATGCTTCCTTCTCGTTCATTCACAGATAGTACAATGAGTGAGTGAACGAATTAATGCGTTACTAGTGAAGTGATTAAGAATAGACACATACACTACAGGCGGAATTTAATTTACTACTACCCTCTGCTGAACATTGTTGAAAGTACTGAATCTCAAATCTATGTTTAAATTGTTACCTTTCTCTGAATACACCTACAAGCAACTTACTTTAGCTACACTATTAGTTTTAAGTTCATTATTATAAAGTAAATTATATTTTGTAGGTGCATCCAATGTTTCGCGGTTACCATCAGCACGACACTCAAGAGTTTCTTCGCTGCTTTATGGACCAGTTGCACGAGGAACTTAAAGAACCGGTAATTTTTTAAATACTTTTTTTTTAAGTAGGTAATTCTATTAATTTAGGTTACAAACTACTAGAATTTTACACTGATACTTTTTGAGTACAGTAGTAATTTATTTCGGGGATTATTAAGTTGCGTAGATACATAATATTGTGATTTGGTTTTGGTAATTACATGACACCGTATCGCGGCAATTTATTTAATTTAATTATTTAATAATTCTTTTCACTCAGATTTCCTGGAAACGTTGGAGTTGATATAGGATTTATATAAAGCACAGTAATGTTTTAATTATCTGTAAACATTTTTCGGTAATATAAGATAAAAATTCTTATAGAATAAAACATTAATCACTCAAAATGTTCCACATTAATAAAACCCACTTCTCACATTATGTTCGGTTTCGTCACGAGCTGTTATTGATTGATATTGGTGATGCCACACTTGCCACTCAACAATATAAACACATAAATACAATTAAATCACAAATTAAATAATTGAAAACTATATTGACTCAAATAAAAAACTATTATAACTCAGGAGTGACCCATGTCACAATTAAGAGATGTGAACGTCGCGAGGTCTGAAGAGAAACTGCCCCCTGTTTCCGATCGCGCCGCTTTATAAAGATATCGTCACCTCAGATACCCTCATTCCAAAAATATCGTCACTACTTCGGTGTCACATGTTTGTAATAATTTTATTATTCGGATACCCTCATTCCAGCAATATTTTACTTTTATTAAGTACATACCTGCTGTTGCCCACGGCTCCGCCCGCGTTTATGTTTGTTATCGTGGCAAATAGTATCCTATGTGCTATTCTGATGTATAAGCTATATTACTGTAAAGTTTGATCCAAATCCGTTCAGTAGTTTTTGCGTGAAGAAGTAAACACACATATACTCACCAACGTTCGCCTTTATATAATATATTAGTGTGATATAGATATCGTCATCTTGGATACCCTCATTTCAACAATATCGTCACTATCTCGGTCTCACGTGTGTAATAATTTTATTATTCGAATCCCCTTATTCCAACAATATTATATTTTATTTTTATTAAATACTAGCTGACCCACGCAACCTCGTTTACGTCTCCTATTGCCCGTAGCGTAGAATTTTTGCCCTGTTTTATCTAATATCAAGCACCGCTGGTCCGATTTGAAAAATTCTTTCAGTGTTGGATAGTAAATTTCTCGAGGAAAGCTATAATATATCATTACGCTAAGACCAATAGGAGCGGAGCACCAATGAAGAATGTTACAATAACGGGGGATTTTTTTTACGCTATGAGCAATAGGAGACGTATGCGACGTTGCGTGGGTAATACTCACCAACGTTCGCCTTTATATAATATATTAGTGTGATATAGATATCGTCATCTTGGATACCCTCATTTCAACAATATCGTCACTATCTCGGTCTCACGTGTGTAATAATTTTATTATTCGAATCCCCTTATTCCAACAATATTATATTTTATTTTTATTAAATACTAGCTGACCCACGCAACCTCGTTTACGTCTCCTATTGCCCGTAGCGTAGAATTTTTGCCCTGTTTTATCTAATATCAAGCACCGCTGGTCCGATTTGAAAAATTCTTTCAGTGTTGGATAGTAAATTTCTCGAGGAAAGCTATAATATATCATTACGCTAAGACCAATAGGAGCGGAGCACCAATGAAGAATGTTACAATAACGGGGGATTTTTTTTACGCTATGAGCAATAGGAGACGTATGCGACGTTGCGTGGGTAATATTATAGTATAGATTGAATGATTGTTGTACTATGTTGGTGCAGGTGTTTGACACGTCGGAGGACAAGTTGAACTCGGAGGCGGACGGCGACCACCAGGAGCCTCGCTCCGTGCACGTGCGACGTCGCGCTGCCAGCTCGCCGGGAGAGAGAGTCTGTAAGTCTGAGTCTCATCACTTAACACCTATTTCACCACTTGCTGATAAAGTCCCTCATACACTATTCTGAACTAAACTGCTAGATTAACCATAGATTTCAGTTTCCCAAACCCGTGGGTGTATGGCAGATAACTCTCTGAAACTTGATCAGGTGCTGATGAAACTGGCCCTAAGTCTAAAGGCGCGTCTCCACCCACATTTGAAAACACAAAAAAAGTTGACAACACGAAAATTGCCAACTTTTGTTCGGTGGAGACTCGGCTTTACAGAAACTTTAATCACCAACGCGTGTTGACAACATAAAACTTGACAACTTTTGTTCTGTGGAGACTCGCTTAATACACACCTAATTTCAGTTCAAATACTTTATTCACGCAATAACATTAAGATTCATCGCAAATGGTGACAGTTATAAAAATTTACTTCTGCCTATTATTATTATTAATAATGTCTTTTGAATTCCAAATGCACAGCTCATTTTGATACGCTTCTAAAAAGCAAGGAGTTATGTCTTCCGACCAATCATTACACGCGAAAAACTACTGCGCCAACAACGATGTATTGACACGACGTCCACCGCCCGTAAGCTCACGCGCAATACTGATGGTATACCAAGCGTGTGGATTCATCGCAAACTATTTGCCAAACAGCCTCTGATTTGTGAAGAAAAACCGATTCCGTACAATAGGGAACACAAACAAGAACAGGCAAACGAATACAAACACCAATCCACAAGTTCGTGTTTGCTGTTTGCCGTTGTTTGCCAAGCGGTGTGGACGTACTGTAAATAGTTCATCCCCATCATCTAGATGGTTGGCAGTCCACAACTGTGCCCTTTTCCAGGAACTTTCTGTCTCGCACAATAAAACTGTGGAATGAACTGTCGCCTGCGGTATTCCCGGACCAATGAAACCTTCAAGAAAAGAGCGTATTCCTTCTTAAAAGGCCGGCAACGTACTTGTGACGCCTCTGGTGTTGCGGGTGTCCATGGGCGGCGGTAATCGCTTACCATCAGGCAATACGTCTGCTTCGTTTGCCATTTATATCATTAAAAAAAAAGTTAGCCTTCTGAAACTCGTTGTTCTTCCACTTGAAAGATACTTGGAATTACATCTTAGATGGATAGCGTCTGGGCCAACTACGATTCACTGTTGCGAACAGCAAACAATATTCTCGTTCTGTTCAATATACAAATATAATATACTTTTTGTTATAGCGAACGATGCACCTTTATTTGCGAGGATGAGAAGAAAATCACCGGCACCGTCCTCGTATAGTGAATCGCGAACCGATGGATATTTTAGGTAAACATACATTATTTCTTTATATTTTCAACCTTTATTTTGCCCATGTCCTAATCGGTACAATCAAAGGATCGATATGTGAGTATGCAACCCTGGCCTCTTTGGCACTGGTCTCAATCTCGTTTCCCCATCCGGGGTTACTTACACTCCTTTCCATTTTTCGTGACAATATGACGTCATAGGTTATTTCATACAAATTTCAACATTTTGACTTGATTAAAATTAAGTGTTGGATTGATAGTCACCGTATTTCAAATGTATCTCACACACGGGGCAGTCTGATCGCACGCTTCGGCATGAATGAGCCGGCTCGACCGTAGTGATACCCCGGCCTCGCAGAAAACCGGTGTGAAATAGCGCTTGCGCTGTGTTTCACCGAGTGAGTGAGGATACCGGAGACCCATACCCCAAACCCTCCCCCCATCCCCCAAACGCCGGCAACGCACTTATGACGCCTCTAGCGTTGCAAGTGTCTATGGGCGACGGTAATCGCTCAGAACAACTAATCGGGCTCGTCACATACATAATTGTCTTGGGTCAGATTCGATCGATATTACAAAATGTTAGTTAATTTTCAGAGTATCTCAAGACCCACCGTCTCGTCACCGCCGATCAGCCAGTTTCGCTGGCACACACCAACTTCAGTACCATTTGTACACACAACAAACCAATGGTAAGTTCCTGTTGTAAATATTTATTCGTTTATTAGCTTCTACTTGTGCTGCTGGTATTTACTGCCTCTGTGGCGCAGTGGTAGCGTATGCGACTGCTGTGCTTGAGGTCTCGCGTTCGATTTCCGGGTCGGACCAAATGTTTGTACGATCTGCAAATATTTGATTCGGAGTTCGGGTGTATTCTATAATATAATATGTATGAATTTACAAAAAAAAGTTTACATGTATTTATATCAGTTGTCTAGTACCCATAACACAAGCTCTGCTTAGCTTGGGACTAGATGGCGTTGTGTATTAGATGTCCGAAATATTTATATTTATTATTGTATTTGCCTACTACGGCGTTAACACAAGCTTTAAGTTTACTTTGTCGTACACGATTTTAATAAAAAGGTTTTGTCATTTATTAAAAACCCGTTTCACGAGTTGTATTTAACAAAACATTAGGGGCATTTCACGTGAAGCGGACAACGAAAAAAGGGTCAGGATTCCGATTTCGTTTATATTTTAGTATGTTATACTTGTACATATCCTTAACACAGATACGAAATATTTTTGCATTTGCAAGCTTATTTTTTAAAATATAGGTCTTTTAAGATTTCAGAAAACGTGAGGTATGCACTACTTCGAATGTCATTATCAATTCAAAAATAATAATTTTGGGACAAATTGAAAACTGAGTTACATACTACATTTAATAACCTTTATATCCTCATAATTAGACTTTTTATTTTAATGTTTAATTGCTAAAAAAAAATTTTTTTTTCGTTTTTGACGAACTTCGCATTTAAAAAAAAAAATTTTTTTGATCATGAAAATAAAGCTTATATTATGTTTAAGCATCATGCCAAGTTTTATAGTGGGCCGCGCAGTCGTTTAGGAGCTACGTGTATAATAATGACGAAGCGCGGTAATGGCCCCCTTTTAGCGTCTAGTCAGTTAGCGAGACTTACTGAAATATTTCTTTAAATAACAGGTAAATAACACTGTCTCTGGTATATCTTCGCTTAGATAAGGCAGTAGTCCCACCACCTGTGAGAAAACGCTCAAGAAACTAACAATAGATAAACATTCCGTGGAAACAAAAGAGATATTAGAGACATACATTTATAGTTGATCGCTGACTGTTTACACTGCCGGCGAGGACGCTCTACTAGTTTGTCGCTGAGCGACAAGAATTAACATATTCATAGATAATACTTTCAGCGATACTTGCTCAGCGATGCTCGGTTGGCGGTCAGAACTCACGCCGAGAGACCAACTATCGGTCATTTCTTTACAGTGCGGCTTTGAAAGTAAACGTATTGATAGACAGGGATATTATCGGACATATTCAATAAAAAACTCATCTATAGTTACTTAGATGGAACAAACTTTAATACCGCTTTGTCTCGTTGGGAACACGTGTATCACGCGTGCAGGTTAGCTCAGGACTGCCTCGGCGAGCGAGCAGCGAGAGTAATCGCCCGTCACACTCGCATACTCGCCTAAAGCTCAATGACAAAACTATCTGAACTACACACTCGCTTCCTGTTGCTCGCCAACTTGTTTCTAGGTTCTTGCGCTTCTCGTTAATCGTTGGCGGTGAGACAAGTGCCTTTTTATTGAATGATTTTCTTATTGAATATGTCTGACAATATCCCTGTCTGTCAATACGTTTACTTTCAAAGTTCGTGTCCTCGCCGGCAGTGTTTGACCATCAATCGAAAGTCAGCTATCAACTATAAATGTATGATCTCTTTTGTTTACACGGAATGTTTATCTATTGTTAGTTTCTTGAGCGAAAAAATAGCCGATAGTTAGTCGTTTTCTCGCTGGCGGTGGGACTACTGCCTTATCTAAGCGAAGATATACCAGAGACAGTGTTATTTACCTGTTATTTAAAGAAATATTTCAGTAAGTCTCGCTTACTGACTAGACGCTAGCAGGGGGCCATTACCGCGCTTCGTCATTATTATACATGTAGCTCCTAAACTACTGCGCGGCCCACTATAAAACTTGGCATGATGCTTAAATATAATATTAGGTCTTTACCTATGAAATTGCCTTTCTTCAGTACTGGTCATTTCAAATAAAAAAAAGTTTGTAATGGCTCTGTATTCTA
The DNA here is from genome assembly GCA_949125395.1 of Diaphora mendica. Taxonomy (NCBI): domain Eukaryota; kingdom Metazoa; phylum Arthropoda; class Insecta; order Lepidoptera; family Erebidae; genus Diaphora; species Diaphora mendica. The sequence continues at coordinate 8,917,849 of OX421333.1, forward strand.
AATTCAAATTAATTTTGTTTTAAAACCATGACATTCTATTTACAAACTCAGTCTTTTGTTTTTTGATTAGCGTTGTATTTTCATTACATTTGAACATTTTTCGTCATAATGGATACTTTAAAAATTCGTGTAATTATGGAATATGAGTTCCGTCGTGGCACCAACGCGACACAAACGGCACGTAACATCAAAAACGTTTACGGAGAGAACTGTACAAACGAACGCACAACCCGTTATTGGTTTTCCCGGTTCCGTTCAGGAAATTTTGACTTGAAAAATGAAGCTCGTGGTCGTCCGGAGACTTTGGTTAACAATAATGAATGAAAGGCGATTGTGGAAGCTGACGAAGCTCAATCTACAGCTGAGCTAGCAACAGCTTTTAATGTAAGCATCAAAACAATATTGATCCATTTGCGACAAATTGGCAAGGTAAAAAAGCTTGATAGATGGGTGCCCCACGACCTTAACGATCGCCAGCGCAACGTACGCGTCAAGACCTGCCTTGCGCTGCTCAACAGGCAAAGAAATGAAGGAATTTTGAAACGAATTGTTACGTGCGACGAAAAATGGATTCTGTTCGACAATCGAAAGCGCTCAGCAAGTTGGTTAGACCCTGGTTCAGCACCAAAGCAATGCCCTAAACCAAAAATGACCCCTAAAAAGGTGATGTTCACTGTTTGGTGGTCTAGTGCGGGTGTGATTCACCACAGCTTTTTACAAAACGGCATGAGCATTAATGCAGATGTGTACTGTGAAGAGCTTGAGAGAATGATGGAGAAGCTTGCACATCTGCAACCAGCTTTGGTCAATCGGTCGCCCCCACTGCTCCTTCACGACAACGCGCGACCCCATACTGCGCAACAGACAGTCTGCAAGCTGCAAGAGCTGGGGTTGGAAGCTCTCCCTCATCCGCCATACTCACCAGACCTTGCACCTACCGACTATTACTTTTTCCAAAATTTAGACAACTTTTTAGTGGGTAAAAAATTCAATTCCCGAGAGGCAGTACAAAATGCCTTTCAAGAGTTTATTGCCTTCCGTCCAGCTGATTTTTACAAGAAGGGCATCAATAAACTGCCAATGCGTTGGCAAAGATGCGTCGATTGCATGGGTGATTACTTCGAATAACAGAAATAAAAAAGTTTGAAAAAATAAGTACTTTCACTTATTGCATACAAAACGGCAATTTCATAGGTAAAGACCTATTATAAGCTTTATTTTAATGATAAAAAAAAAAACTTTTTTTTTTTTGCAATTATAAATGAAAATAAAAATTCTAAATAAGAGGATATAAAGGTTATTAAATGTAGTATATAACTCAGTGTTCAATTTGTCCCAAAATTACTATTTTTGAATTGATAATGACATTCGAAGTAGTGCATACCTCACGTTTTCTGAAATCTTAAAAGACCTATATTTTAAAAACTAAGCTTGCAAATGCAAAAATATTTCGTATCTGTGTCAAGGATGTGTACAGGTATAACATACTAAAATATAAACGAAATCGGAATCCTGACCCTTTTTTCGTTGTCCGCTTCACGTGAAATGCCCCATTAGTCAACATTACCATTTCATTTCACATCCACCACGAAATTTATTTAGATATAAACTAAATAAATACATATGAAATACTATAAGTAAACCGTGAATTGATAAAGACACAAAACACTACTTTTACACCCCATTTTAAATGAAAACACTCTGAACCGTAAAGCTTATTATGTTAAATTAGTTGTTTTTTTAACTACTAAGGCCCGGATTCAACATCCCGTGGTCCAAACCAAGCACTAAACGGCTCGGAATCAGAGCTTTCGTGGTCGAGTGAAGCCGAGGAGCGGTACGAGACCTGCTCTAGCGGTGCCAGCGATGCACCGGATCCTAGGACAGATAACGCGTAAGTTATTTATTATTTTCACTTAGCTAGATTAAAATGTTCAGATAAGTTATGGAATCAGGCGTTTCTTTGCGGAAATCCATGACATTAAATGCTATGAAATATATTTAGCTTTAATTCCGCGAGACAAATATCCAGGTCTGAAAGCAAGGCACAAATCCCACCGTCATGCATACTCACAAAATATGCTAAATAATTAGCATGCCATGGCATGCTAATTATTTCTCACTTGTTTTGTATGTGTACATATGCATGATACCCATATGTGCATGTGAGTATGCATGACGGTGGGATTTGTGCCTTGCTTTCAGATCTGGATATTTGTCTCGCGGAATTAAAGCTAAATATATTTCATAGCATTTAATTAAAATGTTCATTTTTGAGTGACTATGTAATAACTAGCTTTGCCAATTTAGCCTTCCAGCTGTAAGATCGACGTGCAAAAATATTTGTACAAGATTTACTTACAGAAATAAATATAATAGGGTAGATGACTGTATCGTAAATAAATACCGATGTCTCCTTCGTTAAAACGAATAATACAAAACATCTCGGCAAATTTAATTATTACAGCTTTTTATTTATATTACAAATTTTAATAAAAGAAACATTGAAATATAGTGTTCAATTGAGTTGTCTAAAACAGTGACGTCACAAGTTTGTATTTAGTACATTTTTCATACATATCATAAAGTTATCGTTTTGATAGACGATAAGAACTAATTTGACTAAGGTGTCAACTATCCTGTAGTGTATCAAGGACTTTATCAGCAAGTGATGAAATAGGTGTTAAGTGATGAGAAGTTGACTTACAGTCTCTGTTGTGGTTCAGTGGCGGGGCGGGGTTGGCTCGCGGTGGCGGGGACGGGACGGGCGGAGTGCGATACCGCTCCGTCATCTCCGACGTGTTCGACGGCAAGCTGCTCTCCTCCGTACAGTGCCTCATCTGCAACAGGGTACGTAGCACACACACAAGCGCACACAACACACACGCACACAACACACGCACACAACACACACACACACAACACATATTTACCCACCATCATCAACAGCCCTTAATGTCCTTAAAAAGAGACAGATGCTTGAGCTTGTTTCGGTGTTTCTTTTCAAGATTAAACATAGGAAGTGCCGGCTGTGTGACTTATAACAGTGTTTGTGAAAAACCTATTTACAGAAATAACTGACTTTGACCTTGAATCCAGGTTACCCTGATTAACCGAGATGGTATAGGGTTTGTTTTAAGTTTTCCTTCTCATTCCAGTGATATTGTCTTGCTTAGTTTGCGCCTTTAGTCGGCTCTTACGACACCCGTAGGAGATATACCGGTGGTAACATCACGCATCACCACATCAACAACCTTTAACAGTTTACTGATAAACATAATTCTCTCTTTAGAAAGAATATTTTGTTTCAAATTTGGTCCGGATGTGTTAATGTCGGCAGTTCCCGGGTCCCTCCCGTCACAGGCACAGAGTGGCACACCGTGTGGTTTTAGTCGGTTCGATTCCGACACACCGCCTCGCCGCAAACCCCGGTGGGTAGTCAGACGGCCCGAGGGGTTTCCATACATAAAAAAAAAATATACCCTCCATTATTATTATTACATATTGACAGACAGTAGCTCAAAGAGGCTAAACCAAATATTTGCACCATGATTTTTATTTTAATCTGAAAATTTCGTGGTCATCAACTATTGCATTTTATTCATGAATCAATGAATAATTAAAGGTGCCAAACTAATTGTCCTAATTTTCCCATGATAGGTGTCAACGCGAGTGGAGACCTTCCAAGACCTATCACTCCCCATACCCTCACGAGAACATCTAGCGGTGATTCGGTGTCAGCAGCCCATCCTGAATCACCACGCGCCTCATGGCACCCAGGAGTCTTGGGTACGTGGACTCCAACCCTCGCGTGAACAAACTAGTAGCTTGGAACCTGTTAGCTGGACCACGCCTTTAACGCCTGTAAGTTGTACTTAATTATTGTGACGTCATTGAGGAGCAGCGTTCTACAGGTTCGGCATTGAATATAATTAGTGTAGTCGATTCTGTTGTAAAATGTAGAATTAAAGCTCTCTGCATTTTAGCTGTTAACAGTTTACAATCATGATACTCTAGAATTATATTTGAATTTGTTAATAAAAAGAAAATCTATAATGGCTAATAACTTTGACACCAGTTCATTATAAAATTTATGTTTATCATTCACAGCAATGATTCACAACTTAAAACTACAAATTTTAGAAGTCCGTAGTTTTCTTCCTAGCCTCTATCCCAAGATTATTTGGGTTCGGCTACTAGTTCCAACCGGATTTACCTGAATCAGTTTTTACACGAAGCGACTGGCATCCTGAGGGTAGAAACTGAATTCGAAGGTTGAAACTAGTGTCAGTATATTTGAGGGCACTGACTTCCCAATAACGATTGCTATAAATGTTCATGACAACCGGGACCGACGGCTTAACGTCCTTTCTGAGGCACGGGCGTGTGTTGTGTTCACCGCCAAACTTCCATACCCCGGGCTAGTGGTAATAAGAATTCAATAACGAAAAACCCAACGTTACTTTGGCCCGACTCGGGAATCGAACCCGAGACCTCTTGATTGGCAGTCGCATACGCGAACCACCAGACCAACGAGGCAGTAGTAGTATGTATTAAATTTGTTAAGAGAGTAGAAAGACAGAGCAAGACGGAAGGGAACAGTGTAATGCGGAGATAAATTCGGGCGGAGATAAATCAAATTTATATATATGTGTGTGAAGATGTGCCCCCCCCCCCCACCATCCCCTCGAATGAAATATCGAGCTGTTTTGTATCAGTAAAAAAAGCTATGACTACTCCTCTCCGATCCGCCGGACTGTGTTGTCCTATGGCAGAAAGTATATCTCTTTAGGGACTAGAGAAATATTGTTGATTGTAAACTTTTAACTTATATTTGTGTAAATATTTTATTAGTTTGGCTATATATTGCACGATAGACGTCTGCTTCTCTTTTTAACACGCTTTTTATAACGTTAGCCTTTATATTTGTATTTAAGTATTACACGGACCTGTGGTGTTGTGTGGAACTGCATTGTTAGTTAAGAACACAAAAAAAGAGTGAACCTATTTAATTGCACAGATAAGACAATATTTCTCAAGAGGTTCTCAATTCGACCGTATATATTTTTTTATGTGTGTTCGCGGATAACTTCGTCGTTTATGAACCGATTTTGATGATTCTTTTTTTAATGGAAAGGAGATATCCCAACGGTGGTACCATGATAAGGACACTAAAATCTAATGATGGCATCCAAGAGAAATCGAGTCGAACCTAGAAGTCGGTTTTATTTTAGTTAAAATTTTATATTGTACTGCTTTTACTCTCGTGTTTCTTATTTGATGGAATTTGTATTTCCTAACTCTAGTGAACTAAAAATGAAATTAATTAAGTGTTTTCTAGTGTGTAAAATATTACTTTTGTATGGTTATTACACGTCTTGTAGTCTAATATAGTGAGTGCAGTTGTAGCGATTTGCACCCTACATCAGTATTTAACACTTGCTAGATATTTATAATATGTAGTTGTAGTTCTTGTGTTCTTATTGAAGCCACATAATGAAAACCCCAGAACTTACTTGCTTGATGTTTTTTGCATTATTCTACTATTTTAAATTTTTAACCCTATATGTGCTAGGTGGTGTGAAAAGTTTCCGACCTCAACGTGAAGTTATCAGCACATGTTAGTAAAACTAGTGAATGTAGCTGTGCATCTTTTTTTTAAAAGACAACTCCCACATTAGGAATATACATCCAGTGTCGCGGGGGACTTTACAAATACATGAAACGAACACAAAGAACACCCAGACTCAGAACAACAATTTGTGGATCACATAAAGTGTTGTCCCATGTGGGATTTGAACAACACACTTGGCGCAATAGAATGCGGCATGGTGACCGTTTAAACAACTAGGCCAATCGTGCAGTCAACATTAGCATTGTGCATCGCTGGGAGAAGTGTGTAAGAGTTCAAGAAGAGTACGTAGAAAAAAAAAAATTAAGAAAAAATGTGTTTTATCATTATTAGGTCGGAAACTTTCAAACCACCTGTATATAGTCTTTTATAGAGAATATTTTATGGATAATTAAACTTGTTCACACAGGTGTGGTGGTTACTGAGTTGGCTCCGATCTTGGTTCTATGGACCAATCGTCTCACTGCAGGACTGTCTCGCCGCATTCTTCAGCGCCGATGAACTAAAAGGCGATAATATGTACAGGTTAGTTCAGTCAGTCTACCTTGTGCGGAGTCTTCTAAAGTTTTATATTAACGTCTAGCGTCCGATCTCATTCTTATATAATACTAGCTTTTACACGCGGCTTCGCTCACGCAGACTTTCATCCCCTGATTTACCCCCTTAGGGGTGTAATTTCAAAAATTCCTTTCATAGTGCTCACTTACGTTACATAAAGAACCTACATGCAAAATTTCAGGATTCTAGCTTCAGCGGTTTGGGCTGTGCGTTGATCAGAGATCAAACAGCCCAAACTGCCAAACCGCGTATGTCAGTCAGTCAGTCACCTTACCCTTTTATATATGTATATTTAGATTATAAATTCGAAATAACTTTTTTTTATATAGCGACTCTAAGAGTGTTGACATCCATATTCATTGCAAAAAAAAATGCAGCATGGTGACCCACACCATGGCGATCTATTGAGCCATTACTCATCTAAACTATTTGTTTTTGCTCAGTTGTTCCCGCTGCAATAAACTACGTAACGGAGTGAAGATGTCAGGTGTGGTGCGTTTGCCCGAAGTGTTGTGTGTTCACCTGAAGCGGTTCCGCCACGAGCTCATGTTCAGCGCGAAGGTCGGCGCTAGGGTTTCGTTCCCCATTAACGACCTCAATATGGCGCCTTACACACACAAAGGTACGTTATTTTTTATTATTATTACTAGCGGACCCAGGCAACCTCGTTTGCGTCTCCTATTGCCCGTAGCGTGATAATTTTCCCCCGTTTTTGAAACATTTTTCATTGGTGCTTCGCTCCTATTCGTAGCGTGATGATATATACCTTATAGCCTTCCTCGATAAATGTACTTACTGCGCGTTTGGCCTAGTGGTTTAACGGTCACCACGCTGTTTCCTACTTCGCCAAGTGTCGTGGGTTCACATCCCACGTAGGACAACACTTTGTGTGATCCACAAATTGTTGTTCTGAGTCTGGGTGTGCTTTGTGTCCGTTTCGTGTATGTTTGTAAAGTCCCCCGCGACACAGGATTTATTCCTAGTGCGGGAGTTCTTTTAAAAAAAAAATGTACTACCCAAAACTGAAACAATTTTTCATATCGGACCAGCGGTTTCCTGAGATTAGCGCGTTCAAACAAACAAACAAACTCTTCAGCTTTATATAAAAGTATAGATTAAACTGACAACTTCCGCATTAGAAGTATACACCTGTGTCACGAGGTATTTGTGGTGACCTCCACATACAGCGCAACAACAACATACTACAGTGTACCATCCACTGAGTAGCGAAGGAAACGAAGAAACTACCGATCCTGAATCGCGCAATGAAAGTTCTCGTGCCGATTAGTATATATACGACTTCCCAACATCAACTGTTGGGCAGTTGGCCCGCCAGGCATGATCACCTCGCCTGGTCGGAGGATCTTCCCTTTGTGTTGGAGGGACATGACACCCGTTCCTCTACACTTTAAAAACATACGTGAAACGGACACAAAGAACACCCAGACTCGGATCAACAATTTGTGGGTCACACAAAGTGTTGCCCCATATGGGATTTGGACCCACAATACTTGACGTAGTAGAAAGCGGCGTGGCGACTGATTAAACCACTAGGCCAACTGTGCAATAAAAAACAGAATGTGAAACCGTAGTACTTGCATTTGACACAGAAGTTCCTGTATAATTGATCATATTTTGTTAGTTTGTTTGTTTTGATAGAATATGTTGATATGTAACATAAATAATAACAAAATTCTTTCGAAACGAAAATATATTTAGACTGGTTATAAGCGGTCCTTAGCCGAGCCTCCACCGAACAAAAGTTGGCAACTTTTGTGTTGTCAACACGTGTTGGTAATAAAAGTTTTTTTAAAACCGAGTTCCACCGAACAAAAGTTGGTAACTTTTGCGTTGTAAACCTTTTTTTCTGTTGTTAAATTTCGGTGGAGATGCGCCTTAAAATATACACAACTCGTTCCACCTTCAAATTCAGTAATTGGTTTCGGAGGGCCAATGCCAGTCGTTTCTTGGAAAATTGATGATATTCTGATATTTAGGTAAAACTGTTTTTTTTTTATGGAATAGACCGGCAAACGAGCAGACGTATCGCCTGATCGTAAGCGATTACCGCCGCCCATGGACACCCGCAACACCAGAGGCGTCACAAGTGCGTTACCGGCCTCTGGGGGATGGGGGGGGAGATAGGGGGAGGGGTTGGGGTATGGGCCTCCGGTATCCTCACTAACTCGGTAAAACACAGCGCAAGCACTATTTCACACCGGTTTTCTGTGAGGCCGTGGTATCACTCCGGTCGAGCCGGCCCATTCATGCCGAAGCGTGGTTGAACTAGTAGCCGATCCCAAAGAATCTTGGCAATAATAAAGGCTAGAAAGATATTGGTATTCTTATAAGTATACTCATTTTTAAAGAAATCTAGACTACTAGTAAATTTCTGATAAATTTTACCCGACTGCGGCGAAGCCAAAAGGAAGGGTAATAGTTTTGGCAGTCTATGTTGTTGTAGTCCATAGTTTTTTGGGTTAATGCCTATGCCTATGAAACTCACAAGTAATGTGGCTTTCTATCCTACTTTATAAATGCGAAAGTTTGTAAGTATGGATGGATGTTTGTTGCTCTTTCACGCAAAAAACTACTGAACGGATTTGAATAACACATGGCTACTATTTGCCGCGATAACTGACATACACGCGGGCGAATCCGCGTGCAACAGCTAGTTGGTAAAATAATTTTCAAAATCGATTCGGTAAATCCATAAATTACCCCCAGCATCCTCGTTATCGTTATCTCTTTATAATATTAGTATAGACGAATACATTTTCATATTAAAGACTTAAAATTCTTAAAAAAATACATTTATGCAAATTTCACATCCATTCCAGTACATTCTCCAAAAAGGTAATGCGTGTAAAGAAACGTTATCGCGTCTAGATTGTTCCCTCTATGCCCTAGATGAGGTGATTTTATTGATCGAAACTTCCTCAATTAGGAACTACGCAGCAACGAATCCAGCCTCTTAATATTTTTTTAACTTTTTTATGTGTTAAAGTAATATTCGAGTAAAAGAAAATTGCATTTTTGATCGGCAATAATAACATTAACAATTTCATATAAAATGATATTCGGAAGGACATATAACGCGATCGGCGCTATTTCAAGAGTGGCGCAGAAAATGAGGTAGGTAATAAAATCGAAAATAGTAATTTGAATTCAGAAATAGTACATTATTGCAAAGGCCGGGAAATAGGCAATTGCAGGTCGAGTATGAGTTTACTAGTTCACTAATACAAGACAGACAATTGACATTTCCGCCGAGGCATATATAGTGCTTTTCTCAAAAGAATGCAGGGGAAAAAACATAATTTAAGATTATACATTTAATTTAATTAATATTAAAAGTTATATTACTTACATTGGGGCAATTACTAAAAGAAAATCTTAAATCTGGTGGAGTACAATCTATTTCCTTTTCACTCTCTGAACTGTTGCAACTCATTTTAATTATTCAATTTACATTTATTAAATATTTAAATAACAAATCAAGACGAATTTTCAGCTTTGCCGCCGATTTTCTATTTATCATCTATGCCGAAAGGCAAACGCATTTACGCATACAGCCACGTGAACGCAATTTGTACTAAGCAAAGAGATTTTGGTATGCCAAGAATGATAAAAGAGATCCAATCAAAGAGTATATAATGACCCCAACACGCCGTTTCATACAACATTGCTGGAGCGTTGTAATGTTCCAAATTCATAAAACGCTCCTGCAATGGATTTATTTTTCGCTGTCCGTAAATTTGATACTTCGCGTGTTCTTTTTTCGAAAATAATGACAATATTTCCATGCATGTTTGAGAAAAAATATTTTAAACTGTGTTTACGGTTAAATTTGCTATGGAATATGTGTAATACATTACCGGCTCTGAACATATAAAATTATTTTAATTTAAATCATTTTAATTTAAATTTATATCTAGAGATTATTTGTAAATCTCGCTAATATGTTTATCATTTTTTTTTTTAAATTGGGTAAAAGAAAAAAATAAAATAAACTTAATTTTACAATTAAAATCTTTAGTTACAGCTTGGTTTTTACAACACCTCGAAAATACCAAAATTCAAGTTTTTCATGTTAATGAGAACTCAATTATTTGCGTTTTCGAAAAAATCACACTAACAGTCACATTTACCGATGCAACGGAAAATGGCGACTTTCTAGAAAGATTTCTTATTTCATTTATAAATATGGAACCCGAAATAAACACGCTCTTTATAAACTTAAAATTTATTGTATTACATATATTACCCTTGATTGTACTTGAGAATGTACTGTGTGGGACTAAAGGTCGTCGTGAAGAGAAGCCGCCATTTTGTCTGTCTAGAAAATTCTCCATTTTGGATTTTCCTTCAGATATTATAAAAAGTTAAATATAATTGATATTTTGGTAATAAACCTTATTATCTATACTTCTATACTAATATTATAAAGCTGAAGAGTTTTTGTTTGTTTGAACGCGGTAATCTCAGGAACCGCTGGTCTGATTTGAAAAGATCTTTCAGTGTTGGATAGTACATTTATCGAGGAAGGCTATAGGCTATTTATCATCACGCTAAGACCAATAGGAGCGGAGCACCAATGAATAATGTTACGCTACGGGCAATAGGAGACGTAAACGACGTTGCGTGGGTCAGCTAGTATTTAATATTAATGCTTGTATTATATTAATAGTTCTACAAATTGACATGAAGGGGCAGATATGTAGTAACGATTGAACTAGTAGCCGACCCCAATTTATCTTGGGAATAGGAAGATGATGTTGAAATGAGGCAGATATGTCGTAGAATATTTAATAATCACGTTACGACCTGTGTTAGGGATTTAGCTTCATGGTTTTCATTTACATAGTTATTGTTTGATGTACCGGAAACAGCTAGGAATCAAATAACGTTTTAGTAAGAATCCAAACTTCTATACTAATATTATTAATTCGAAAGTGTCTGTTACGTTTTCACAGCTAAACCGCTGTACCAAGTTCTATGAAATTTCTTAAGAAAGAACATTGGGTTAATCCTTACCTCGATAACCGACATACATGCGAGAGGAGCCGGAAAAAACTCCTCGCAAAAGCAAAAGATAAGCTCTTCAACGCAGCCATCGATGCGGATTGGCCAGAGGATAAATAAAAACGGGGTCTCGTCCTATCTGGAAGCGCTTATATTTTCCATCCATCCATCCTCATAAACTTTCGCATTGATAATTATAAATGCGAAAGTTTATAAGGGTGTACCTATATGAATGTTTAAAAAAATAATAACAAAATAATATTTTAGACACTTTAGTCTGATTTATTAGAAGCAGTAATAAACAGACTACATGTGTTTCTAGGTAATAGGTCTTTACCTATGAAATTGCCGTTTTGTATGCAATAAGTGAAAGTACTTATTTTTTCAAACTTTTTTATTTCTGTTATTCGAAGTAATCACCCATGCAATCGACGCATCTTTGCCAACGCATTGGCAGTTTATTGTAAAAATCAGCTGGACGGGAGGCAACAAACTCTTCAAAGGTATTTTGTACTGCCTCTCGGGAATTGAATAGTTTACCCACTAAAAAATTGTCTAAATTTTGGAAAAAGTAATAGTCGGTAGGTGCAAGGTCTGGTGAGTATGGCGGATTAGGGAGAGCTTCCAACCCCAGCTCTTGCAGCTTGGAGACTGTCTGTTGCGCAGTATTGGGTCGCGCGTTGTCGTGAAACAGCTGCAAGAGCTGGGGTTGGAAGCTCTCCCTCATCCGCCATACTCACCAGACCTTGCACCTACCGACTATTACTTTTTCCAAAATTTAGACAACTTTTTAGTGGGTAAAAAATTCAATTCCCGAGAGGCAGTACAAAATGCCTTTGAAGAGTTTGTTGCCTCCCGTCCAGCTGATTTTTACAAGAAGGGCATCAATAAACTGCCAATGCGTTGGCAAAGATGCGTCGATTGCATGGGTGATTACTTCGAATAACAGAAATAAAAAAGTTTGAAAAAGTAAGTACTTTCACTTATTGCATACAAAACGGCAATTTCATAGGTAAAGACCTATTATATAAATGCTTACAAAGCTACAAAGACGTTAACGGCTTTTCTCAACATTATTTAGTCCCCTCATTGCAATTCAGCCGGTGGAAAATTTATTATTACCAGTTTGTCTAGACGCATCAAAATAGGGTCTCTGCGCATCCGTCTGCGCCATTACAGTTATATGTATGTAGAACATATTGATCGTTTAGGGGTTGAATGCCCTCCTCCCAGACACGGGTCTCGTTATTGATAAACGCCGGAGCACTAGAGCCAGAGCGCAGACAGGGAACTGAACTGGTTGCGAGCAGACGTCTAGCATTCTCCGTCCCGTTCCAGTCTGGAAATTTCTGACAAAAATCTTAGGTAATAAATTAGTACGACTGTAGCAAGGTGGTGATGGGCACATGCAAGATGGGGTATGTATATATTTTGTACTATTTTGTGTAATTTTTATATTTTACTTCACATCGTAGCGGACAACATTTTTCAAACAGATGTGATAATCGATATTAAGAACAAATCGATTGTCTATATCTGACAGCACTATAAACAAAAACCGAATAGATTAAAATAAATTGTGTTCTTATATAGTTTTACCTACTTAGTTTTTTTTTATCTAGAAAACTATCATTCTATTTTTTAAGATTTGGTCAACTAAAAGAATATAAAGAACGTTGTTGAATTTGCAGCGATATTAAAATGTTTTTAATGAGTTTTAAAATTACGCACATGCGCTATCGGCCATTTTGTTGAATTGTTTTAAAGTTCGTTTAGTCGTCGGACGTTGATATTATTGCATATTCATCATATCTATGCCTTTCTAGATATTTTTTAACCTTTAGTAGCAATTATAGAGTTTTGTGTGAATTAAATTTGACTTTTAACTGACCCCTTTATTTAACCAAACAACAAATTTTTATTTTAAACTAACAATGAAACATGAAAATTGTACATCGAATTCAGTTGTAATAGGAACAATCCCTTACATAGCATCTGAACAACCGAAGATGTTTTGTCAAAATTGTCTGTATAAATAAAAATGAAACAGTCCTTTGTACCTAAGCGCATCGTTCAAAACGGCTCAACCAATTCATTATTTTTTTTTTTTTTTAAATAGTCCATATAAGATAACCAAGAAAAAAATTGCCCTCAATATACGTCTTGTCCATTTTTTCCATCCAAAGTTAGACTGTAAGAATTTGCTTTTTGCAAATAGACCGCCTATTATACAATCCATCTGTAATTTTCAACTATTATATTGTTATGGCTGTACAATAAAACATCTTCTATTCTAATTTGAGGGCAACTGTATGTCGTATTTCGTTGGTGAGTGCAAAGTAGAGACACTTTGGCATCCCCATACTTAAAAAATGTTTTTTTTTTTTTAAGTAAGACCTAACTTTAAATTCACTATCCGGGTAAGATACTTCAAAATAAAATGTAATAAAACGTAAAATATACCTAAAGCTACAAACTCGTCAGAAGAGCGCATATGTAATTTAAAATTGCATGCACTGGAATTGCATAGTTCCGTTCTCCAATCTCTCGTATCCGATATCACTTATAACGACAATTTGCACCCACTTACTTTAATCCTTTCAGTTAAATTGTATGCATCCGTCCAACAAAGCTTAGTTGCAAAAATGAAGTCTAAACCGAAGCTTAGTTTGTGCCTAGCTTAGTATAATAAAATGATTTATAAACTGAAGTTACTTTGTCAGGCGACTAGTTAAAGATTTTCTAAGGTTTTGTATTTTAACGTGATTTTCCAGTTAACTTTTATGATAAAACAGTATCTGAAAATAATAACTGATGTAAATTTCAAGAATATTTCAAATATGATTGAAAATTTTATGCATGCAACGAAACGTTTTGGGCGTGTCGGGGTGGGTAGCTCACGGCTAGGGTGCAATTATTGATTTATAGTCGGGATGCAGTGCTAGTACATTGTTCGTCTTTTGAAGGCTAGCTAACCACTCCATGTAAATTTGTTCCTTTTATAAATATTTGTAAATTTAACTAACAGGATTGTAATTTAGGAAAAAATGATTTGTGATGGAAACTACAAATAAGTGCGTTTGAAATTGTGTACTAGAGCCATTTTAACTCGATGACTAGAGCCAACGCCCTTCGCCATCTTAACGCAATGCAATGTCTTCTATTAAAATATGCCGCTTAGAATTAACATTTTTTTTTATCCATTCGTGTATAATAAATAATAAATAAATAAAACACGTCTCTATTATGTATAATGAAACGTTATGGGCGTGTCGAGAAGTGGGGACAGGATAGCTTATCTGGGAGGATGCAGTTATTGATTTAAAGTCAGTGCAGTGCGAAGTGGACTTGTAAAGTAAACTAAGTACTGTAAGTAACTGCCTCGTTGGTCTCGCGGTTGGCGTGTGCGACTGGTGATCATGAGGTTTCGGGTTCGATTCCCGGGTCGGATCAAATGTTTGTATGATCTACAAATATTTGTTTCGGAGTTTGGGTGTTTTCTATGTATGATATGTATGTATTTACAAAAAAAAAAGTATATATGTATTTGTATCAGTTGTCTAGTACCCATAACACAAGCTCTGCTTAGCTTGGGACTAGATGGCGTTGTGTGATAGATGTCCGAAATATTTATTATTATTATTATTTATAATAGGTTTGTGATCTAAGAAACTATAAACCGCATTTGTGTTGGAAACCACAAATATGTGCGTTGGAAATTGGTATACGAGCTAACACCCGACGCCATTTTCCGAATAGGCAATGTCGTGTATAAAAAGCTATTTCACTAATTTATTTTTCAGTTATGTTTCCTTTTTAAAGATAAATTAGTGTTGGAAAATAATAATTGATTTAGTTCATTGATGTTTTAAATGTAACGAAACGTTTTGGGCGTACAGGGTAGTGAGGATGGGGTAGCAGTCCCTCTCTGTCTAGGAGGGACTGTCTAGCTAGACAGGGAGGGACTGCACCCTGCCTGTCTAGCTACCCCATCCTCATTGACATCTCGGCTCCCCCTATTGATTTGTAAGTGCTTGTCGGTCGAAGAGTTAAGCCATTGTCTGTAAGTGCGGTTCTGTTATAAATATAGATCGTTATTTAAGAAAAAATAAACCATATTTGTGATAAAAACTATAAATAAGTGCGTTTCAAATTGTATACTAGAACCAACCCCCTCGCCATTTTACATGCAATGTCGTATATGGCGACGCTTCGACTCAATTGAGGGGTTGACAGATTGTAAGAAAGCTATATACATGAATATGTATATTGTGATGATTTAGTATATGCTTTAATTCTGATAATACATAGTAGTGTAGGTATATATTTAATTTCAAGATATTCCATTGACAGTTTATTTCGGTTTAACATTTTGACCCCCACTGATGTAAATACTGAACTCACATTGCAATATCTACGAGATAACGGTCGCATCTTTAACTTTTTGCTTTTATTGTTAAAGACTGATATGAATTATATTGTATTGATTAAAAAATAAAAGTAGTAGTCGCGCCTTTTCCAGTTTAAATTATCTAGAAAAAAACTGTTAGATACATAAAGATTTATTAAGTTTTATTAAGAGAGGATGCTTGTATTATTTTAAATTAAAATTATAATATAAAAACAGATTACAATATAATATTTTACTTAGCGAGATTGCAAACTATCGATAGATTGTCAACTGTGATATACTGCCTACGCGCGTCACATTGTCAACTGTCCCTGATTGGTCGGTTTTACAGTAGGCCGTTCAATGGCCATAGAGCTAGGTTAGAACTTCTTTGATTAATCACAAATTAATTTTACTGTCAACAATTTAATATAACTAATTCTAAAGCTGTGAGGTATTTTCAACATGAAATCAATTTATAATCACAAAAATACTTTACATTCGGCAACAAAGACGAATTAACAAACAAATATGGCGGCGCGGGACATATGCTGTTCAACCAATCAGAGCGCGACTTGCGATTCGTCGATACCATTTTACAATCTTTCGACTGTTTGCAATCTCGCGAGATAGATTACAATCTAACGGTTTTGACAATCTGACGGTAACATATACACCTAGACTTGAAAACAAACCTTCTTCTTACGCAGTCGGATAAAAACATCCTAATAATACATATTACAAGTCAAGCAACAATACAGAAATAATATATACTACATCCATTATTGTAAGTCGAGTGCGAATTTTGTTGTATAAATGAATAAGTAAATAAATACATAATTCGTAACTTGCCAATTCAAAACAATCTCAAAACGGTTCTTGTATAAATCTGATTTAAAATTCCTTTGTCCACAGACTGTACGTCGAAGATAACAAGATACGAGCTATGTGCAGTGATCTGTCACGCGGGGACTGCGGGTGGGGGGCATTACACGTGTATAGCTCGCAACGGTCGCGGCTGGTACATGTTCGATGATCATGCTGTATCACCGCTACCTTTGCATCACCTACCTCATGCTGAGGCCTACGTCCTCTTCTATAGGTACTTCTTTGTTTGTAATTTCTAGTTCTACAAATGTTTGTTATTATTTCTTACTACTGTACAGGCTGTTATTTTTTTTGGTCGTTATGTATGTAGCCCACGATTAGTGGAGCAATCTTGTTTCTTCGGAAAATACTTTTCTTCTTCTTGGTATAGGTCTTCTGCATTTCTGAACAACATAATAGGTCTTTACCTATGAAATTGCCGTTTTGTATGCAATAAGTGAAAGTACTTATTTTTTCAACCTTTTTTATTTATGTTATTCGAAGTAATCACCCATGCAATCGACGCATCTTTGCCAACGCATTGGCAGTTTATTGATGCCCTTCTTATAAAAATCAGCTGGACGGGAGGCAACAAACTCTTCAAAGGCATTTTGTACTGCCTCTCGGGAATTGAATTTTTTACCCACTAAAAAGTTGTCTAAATTTTGGAAAAAGTAATAGTCGGTAGGTGCAAGGTCTGGCGAGTATGGCGGATGAGGGAGAGCTTCCAACCCCAGCTCTTGCAGCTGCTTCACGACAACGCGCGACCCCATACTGCGCAACAGACAGTCTCCAAGCTTTTTAGTGGGTAAAAAATTGAAATTTCAGATGCATTTTAATGACTTTTTTGTGTACTTCTTTAAGTGTTGACATTCCTTCGTTATCTTTAATGGTAAATATCTACACTTATGTTCAATAATTCAATATACATACTTACATAGACTTTTCTCTTACAAAATGTTAACTATATTGATTAATTTTAAAGTTTAAGAACAGTTTTCCTATGAAATATTTCTAAAACTAGTCTGTTACCCGACCAACCCTTTCTGAAACATACTGTATACTACTCCATAAGTAATGTTTTGTCTTAGATTCTTAGGTAACATTTTACTTTGCACATCAAGGTTTTCCAGAGAATATGAAACAGGAGACATATCACATCCATAATGTATAAACTAATGTATAATAAATAAAAATTCTAATATTCACATTGAGTTCTTTTTAAAAAAAAACATGTATTTGTGTTTACAACTTTATCCTTTTTTATGTTTATGTAATCGAAGTGGAATAAAACAGTTGTTTTGGTTGGTTAAACAGCAATGTTATATAATCTAGGTTAGTATGTGTCAAGAAAGAAGTCAGAAGAGTCAAAAGTTACCAGAATACGGCATTAGGGAACTTGGTCGTCTTGTGGCAAGGTTTTACCTAGCCGCCAGACGACCAACTTTTCTTTTGTTGACTATCATCGAAGCACCAGAGAAGCAAGAAGACTTCAACATTTGTCTTCGAATAGATGCTTATTTTCGTCTTTCATTTTATTTATTCATTTCGTGTGTTTTATTAACCGTTTCAAAAAAATAGGAGGTTCACAATTCGAGTGTATTTCTTTTTTTTATTTTATTTATTAATCTATTGTATAGCAAGCAGCTAGGTACATACAAAAAGATACATAAAAAAAGATGAGTTACAAAGTTGAAAACGTAACAATTGGCGGTCTTATCGCTCACGGCGATTTCTTTCAGACAACCTTAGCCTTAACCTTTTTATATTTGTTCTACATATTTTTGTTTTTGTTCTATTTCTTACTACTACTATAGGGTGTTATGAAAATTTAATACTTTGGTCGCGATATGTGTAGCCCACAATTATTGGAGCAGTTTCGTTTGTTCGGAAAATACTTCTTCTTGGTTTAGGTCTGCTGCATTTCTGAACCACATATTTGAAATTTGAGATGAATTTTTATGACCTTTTTTGAGGAATTTTTTCAAGTTTTCTTTATATTGATTAATTTCCAAGTTAAATTTGACAGTTTTAATATAAAACATTTTTTATTCAATGTAACTTTTTTTCTAAAACTAGTTTGTTACCCGACCAAACCTTTCTGAAACATCCTGTAAACTACTCCATAAACAATGTTTTGTATTAGATTCTTAGGTAACATTTTACTTTGCACATCATGGTTTTCCAGAGAATATGAAACAGGAGACATATCACATCCATAATTTATAAACTAATGTATAATACCTAAGTAAATAATTCAAGTATTCACCTTGTGTTCTTCTTGTAATAAAAAAGACATGTATTTGTGTTTACAACTTTATCCTTTTTTATACATATTTGTCTATTCGAAATGGACTAAAACGGTTGTTTTGGTTGGTTTAACAGCAATGTCATATAATCTAGGTTAGTATGTGTCAAGAAATAAGTCGGAAGAGTCAAAAGTATCCAGAATACGGCATTAGGGAACTTGGTCGTCTTGTGGCAAGGTTTTACCTAGCCGCCAGACGACCAACTTTTCTTTTGTTGACTATCATCGAAGCACCAGAGAAGCAAGAAGACTTCAACATTTGTCTTCGAATAGATGCTTATTTTCGTCTTTCATTTTATTTATTCATTTCGTGTGTTTTATTAATGGTCTTCAAAAAATAGGAGATTCTCAATTCGACTGTATTTTCTTTTTTTATTTTATTTATATATCTTTATTTTATACGCAAGCTAAATGTTAAAATTTTCGTTGTAATTATATATTGACTTAGAGCCTTTAATAGCCCACTACGGACATGGTCCTTGTTACTTGCACACTACATGTATAGTAGCCAAAATCTCCTTTCTAAGGAGAGAGGCCTATATCGAACAGTGAACATTCTAGGCTATTTAAAGCCGAGACTCCACCGAACAAAAGTAGCATACGCTACCACTACGCCACAGAGGCAGTCGTTCATCTTATAATCATTATTAAATTTCCAGAATCGTTGCCTGTGTAATAATTTAGATTATTTTATAATCCACTCCTCAATCAAACGTGTTGAAATTCAGATTTTAGTTGTTTTAATTTTTACTGACGAATTAGGAAATTTCTTACAGGAAAATCAACCCGCAAATGATCATCTTGCGGCAGAAGGCTGCTGAAATATTAGACTCGACAAGTGCTGAAACCAATGACATCAAATTCTATATTTCGAAGCAGTGGATTAACAAGTAAGTACAACTTTTATGGCGTTGGATGATGATAATACACGGAGTCAATCAACGACATTTCTTTATAATAATATAATTATTAGCTGTATCCTGCCTCACTTCGCTGTGGCATATTAATTGTGATGTGGCACTGATGAGAAATGAAAAACAAAACTAACCTACAAAGTAAGCAGAGGCGTCTCTAGGCCGTGACGAGCCCGTGTGCAATTATTACTCTAGTGCTTAGTAAGTGTAGCGCCCTTTAGTAAGCGTAGCGCCCTTTAGTAAGCGTAGCGCCCTTTAGTAAGCGTAGCGCCCTTTAGTAAGCGTAGCTCCCTTTAGTAAGCGTAGCGCCCTTTAGTAAGCGTAGCGCCCTTTGATAAGCGTAGCTACTTTTAGTAAGCGCTCAGATTCATTAAAAGTGCGGCGGCCGGCGCTCCTAACACTGCTGCGCCCGTGTGCACTCCTCATCCTGCACTATAGGTAAAGACGCCCCTGAAAGTAGAAAAAACAATCCTTGAAACGGCATATATATACATCATGTTAGAATTGCAGCGTAATAGGTGCAGAACCTTTTTAGCTTATGAAGCGTACCAGCTTCATTTCATTCATTCCAGATTACCAGCTTAATATCTTTTTTAAATATCGGTGTAATGTAAATAATATCAAGAACTAGTTTTAGTCCGGAGCTTCGCCCGCGTGTATTTCGGTTATCGCGGTAAAGAGTAACCTATGTCCTTCCTCAACAATCAAAGCGTAACAGACAGACAGAGTTACATTCGTATGCATAAAATGTGCAAGGATCAGTAAATAATTAAGTTAAAGCTGCAACAAACATAAATAAACCACCGGTTTAACATACCAGGATTTTTTGTTAAATCTTCTTATACAGGGTGTCCCAAAATTCAACGATAAGCGGGCGCCTATAGGTAGACCTGCTAATGAGTACATAAGGAAAAATAATAAAAAAATGTACCTAGTTTTTTTTTTTAGTTACAAGAAAAAATTAGAATTTCTTTGAAAATTTATACCTTTCATGATATTGCTACTATTCACCACAACTCTTAAAAACACCAAATTGCCCGCAGTTTTTACACAAACAACGTTCAAAATATTTTTTTCCCTACAATATTGAAATATTTTTACTCTTAATGTACTTTGACTCATGGTCTTGTAAAAAAAAGTATAGACCACTACGTAATAATTAAATTAAAAAGAAATGAAGGGTGTAAATTTTCAAAGAAATTCTAAATTTTTCTTGTAAGTAAAGAAAAAACTAGGTATATTTTTTTTTATTTTTTTTCCTTATGTACTCATGAGCAGGTTTACCTTTTGGCGCCCGCTTATCGTTGAATTTTGGGACACATGGTATATAAAAATCAATTGCTTTTCGTTTGTCTCGCTAAAATTCGAGAGTGGCTGGGCCGATTTAGCTGATTTTGGTTTTGAATTGTTTGCCATAGTCCAGGGAAGGTATAAAATTAACTATAATCCAAATGTCACGTGTGAGAAGTAGCGGGCACAGCTAGTTGAAATACTTATTTTAAATTAAAATGTTTTCGAACTAGATTCAACACATGGGCGGAACCAGGCCCCATAGACAACAGCGACTTCGTGTGCTGGCATGGCGGCGTTCGGCCTGAGCGTGCTCCTCATCTCCATCATCTAGCCGCGCTGGTGCCTCAACCCCTCTGGGAGTTCTTATACGAGCAGTTAGTATTTGTTCACTACTCATGGTCGAATAAAATTTATAGAACGTTTTTAGTTCAGAAATGGTTTTACAAATATATGTTCAGTAACTTAAGTGTGTCAGGTCCGACACACGACTGGCGCAATAAGTCATACAACTTTAAACAAATGCGTAAGCGCTATGACTTTCACGACACTTCCGCAATTTTGGTCGCTGGTATGATCGATAGGAGACATGAATGGTTTCCTTTGAATGCTGTAGATTTCCGTGTAAAAAAAAAAACTCAAACTCCGAAACAAACATTTGCAGATCATACAAACATTTGGTCCAACCCGGGAATCGACAACAGTCGCTTACGTTACTGTTGCGTCACCGAGGCAGTTATTAACTAAATATTCATATTATAATATACGATATTTTTTTATAATTTGTATTCATTACGTTAGACGTGTAATTATTACGAATCTATTGAACATACAGACTATCATAGACTGTCATAATTATTACCTTTGGGCTTCTCCGTAGTGTGGTAAAAACTGTGATATAGTTAGAACGGTGTAACGCACTAACTATGCTATAAACTACGCTACTTTTCGTCAGTATCGTATAAGTATCGACAACTTATACGATACTGACGAAAAGTACGTGACGCGTGTGTTTACTTGGAACTACGCTACTTTTTTGCTTCAACAAGAACAAGGCCGTGCGTCATATACCTTTTTTTATTTGATCTGAGGGTATAGCACTACAGTGTGAGTGTTTGGTACAGTTTCGGCGGCGGGCCGGCGGTGTCGCACGTGCACGAGTGCGGCGTGTGCGCGCGCGCCGCGCTGCGCCTGCGCACGCGCAGGGCGCGAGAGCTCGCAGCCTTCTGCGACCTGCACGCCAGCTTCCAGGTACACCACACATCACCAACCATTTGTAGTCTATTCGTTTAGATACTGTCGGTGCACCCGCGTGCAATTGTGGTTATTGTTGTGAAAACGATTATATTAATTCATACAACGGCGTAAACTGACAAATTACACTTGCTTGTGGGTGTACGCCGCAAGCGGTTCCTTTGATTTTGTGGCAGCTGGCCGCACGTGTAACGGCGGCAAGATCAATGTGACCGTATCTAAGCGAATATCTAACATACATATTTTTATTTAAACTTCATCATATCGACGGTTATCCACCAAACCCTTTTAAGTATGTGTGTTATTTCGTATCTATTAAGAGTTGCACACCTATATTTTGCAGTTTATAAACTTAGGGGGATGAAACTATCATAATATAAAATGAATGAGAAAGTATAGGTTAAAAATAAGGCCATTGAGCGAAACCTTTGTGTTAAAGAATTTTTAAATACATAAATAAGGAAGGTTTGGAAAGTGTAAAAGTACAAATCAATATGTATATACTAGTTAGTGGTTTTTTATCAAATTATCCTCACTCGTCTGCAGCTGATGCCGAACAATCTGTAACGGTTCTATGTAACTAAAAATAAACGAACACCTGAACCTACACTCCTCAAATTGTTATACTGAGCCCATAATCCCCAAATTATTATACTGAACCTATACTCCTCAAATGGTTATACTGAGCTTATGATCCCCAAATTACCATCAGGCGATACGTCCGCTCGTTTGCCCACTACTCATTAAAAAAAAAAGTACTGAAACTATACTTCTCAAATTGTTAGACTGAGCCTATAATGCCCAAATTGTTTTTCTGAGTAGTCCCCCTCCAATAAAATATATTCCTAGTGCGCGAGTTGTTATTTAAAAAAGGTACGTCTTTAATTTTCTCTTTATATATTCCAAAATAGGAACAGGAGCGCCCCCACGCCATATATGCTATCAGCATGCATTGGTTCCGTCAGTGGCAAGCCTTCGTGAGAAACAAAACGCAGCAACCACCTCCACCCGTTGACAACACAGGCATTGTTACCAAACAGGTAAAGATTTTCTTTCGAGACAAAACTGGGTGTTTTTTTTTTTGCATCCAGAAATGTAAACGGACATAATTATGACTTTCTAGTAATATATCGCACAGTGAGGAAACCCGTAATTATTCAGGAGAATAATAAATAAGCAAAATTATTAACCCTTGAATCTATACTAGTATTTAAGCGATGTTTCTTAGGACTCAAATAATACGTAGAGTGAACGTGCACGTACGCACTTACGCCCGTACTAACAGTCTTCAAAGATGATATAATCTAATACTTTATTAAATATTTACAGGATGTAGACGGCACGCCGGTATATTCGCTTAAGGCGGGCTCCGACCATGCCCAGTTAAGCGAGGACCTGTGGAGGTTCTTCACCAGCATCTACGGCGGAGGGCCAGAAGTGAAGCTCAAGTCACCGACAGCTGCGATCACTGTGCAAACAAACCCTGACAAAGACAAGCCATTCGAACGCCGCATGTCGAGGAAATATTCAGAGTCGGACAAGGAGGAGTACTGTACGAAATCCACCTCAGAGATGAACATAAGAGATTCAGTACAAGGCGAACTACAAAAGAACCAGTCCCTCCAAAATATCAACCGACGCTACAAAGTAAAGACTGCGGCGGATTCGGACGAAGACGTCGCTTATAGACGTACTAGCTTCCAGTACAAACAACACGAGCCTAACGGCAATTATCAAGATTCTGATGACGAAGACATGGACGTGCGTCCATCGGTCTATGTGAACACGGTCCGCATGGAGAACGGAGTCGATAGCTCCGACCACGATGCTAACGACAACCCGCTGTATCCTACAGTAAGCAAGAAAACAGACAAAGTGACAGACTCTGACTTACCAAATTTAGATAGCATATCACTAAAACCTAAGCCGTCTAAGAGCGGTAAAGTGAGGAAAATGAAAAAACGGACGATGAAATGATTTCTTGTTGCCTTCCAGTTCGTTCACAGATTGAGGCGGATGGTCTCGTCGGCCCCTCGCACGGACTACGTCTGAACATTCCTTTATTCGGTGACTGGTGTTAATGTTTGCATTTATAACGAACGATTAATTCTAGGACTATGGTCTATAACACTGTTACATTAAACGATATTTTTCTAAAGCATTATATTTATATCTGTGGCCTCCGTGCCCGGCTAACGGGAAGGTGTTAGTATATTTAGTACAATTTTAATTAAATTCAGGTATAGGTAATATAGATACTTGGATAGAATGATTTTTATCTGTGACAATCATCGAGCTGTATATTTATATCTGTACAATTAATATATTGTATATCTGTGTAAAAACAAATCTATTAGGAATTTAAAATATCACCTGTAGATGTGTATAGAAATTTCGTGTATTTAGAAATAATATATTCTGACTGCATTTCTTTTGTTCCTTCTCTTTCTTCGTTTTCGTTCCGTCGTCTCTTTACCGTGGATTAGGTATTTATTTTGTTGTTTCTGGTTCTAAGTCTGTGTTATTTGTTAAATATTGATCAACAATAAAATGTATTTCATCTATATTGGCTGCACGAACTTGTTTCATTTTAAACTGTTGTTACACCACACATATGCATATTCTTATGATTATTATTAGTTACAAAACCAAAGCAAATACAATTTCGCATTTACAGTATAAGGGCCCGTTCACACAGACCGGCTCGGAGAAGAGAGCAGATTTTTATCAGATTGGAAACGAAGGTTTGAGTAATTGTAGTAAGGTTTATTTTTGCATGTGCACTTTTTTGTCATCAAGAATGCTTGAACGCGCTTCGTGTGAAATGGTTCCGATTGCGTGCTCTTTCTCGCTCGCACAGCCGATCGGCTCTGATTGTCTTCCACTGCCGGTCTATGTGAAATAGTTGGCGGCTCCGCTCCGGCCAAATTTAAACGTATACGATCCGGTCTGTGTGAAAAGAAAAATGCGAGCCGATGCTCTTAGAGCCGGTCTGTGTGAACGGACCCTAATGGCTACATGTTCATTGAAAAGATTTACGTACTTTCATATTCTAAGAAAATCATTAACACCATCTTTAACTAAAACAAGAACCATCGTCTCCTGTTCTCAACAATATTAATAATATTATAGGTATGTGGTCAAAAATACTTCTGGTCGTATGTCAGGAGTGCTTAGATACGACGTCGATGAAATAATATTAATTGATAAACAGTATGACCAACATGAAATCTAGACTTGCTACCAGAATCTCGTGGCACTTTTTCATATAGGCTAAAGTCATCACCTATCTACTCCCATTTGCAAGTTTCTTCAATTGCTGCTGAAAATTTATGTTTTATGACAGTTTTTTTTTCTAGTTCGATCGGTCTCCTTTTTGACAGTTGAAATATAAAAAATAAAAATAATGCGCACATTGCAACACTACGTTGCTGGGTGCATGGCGACGGAGATACGCGCCTCGTTGAGGGAATGCAGATTGCCGTCATCGACATTTATTCGTTTATTGATTTTGCATGTAGACGCGTGACGTGCAACACTGCACGTGAATGCGTTGTGTGTGCGTCGTACTACACCTATTTTTAATGCAATGAGAGATACTTTCAAAAAATGGAATGTTATGGGATGCAGTTTGCGAATCGCCCTTATATGGTTTTCAGTATATATTGTACTGTGTACTAGACAAATATAATCTATATATATAAAAGAGTAAGGTGACTGACTGACTGACATACCCAGAGATCAACGCACAGCCCAAACCGCTGAAGCTAGAAACCTGAAATTTTGCATGTAGGTTCTTTACCTAACGTAAGTGAGCACTAAGAAAGGATTTTTTGAAATTCCACCCCTAAGGGGGTAAATCAGGGGATGAAAATCTGCGTGAGCGAAGCCGCGTGTAAAAGCTAGTATTCAATAAAACATTAAATAAAGACTGGTTTATAAATTACTTGTAGTTGCCCGCGGCTCCGCCCGCGTATATGTCGGTTATCGCGGCAAATAGTAGCCTATGTGTTATTCTAATGTATAAGCTATATAACTGTAAAGTTTCATCCAAATCCGTTCAGTAGTTTTTGCGTGAAAGAGTAACAAACATCCATCCATACTTACAAACTTTCGCGTTTATAATATTAGTATAGATATAGAAAATAATAATAAATATTTCGGACATCTAACACACAACGCCATCTAGTCTCAAGCTAAGTAGAACTTGTGTTCTGGGTACTAGGCAACTGAAATACATTTTTTTTTGTAAATACATATTATACATAGAAAAAACCCAAACTCCGAAACAAATATTTGTAGATCACACAAACATTTGGTCCGACCCAGGATTTGAACCCGAGACCTCAAGCACAGCAGTCGCACCGAGGCAGTCTTATAGGCAATAAATTGACCCATGGGTTATGATATATGCCTGCCTTTTTACATGTTTACTTAAACATGAAAGTACAGATTTAACTGAATATATTTTTCAAATTTTTAACCTTTGCATAACTACCTACTATGTCATTTTTAACCGACTTCAAAAAAAGAGGACGTTATCAATTCGACTGTATTTTTATTATGTTTGTTACCTCATAACTTTCAACTGGGTGAACCGATTTTGATGATACATTTTTTATTTGAAAGCTGGTGCTTCCCATGCGGTCCCATTTTAATTTGGTCCACTTCTTGAAGTCGGTTATTTTTTTGTTCAAATTTGTGATTATTCCTAAAAACAAAGAAATGGTGAAATTTGTGATATTGTTTTTTATTATTCTCAATATATTTCAAGACGGAGGGAATAGGCTCCGCAAATTCTCAAATTACATGGCAATTAAAATAATGAAACATTTTTTTTCGTAAACACAAGTGATACATTTTAAGCACGCTCATGTTCTACCACTAGGGTTCCCAACCCTCCCGGATTGCCCGGGAGACTCCGGTAATAATGGTTAACCTCCCGACCTCCCGGAGTGCTATAATTTCTCCGGTTTTTCTAGAAATTAAATGCATTATATTCTAATAACTACAAATTAAATAACCTGAGTTCCCTTTAAAAAGTAAAAAACACATTATGCGCTTTCATTTGAGAGCCCACTCGATGATATTTTTGCAGACATTCGGTTACTCTTCCCCACTTTCACCCCCATAACTTTTAATCGGCTCAACCGATTTTCATGAAACATGTCTAAGAACACTCGCACGTAACTCACCTTTCATACAAAAAAAAGTAAATTGAAATTGCTTCATCCGTTCGGGAGCTACGGTGCCACAGACAGACAGACACGTGAAACTTGTAACACCCGTCTTTTTGGTCGGGGGTTAAAAATTAATTTAATGACTAATCTGAAAACGAAGCTACAAAGCAGACAAGCTGACATATTTTATGGCAAATCTGCCATGGACTTATTAAAGTAGTTTTATGAACCGCAAAAACAAATTTCAAATGAGTTCAATAACTTTTTTACGCGATTTTTGACATATTTACAAAATTGAAGATTTTCAATACCAAGCAATGAAAATTTTATCTTGAAAAGAGCTAATCACATACATTACCAGACTCCAGAAATTATTAATTTTCAATTTAAACCCCCCCCCCCCCCCGAATTCTCCCGGGTTGGTCCTTTCGAGAGTTGGCAACCCTATCTACCACTCGTTTAGAGTACTCGATTAAAGCTGGTTACTCGATACTTTACCGCGATTCTATTTACAACTTTACATGAGTTCCAATCGAATTATATTACCACCATTAATTAAATAGTTATTACGTGTAACTATCTACATATAAATATCAAGAAAAATATATTTATTAAATACATAAAACATCTTTTAAAGAAAACCATTTGGCAAATTGTACCTACTGAGTTGCCGAGGTCAGGCATTCAGTGTGGGTGTGGCATTACAGAAAGGTTGATGACCTAATGTTGAACGTCATATACCTACAGAATGCCAATTTTCTTTCATGATTTGGAGGCATAATGTTCTCTGAATACTAAATATTACGGTTTATAATAGCGACAATTTAGTAATAATGTCACACATAAATGTCTGCAAAGATCACACTAACGACACACTGAGATGAAGATTTATTGCTAACAAATGTTAACACCATAATATTAGAGTAGGTACAATTCATCTTGAGCAGTTTGCTATGTCAAATAGTTGCGAATTTTATTTTCTAAATATTATAGAAGGAATAACTAAAATAAATTGTATTAAAAGGATTTAATACCACTAAAATATATTTGTCTTATTCTTATAGACACCAAACATCATAAAATGTGAAAAACTAAAGAGCGGGAAAGGAAAACAAAATGGCGATTTCAAATATTTATTACAATGAAGACCTTTACATCATGTTATTATAAACCAGGTACAATGTTTATAATTAATTATTATTCTTATCCTGTGAGGGGTAAAATCGGTTGCGCAAACAATATTTACTATTGCTTAGTTGTACGTTAGAAATCAAGATTTATGTGATTGAAGGAAACAAACATTTGATAGTTTATGGATTTTTTAAGAAGTTACGACCATTGAGGCTGTAAAATATGACAAAGGACATTAGGACACTGTTATTTCAATAAATTATTGTTTTATGTAAGAATTGTATTTTCAGTCTGTAATTTTTGTATAATATTAGGGCTTAAATGTATGTTTTTTTACCTGTTTAATTTGTTTGTATATTTATCTTATATGCCTTAATATACTATCTTATTTGGTTTTACCAAAAGGCATTAACAATGATTAAATATACATGCGACCAATAACAGTGCGAGTGCTGCATGCATATGAAACATTTCTCAGGTGACATCCCTATCGAATGGCTTGCGGATAGTTTTGATATTGGATTAAAACGCTATGATAATAACTATAGGTCACAGTGTATGGTTTTTAAAAAGGTGCTTTAATCATAACAATAGGTCAAACTGTACTATAGTCCATTCGCGAGAAAATAGTTGCGCATCGACCGAGCCCTGCCCCTTGACAAATCAAGTTCCACTATATTTACGTTCAGTATGAAAGCTTGGATCCTAATTGGTCAGGGGTTCAGGGCTTGGCCGATATCACACTATTATATTAAAGGATCATATGCGTGCGTATCATAAGTAATATTTTTGGCAAGATTATTTATAATCTGTGCTATTGTATATTCAGTGTACCAAGATAACCCAAACTTAATTTAGTTCTTAAGTACCTACTTGTTCTGATTATAGCACTGTCTTGATTTCTAACGTTAAAAACATTACTAAAAGTTACGGCCCTTTTAAACATTCAATCTTTCATAAAAGCGTAACAAAAATAGATCATTTCAATTAAAATATCATACGAATTCTAAAAATATTTTTTTCTTTTAAGATTCAATAAATCTTCTCATTTTTTATTATTATAAGGCCCCTATGTATGTTACCAAAGTTACGTATATAACTATTGATCAGTTTTTTCATCATTTTGTCATGAGTGATAAAATATTAATGTTATTCAAGTTATTAGTTTACTAAAATTATAATATATATATAAACATACATACATTGATTAACAACATCGAAGATTAAACACCAAACGTTTATTTCATAATTAAAATATTAGATTTTTGCAGCCTGTTCTGTTTAAAATATTAATTAATCATATATCAATAAAAGACAACATAATTATTTCACATTAATGTACCTACGTAGCTCCCAGTTAACGATAATAATTTATCACTCAAAACAATTTCGTTGCTGTAACAAACTTACATTATATTTACGAGAACATTTAAAAATATATAATATTCGAATTTTACAGATGTAAATGCATATAACAAAAAGTATGACCATTAATATTATGTATTTGGTATTACACAACATAATTTCTTTTTTAAAAATAAAAATATAATGATGAGTCAGACCCATCATTAAGAACCATGTCGTATATTACGACATGGGGTAGATGAACATTTAACAATTATCTGAAGAAATTCCCCAAAATAAAAATATAAAGGTAAACACTTACAGTGTTGCAAAACAGATTTTATCGTCATTTGACATGTGTTAACTAGTAACTGTTAAATAAATAAATACAGGTAATGAACTTTAATATTAAACATTCAACTTACATGACAACAAAAACGGCCGTACATGGTAGTCTTTGATATGTTAACTATTTAATAATTACTTTATAATCTAAAAAAACTTTATAAAAATATATTGCATTGTGTCGTTGTATATTTATGTACCATTAATATAGTATGAGGAAAAAGGGTGTGCATAGATTCCATCTAATTGGGCTATAGGGCTCAATCATGTAATTTTGTTACATTTATTTAAAATTATTATTTCAAATATCACAATATAAATTATTCGTATAATAATAAAATTGCGTGATTATGCCATTTTGAAAATAAAAACATTTAGATCAACCTATCAGATGAAATCGTACGCATTCTATACTGTTATATTTTGTACTTAAGTGGTTTGCACCGTTTTTTGTTAATTCGATTGTATTTCGGATTGCTAAATATCACTCAATAACTGCCCTATTTGAGAATATAATGTACTGCTATTGTATATGACTAGTGGTATAAGGGTATAGACTGATAAAATAAAATCGCCATTATAACTATGGCCATGGCTTCGAAATTTTGTTACTTGATGTAAAATTCTATTGAGGGGTTGTTTTTATACATTAGCAACATGAGTGGAAGGTATAACTATATTGTAAATCAAGAGTTGTATATCGTTCAGAATGCCACCAACTACGGCGTAGTCTGTTCCTATGATGTTGAAATTATTTTCAGTCTACAACCTCGGGAAGGATTTTGCAAAAATGTTTTTCACAAACACAGACAACAATCGAAAATCTTAAAAAATTAACAGTTTCACAAAAATAAAATGTATACATAAAAAACATTTTTGCGGAAATCTTTTCTGATATCTGCACTAAAGAAATATGTATAATCATCGATATACAAAATATATAAAATTTCTTATTTTTACTTATACCAAATGTGCGATAGGAAAGGTCCTAACATTATTACATATTACTTTTTTTTATTTTTATTTTTTTCTTGCATTAAGTTTAAAATTCCAGATCTTTTACATGTTTACTGAACTTTAAATGTATTCGTTCAACATTGCATCCAAAGGCAACTCTTCTAGAGCATAATAAAATAAAAAGCAAAATTAAAAATAATCATACATATTTAACTTGTATATCAATAAAGATTTCGATATGCAGCACACACTTACATTAAATTAAGACAACGTGGTGTTATTTTTGATCAACCAAACTCTGTGGTTATGTAATTCTCAAATAGAAAAAAAAACCTAACTTTCTCACTAACCTAACATTACAATTAAAATTCTAGAAGTAAGAATAAGTTGCGTTTGAGGTAGATTAAATTTTTTACAGTCCTATTAACCTAATAGATTAGAATTATTCACATAATATACCTACTACTACTTAACAAGCGTGTACAACATTATCTCACCTTATGCTCTCCTTGCACTACTAGACGCCAAACATTGACCATTATTATTATTAAAACCTTTATATTACCGAAAAATATTTAATCTAACATTTACTTATAACATGTTTAAGTGCCAGAAATGAGACTTCCTTTACGAGTGCCCTAGAGCGCTATCGTGTTCTGTCATTAGTCGCAACATCTTAATCATGAAAACCTCTACCTAATTCCCGTGTTATCTCAACTGTCTAAGAAAACCAGAATTTGGCTGGTTGATCAAAATCTTCATCATGAAATTGCTCTTTAAAAGTTATTCGCATATAGCAGAAATATTATTCTACTGGGTTCTAAAAAGATGATAACTCCATTAATTTTGTTAAAGCCATGTAAATTATATTTTAAAGGAGTCGGTAAGCACGGCTTTCATCTCTCTATCTTTGTGTGATAAACCAGCAAAACCTGGAATAATGTTTTCTAACAATTCGATAATAGAGTTATGCATTCAGCATTACTTGTACCTAGAAAGAGTACGCTAAACAAATCTAATGGTAATTTTTAACTTAAACCAGAATAGCTCTGGTAAGAATAACCGAGGCGAGCCCTTCAACGTGATAAGATTTATTTTGCGCAGTAACACCAAAGGACTTCTAGTTTATAAGATTAACGTAACTACAATTTATTAATACTTAAAATTTTCCGGTTAGGGTTTACATTTGAATAAATAGATTAAAAACAACTATGTATTAGTATGGATAATGAGACAGAACAGCTGAAGAGATTGTTTCTGATGGCACAGAAGTAAAAGGTCTACTTAGGATGATTGGAAAACTCAAATTATCGAAATTATTGTAATTCAGTAGTGTTCTTTAAACGACATGTTACGGTTTTATACTCGTACAGTAGATTTATTCATCCACGTTCTTTCGATCAACGAAGAAGAAATCAGGGAATGGATTGTATTCTGTAGCTTATCAATTCGTTTGTTAACAAACTTTGATAGCGAGAATGTCAGGGATGGTATGGCTCAAATTTAGATCCACGTGGTAATGAAGTTTAATGAGGAATGTAAACGTTTTTGGGAATCTCTCCTTTAATGCTAGAACTCGAAACAGGACATGCAAGTCTCCTGAACTGAATCGTTAAATATAAGCCATTATTAATTTTGGTACTCCGGCCAGGCCTCTGCATTGATAACGCGGGAAAAGCGAAGCTCATAATATTTTAAAAAGGACGATAACGGGGACTTCACTACACTGAAGAGTTGGCCTTTTTAAGACGTATTTGTCCGAAAGTAATTACAAATTAAGCAAAATCCAAATTGCAAAAAAACCAGCAGTAACATAAAAATTATGAAAAGAAATGGTAAATGGATAAAGTATTTCTCGGTCGGTTCTAGTTCTAAGTATCAGTATAAAGTAAAAAAATAATACTTTAACATGATTGACCTTGCTGTGGATGTGGCTGATTAGAAGCCATAACATGGACGTCAAGTGTCGTTGCAGATTTTAAAAGTTTGAGTATTTATCAAAAAAAAAATCATGAACCACATTTACAACTTGACTCAGAGCTTCGTGTTACAACGTATCAAACGTTATTTAATGTGAAATTAACCACAGCACCTCTCTCCGTAGGCTTTGATAGAGCAACCAAAAAGGGATAGGATTATGATATTAATATATCGATTTAAATATTAGCAGTTAAGTGTCTCCTGGTTAGGCACACATAAACAAGTTTTCAGAAATTATTTTGCCCTCTTAATTTCTTTTATTCTGGACCAATATGGCAGTTGTTTCTTTTTTTCACATTTATCAAGGGAAATCAGCGAAATAAACACAGTAAAGTTTATGTATTACCCTTTTTCACGATAGCGCTCCATAAGCAAGTTATTTAAACAAATGTACCCATTGCACAACTTGTATACACTGTACATGTTGTAACATTTAGAAAAAGGAACAAAATAGGAATATAATGAACTGTATTTGATAAGACATTTCAACGTTTTGTACTGTGGTTGAAATTTAAAAATTATTTGTACACTAAATCAAAACAGATTTGGACATTGGCACTACATAAAAAATCCCAGAAGTAACAAGAATTGTTCCTTAATTGGTTGCATTTAAATTGTTATAAAACAAGTTGTACTCTGGTTAAATATTTATACTGTTTAAAAATGTACGGCACCTAATACCAACTATAATGTCCTTCCATTTTACCCAAAAGCATTGGGATTCTCACTGATGTAACACCAACAATCTGACACTCTCATATACATCACTAAACAAATTACATAATTTGGCTCATTATTCTAAAACAAATGCCAAGAACATTATTCCTCTGGAGTAAAGTTCAAAATTTTTCTCATTATGATTTCTAAACCAACAGTGGAAGGTAGCTGTCATGAATGATAGTTAAAATTATGAAAATCCTGCACACGCGAGTCTAACGAGTCTGGAATTCGGAATTTGGCAATTATGATCTTTGAAATAGAGACACACAGAACAACATTTCTATCACTTTTGGCACAATTTTAGACTGTACATTACCTCTCATTACGAATTCATCCAGTTTGCTCATCAGACACACTCAATTAGTATTGATTATATATTATTCTATAAGGAAGCACAAGTGCCTCTGAGGTATATAGATCGTTTTATTGCCTTTTGTTTCTAGCTCAAGCCTGATAAATTTAAGGACTTCAATATCATTCTCTATAATAGAACAAAATGGAACCCTATTCATACAATTTATAAAGCCTTTGATTGTATAACTCTGTTATGAACACTTAGCACTTACACATAACGATGATATTACAATCTTGTTATAGACAGATCTGATGTTATTCTACTCCAGCAGAATATTACATTCACCTTATTGATTTGCAAGGAATATGCTCTCTGTTGTATTATAAGATCGCGTCAAAAGCAGCAAGCCTCTCTAAAACATATTATAATAGCCTACTGCTTCCAAGAGCTATACACCCTGTTTGTATTCTGCTTACTACACAAATGTCGCGAGCGACAGCATCTCAACTAAGCACTAACTGTATTCCATCTAACAGCTCACAGAGTTGGTCCCAATTATACTCCATAAACGTCATACATGTACGCTATAAATAAAAATAGATAATTCCGAAAGTACATACACGACTAGATCACATATTCATGTAGAATTCGGAAGTAATTTTGGTATACCTGAGACATACAAATATACAATTTTGGCAATATAAGCTGAAGAATGCACATCCTCGAGCTTTGTACCTACTTTTTACAAGGTTAAATCAAGTCCAAAAAATTACAATTCAAATTACTAACTGCACTCAACTCGACTATTTACAGCTTAGATCAACCTTACCTAATGAGGTAGTTCAGTATTCACATAAGCTAAATGCAGAAATCTCACCTTTAAACCCTCTTTTACCACCTACTATTTGATTCAAATTATATTTGACTCAGAAGAAATCCTCTTCTCAGCATAACGTTATCTGTCTATAGTTTGAAGATAACATTTTCATGTAAATGGCATTAGAGGCATGAATGAGGCGAGGTTAGTGGGGCGGGGGTGGCGGCGGAGGTGGCTTTGGGCTCTGTGCTGTCTGGAAAGCCTGCGTGAAAGCTGGGAGCCGCTGTTGTACACGACCCTCATCACCTGTATACGTAGGTTCACTCTCCTCTAGCAGACCTAGCATTTGGCTTGATAACCCAGAGGGACCCTCACCCGGATTCATCAACAAGGACTCTACATTTGCCTGGTGGAGCAAATGTGCTTGTAATGGATCAGACAGCTCTTCCGTTGTTATGTAAGGCAAGTCAGGTGGTGTTTGAGTATAAGGTGGAGCCACTACATACATCATTGGGTACTCAACAGGTATCAATGAGCAACTCGGAGACTCAGGCTCCTCCAACTTAATATCTGGTATTATTGGTTGCTCTAGCTTAATATCTATTGGCTCCACTTTTATATCAAGTTCTGGTGCAATTTCTACTATGATATCTGTAGAAGGCACCCTAGTTGGACCTACTTCTGATGTACTCTCTTTAGGCGAAGGTGGATTCCAAATTTCAAAATCTGTTCCCTCAATTGGGTATTCAGTGTAAGTTTCCTCAAATGCTGAGGCCTCGGGAGGCGGCTCGCTTGATGTTCCAACAGCAGCTGATTTCCACGACTCATCAGGATGAGCATTCTTAACATGCCTTACCAGGTGATCTTTACGTCCAAACTTTTGGGGGCAGTAGGGGCATAGAAAATCACGCCTGCCCGTGTGCACAACCTGATGCCGCCTTACATCCTTTGCAGTAAAGAATTTTCGACCGCAGTAATTGCATGTAAACTTTTTATCAGAATCATTTTTTACAGTACGACTACCTGTGTGAACTTTTAGATGATAAACTATTTCCTGCTGTGTGGCAAAAGTCATATCACATATTTTACACTGTAGGTTGCCTTCTTCAGCCGA
The DNA here is from genome assembly GCA_949125395.1 of Diaphora mendica. NCBI lineage: Eukaryota > Metazoa > Arthropoda > Insecta > Lepidoptera > Erebidae > Diaphora > Diaphora mendica. Next base: position 8,953,970 of record OX421333.1, read on the forward strand.
ATGCAAGGCAGCATGTTTGCGATAACTCAGATGAGACGTATACGATTTCCTACAATCAGGCCTTTCACAGGTGTACAGCTTTTTTACCGGATTGTGCACTCTAACATGATTAGTGAGGTGATCCTTACGATTAAATGTCTTATTGCATACAGCACATGCGAAGGCTCGAGCCTCACTGTGTATAAGATTATGACGTACAAGCTTGAACTTGGAATTGAAACGCTTGTCACACAAATCACAGGAGAAAGGTAGCTCACCGGTGTGGGAGAGGACATGCTGGCTGAGCTTACCAGGGCTGGAGAAACGTTTGTCGCAAGTGTCACAACTGTGACGCTTAGTATGATCGCGGCGCGTGCGGGGTTCAGGCGCGGGCGGCGCCGAAGGGCCAGCGCCGCCCTCACCTTCCCTCGTCCTGCGCGGCAGCGTGGGCACACGACGAGCAACCTTTACCGTACGGAACAACTGCTTGATGCCGCTGGGACCGGAGGCGCCGAGCGTCACGTATTGCAGCTTCGTAGGTAGCTGCGATGCGGGCGGCGCTATGAATGTCTTCTGCGGGGCGGCCGCGCGTTCCCCGCTCGGCTCCTCTTTGAACTCGGAGCCGCCCTCCTCGCCTTCGTTAGGGTTCGGTGGCGGGCTGGCCATCTCGCGGACATTTTTGACGCGCTTTCCCTATATCGCCGTTCGTTTAACACGCGTCGTGCTTGTATCGGCTCCGCGTTGGCCCTGGCTCGTCGTGATGGCAGAAAACATTTCTGTCACATTGACGGTCTGGAAGCCCTTTTTCGTATTCGTGTCACATGGTTCTCGCGGAATTTCACAGTTCCACAGTCGATTTTAGTGTCTCGATGGATTGCACACGCGTCCCTAAGATCGTATTCAACTTAAAAAACTAGTTAAAAAATGAAAAAAGATGAAAAAATTACTTTTTAAAGAGAAATACGTAGCGCTTGACATCGAAATCACGAAATGTCAAAATAATGAAATGAAGCCAAAAGCCATGTCAAAAAAAGTCCGCCGAATCGTCAGCTGTGGTCCATTGACCTACATTGAGTGCTTTCAGAACCACTACATTACAATAATTTTCAATACACTATCGTTGAAACTATTATTACGATTCGAAAATATATATTACATTCTTCAGGTAATTATTTTGTTAAGAATACAAAATTTACAGTAGAGATAAATTCAAGAGTTTAATGTTATTTTTTTCTTATTTTAAAGTAATTTGCCATGCTCTATTATTGCCGTAGCGAGGTCCTGGAACGCAATATCTCAATACGTTCAGTCATCACATTTTAAAAAATTTATGATTTCATGCCGGGCTGCACGTTCAGTCATCACATTTTAAAAAAAAATGATTTCATGCCGGGCTGCCTTCCGGGCTGCACTATTTTAGTAGGGATGATCCGATCATTCTTTTAATATTAAACTCATATCAATTCCAAATAAATTATATAGTAAAGCACTATGCCAAAATCAGCTAGCAAGTAAATTAAGAACTAGCAAGTTGTATTTTAAGAAGAACATACACCAACCCTTTAATTTAATATTAATTCTACTTCTATTATTCTATACTCTATTATAATTATATTCTTTTCCTTGGGCCTGTTATGACCTGTTAAGGTTTCCTCGTGTCGTCACCACAGAGTACAATGTATATTATGTCGTCACCATCACCAACAGAATTTTAGATCAGGTGTATATTTTGTATGCCAGGCACGCCGTTACTGTGGCGGTAAGACCCTTTATGAAGGATTCGTTCTTGTCAGCTGTGCCTTGGTGATGACGGTCTCGACATGTGACGCCATGGACAGGGTTCTGTCGATGGTTAATCCCAGGTACCTGAAGGTCGGTGACCACGGGATTTTCTCGCCCATAAGGCGGTAAGCAGGGCCTGCATCTTGTCCACGTTGCATTTCAGCCGCCACTTCTTGAGCCAACCCGGAAGGGCTTCAAGAGTGGGGCTCAGTTTGTGTGTGGCGTGGTTGGCCTTCCTAGGACTAGCCAGGTACGCGGCGTCGTCTGCGAAGAGCGCCAACTTGACGTCTCCAAGTACCGGAATCTCATTCGTGTAATGGGCGTTCAAGGTTGGCGACAGGCAGCTACCCTGAGTGTGATGGGCCGATAGTTCTCTGGCCTCCTGAGATCCTTGCTGGGTTTTAGGAGCACGTGACCCGGCCACGCTTACAGATGGTCACTCATGGTCGATCACCACGCCGAGCATCAACAAAACCTTGTCGATGCCGTAGGCCTTGGTGGCGGCTGGAGTCTTCTCCACCTCCGCAAAGAATATGCATCTGGGCCCGGATGGGCTTGGCGTACTTGACCAGCACGCCTTTTTGCAGTCAGGTTCTCCACGATTTCTTCCGCGGGGGTGTCGGGTGCCACGCAAAACTATATTTAAATTGTCAAAAAATCTCGATACTTGCTTTACTAAAATTGTATGCAAACCGGAGTTATTTTCACGTACGGTTGAGGTATAACGCCCGATGATGTTAGGGGCGCTGTGGCACCGGCCATGGTACTTTCAATGACCTTGAGTTCATATTAAGGACTGCGCCGGGGTGCCAAGCCATGCATCTATGTAATAGACAGTGCTGGGGTGCCGCGGCGTGCATCTATGTTATGGACAGCGCCGGGACGCCGAGCTCTGCATCTATGTTATGGACAGTGCCGGGGTGCCGAGCACTGCGTCTATGTTATGGACAGTGCTGGGTCGCCGCGGCGTGCATCTATGTTAAGGACAGCGCCGGGGCGCCGAGCCGTGCGTCTATGTTATGGATAGTGCCAGGGCGCCGAGCCGTGCGTCTATGTTATGGACAGTGCCGGGGCACCGAGCCTTGCGTCTATATTATTGACAGTGTCGGGGCGCCGAGCCGTGCGTCTATGTTATGGACAGTGCCGGGGCGCCGAGCCGTGCGTCTATGTTATGGTCTATGCTATGTATGGCTAGAGCCGCGGCGCCCCTACTAACGCGGTGCCCGGTTGCACTGCACCCCCTGCACTATAGGTAAAGCCACCCCTGCTCTTAGCCGTGTAATGACGCCTAAGGGCGCCGCAGCGCCCCCTGAGCTGGCGGCGCGCTTGGAACTCTGTAGACTCCTTCTACAAGTAAGTTACGTTGTAAGAACTATCGTAAGTAAGAACGAACGAATGAATCAAAGTAAGAACGATGTGAGCTCTACGGAGCGGGTGCGTGGCGCACCCCTTTGGGGTAGAAAGCGAACAACAAGAAATAAGAATTGATGTTGAAAACCACGATGAACAAAACATTAGGTTTGATTCATAGTATCTAGTTAGTAAAAATTTAAATAAATTAGCATCCCTCTTTCTGACGCCTGTTCAAGTAATGAAACTCCGTTGGAAACTTCTGATATTTATCAAGGAGGCACATTTGAATGCCACTCCTTTAAAGCTGATTACTATAATAATAGGTAAAGAAGAAAACCTTTAATCTATCCCACACGTGCTCCAGTTCACTCCTGATTTTCCTGATGCAGAGGTTGGCCATTGCCGTTTAACGTAGCAACTAATGGGTACATTTCCACTTAAAGCAATCAGGGAGGGACGACTTAATTTAATTGTTTTCGAAATCCAAAGTTATTACTTATTGTAAATCATTGCTTTGCATTTTAAAACTGTGAAAGTTAAATCCATAAATCAATCTTTTTGCACAAAATTATTTAAATAAACGTTTTACACTGACTGACGAAGGACACTAAGGGGTAATTAAGTCCAAACTTCATAGATTAATTACTTTATTAAAAGACATCCATTATCCATCTTAATGGATGTCTTTTTATTTCCATAAATTAAACCATAAAATAACGATGACTCTTTTATTGATTAAAGTCTTTCTATTCAAAAGGGATTAAAAGCCTTATGCCTTATACGTGATGCGTCAAAAAGGTGATTCGTTTATTTCGTTTTATCTATTCCTGTATTCCACTTCTGTGTATCTGTTCTGTGCTTCTGTGGCTGGTGACTGGTGGAGTATATGTGTTCTGTGCTTTGACTTTAGTCTTTTACTTTGCTAACCTAACTATCAGAGTCAATTATTATTTTTGGAAAATATAGTTAAGCAGCTGTTGTATATTTACTATATCTGATTTTGAAGCTTTAAAGAAAAAAGGTGAGTTAAAATGAGTTTATTTCTGCATGTATACTGTGAATAATAAGAGTAATTAAGAGTGACAATTTTTTGGATAAATATTTTCACTAATCCTACAATATCTGTAAATAATCTTTTCGACTTTTTGTTTTACCTTTATTGAAGATAATCGCGTTCCTTGCTGATGATAGTGCAGTATGTACTTAATCACGTCTATATATAGAATAGAGTGGTAAAATAAATAGGTTTGTTTAGATATTGTGAGTCAAATAATCACTTTGTTTCTCTCGTGGTGTTATCATGCCACTTATTGCTTGCCTAAAATGTATTTTAGCACAATGGTATAACTTTAACAATTACTAAAAAAAATAACTTTATTAGTAGAACTAAATGACAACATCCACTATTTCTAATGTGTTCTTGACCACCAAGAATAGCACAAGACTTTAGAAAGGCCAACACACAACCTCTACAAAAGCCTAGTCAAATAAATTTAGAAATTATTTGTTTGACAAGACACATCACTCCACAACCTGACACAAATTATGGCCTGTAGTAGCCTTTATGAATGTAAACTTTTACATACATACTTATAATTTTATCTCTTGTCAAAAACACTACAGTCAGTAAATTGTTGTCCGATTCTTCATAAACTTAAAATCACAGTTATCTGACCTCCGAATATACAGAAAATAACCTGTTCGAATGTATGTTTCTGTAGTTTCTGTATACGTAGCCAATATTATTTCAAGTTAAAGCATTGGTTGTTTCTATTGATCTTGTATGTCAGATGATTACTATGACTAAATATAATAATGACTAAAAGTACAGAGTGTCACCACCCCTACTCAACTCATGGGTGTAAGAGAGGGAACAAACTATGCAAAACATCATCAGTGCAAAGAGAAGGAATACTTTTAATGTTCTCTTCTGAACTATTCTGCTGTGAAAGAGAAGGAAGGCTGTTGATGAAATGATGATGGTTCACAGGTTGCAGCTCGAAACAGGATTAGTTTCTAGAAGCTTAGTGTGTTATCTTTATATAATTGTGACTAAAAAATAACTCATTTTATTTTCAATCCGAACTATTAACCATTATAATCCAAATGTAACCTTATTTTAATTATTGATTCATAATTTATTTTTGACTATAACATGTAATTCAAATTAAAACTTAATGATTTTAAACCAATGTGAAGGCGCTGGCACCTGTGATACAATGCTAGCATTAGTACAGGTGTCATCAACACATAAAAACTTGATTACACTACCTAAGGCTGGTGAACTTTAAATTTGTAAATGTCTACAAACAATTTTTAGCTGAATAAATATTATTATTATCATCAGTTGTTAATGAAATATTTGTTATTGAATGTGTTAGTCGCTACATAAGTATAACCAGGTTCATATGAAGAGTATAGAAAGTTTTAGCTTAATCTGTAATCGGCTGACACTGGTACTATTAATCTGAAATCATTTTCTTACTTAAATTTTTACCAAACATGCAATTTTCATTACAGACAATGTCAGAACAGCAGGTAGGATCAGCACCCGCTTCAGCGGCAGCCTCTGCGACTAGCGTCACTGATGAGCAACAACGGTCGGGCAGCATTCCTGGCATAGGTTGGTATTATTTTGTTCTTCTTGTCATAGGCAAACTTTTTGTAGTTGGCTTTGGTATGAGGGCTCAGTTTGTCTCGGCAAAAGCCAGTCTTACCCTAAACTGCTTGAGATATTTTTTATACCTTTTGAAAGCTTAAAAACATCTTTATAAAATATAATTATTTATATATATTGCAATTCCATATACCTTCGATCGGATTTAAGTTATTTTTTTACGATGAACAACTGACATCAGAATGCCACAACCCAAGTACTAGACAATATCGAAGTTCTTTAGAAAGACTGTTGTTTGACTGACCAGATGGCTAAAGATGTTCGCACATCCACATAGCAACCACAATCGACAGCTTAACGTACCCTCCGAGGGATGGAGGTGTGAATATAAAGAATGGTCTCCCATCCATAGACTGTTCTGACTAGGATTTCTTACTGTTCTGACTAGGATTTCCTAACTTTGCAATGCATTAACCAATGTGGTTACCACTGAGTTTTTTAAAACTACTGCTGTATAATTAAAACCAAATCTGTATTATAAAGAAGGTATCATAAACACAAATACCGAGATCATAAATTACCTATTAATTTACAATTAATCTTCTACTCTGTAAGACATTGAACAGCTTAATGCAATGTTGTAACTAATTGTCACATTTGTGTAACACTTGTGTAAAACAAACATATTTATTTAGTACTAGCTGAACCCCGCGGTGTTACCCGCGGTTGTTGTCGTACCACCGGAACCGCCTCGGGACGAAGCTAGTCTAAGAGAACAGACAGACGGACAGATAGATAGACAAAAATTGTAAAAAAAAATATTTTGGTATATGTACCATGTGTACATATGCATTTATCAAAAAGGTGATAGATTATACAGTTAAAAAAAATTGAAGTACCTGTTTTGTAATTTCAAATTAACACTTCACTAAACGAATATGGAAGTATAAAGCAAAACTTGAATGTAAAAATCAATTTTTAAATTTTTTGTTGTCCATTTGTTTTGGCTTATCTCTGGAACGGCTGAACGATTTGACAGAACTTTCACTGGTAGATAGCTGATGTTACAAGGAGTAACTTAAGCTACTTAAATAAAAAAAAATGCAATTTAAAACAAATGAAATAGTGACCAATGTCCGCTTCAAAAGCAACAAAACCCGCGGGTGATAGAAAGTAACTAAGGACCCTGAATTTTTTGTATTATGACAACTATGTTAATTAACACGCTTTTATTAGCTTGACCTGTATGTATGTATGTAACAAAATATTTTGACTTCATTTTCACCTACCTCTAGGAGTCTAGGGCCGATGACAATACAATAATTTGAAAAAAAAAACGTTTTTATTCTAAAAAAAAAAATAGTTTAAAAATACTAAACAAACACGCTTTTGTAAATATACCAAACTAAAAAGTAGAAAATAAAATAATTTATTTTCTACTTTTTAGTTTGGTATATTTACAAAAAATATTTCAATGATGTTGCCCTTTTTACATTAAAATTATTTTCTACTTTTTAGTTCGATTGCTATTAAAGCGTGTTTTTTAGTTTTTTAAACTTTAATTTATTTTTAGTATTCATTGGAAAACCAACCATTAAAAACATCAAAATAGAAATGATTTTTTAAGTAGTAAACATTTTCTGAAATATTTTTGTAAATCTTCAGGAAGCCTGCAAGGCAGTGGTGCTTCAGAGGAGAAGGTGTTTGGTGGATGCGAGGGCCCTAATGCCATGTACGTGAAACTGATCTCATCTGACGGGCACGAGTTCATTGTGAAGAGGGAACATGCTCTCACCTCTGGTACTATCAAGGCCATGTTGAGTGGACCTGGACAGTTTGCTGAAAATGAGGCCAATGAAGTCAACTTTAGGGAGATTCCGTGAGTTTTTTAAATAATCATACTAATATAATAGGTCTTTACCTATTAAATTGCCGTTTTGTATGCAATAAGTAAAAGTACTTATTTTTTCAAACTTTTTTATTTCTGTTATTCGAAGTAATCACCCATGCAATCGACGCATCTTTGCCAACGCATTGGCAGTTTATTGATGCCCTTCTTGTAAAAATCAGCTGGACGGGAAGCAACAAACTCTTCAAAGGCATTTTGTACTACCTCTCGGGAATTGAAAATTTTACCCACTAAAAAGTTGTCTAAATTTTGGAAAAAGTAATAGTCGGTAGGTGCAAGGTCTGGTGAGTGAGCTCTTGATCTAAGTAGGCAAATGAGTAGGCAGAGTAAGTGAGACTGTTGCATGCAGCCTATTTTTAACCGCAAAACGAGGGGTGTTATAAGTTTGACGTGTCTGTTTGTCTGTGGCACTGTAGTTCGCGAACGGATGAAGCGATTTCAATTTAGTTTTTTTTTGTATGAAAGGTGAGTTACGTGCGAGTGTTCTTAGACATGTTTCATGAAAATCGGTTGAGTCGTTTAAAAGATATGGGGGTGAAAGTGGGGAAGAATAACAGAATGTCCGCAAAAATATCATTGGCGTATGTATAATAATAAATAAATATTTCGGACATCTACCACACAATGCCATCTAGTCCCAAGCTAAGCAGAGCTTGTGTTATGGGTACTAGACAACTGATATAAATACTTATTTACTTTTTTTTGTAAATACATACATATTATACATAGAAAACACCCAAACTCCGAAACAAATATTTGTAGATCATACAAACATTGGGTCCGACCCAGGAATCGAACCCGAGACCTCATGATCAGCGGTCGCACACGCCAACCGCTAGACCAAAGATTACTCGATTAAGTGCTTGAGTCGGGGTTTTTCTAAATTTTAAATTTAATATTATTAGACATAGGTAAGCCTCTAAAATTGCACGCTATAACACATGCAATTCTGGAGACTCAAATATATTGCTACTAGCTCGGAAACTAGCAGTTTGCTAGTTTCTGAATGTTCTCGAATGAAGAAAGAATACGGCTCCGATAAAAATGATAACCATCAGTTTTACTCGTAAAGCTGTTTTATGACTCGGGTCGAGTTACTGTATTTTTTTTGTGCTTCAATTAAATCCCGCCTTCATTCTTGAAGTAACTGAATTTATATAAATATTTGTTTTCTAGCTCGCACGTCCTGCAAAAGGTGTGCATGTACTTCACATACAAGGTGCGCTACACAAATTCCTCTACTGAAATCCCCGAGTTCCCGATCGCGCCAGAGATCGCACTCGAATTGCTCATGGCTGCAAACTTCCTGGATTGTTAGGTGACAACTTGCAAAGACGAGGCGGGCAGATGGCGCTAGTGTGGCCTGAGATCAAGTACACGAGTACTGAGAGGTCGATAAAGTATGAACTTGGACTATATAATATTTACTTTAATCCATAAATTGTTGTGTTTATTTTTTAAATACCATAGTGTGCTAGTAAAATACAAATATGCACTTGGTTTTTAGTAGCTGTGGACAGCCTATCTATTGCCATAAAAAAAATTATAAATTGTTTAGAGTATACATATTTATATATACTCTAAGAGGCATATATTTATTTTATATTTTTATGTGTCTAATACATGTGTCACTAGCGCCATATTTGCATCTAAATGATCACCATTTGCAATGATCAATATTATTTCGATGACCGTGGTATTTTTGGTGATTATTATTTGTCATGAAATGTTAATAATTTTCAATTATATATTGTGGTCTGTCGAGTCACGGATACGAACAGTGTTTGGGTGTCAGTCTGTCTAACAAGAATGTTCGTGAACTCGCCAATTAATGTTTTAGAACAATTATTTAATTGTAATTTGTAAAAAAAGTAATTTTACTTTTTCTTTACTTTCGCCTCGATACTTACTGATTGCGACTATGAAATGCAAAAACTGATATTAGTAATAGTAAATATCAAACATACTAATGGCTTAAGACGGTTTTTTTTCTAATTATCGTAATGGCTATTACTAAAATGGTCAGGTCTCAGCCAAAGCATTTTATAATATAGATTTAATTTTAATATCACAGGTACTATTGACACCTGTCTTTACTTATATCAAATTCTAGAGGTAAAAATAACTAAAACCTTAATTAGTTTTTAACCGACTTCTAAAGGGAGGAGGTTCTCAATTCTCTTGGTATGTTTTTTTTTGTAGTTATATCTTGGTCAACTTTATTTGTAAATTTCTGGTAGGTTAGCTCGATTGACAGATTGATTTTTCCATTACATGTTCGATTTATACCAATATTACGATTGATAGTTTGTAATCATAACAGAAGGTGTTAACGTGTAGCATTTTATTCTTTGTTTAATAACATTATAGTCTATTAGCGTTAAAAATACAGTGACATCGTTTAAGTACTACAATTTGTCCAATCAGCATTCAAGCTTTCGGAAGAAACGATTATTTATTGAATTCTGATTGGTTAAGGGGCGGGGCTTGAGGTGTCAGTATTTTCTACACATTAATGATCAACTTTAGTAAATTTATAGAAATGTTTGGCGAACATACAGCTTGAATGTTTTTATTTAGTCACATTGCAGAAGCAGACAGTGGTTAAAAATATTAATCAATAATATCTTCTAATTCTTAAGGAAAATAAAGTTGTTGCACTTTGAAGATTTTGATTGTAATTCTAACAAATACATTGTATAAAAAACAGTTTTATTTATTGTTTAGACAAGCTTTATGGTACTACACTGTGCGGAGTGGATTTATGTGTGAGGTTAGGAGGGCGCCTTACACTAGGGATGTTAGATTTTATATGTACATCTCGCTACGATAGAGTCTGACTGACTCTGCGATGCTCATGGGACAAAAACAAACTTAATTACGTTTTGACGCAATAAGTGAAATATTGTGTAATGACTAAGGTTACAACTCTAGCCAGTGTAATGCTGAAGTATAATATATTATTTTTCTTTTATGGGTCCCATACTTGACAAAAGAATATCTTGAGAAACACAAAGCATAAGAATGTAGTTTACACCAAATTGCCAATTAATTGGAGAGTGACAGCCCAATACGACACTACTACTACTAGTCTAAAAAAGTAGGCCAAGGTACTCTTTACATCATTATCTAAGTATCTGCCACAGACGGACAAAAAAGGTTTTTTTAAATATTTTTTGAAAGTATAATCTCAAATTTTAATAAGAAAAGAACTGGACCAAATTGAAATGGAACCACACAGGAAACATCAGCTTTCAAATAAAAAAAGAATCATCAAAATCGGTTCACCCATTAGAAAGCTATGAGGTGAATAAACATAAAAAAAAATGCAATCGAATTGATAACCTCCTCCTTTTTTGTCGGTTAAAAAGTTGTTAACTTGAAATTACAAACAGACTTCAATTTTAATTATTTTATAGATGTAACGACCGTCTGGTCCCAAGCTAGGCAGGACCTACACAATAGTAGCTAGACTGCTGTTAAATATATTTATAATTCTAAATATATATTTATAAATGCATATGTTCATATTAAAGATAAATATTATGACCGTGGTCATCACGTCCTTGATTGTCCTTGGTGGGAACCGACCCACGAACTGAGCGTAGCAGTCAGTCACCACTAGACCAATGGTACATCCGTCGATGTCTTGTCTTAGCTCTCATTAGATAATAAAGCTCATTTTTAAGACGTATAATCAAATTTGCGAAACGGAGAATTTGTTTACGGCGCCTTCCTAATTCAATTTAATATCCGAATCTATGCAATGTAATGTAGAATACTCTTGTATAATATTGTGTGATAGTATGGCGACTTTTTAAAATACATTAACAGCTTATGTTGAACCTCAATTGTGTTATTTTATTTACTCAACCCAATGATATTAAATGATAATTTGTTTTATAGTTATTTTCCAAATTTTTCTTAACACAAATATTATATTAGTTTGGCCACATAGACAGGATGGATGATAGAAGACTCACGAAAGGAATTAATAGAGCAAATGTGTGTGGAAGTGTGTGAAGAGGTCGTTCATGGCCAACATTTGGCGACCAAATAGAGTATAAGTTATTACACCCATTTTTTAAATGTGTCTTAATTAGATTCTATAGTGTATATAACCACTAAAAAAACAAAAAAAATATTCAATCGATGAGTGCCATAAAAATGCATTTAAATTTTACATTTTCAAATTTAGCGCGTAATTTGTCAAAAACGCTGGACGCAGTGGACGCCATATTGCTCTGTGGTATTGACATCAGCTGGCTTTGTAAACATAAACAAATCCCACCAAAAACATTTTCATGTAAAATGTTACCAAGACGACTGCATAACCCTGTGAAAAAGATATCAGATCTCATGTAGAGCCAAGCTTCTGATCTTATCTACACGTCCTAACTCTTCCAACCCTAACTTAACAGTAAAAATGTATGTGTATATGTATATGTAAAAGTGTATATGTATGTACGGTTTATACACTTTAAATACACAGTTTATTATCGATTAAGTTCAGTGCAGCATCTATTTAGTGACGTAACATATCTTAACTTACCTCTTTATCTAATGATGTTGTACACAGGTAGGGATGGAGTAAAACGACTATATAATGATTGACTTGTCCTTTATTCAATGCGTAAACAAAAACCGGTCCACCATTAACAGATATTTGGAAAATAATCTCGGGCAGCTCACTACGATACATGGACTATATTCACTGCTCACTATATCCATATACTTTGGAATGATATCCTGCTTAAGTCTAACACATTAGGAAATTCAACTTTACAAATAAATCGAAGATTCGTCAATAAATAAATTCTCATTTCATAATTACAAAACTAATCGATTTAACGTACGCTACAAATTCCTTCTGAGATCTAAACTTATAATAAAAAACTTTGGATAAAAAATTAATATAATTATATTGACAAATTGTTTTGTACATTTTTACAAGGAAAATTATTCAAGTCCGGTTGAATATTGCGTGAGAATGTTAGAGAATAAATGCACATGTTACATTACATTGTGACTGCAAACGCACCCTTATCTAACAGAAAATATACACGCTATACTCGCAGTAATACATTTTACATTAAAAAATAATACTTTATAATAATTATGAAACGACATCAGTTACACAATTATTATTGTTTAATGGAAGATTTGATTCTGTTACACTTACACGTATGCGCCGGTACGGGCCGAGTATAAAAACTGCAACACTTTTACACCAAAAATATAAAATTTGTATGAAAATAACTACAAACTTACTCATTACGTGCGTATCAAGGAATGTGCTGACCTGCGATAGCCGTTCTTATTATAAAAGTATTAAATTTTTATTGGCAATAATATCACAAATCAATATTATCATCATTTCACAATCAACAGTTTCTTGGGATGACGGTCCGACACATAAATACACCATGGGAGATGGCGGGAATCGAAAAAGTCATTCTACGTCATAAGGCGGCAACGCTCCGGTAGTGTACACGAAGTGACGTCATATGACGGTGAGTGAGTGTGTGTATGAGTGTGCGAGTGACAGATGGGTGGGTACAGAAACGAGAACGAATAGATATGTCGAACAATAATATTCACGAAGTAGGCAACACGACATATTTATTTGAAGCACAACAATGCTGATGATATGTCAATAGATATCACTAAAATGATTCAACGTATAGTAGATAGGTATGTTTGTACAGATAGCGGAGTATCTTATTAATGTTTTTATTATTATAAAGCTTTATATTTGAACCTCTATCAAAAAGCACAAGAGAGCAAGGAACCTACATAATTTTAATTTATTTGATGGTGAAAAGACAGAACGCCTTGCACTTAAATTAGGCCGCAAATCGCTAAAATTAGAAAAGTACGTACAGTATTTCTTAATATTGTAGCACGATTAATAAACACCCAAGTGATTTAATGTAGGTACATTGTGTAAATACATATACATCGTGTATATTGTTTTCGGTAACGTAATCGTGTATATTGTAAAGTAAGCAACGAGTCATGCGTATTCACATTTCGTCTTTCCAACATCAACATTTTGGAAGCCTCCACTATCCATACAAACAGAAATTTGATCGGTTATATGTATGTATATATGAACAACTCTGATATTCCATAAACGAACATAGTCACATGGATGGTTATAACGACAATTATTTGGCTCACTTACATTGCTACGGTAATATTGAGCATAGTTTGTCTTTTCCAAATAAGCGTCGCACTATAGAGAATTCCAAGCGGCAAATAAACGTTAAGTGCTACATGAGCATATCCGGAGGAGTACACTAGTCGTTCTACAATTATGTCATAGCCTAGCGTAAAGCTGTCAACGTCATTTGACGTAAATAAAAATTGCCACTACAAGCGAAACTAAACATTTCGACGTTCATTCACCCCTGATCGGTGTGGATTATATTTTGGTCGAGCGGGATCATTTTTTTGCTGACCGAGTATATAGGGGGTGAGTCCAGCTTGCCAGCCAGCGCTTGAACTCGGCTCTTGACGGATGCCATAGGCGCCGAATCTACTTTCACGTCATCTGTGCCCGACGACGGGAATTGGAACGAAGACGCTTCGGTGTTGCCATATATATGCTGTGGTTCAACGTTCCCGTATAGATTATAATTATGTATAAGCGTAGATACTCTATTCGAAGTTCCGGGAAGACTCGAGTGTTCTTTGGGTGAGTGTTCTGTGGTCATCAGCTGACTCGTAGTGACGGGCTGATTTATTTTAAAGTCAGGCTTTGGCGACGGAGGTTCGTCTTCTTGTACCGAAGACTGGTTACTTAGGACGGGGTTTTGAGGAATGAAGCTCTGGTTATGGGCCTCGAAGACTTGGTTTTGTGACTGGAGTGTTTGGTTTTGAGGTATAATATTGTTGGTGTTAGGGCTGGAGGGCTCCAGGTCTGGCTCGAGGGCGGCTCGCCAGTCGATGTTGGGATGCCTCTCGCGGATGCAGTCAACTACGTCCAGTAGGTTTTTGGCGTCCATCGCAAGGATGTGAGCCGCTGCTAGCATGTTCCTAAGAAATAAAGCGTGAGTCAGGAAAATAAGTGTTTTTTTTTTCTGAATGTGCTACTATTTTTTTTCGTAAATTTTACGGAATACAGTGTAAAAAATTAGAGAGGTATAGATTTGGAATTGGAATCAAATAATCAGAACTGAAACTTGATATTGTATTTTTGCAAAAACTGTGATAGCTATCTGAATATTTATATACGATATTTGTAAATAATATTTAGGATGCGGTTGTCTTACTTAGAGTACTCATGCTGCAGGGTGGTGTTGTGGTACTGTATGGCGAGCCGCATCGCTTCTACTAGAGCCGCCATGTCCTTGCTCAACACCTGATGAGCCATCTCCACTTCACTGTAACAAATTATATTATTTGAAGCATTCTCGAAATACTGTACTAGGTGACAGCCGGTTTGACGTTTGTCAAATCATGAAGTATTTTTTTCGTAACTTCCGGACTAGGAATATTCCTGTGACGTGGGGAATTTTACAAACATACACAAAACGGACCCAAGGAACACAGACAAAGAATAACAATTTGTGGATCATAAAAAGTGTTGTCCTTTGTCTTCAGCTCAGTAAAAAGTGGCGAAATGACCGTTTAAATCACTACACCATTTGCGAAGTCAAATATAAACCTTATTCCTGTAAGACAGAGCTCAAAATCTAGGAAATCAAATAACATCGTAACATAATCTAGTCTAGAAAATAGAGACGTGTGATCGATCTGTTCGTTTTAACTAGGAATGCTACGAACAATGATTTGGTCCTATACTGAATAAAAAATATTTGGCGAGTCTCTTGATCGAATCGCCGAATATTCAGCGACAGTAAGGTACTGAACCTTTCATCAGCGACAGTACCTTTCATGGATGGCACATTTAATTTTGGATCAGAAAGGTGTGTTGACTTAGAATAGGCCGTAGGTTATGAAAGGTGGCTTTTTATATTTTATTTTTTGTACATTTTTTATGATTTACGATGATAGCTCGCAATATTCGGCCGAAATAAAGAAAAAAAAAACATTGCTAAAAAGTCGAACACTCGTAGTTGGTGAGTATTCGTGACATGTTTAGATTAATCCACCACATTATTCGTACAGCACAACATGAGTGGGTGAGACGTATTGATTGTGCGTGCGTGAGGAAGGCCGGTGTATATATGAGTGGGGGCTAGTTATCGTTGCGCGTGCGGCGGGAAGGGCCCGACGAGGCGGTGGACGGTGGGTGTATGTATGAGTGGGGGCTAGTTACCGTTGCGCGTGCGGCGGGAAGGGGCCGACGAGGCGGTGGACGGTGGGTGTATGTATGAGTGGGGGCTAGTTACCGTTGCGCGTGCGGCGGGAAGGGCCCGACGAGGCGGTGGACGGTGGGTGTATGTATGAGTGGGGGCTAGTTACCGTTGCGCGTGCGGCGGGAAGGGGCCGACGAGGCGGTGGACGGTGGGTGTATGTATGAGTGGGGGCTAGTTACCGTTGCGCGTGCGGCGGGAAGGGCCCGACGAGGCGGTGGACGGTGGGTGTATGTATGAGTGGGGGCTAGTTACCGTTGCGCGTGCGGCGGGAAGGGCCCGACGAGGCGGTGGACGGTGGGTGTATGTATGAGTGGGGGCTAGTTACCGTTGCGCGTGCGGCGGGAAGGGCCCGACGAGGCGGTGGACGGTGGGTGTATGTATGAGTGGGGGCTAGTTACCGTTGCGCGTGCGGTGGGAAGGGCCCGACGAGGCGGTGGACGGTGGGTGTATGTATGAGTGGGGGCTAGTTACCGTTGCGCGTGCGGCGGGAAGGGCCCGACGAGGCGGTGGACGGTGGGTGTATGTATGAGTGGGGGCTAGTTACCGTTGCGCGTGCGGCGGGAAGGGCCCGACGAGGCGGTGGACAGTGGGTGTATGTATGAGTGGGGGCTGGTTACCGTTGCGCGTGCGGCGGGAAGGGCCCGACGAGGCGGTGGACGGTGGGTGTATGTATGAGTGGGGGCTAGTTACCGTTGCGCGTGCGGCGGGAAGGGCCCGACGAGGCGGTGGACGGTGGGTGTATGTATGAGTGGGGGCTAGTTACCGTTGCGCATGCGGCGGGAAGGGCCCGACGAGGCGGTGGACGGTGGGTGTATGTATGAGTGGGGGCTAGTTACCGTTGCGCGTGCGGCGGGAAGGGCCCGACGAGGCGGTCGACGGTGGCGCAGAGCGCGCGCAGCTCGGCCCCCACGGCGCGCACGGCGGCGAGCACGGCGTCGGGCCGCGCAGAGCCCGCCGCGCCCGCCGCGCCGCCCGCCAGGCGCATGACACAGCGCACCACGCCCGTCGTCGCCGCGTACACCGGGTCTGTGCGGGCCGCCGCACGGATGCTCGGCTGCAACACATACAACATCATCATCATCAACAACAGACTAACAGAGATTTGAACCTTCTACGTTGGCCAGACGAGTACGCACATAGCTCCATTAAAAATTTCTCTAATGTTATGTATTAAGTTTGATATTTGATCACTGGTATTCTCTCTAGTTGGCTTCTTCAAGTTTAGCGTTGCACTTTCAATTATATAGGGATCATTTTAGACCTTCAAGACTTTTGACATAACAACTGTATATTTATATTTGCACAAAATAAAAAATTACAATACGTTCAACTTAACTATTATAGGTTAAATTTTAAGTCGAATATGAGATAGTCAGCGTTGCCAAACTAGGTAGAAACCTGTATTTCGGCTTACGTAGCCATAATATACTAGTTACTTTTTTTTCTTTCCCCCCTTAGGAATATCAGACATGTGCGATTTCTTTACTTTGATTCTATAAGCCTGATAGTCTAAAGGCGCGTTTCCACCGAAATTTGACAACACAAAAAAAAGTTAACAACACAAAAGTTGCCAACTTTTGTTCGGTGGAGACTCGGCTTAACAGAAACTTTTATAACCAACACGTGTTGACAACACAAAAGTTGACAACTTTTGTTCTGTGGAGACTCGGCTTAACGTCGAGAGTTTAATATTTGTTAAGAAGGTTTAGATTGGTATATTATTTGTTTCAAGTTTTACTTCTCTTTGCAGTAATGTTGTCCATAGTATTTGCTTCTTGATCGCCTCTTACGACATATATAGCCGATAGAATGACTGCCTCGTTGGTCTTGCGGTTGGCGTGTACGACTGCTGATCATGAGGTCTCGGGTTCGATTCCCGGGTCGGACTAAATGTTTGTATGTTCTACAAATATTTGTTTCGGAGTTTGGATGTTTTCTATGTATAATACGTATGTATTTACAAAAAAAGTATATATGTATTTGTATCAGTTGTCTTAGTATCCATAACACAAGCTCTGCTTACCTTGGGACTAGATGGCGTTGTGTGTTAGATGTCCAAAATATTTATTATTTTATTATTAGAATGAATGGAGGCTGGTGACACTTAGTATACCTAAACCCAATGGGGAGACCAATTTATCTTTGTACAAGGTAGAAGACGTAAAAGAGGCTCAATACGTACATAGGGTTTTTTTGGTATACTGTTGGACCTGTTAAATTATTACAATTATTATTCTATAACATAATAAAATATTACATAACTCCTGAAAAAAACTTTGCAATCGATAAAATGATATATATAATATTTTTATGCAACTTTCGATATCAATCTTTGTGTAAAGGGCATACCTTATCTTCACTGAGGGCCTTTTCTTTAGTTTTCACTGTATTTGCTGGACTGGTTTCTGATGAATTTGTCGCTGCAATAAAAACTAATTTTAACATCCCAGTCTTTATCATTTATATTTATGAAATGAAAGCTGAAGAAAATTTCTATTTACTTAAGAAAACCCTATAATAAGAGGTGAAAATACATTTTATACCGGTGTTTGTCATATAAAGTCAAGGTCAAGGTCTTACCAGAATGCGGCTGACTAGAGGGTTTGTGTTCGTGCGTATCCTTGGTGTGTACGCCCGGGTCAGATTCCGTTGATAACTGCACGTTCGATAACCGTTTCTTCTGCAATACATTACCAACATTGACACTATAACCAGTATTTATTTCTGAATATATTTTCTTTTCTGAATTTCTTACGAATAAATTTCTCGTGTCACAATGTTAGTTACCATACTCCTCTGAAACGGCTGGACCGATTTTTAGAAAATTTGGTGTGCATATCGAGTAGGTCCGAAAATCGACCAACATCTATTTTTTCTACCGCAATATTTTTTTTTATGGCAGAACAACGTTTACCGGATCAGCTAGTATCTATATATTATAAAAATGAATCGCCAAAATGTATGTACGCGCACACTTCCGATCGGCTGCACCAAATTTAATAATTCTTTTTTTTATGTGTTCCTTATTGTTAGGACAAGGTTTGTGTACAAGAAAAGTTAAAAAATAACGGGAAAAGTCATTTTTTTCTGTCTGCGACTGTACACTGCCTGTGGGAAGCTGAGACAGATATGTAAATATGGCGGTACGAAGTTCGCCGGGTCGGCTAGTTGTAGATAAATTACACCCAGACATGGAATAAATGATCGTGTTCATTACACAAATACTTGTCTTGGATTGGAATCGAATCCAAGACATCGAGCAGTTCTTCAGTAAATCCTTACCAATATCATAAATGCGAAACTCTGTCTGTCGCCCTTTCACGCCAAAGCTACTGAACCGATTTAAATGAAGTTTGATACACAGATAGTCTAGAGCCTGAGACCTTTCTCAGTCTTGTCGGTTATCGCGGAAAATAGTAGCCTATGTCCTTACATAGAGACAGTCCTTATGACACGCGGGCGGAGCCGCGAGCGAAAAAGCTAGTATTTTTTTTATGGAATAAGCGGGCAAACGAGCAGACGTATCACCTGATGTGATGGTAAGAGATTACCGCCGCCCATGGACACCTGCAACACCAGAGGCGTCACAAGTGCGTTGCCAGCCTTTGGGGGGATGGGGGGGAGATAGGGAGAGGGGGGTGAAACACAGCGCAAGCACTATTTTACACCGGTTTTCTGTGAGGCCGTGGTATCACTCCGGTCGAGCCGGCCCATTCATGCCGAAGCGTGGCGCTCCCACGGACAAGATGTGTATTAGTATGATATAATATGCTTCCATTAGCCTCAAAAAGTTAGTACGTGTGTGTGTTTAAAAACAGGGTACACATATATGTACTTACTTAGTATGTACATACTAAGTTCTTACCAAGTTCTCTTCTTGCGTCTGCAACCATCTCCTATCCTCTTCACTCTGATGTTGTTGTCGCGCCAGTTCAGCCAATAACCGCCGTTCTACAGCCTGCTCACTGTCGCACTCCTCATTCTATTGGTTATTGAACAAAGAGATTATTATAACGAAAATTAAAAAAGGTCTTAAGCGGTAATTGCGGTTTAAAGGAAATGCGTCCTTAAGTGTTATTGTTTAAGAACTTCATCTCTGAATCGTTTAGTGTAACTTATATTGTTATAAAATTTGTTTTTAATAGTAATATTTCTTATGTCCTAGTCTATCAGTGCAAAAAATAGCAATAAAAATGCATGCAGCGAGTGTATATATGTATAAAATACATCTAATGTTTAAAATTCTCGTGTCGCGGTGTTTGTTACCTAACTCCTACGAAACGGCTGGACCGATTTTTATGAAATTTTGTGTGCATATCGGGTAGGTCTGAGAATCGGCCAACATCTATTTTTCGTACCCCTAAATTATAAGTGTGACACACTCTTAATTTGTTTTTATTTTTATGGTCAAAACAACGTTTGCCGAGTAGACTAGTCTATTATATATATATATATATTATATATATAATTCTCGTGTCAAGTTGGTACTCACGATGAACTCTGAAAATATCTAACCAATTTTTACGTTTTTTTATATGATTTGCTGGCTTGTTTATAGGGTAGTTAACATCACGCTTAGAGAAAATAAGGAGCTGCATGGTTGATAAGGGAAGCAGACAATCTGACAAAATATAAACATGAGCAAACCCGAATAATAAATGTATTGTTTATTTAATAAACGTGTATTCAACTATTTGAGTATAATAATGTGAAATAAAACAAATTAAAGCATTTTTACTTACGACCTGTATAAAGCTGAATATCAACCTGTATAAAGCATTTGTATACGAATACAGTATGCTCTTTAATGACGGCAATATATATGTGTGTGTATGTATGTGTATGCTATAAAATCACTGCGCTAGTGAATTTTTAAATATTTCGAAAGCTGTTTGTAGTATCTGCAGATGTTGCTGCTTTGAAATCGACTGTTTTCGGTCAAGAAACATTTAATTTGTAAAAAAAAACTGCGTATTTTAATAACAAAATCAGCAACATTTGCAATTATGCAGCAGTATGAAGTAATGTAAAGAAGTCTTTGCATTATTTTATACTGCTAGGAAAAAAACTTAAATATTTTAAAGAACCAACATTGCGGTTAGTAAAGTTGACAATTGTTTTTTTACAATTTTGTTATTAACACTGTTTTAGTAATATTATGTAGAACATTATTCACCAAATAATATATATAAATATCAGAAATACCAATTAAAGAAAGTATTTAATCATGATAGCCAGAATGTTAGTTCTTTGGTGATGAAATCAATTGTTTATTAAATAAAACAAATAATTTCATTAAATTGAAAATTAAAAAAAAACAAAACCGACACTCTACCGGAGAACCCAAACGATACAAAGAAAAATCTGAAAATAAAACAACCAAAGAAAATAAATGTAATTAAAAATAGGTAAATAAAAGGAAGATCTTGTATATTTACAAGACGTATTTTGCCAAGGATTTTGGGAGGAATTAGGATATTTACAAATACCACACTTATATCAAACTGAAATGAAATATCTTCAAATAACAAAAAATATTTAGCATTTTGTCGTCACCTCATATTAAAATAATTCTGTCCCACATGCACACTAAAAATATCTAGTAATATCTACACACACTTACTAAATTTGCACTCAAATTATCACTTTGTCTTATCTACCAAAATTATAACATGCTGTATAATAAAAATAATAAACTAGGCTACGGTTCTCCAATCACCTGTACTGCGTGTGCTACGCCAGCCGCAGCGCCTACGACAGTTGCTACGGGTGGAGCTACACCAGTAGCTACGCTCGATGCTACAACGGGTGAACATTCCAGACGCGACGCAAACATGATTGACGCTTCTGCAGGTTGCATCAGAGGCGGACGATATACAGGTGTTGCCAGCTGTCCACCTGCCTGCGAGCTGGCTGCCTGTGCTCGATACATCATCGGCTGAGCGCCGGATACCACATTATGTGATGTGTAAATCTGTTGCTGTCCATACGACATTGGGGGTACGACTCCCATCGGTTGTTGAGCATAGTTATGTGATCTTTCGGGATTAGGTTGGGGGCTCCCTGAACGCAGGAATCCAGGGGGCACTTTGGGAGAGTAAGGTACTCCTTGCACCACAGCCACTGGGACTCCGTAAGCGGACGGATGCGAAGCGGTCATGTTTGGGGGACGATACTGTGGTCTCGCCATCGCCCTTTGAGCGGCAACTGCTACACAGCTTTTAACATTATCGCCACCGAAATCATAAATTTCTTCTACGAGGGGTGGTTCAGGTTGCGTTCTCATTTTGTTCATCACGCTAGCCGCAAGTTGGGCGTTCAGAGCTCCTTGGACGGCGAATTGGCCGATATCCTGGTCCCGGCGAGTACGCGGGGGTGGGGAAGCGGGCACCGAGTGTTGTCGAGCTAAGGGAGCTATAGGAACCGGGGAGGCGCGGTGAGATAAACTACCCCGTGCATTTCTCTCAAGGGACCCCATACGTACAGGAGCACGTTCGGCACTGGACAAAGCTCGCGGGGCACGTTCTAAGGACCTCACGCGACTAGCATAAGGCTCTCCTACATAGGAATCTGTGGCTTCAGCGGCGGAATCTACGGTGTCAGCATTTGGCGACAGGGCTGCCACATTCTGACAGAGGTTATCGCAACTTTCGTGAGCTCCTACCACAACTGTTAGGGTCTCGTCAGGGAGTTCGGTCGGAGTAGGGACGATGGGATCGAGTTTCTGAAGACTCGCTGCGGGTATAGGGGCGGTTTGGAGCGGAATGTCTATCTTTTCGTCGGGTTTGGGATGGATGATCTTTTCGACGATTTCGTGGGTCTCCGGTAGCGTCTCGGCGAAGTCTACGGAGACAGTGTTGAATACCGAGGCGGGAGTGGTGTAGGCCTGCGGGTGGAGGGCTCGTGCTTGGTTCTCTCGCAGCAGGTGCGCCAGGACCAGTGGGTTTTGTGCCACGATGTACGTTTGCGCCGTGTTGCCGCCAGCCGGTGTCGAAGTCGTGTCCCCTATTGGATATCAAATGATTCATTATTGAAATTTTACATACATTTACATTATTATATGATACACTTAAGTTAATTTTCAGTCTTACTGTAATAGGTTTATTTAAGTTAAAGATTTTTATTTTCAAGTGATTAAAATAAGCGTTCGTGGATTTTTACATCTGTTGAAATCACGTAAAATTTTTGATGTAATTAAAATCATATTTTATAGTTACATAATTACTCGAATTTGATACATTGGTCAACCAGTGATAATCTTAAACGTACATATGAACTAAAAGAACAATTATGTCATTATACTGAAAGATCTATATGACACTATTTGTTGTTGGATTGGCCTAATTTTAGACGAATACTATTTTCGAAATAGTGTAAGTTTAGTTCATTTTTAATGGCGAGCGTGTTCGGAGTTTTGCGTGTTGTTTTTTTTTTATGTATGGCCCTTCCAAAATGACTCTACTAAGCATGATCGAAAGCATAAGCAGACAAGACAATGCAACAATGCAGCATGGTGACCCACACCATGGCGGCCTAGTGATGCTTCTGCATCATTGGGCCTCCGGTCTCTGTGATTATATTTGTGATTATACTTCAGTTTTTTTTTTTTTTAAGTCTAACTTAATGCCATCTAGTCCCAAGCTAAGCAGAGCTTGTGTCATGGGTACTAGACAACTGATATATAGAATAGTATATTATAGAATAGAAAACACACAAACTCCAAAAAAATAAAATTGCCGATCGTATTAACATTTGGTTCGACCCGGGAATCGAACCCGAGACATCAAGCACAACAGTCGCATACACTACCACTGCGCCACAGAGGCAGTCAAAATATAAAGTGTGTGTGTGATGAGATAGTCAGTGTGTGTGTGTGTGTGTGTGTGTGGGTGTGTGATGAGATAGTCAGTGTGTGTGTGTGTGTGTGTGGGTGTGTGATGAGATAGTCAGTGTGTGTGTGTGTGTGGGTGTGTGATGAGATAGTCAGCGTGTGTGTGTGTGTGTGGGTGTGTAGAGTGTGTGTCTCACCAGGCACGTTGTTGGCGGGGCGGAGCGGCTTGGGCGGCGGCTCGTCGCTGAAGGAGGCGGCGGCCACGCGCCGGTTCTCGCGCCGCATCGTGTCCCACGCCGACGAGCGCTCCTCCTGCAGGATCTCGCTGCGAGGAGACCACACTTTAATACTGCCATCTTATGAAACTAGTGTGGCGACTTCCACATACAGCGTAACAGAAATTTCCTACAGCGCCATCTACCGCAGATACACTTAACTACGGAGTAAAGTAATACAAGAAGAAACTACCAATCCAGAATCGCGCAATAGAAGTTCTCGCGCCGATTATCATATAACATCCCAACATCAACCGTAGGGTTAATTGGCCCGCCAGACATGATCACCACGCCTGGCCGGAGGATCCTCCCTTTGTGTTGGAAGGACATAACACCCGTGCCTCTACACCAGCTTTTGTCCGCTAATCAGCCCCCGTGTATGTCGGTTAACGCGGTGAAGAGTAGCCTATAATCTTCCTCATATTGTCGCTCCATGGAAAAACTGATATTCTAGTAAAACTGATTGAACTAGTAACCGACCCCAATTTATCTTGGGAACAATGAAGACTAGGAAGATGATTATGTAACAGACAGACAGAGTTACTTTCGAATTTATAATATTATAGTGTGCATAAATTATTATTTTAAACTTAATAACCATAGTTATTGTACTCGGTAAAATAAGTTATGTACTCCTTTAAGAGCTTTATAGATAAAAAAGTGCTCTTATAAATTCGAAAGTAGCTCTAAGCTCTATATAATTTATTCTTTCAATCTATTTAGCGGTCAATAGTGTGTATATTGGTAAGTCTAGACTTCAAAATCAAGTTTAGATGGATTGCATTAACTTAGTTTGTTGTACAATGCAATAGTAACTTTATAGTTCTTACAATAAGGTCTCTTTTAGTTGGTGAGCGGCTGGCCTCTGGCTAGGCTCGTAGGCCCAACACCTGGACATGACAGAGTACAGCCGGGGCGGACACCTGGGAGGTAACGCTAGGCGCTCGCCGTTCTCCAGCTTGCCGATGACGTCATTGTTCTTCACACCGCTGAATGGTTTCACTCCCAGCATTAGGATTTCCCACATACATACACCTAGAAAAAGTATATATATAAAATATATGTATGTACCAGCAAACCGCGTTGGCTTCGCACAAAAATCTTTGGAATTCTCGGTTTTCTCTAATATAATATTCGTATATTATACATATATTATAGTGGACTACGATACGTTGATAATAATCATGATGATACATATAAAATTTCCTATTGAATCATCCCTCTATTGATAAAAATCACATTGAAATCCGTTGCGTACTTTGGAAGATTTAAGTGCACAAGAACAAAAACTACGTCATTTTATACTACTGAAAAGATATATAGATAGATACTATGTATTGCGTAGTACCTTTAGAATACTACATGATAACATGAATGAATATTCTGTTAATAGTAATTAATTATTTAATTAATTATTATTACTTTTTTTTAGAAGAACACCCGTACTAGAAATATATTTTTTGTACGTATCCTTACAAACAGTGGATCACTAAGTGTTGTCCCATGTGGGAATCGCACCCAAAACACAGCGTACAAGAAAGAGGTGATTCCTCAAACGACTACACCATCTATGTAGTGCAGCAGTTATCAATAGAATATCCCTCATAATATTCATATGTTCGCACTCACCAAACATCCAGACATCAGAAGCTGAAGTAAATCGTCTAAAGTTGATCGACTCCGGCGCCATCCACTTGATGGGAAGCTTCCCACGTGACGCCTTGTAGTACGACTTGTCTTCCACCATTTTTGATAGACCGAAATCTGCTAACTGTTGAACAAGAAAACCATTTAAAAACTATGACTTTTTTTTTTAAAGTAAATTTCTTTAGCATATGTCACCCGGGCCATTAATACAAGTCTTTTGACCCTCATTCGTTAAAATCGATTTAGTGGTTTAAAATAGGTGCTACCGTGAATACATATAACTTATATACTACTTTTGCTTAACGCCCGGGGGCGGTAGTGCTGTCTTTCAATAAAGTCAAGTAAATTATAAAGACCAAAGTTTGTGAGTGTGTGTATTGTATGTTTGTTACTTCTGCACGCCCAAACGGCTGGACCCAGTTTGGTACGGAAGCAACAGATAGGTAATTTCTAGGTGTAGTATTAATATTTCTGTAACTCTACATACACAAATATACAGGGTGTTAGGGTAGATGCTCTAACATAATACGATTCAGTGCGTACCTTAACACAAGTGGGCGTAGAAACGAGTACATTTCTAGCTGCGATATCTCTGTGAACGAACTTCTTGCTCTCCAAGTAGCTGAGCGCTGTGGACAGCTGGTAGATATATAACACTAGCTTACACGTCTCTAATCTGAAACAATTAGATATAGGTTTGTTATAGCCACCCTTTTTAGTGATATAAGTTATACTAAGAAAGATTATTTCAGAACAACGCTCAAGACGTCTAAACATCGGAGAGTTCTCGCTGATTTCTAGAGGCACAGAATAATGAACCTTAAATCGATATACATAGCGTCGAATAAAGATTGATTGTTGCGCGTTCGCCGGCGGGCGCGTTCTTGGTACCGGTCAACGACCTTGTATGTACAAGTAGGTACTAGAATGCTCTAGTAATAACGGTATGTGGTATAAAAAGGACGTCTCGCGGGCCGGAGTTCAGGTCAGTTTGAGCTACAGTGCGATAAATGTTGGAGCGATATCGGTGATTAAACTAGCGACCTCGGCGACAATTAAGGACTGTTATTCTAAGTGATATTGTGCTCTTAAGAGTGTTTTTAATAAAGTCTTTTTTACACGTCAGAAGGTTTATTTCTCAATACCATCGAACCCTCACACGTCACAATATGTTAGTGTTGTTCTATGTAAGCTTTTAAAATTTTTGATAATATTTTCGTAAAAAAATAAATGATTATTTATTCTGAACTGTACTGAATTTACCAATAGTTTGAAATATCAAACTATTGGTAAATTCAGTGCCTATTGTGAGTTTACATATTTTACATCAACTGCTACTTACTATGCGACACTCGGGACGAGGAGCCTGTTTGGTGTTGCGATTGGTGAAGAATTCAGTTGCAGGTCAATCGCAAATTCGATCGCGATTGTAAAAACAATCGAGCAGATGTGAAATAAGCTCACATTAGGTGTTCTGTAACTCGAACTAGCTATCATTGGGAAGTTGGAGTCCTTAATTAAAAACGAATCAACGAATAACTTACCTATGAGCATTCTGTTGTAGGTAGGCCCTCATTTCTCCGAGCGTGGCGAGCTCCATGACTATCCATATAGGCGGGGAGCTGCACACCCCTATTAGACCAATTATGTGCGGGTGCGAGAACTGCTGCATTATATCTGACAACAATAGTTATTACCATTATTCATTATAATACGTCAAATACCGGAAACATCCTAGTATGACTGAAATTAATCAATTTTTTCTCAAGATCTCGATTAACAAAGGGAATAGGAAGTTTAGGTAAGGAGCTAGACTTTATATTTTAATTTTAAAACATAAATTGGCAATGAAAAATAGCAAAAATAATTATTGTGTTGATTTTATATAAATTCTGGTATTCTATAATTGTAAATGTTACTAGGTTATTAGGGTATTAGTAAATTGAATGATTTAATAATGTTAATGTTTTCTTAACTTTTAAATTCTCAAGTTAAAGAGGTTGAATGGCTGTAAAGCTAAGTAAAATTATTGGGAAATTTAAAATATTTAAAGATTGTTACTCTACTAGACTCTTTTAGCTAATTTCTATTACTAGTGGTAGACCCAGTGGTCGAAATCAGAACACTGTCCGTCCGTATGTCACAGCCACTTTTCCGAAACTATAAGAACTATAATATTGAAACTTGTTAAGTAGATGTATTCTGTGAACCGCATTAAGATTTTCACACATAAATAGAAAAAAAAACAATACATTTTGGGGGTCCCTTATACTTATAACTGATACTCAAAAATTTTTTTTTCTTCAAACCCATACGTGTGGCTTATCTATGTATAGGTCTTCAAAAATGATATTGAGGTTTCTAATTTTTTTTTTTTCTAAACTGAATAGTTTGCGCAAGAGATACTTCCAAAGTGGTAAAATGTGTGTCGTCGTCCCCTGTAACTTCTAAAATAAGAGAATGATAAAACTAAAAAAAAAATATAATGTACATTACCATGCAAACTTCCACCGAAAATTGGTTTGAACGAAATCTAGTAAGTAGTTTTTTTTAATACGTCATAAATCGTAAACCGCAAAAAAAACACTATTATTAAAACATCGATCAAAGTTACAACGAACTACAAGAACTTTTATATTATGTTACTTGCTTCTTCGGAACCCTTCATGGGCCAGTCCTACTCGCACTCGGCCGCTTTTTTAGTGCATAATTTTTAAATTTTCAGTAAATTGTTTTCGTATTTATGCTTGCTTCTATTTCCCAGGTAGTACAGTCGCGGACTAACGAAATTTAACACTTCTGGTTTCTTATTTGCTTTTATACAAACTTGACAATACCAAACACATAAAAAAAACATCCAATTTGGTACAGTCGATCGGAAGTTATGCGTGTACATACATTTCGGCGATTTATTTGTGTTTATATTGATTGTAAAATCAATATTAACTGTCTGTAGAATGCTGAAGTTAGTGTTATTATATATGCAGGCGTTTTTTTATGGAATAGGGGGCAAACGAGCAGACGTATCGCCTGATGGTCAGCGATTACCGCCGCCCATAGACACCCGCAACACCAGAGTAATCACAAGTGCGTTGCAGGCATTTTAAGAAGGAGTACGCTCTTTTATTGAAGGTCGTATTGTGGGTATCGTATTGTAAGGTGGGTGGGTGGTGTATACTCACAGGCCTCTTCTAGGAACTTCTCAGCGGTGTCGAGGTCGGCGTCCATCTTGCAGGTCTTGACGGCGACGGGCAACACGCACTCGCCGCGAGCGTTAGTGATCGCGCCCGCTCCCGCCGCGCGACGGAGCGACGGGTGCTTCGCTGACGTCACGCGACACGTGCCTACGGAAAACCATTACTTCAATATGTATACGAGGCAGTTTTTTTTTCTTTTTTTTTTTACTCAGTTGGCTGTATCGGAATTAAAAACCGATGTTTGCCTTAATAAAAGGAATATTACAAAACATCTCGGATAATATAATTATTACAGTTTTTCATTTCTATTACAGTTTTATTCAAATAAATATTGAAATATATTGCTCAATCGAGTGGTCTAAGACAGTGACGTCACTAGTTTGTATTTAGTACATTTTTTATACCAAGTTATTGTTAAAGGTCCAAGTGGTCCACACGTTTTGACAGGTGATAAAAAGTAACTACTACCATCAGACATTCACTAACTATAAAAATAAATAAAATCAAAGTGTCTGTTTGTAATTTCTAATTAACGGCTTTTCACTAAATGCATATGAAAGTATATACGGTATTTTTATTTACAAACAGAGTGAGCTGTCTGTTTCTTCTGGTTAATCTCTGGAACGGCTAGACCGAATTTGACGGGACTTTTACTAACAAATAGCTGTTGATATAAGGAGTAACTTAGGCTACTTTTTCTCACACTAGCTTCGCCCCGCGTCGTTACCCGCGGTTGTTGTTGCTTTTTAGGAGTAGGTAAATAACTTGAACTACCCGTAACAATTGACAGATTTTTACATGAAAACCGAGACTGTGCTCTCCGAGGCTCCGAGGGGTCTCAATATGATAAGTAAAAATGGTCACCCATCCAGAAACGGATTTGGGAAGGATTGCCCAACTTCACAAGGTGTTACAGAGTTTTCAATTACGATTACCAACTTACCTTTATGTACATCTCCAAATTGCCCTTCGCCGATGATGCCCGTGAGTTCAATCTGATTACGTACCAACTCATAGTCACGAACTGTAACAAACATGTTAAGCCATCCCGTTATTCTATTTGAAAACAGTTCTAATTCCAACAAAACTTTTCCCAGCAATCTGGGGGATGGGAGATTTGTGCTCCAGTAATTATCAGCCCGTGTCAGTCCACTGCTGGACATAGGCCTCTCCCAAGGAACACGACAGAACCCGGTCTGTTGCTTTTTACATCCATTTGTAGAGCTATTAGTCGTCCCGCCATCTTGCCAGAGGGCGTCCCACACTACGTTTGACAAGATGCGGTCTCCGCACCAAAACCAGTAATACCACTTCAAACCGATAACTTTCGGAGCTATGTCGGTACTCCAGTAATAATAATAAAAATACTTAACATTAAAAAAAAAGTCTGCCTTTTGAATTTATCCTGCGTCGCGGAGGACTTTACAAACATATATAAAACGGACACAAAGAACACCCAGACTCAGAACAACTATTTGTGGATCACACTAAGTGTTGAATGTGGAGTTTGAACCCACAACACTGCGCAGTAGAAAGCGGCGTGACGGCCCTTTAAACCACTACGCCATGCAACAGTATCTTTTATACTGTACATTCTGAGTGTTCTTTGTGTCCGTTTCATATATGTAGGTATGTATGTTAAGTCCACGGCAACTCAGATTATTTGTCTTTTAAAAAAAATGGCAGTCATAAGGACAGCGGATAGAAGTGAAAACTTATAACTTAGAATGTTATTTGTAAAATTGTTGTGTAAAAATTAGTTTGATGATGTTTAAATTAAATTTTATCAATATCGAACATAAGCATGTCGGTGACGCGAACTCATAAGATTTTCTCCTACCAAAAAGTGCTCAACGCGGCCAAAGAAGTTTTCACTTCGAAAATGTTATGTCAGCATGTCGGTGACGTCAGCATGTCGGTGTCGTCGGTCGATGAGTTATCACTTCAAAAAAGGGTGTTGGTGTAATAACGTGTAATATTAACCTGCCGGTGTGGAATAGTCAGCGTCATCGTCTACGATCTCAGCGTAATCTTCAGACAGCGTCGCCGTGTTCGCCTCCCACGAACTCGTCTTGCCTTCCGACGAACTACTGCTCATCTCCGCTACAATAAATAATAAATAAATAAATAATATTGGACATTTAAAACACAACGCAATCTAGTCCCAAACTAAGCAGAGCTTGTATTATGGGTACTAGACAACTGATATAAATACATATATACTTTTCTTTTTGTAAATACATACATATTAGACATAGAAAACACCCAAACTTCGAAACAAATATTTGAAGATAATACAAACATTTGGTCCGTCCCGGGAATCGAACCCGAGACCTCACGCACAGCAGTCGCGTAACGCTACCACTGCAGCACCGAGGCAGCCATACAATACAACATACACAATTAATTATTATAATTATTTTATAAATTGGACGCATGCGATCGCAACCTATGCCTGTACTACACTGCTGATAAACTTAATTGTTTGTATACATCCGCAAAGATTTTCTTCTAATAATATTTCTATTTAATCCTTACTAATATTATAAATGCGAGAAAGTCTGTCTGTCTGTCGCGCTTTCACGCCAAAACTACTGAAACGATTTAAATGATATTGGGCATAGGCTATTTTTTAAGACTTTGAAAAAAGGGTTGTAAGGGGTTGAAAAAAGGGTTGTAAGGGGTTGAAAAAGGGGGTGAAAGGTTGATAAATGCTACCTAAAGTCACTATTTCACGCGGGCACATCTAGTAACAAGTAAAATTTTAATAAAAACAAAAACCGACTTCAAGGTTCAACTCGATATCTCTTAGATGTCATCATCAGATCTTAGTGTCCTTATCATGGTACCACCTTTGGGATACCTCGTTTCCATTAAAAAAGAATCATCAAAATCGGTTCATAAACGACGAAGTTATCCGCGAACACACATAAAAAAAATATACCATGTGTCCCAAAATTCAACGATAAGCGGGCGCCAAAAGGTAGACCTGCTCATGAGTACATAAGGAAGAAAAATTTAGAATTTCTTTGAAAATTTACACCCTTCATGATATTTTGAACGACCACGATGACAATTTTTGTGTAACGTTTTTTGTGTAAAAACTGCGGGCAATTTGGTGTTTTTAAGAGTTGTGGTGAATAGTAGCACTATTTAGGTACAAGATAAAAAAAAATCTTAGCATATTTGTTAAATTGTCATCGTGGTCGTTCAAAATATCATGAAAGGTATAAATTTTCAAAGGTATAAATTTTCAAAGAAATTCTAAATTTTTCTTGTAACTAAAAAAAAAACTAGGTATTTTTTTTTTCCTTATGTACTCATTAGCAGGTCTACCTTTAGGCGCCCGCTTATCGTTGAATTTTGGGACACCCTGTATATACGGTCGAATTGAGAACCTCCTTCTTTTTTGAAGTCGGTTAATAAAAGAGGAGTCTTATGAGGAGGGCAGCGTAACTTACTTATGATCTCAATTTTTCGATTTTTGATAACTTTATGTATTACTTACTTTTACATTGGCAATTTAGCTGCTTCCATACGGTAGCTTGAAACATAAAAAATACAATCAAATTGGGAAACTCCTCCTTTTTTGAATTCGGTAAAAAGAAATAATTGAACGACTTCGACATCCATGGGACTTTAATGACCCGAAATACAGTTCACTAGTTCAACAACAACCCATAATGTTCCACTGCTGGGCTCGGGTCTCCTCTCAGGGGAGGGTTAAGGCCATACGTCTCCAAGCTGGCAAAGTGCGGGTTGGGGACTGGCAACACAATGTTGTGGCTACGTAATCTTGCTGTTGAATGTTTTTAAGCCGCCCAAAGGCCTCCAACTAAGCTTCACGACTGTTATCCTATGATAACAACCGGGACCGATTGCTTAACGTGACCTCCAAATCACGGAGATGCTCATGGTAACATGCCACCAGCGGTCACCCATCCAAGTTCTGACCGCGCCATCGTTGCTTACCCTCGGTGATTGTTTCTAATCACCAAGTGCAACTGGGCTATGAGTTCACTAGTTGAATGCCGTTAATCCTACTAATATTATAAACGCGAAAGTTTGTAAATATGGATGGATGTTTGTTATGGTAATGTAGCTTATACATCAGAATAACATATAGGCTACTATTTGCAGCGATAATCGACATACACGCGGGCGGAGCCGCGGGCAACAGCTAGTAAGGTAATAATGGAATGTTACTTACTCGTTCTGTTCCATAGCGAGGTTTGTGAGTCTGTGACCAGTCTACAATATCCGTCTACTAAGTCTGCTAAACTCTCTGCAGCCTGCAACGAAAGGGAAAGATACATTCATTGTACTTGGGTCTGATATAGTAACCGATATTTATTATTCTAATAAGTTAGTAATACATCTGAGATAGTATATATTATGCTGAGAGCTGTAGCATGGTGCGTGGCATGGTTCAATAACATTTCGTTTCACTCTTGAAAGTTGCCGCGATTTACAAATTATGACTTAGTATTTCAGCTGTATCACATTCGCAATATATTAAATCATTAATAACTGTAGTAAATTAAATTAAACCATAAACTGTAGTAAATGAAAGTAAATTAAATTAAACCACCACGCACCATGCTACAGCGCAAAGAGTATAGAGGGCTGGAATTCCTTCATGTATTAACCAGAATTAGAGTTGTACTTTAACTAAATATTCTATTCATTAACTTATAATATATTTAATTTAACTTCTTTTTCATTTTATTCCCTTCCCTTCTTGCCTTCCATTCTTCCTTCCATTTCATTGTATGTAATTTTCTCAACTTTAATGTAATTCTCAACAGTGTGCTCAGACAACACAAATTGTGATAATTCAATACGTATTTGCTTCTCCTTTCGGGGATTGCACATTCGGTGATGTATTTATACAAATAAATAAAATTGGAGTGTAACACTGCTTTTTACTAAATGCATATGTATGCATTTTTTTAATTTTTCTTGTTTGTCTGTCTGTAACGGCTGCTTAAGACTAGCTTCGACCCGCGGCGTTACCTGCGGTTGAAGTTATACCGCGGGTGACACCGCGGGGCTTAGTATTATTTATTCATCATATGTAAGCCGAGTGGTAAACATACCTCTACACTGCTGCACGTAATGGTGAGGGTCTCCGTGGTTCCCTTTACTCTCAACTGTAACGCTGCCTTCCCGCACGAACCGCTCTGGTACAAATAATAATAGTTTTTAATACAACAAACAGTAACAAACCATAATAATAGTTCAATCAAATCTTCATGTACTTTGACTGAGGCAACGCTCGATAGATGGCGTTGTTACGATCAGCTGAATCGCGTTGTAAAGATTCTCCGGTAGTGTTACATGTTTTTTTTGTACTCACTTCAAATGCTTGTTATATTATATTTAGTAAATAGTACTCGTACCTCGAATCTAATTGCTTAACACTAGGTGGCAAACGCAAAACACAAGATGTCATCCTAAACGACACTCATGCCGGGTTGTTACCATTCTCCTATTAGATTGATAAAAACTATTTAGTATCCACCATCCGCAAAAAAACTGTTTTTTTTCGGATTTTCTATACTTTCATGTATAATTGTTGGAATGGTGAACTCTCTGCGGGACATATTATTAATGAATACGTGCATCTGACCCACAATGTAATCTACTTTCAAACTAAACAGAGCTTGTATTATGATCACTATACTCGTATTGACTGATAGAATACTTATATACTTTTTTTTTCAAATACATACATATTATACATAAAAACATCCAAACTCCGAAACAAATATTTGTAGATTACAAACATTTCGTCCGACCTAGGAATTGAACCCGATACCTATAGCTATGGAACTAACTATATAATCACTATTTAATTTAGAAATGTCTGCTATAACTGACCTGTGTTTGTGACTGTTGCGTACAGTTCGACTTGAGCGTCTGCACGGCGACTATATCGCAGAACGACGCTATTTTAGTGTACGTTGGTGGTTCACCGGCCTTATGTGATACGTATGATATATCTATGAATAAACAAAAGCAAAATTTACAATAGATTTTTATATACTGTGTATAACTTACCACCAGATACAGAAATACTACAAATTTCTTTGATGTTTAGTAATTTATTTGACCAGAGTGCATAGGGCTTCAAATTGTTTTTAGATGGTCCATTTGGGCTTATATAGCATTTTGCATTTTTTTTTTTTTTTTCTATTCATTTTTTGGAACTTTTACGCACAGCGTATGTCAGTTCTATTTTGCATTTTGCAAGGTAAATACTTAGTAACAGACCGTAGAAAGTTTGGTCGATTTACTGGATTGTCAAGACCTTATTAGATATTAGAAAGATTTTTTCGACTCGGATAGGTTCCCTTTTCGTTTGCAATATCTATATAAATAAAAAGAAACTCGAAAACCGCTCGACCATTTCGGTATTTTTTTTTTCGTCAATGCACAACAAAGGTTCTTTTGGAGGGAAGAAACGAAAAACTGCGAGGAAAATATTAAAAACAACATTTATTGCGACAAGCAAGTTTCGATAGAACGAAGTCTGTCAGCTAGTTAATAATACAAGGTTAACCAAATTGTTTCCGATAAAATAATGATGAAGACCTTTTTATTGTAAAAACCCGATTATTACTGGAACTATCAGAAATTATGGGATATGAACCAAGTCTCTTGCCTCTAACTAGTGAGTTATAAGAAGTCGTCTTACCAATATCAGGTCCAATGGCCAGTTCGACGGGTATGGCCCAGCCGGTGCCGAGTGCTCCAGTGAACGTCTCTCGGTCGTAGCCATAGTGCGTGTGCATAGTTTCTAAGTACTTCAACATGCATTCTGTGTCAGCTAAATTCGCCACCTGTAATTATCAAAAAGTAGTTATTTATAAAAAAAAAAAACGGCCAAGTGCGAGTCGAACTCGCGCACTAAGGGTTCCGTAATATCTATAAAAAACAGCAGAAAATCCGTTTAACCCTTTGAATACGGAACGGGTATATTATAGACGAGACACAGAACAAATGATCGCCCTAATCATACAATTATTTTTTCTGAATGAGTATCAAATCCACGACTCTTTTTTTGCAATCAGAGAATTAACCACTAGACCAACAGATGGCGTTGTTAGTGTTAGTTAAATCGCGACGTTAAATTTACAATGTGTATACCAAATATTATGATTCTTTTAAATGTAGAGAGAATGTTAATAAGTTAACCTTTTTGAACTGTTGCTGTATAGCCTTCTTGAGCACCTTGGGTTTGATGGCGTCTAGCACCGACTTGGGCAGGAACTTGTGTAGACCGAACTCCTTCTCCAGATATTCTATGTTGGACTTCTTGTCCAGGGATATTTGCATATCCTTACAGAAGTATCTGGAAATAACAATAATGATAAGTTTTAGTCCATCCAAATGTGGCAAGGAAAAAATTGCTCTTAGCGATAAGCAAGAAACTTGAGAGAAAAACAAGGGACACCCGGATGAAACAAAGTTTATATATATATATAAATATAAAAGTGTCGTTACAACGAAAAATGTCGTTACAACGAAAAGTGTCGTTACAACGAAAATTGTCGTTACAACTTTTGGTCTTAATCCGTCTAGCCCCCTTTCGCAACGCGCCATAAGGAACTTCGTTCCAAAAGCAATGAGAGAATTTTTAATTGTTGTAACTTACTTCCAAATAAAAAAAAAGATAGGTACTCACTTTATTTCTAAACAACATATTTGTATCGCCAAATCCTGGTCTACCATAGGATGATTGGCGTTGAGGTAGTCATGTCGCACCTGGAAACAATATAAATATACTTTAAAATATGAGTCTCCTTAAAAAGTCTTCAAGAAGCTAAGTTTATCCCTATTTAGTTTTAAATAT
Organism: Diaphora mendica; assembly: GCA_949125395.1. Taxonomy (NCBI): domain Eukaryota; kingdom Metazoa; phylum Arthropoda; class Insecta; order Lepidoptera; family Erebidae; genus Diaphora; species Diaphora mendica. Next base: position 8,990,745 of record OX421333.1, read on the forward strand.
ATGTTTACAAAATATTATTTTCAATAACACTTTCTCAACATATTAAAGATAACAAACCCGTATAATCTAGTTACGTATAGTAAGTACCGTTATGTTTAAGTAGATGTCATATTTATTTTGTAAGCTACCTTTGACATAACATTACTTAACGGTAATTAATCGATTAGCGCTACGATTAATTTTGCCTTGGATACACATACTTCTACAGAGAACTAATTACTAAAATGAATACACTCAATACATTTATGTATATATTTTATACAAACAAGGTGGCAAATAAGCAAGAGGGAATTGATCCGATGATGATTGTAACTGAAGTCTACTTTTATGTATTTTCTTTTCAGTTTAAATCAGCGTTGTGGATCAAACTAGTACGTAAAAACTCTGTCAATAGCTTTGCCATCGAAAAATGACTGCTTTTTGTTATTAAAATATTATTGACAATATCATCTATATTAAATGCTCAATAATTAATGGAATCCCACCTGATCATAATAATAATGAAAAGTGACTCGGTCAGCATCGCATAGATCACGAAGGTTCGCTGGCAGGTATCGCACGCGCAGCTCCAGTCGCCATTCGCTCGCCGGCCACTTTGTCAGCAGCTCTGACACCGGCGTGTCTTGATGGATCCATCTTATCTGAAACCATAAAGGTAACGTTGGTGTTAAATGCCTAGGATCTGAAATCTCTGATTTTACTACAGGGCAGAGGACGACAAACAGATCAAAAACAATTCAAGAAAGTAAAGGTTTTATAGAAAATAAAAATTTGGTAAAAAATATTTGGTATAAAATCGTTGGGCGTAGCGTAAAATAAGATGACTGGATGGAAACACGGGCCCAACGCTTTTATACCGCATATTTTTTACCAAATTATTTTTTAGCTTTTCGTACCTACATTATTTTCAAGAAAACCGTTTTAATTAAATTTTATTTTTACATATTTTTTTTTAGTTTTTAATTTCATCGTTCTCATCTGTATTCTACTAGTCAACCCCTTTAATCTGATACACATATTGAGGTAGTCGTGACAAAATTTGTCCTTGGGGGTTCTTCTCGTAGACCCAGGCTAGGGTCTCGGGGTAACTTTTCCAGGCTATGGCCTGTTTGAGTAGCATTCCACGCCGCCTGCAACTACAGGCGGGTCACTGGGTTGGGCCCGATCGGCCTTTTGGTATTTCAAGGATGTTAGTCCCGGTTCGGGCGTTACTAGCGGACCCGCTAATAACGGGGTGCATCCAGTATGGTGACCTGTGCTTAGCGAGGTCGAGCTCCTAGAGGTGTAGACCCGAAGAAGCGCCCGTCAGCCAGCACTAGGTCGGATGTAGAGAATGGTCCGGTGGGTGTTGAGGATGGTCCGGGGGGGTATCCACGGAGACGAGATCTCGTGGTAGACCATACCTGTCCGGCGGTCGCCGATGATAGGGCGCTAGCTCTCGCAGGTGGCGAGCTTGCGATCCGTCAGCACGCACGAACAGGTTGGTGCTCAGGCGTCGACGTCGGAGACGAGGGCGAACCAGGCCGGGGCACCATAGGTGAGTCGAGTGCGAATGTACGCCTTGTACACGCCGAGCTTCGCGCGGAGCGGCAATCGGGACGATAGTACGGGCCGCAAAAGGGAACGTGCTGCAAGAACCTGGGCAACGACGTTGTTAACATGAGGCTTCATGGACAGGGTGCGGTCGATGGTCACGCCGAGGTATTTCACCGTCGCGGACCACTCGATATTCCGTCCCATGAGCTTCAGCTGTGGCAGTATCACAGTCCCTATGGATATCGCCTGAGTCTTTGCCACGTTGACCGTCAGTCTCCAATCCTTCAGCCAGCTGGGAAGTGCGTCTAGGGTGCGCTGCATGTTGGTGACAGCGTGGGTTCCATCTTTTGACGTCGTGATGTAGGCCGCGTCGTCGGCGTATAAAGCAAGTTGTACGTCGTCAGTTATGGGGATGTCGTTTGTGTACCAGGAATAGCACACTGGAGATAAGCAGCTTCCCTGTGGCACACCGGCACAGATGTGTCGGTCCGTGGACAAGGCGCTTTCAACCGCCACTTGAAAGCGTCTATCTTGCAAGAAGGTGGCCACAATCTTCACTACTCGACGAGGAGTAGTAGATGTGGACAGCTTGTACAGCAGGCCGGCGTGCCAGACGCGATCGAACGCTTTCTCCATATCAAGAAAGACTGCAACGATTCGCTCGCGCTTGTTGCGCGCAACCGCGATGTCGTGCAGTACTCTCGCGAGCTGGTGTGTCGTGGAGTGTTCGGCACGGAATCCGGCACGGAAGCCTGTTCGTCGCGTGGCTGAAGGTGTGGCGTCATGTGCAGCAGCAATAGTTTCTCGAACAACTTCGACGTTGTCGAGAGGAACAAAATTTGTAAACCACCATTTCGTAGCGGCGGCCATCTTGAATTTACAATGAAGCAGAATTTATATAATATTTTATATAATAATAATATATATATTTCTTGTGTGCGTGTGTATGTGACTGAACTCCTCCTAAACGACTGGACCAATTTTGATGAAATTTTTTGTGTGTGTTCAAGGGGATCTGGGAATGGTTTAGATTCACAAAAAAGACTGGACCGATTTTGATGAAATTTTTTGAATTTTTTTGTGTGTGTTCAAGGGGATCTGGGAATGGTTTAGATTCACAAAAACGTAAACGATGTTACGTGGGTCATAAATATGGCGGTACGAAGTTCGCCGGATCAGCTAGTAATTTATATATAATAATTATATAATTGTATTGTCACCAGAACTAAAGGCGTGTACCAAAGTTCAGATCAATCTGTCAACATGAAGGGGATTTAAAACAAATTTTAATTACTAGATTTGACCCAAATTTGACCCAATTCAAGCTAAATAAAACCGCTTAAAAATCAGTCAAGTTCGGTGCTGTAGGATAACGTGTAATGTATGACAATTAATTTTGCAATATATAAAAGGGGGAATTCCCCCTTTAAACTTGAAACAAAGTCAACATGTTATTATTATTTTCACGTTGTTAGATACATAGGTAATATGTGTACTTCGTACTGTTGTCTTCTTGAGTATTTTTTTGCAAAGGATGAGAAGGGATGATCCCTTCAAAAGTTCAAAGGAATTTTCAAACTTGCCTAAGGCCTATAAATGAATTATTCAATTCAGGTGTTAAATTTTAATAAACATATATTATGGACTTGGTGGTGGACTTATAATATTTCCAACTCCTCCAGATTTTTTTCTGATTAATTTCGTTGCGGGTTCCAAGACAGTTTAATTTTTTCCTGGGACTTCCCGAGTATCATAACTCGGTGTGATCGTTGGTCACCGCTGTTGATCCTGGTGTACAGGAGTTACAGTGGTGGGCGTATGGGCGGGATTAGTCCCAACAAAAAAACATATATTATCTTACCTTCCCAGTAGTAAGTCTCTTGGCTCTAAGCGCATAACAGCTGGTATAGACCCTGTCTCCAGAGGCTAGCCTAGTTGCCAGTAGCCTTAGAACTGATCTGACATCTTCGTCTGCCGACGCTCGCACCACGTTGAACCCGCCATTTGGAAGGTGCACTTTGAGCGTTGACTGGTCTGCCGTCCCACCTAGAGATTGATTAAGAAGGCAATCAGAAAAAATATACATACATCAAAAGTGTCTAGGGATCAAGCATTTTTATGCGGATTTCTTGAGATTGAGATGTGGCTTTGGCCCTGGCCTGCTCAGTCGCCAGACTTGAACCCGATTGAGCATGCATGGGATATGCTACAGAGAAGAGCTCTGCCGAATATGGAGGGTATCCAGTCGCAAGAAGACCTTTTTTTGTTGTTGCAACGAACATGGGCGGCCATTCCACAGCGTGTTTGGATGAACTCATTTTGAGTATGCCAAACCGATGTTCTTGTGTTGTTAGTGTTCGCGGTAGAAACACGGATTATTAATTGTTTAAGTTAGGTACCTAATAAAATTTTAAAGAAAACTGTTATTTCAGTCTTTTTTTCGAACTTTAATGTTAGTGGTTCAAATGTCAAAAATCCCTTCATTAGGAAAATGGCAAATTTCTTTATTAATGCAAAGGTGACTTGGTTTATCTTTACTGTGACAAACGAAAACACTTTATTTGATGAATCCTTAAAGAAAATTTTAATTAATATCAATCAGGAGAAAAGTTATTGCAAAAATATATGTTGATCCCTAGACACATATGTTGATCCCTAGACACTTTTGATGTGTAGAAGAATAACAGCGTAGCGGGTTTCTGTTCGAATAAACTACCTCTGTCATACTCAGCACCACTCTATTGCTACTTTGTAATAATAGGTCTTTACCTATGAAATTGCCGTTTTGTATGCAATAAGTGAAAGTACTTATTTTTTCAAACTTTTTTATTTCTGTTATTCGAAGTAATCACCTACGCAATCGACGGATCTTTGCCAACGCATTGGCAGTTTATTGATGCCCTTCTTGTAAAAATCAGCTGGACGGGAGGCAACAACTCTTCAAATGCATTTTGTACTGCCTCTTGGGAATTGAATGGACATATATGTAGCTATATAGACATACAGTATAATACAAATTTGGACACTAAATTTATATAGGACATGACATTATCATTCCACATCAAATTTTTAATGATTATCGATGTATCGAATTTACTTATTAAAATAATATTTCAGGTTTTGAAATTCCATATCATTAGTTTTACTTTATATAATTTTATAAGTTTCCATTTCCCTATTTTTCGGGGAGAATTTCTTACACTGGCACACTGATATTTCTAGGTACCCACAGTTGTTAGGTTTTAGATGCAAAAATATTTTATGTAACCATAACCTTTGAGAATGCCATAAGGCGAAACCGGTCAGGTGTAAAAATAAATTAATTAGTGGAATAAGTACAAGTAAGCTTGATTCTAGAATGTATTTATAAGTACATTCTAATAAAAAACTAAACTAATAAAACACAACGAACTTTACGGGTTTTTTTTATAATTATAACATTTTGTACAAAGGCAGCCGCGCTACGTAATGCTGGCTAGTTACAGATCGCGAGTTGGCCACTATCGCCTTTGGATGTCTGACAAAAGCCAGCATCGCCCTGATTTCATCAATGTTCAAATGTTTTATCTATACACTCGACTTTCGCTGAATTATTGACAGTTCCAGTTAACGCCTTGTTTCTAGTAGGTTACTGAGAGAGTTAGGGTAAAATGTTCATAACTTTCCAGTTTTTGCATTATTTCTATTTTAATCTAATCATAAAAATGAAGAAAGTAAAATGAAAAGCTGTAAAAATGTACAAGGCAATTTATGACAGTCTTTTATGTAAGCTGATTATTTGTTTTTCGTTATTGAGAAAGCAAAATAAATATTGTAATAGAGAGTTTGTTATACGACCCCTGTGGTGGCATTATTTTCTATTAACTAGACAAACGACAGATGCCTGCTGTCCCCTACGGGACACTTAGCCATAATAATGGAGTTACTGGCTTGCACGTAATTTCTAAAATAAATAATAATTACCTAACTATATATGAGTATATTGAATAGGCTCAATCTCCAGATAGAATATTTATTTAGGATTCCATGATGTCGATTCATATGAGAAACAGCTGATTTTTTCAAATATCTAGAAACTTGAATAACTGACAGGTTTTTTAGCAAGCATGAATGGACGTTCTCGTTCATTGATATAAGTATGAGACGGACTTAAATCGTGTAGTATTACTTGAAAACTCTTAATAGTACAGTAAGTCTGTTAGTCTATTTTTGTAGTATACTGGACGAAGGAGGAAAGTCTTCGTTCTGCAATAGATGGCGTTAAGTTAATCGTAACTTAGTAACAACGTAACAAGTAAAAAAAAGTAACAACGTAAAATGACAGCAGCAGTGCTGTCGTGTTACGTTGGTGAGTGCGAGACCGGAGGCCCAATTAGTCAACAAGTATGGAACTTGTTGACTAGACTAAAAGATGCAGCAGCATCACTAGGCCGCCATAGTGTGGGTCGCCATACTGCATTGTCTGCATTCGCAATGAGTATGGTGACCACCACTCTTGGATTCTGCTTATGTTTTCCATCAGGCAGAGTAGAGTCATTTTGGCTGGCCAAACATAAAAAAAAAGAAAAAAAACAACATAGGAATGAAAGAGCAGATGTGCCACTTCATGGTGGCTGATTACTGGTGCTACTAGCTCAAGCGAAATTACCGGGCATTGTATCGTTTGAAGAAAACTTTTACTCTTTTTAAGAGAGATTTTTATTTCTCAGAATCCAAATTTCGACTTAAATGAAAGACGTAAATGGATCCTCGCCAACAACACTGTCGCGAGTTGGATTCTTGTGCAGTGCACATATTGTAAACTATTCTAGAACTGTAAATGATTATATTGGCAGTATTGCAGAAGTAACTGTAGTTGGTCAAACAATTAGCGTATGCGACAGCCGATTACAAAGTCTCAGGTTCGAATCTCGGGGTTGCAGAGGTCCGCTGCCAGTCGCTTAGTGGAAAAACTAATATTCTGATAAAACAGGTTGAACTAGAAGCCTGATCCCAAATAATATTGGGAATAATAAAAACTAGAAAGATGATGATTGCGAAGGAAAATGCGGATCGGATGGATCCCTAAACGTAGCAGTAAGTATCAATAACAAATACGACGAACGACGCAATTAAGTACCAATTCAACAAAACCATCAGTTACTCAGAAGCTGCACCCAGCTCTTAACTAAATGGGTGTTAAACTGGTAATGGGGTTAATAAAACCTTTTCTAATTAACTGTAAGGCGTGTCATTACAGGCGTGGTACAGCCCTACCCTGGTCATGTACCTCTCCTAAATTACATTACTAAAGTACTTTTTATACGCAAAATATTCGAATTTTCACGGTGGAAATAAACGGTATAATCCCGATAATATTAGAAATGCGAAAGTGTTTTTGTTTGGTTGTTTTTCGGATACACCGCTGTGCCGATTTCAATGAAATTTGGCATGGCGATATTTTAATTCGCTCGATATAATCATATAATCGAAAAAAATATGTTAGTACCGTATACACTTTCATATACATTAAGTGAACAGTTGTAAATCACACTAATATATAAAGGCGAAAGTTTGTGTGTATGTTTGTTACTTCTTCACGCAAAAACTACTGAACGGATTTGGATGAAACTTTACAGTAATGTAGCTTATACATCAGAATAACACATAGGCTACTATTTGCCGCGATAACCGAAGTACACGCGGGCGGAGCCGCGGGCAACAGCTAGTTTGAAATAAAAAACAGACACTTTTATTTACCCGACTACGGCAAAGCTAAAGGAGGGTTATGATTTTGACAGGTTATGTATGTGTTTATTTTTTTTGTTTTTGCAGAGGTGGAAAAAACTACTTTTACGTATCATCAGAACTGGATGTTTTGCCTGGTATGTCGGACTCGTGAATCTCCATACCGACTAAAAAAAACATCCTCTGTCTTCTGTCTCTGCTGCTCCCGCGGACCCGCCGTTAGGCATTACTTCAATACTTCATTAGGTTTCAAAAGCCGTAGTCACACGTTACGTACGTAACATGTACCATTACACATTAACAACGCGTGACTACGGCTTTTGAAACTTGTTTCATACTTTTTCAGCGTCGTTTTTTGTCGTAGTTGGATTTTAGTTTTACTTTTTTTTTACTTATTATTTGTATATATGTAATTGAAATGTGCATTAAAAACAAATTTTCAATTACTCAAATTCCTATATATTTGAAAAATTCGCTTCGTCCTTATTTCAACACGATAAACCGCATTGCTGAACAAAAAAAAACACTAGCTTCTAGCTTTTATAAGTCCTACACATGACTTTAACACCACAAAAACTCACAGACTTTTTTCACACACGGCGAGATTTTAATTAAAAACTCTATTAACATTTTAGACGTAATAAATGGCTCAGTTTAACGAGAAACAAGGAATTATGTAGATATTTAATTTAGCGATAACATCCTATGGGAAAACAAGAGCGTTCGCTGAAACAGAATAACGGAACAAGCATATGGGAAAATCTGATACAAGTTTAGCCCATAAGCCGATTACTTGTGATGCAGAATGCATTGTTTTGTTATCTTTGTTATATGTTAGGGTATTATGTAAAGCTTTGTCTATCTAAAATGCCATCGAAGCAAATACTTCAAATGCTAATAATAATATGTTGATGACGATTTTGTTTACTTTGAATATGCTACAAGTGCATGGCTTGTGAGATTTCTATATAAAGTGATAGACTAAGCGAAAAGCGTTACCTGTTATAAATTTGTTTTGCGAATATACAATATTTTGTAGTATATTAATTTGGTATTGCCACCCTCCAATGAAAAATTTTATTTACATAAAATACCTTTTATTGTTCTCTTAAATGCAAGCTTTAAAAATTGTCTACCTAATTCCTAATTCGTATTTTTAGCTTCCATTTAGCAGTGTAATTTGGACTTTAAAGGATTTCACTTGAAAAGAAATCAATGTCTGTAAAAATGGACAACTTCTTTTTTGTTATTTTAGTATTTTACTTTCCTGCTGTTTGTAGGTATTCAAATTTCTGAAACTGCACATATACTCAATATGTAACGATGATGACTTAGGGCAATCTAATTAGACCCGGTATTTATTTTCTATTTTAAATTTGTGTGGCGCTTACCTACGTTGGATAACAATAATAAAAATATTCCAGAATAAAAGGATGAAAATTAACTATCTTACTGCAAAGCAAAAGAATACAATATAATGTTTGTTTGTAGGAAATAGGAAAAGTGTTCGGTATATTAAAGTGGAACAATTAGAGGCAAAGCTTTTAAGACCAGCTATTAATGGGAGGAAGCTCAAGGGTACTGGGTAGGAGTGGTTTGTTACGCCTTTTATACAGATGCAGTACATATATGTGCATGTGTTCTTTTTGGGCCAAGCTTATTTGGTGGAAGAATAGATATTTTTAAAGAGCATAATATAATTATGCTCTTTAAAAATGTAATATTTAAAGAGCATAATTTGAAACATCAAAATTGTAATTTTGATGTTTCAGGTCAGTCTGAGGCTCTCTTTTAGAGTCTTTTAAGACATCTTGTTTGGACTTCTTTATGTTCACCCGGCAAAAATCGGAATGTTCATTGTTTTGTTAAATAAAAACGGGAATAATCTAGATGATGAACTCCATTTAGATCAACACATTTTTATTAGCCGTAATAAAAATGTGTTTTTTTTAAGTGTAAAGAATTTGTGCGCCTTCCATAACTTGTAGTAAATACCTGGCAACTGTTAGTAGGTGTGTATCTGTGCCAATGCTATAATATGCAGGTTCTCCTTTAGTGTCCTATCATAAGATATACATGTAGTATGTATTAAAATTGCGAAAATTGATAGGAAATATTTGAGAGCCAGTTTCTATATTTTTTTTGAAACGATGTCATTTGCAGTTTGTGTTTCAGTTTATAGAATGGTATTAAAGTACACACCATGTGATGTAGGCTGTGGGTGGCGCTTGGGCGACCCGCCTGGCGGCGCGGGCTGCATCGCACGCGCTAGCGGGCCCTCGCCACAACGTCCGCCGCCCTCCGGCTCATGACTGGAACAAAAAAGAAAATAGTGTTATAAAGGCAGTTCAAAATGATCCTGTTAAATAGCTATGCTGTAGATATTGCACTTTAATGCATTGATATTAGGGATCAGTGTTGAACAATCTACTGGTCATTTTTTATGGTAATTCTACAGTGTTCTTCTGTCTAAGAGTACAGAAGAACAGAGTTCTCTCTGTATTCTGATCTTTACTGTGTGATTTGATCTGCACTTCAGTTTTTGAAACGGATTCGGATTATATTTTATAGACAAATTGTGGTATGTGTGAATATACAAATACATTAAAATCTACAAACTAGAAGTCATCGTATTTCTCTTCTGTAATTCGTTCTTTAATAAAATGTTGTTGACTTATTTTTTAATGTTGAAAAAACTCAATTTCCTCCTCCCGAAAACCTTTAATTTACGTTTCCCCATATCACAATATGCCATATACAAAATTTTATGACGACTATCGTCCTATCAGTTTTTGCCCGTTCGGTTTTGTGTGAAGCAGTTACAATTCGCAGAATCCAACATGTTTTACATAAGGGGAAAATTTATACAATATTTTTTATAGATATCGGTATGTTTTATACGTAGGTATCGGTTTTTCCGAATGTTATGATTCCTGTTATTTACCGCTTTTCTACTAAGAGTCGTATTCAGAAATGAATAGGTTATAAACGTGAATAAAATTTGATGTATAATACCGACTAATGAAAGTTATTTTGACTATGGATCCGGACGGCTTAGGTTTAGTGCAATAAGCTGGTGTGGCAAGCGTCCATAGGTTTCACTATACATTTTGCGCTGTAGCATGGTGCGGGTGATAGTTGCCTGTACGACGTTGACTAGAACATTCTGGTTGGTTTAATTTAATTTACTTCAGTTATTAATGATTTCATATACTACGAATGTGGTACAGCTGAAATACAAAGTCATAATTTGTAAATCGTAGCAACTTTCAAGAGTGAAACAAAATGTTACTAAAACTGTCACCCGCACCATGCTACAGCGCAAAGAGTATAGCCGCTTACTGTGCATCAGGCGGGTAGTGTAGCAACTGACTTTAATTTAGTAAAGTGCCTTGAAAAAGATTCTTTTATTTTAACTATTATCATAAGAAAGGGCATTGGACCTTTTAACGCTTTTTTATTATTTGACCGTAGGTTTGGTAAAGTTGTAAATATTGTGGGAGCAATTGCTTGTTTATAAATCATAGTGTCTTTTTAGTTTTGGATAAGTTAAGTAGATGGAAGTTTATCGTGGAATTTATGCAACCTAATGTGTAATTTGCTAATGACTTTTATTTAACTGTCGTTTCTTAGAATAGTGTGTTATTATATAACTCAACTCTACAAGTGTAGAAACACTTTATTCCTAAAATAATGTTGTTGTTTTACGTAAAGTTGAAAGGATATAACGTTTCTGTATGTAAATGAGTGTGCTTATCTAAGTCATGAATAATATGTGTGGAGTTTACGGAGGACGACGAGTGTATGGTAGAATGCTCGCCTTAATAGTCTAGGGAAATTGTTTACAAGGGTATTATTTCCCTTCTATTCTTCTAGCCCTTGAGGTTAACTCAATCATGATATCAGTATTTGAGAAAGATCAGGTTAAAATAATACATCAACTGCTTACAAAATGTTATACAGTTTGTGCGGACTGAGTATAAGATATTTTATACATAATTATATTAACTAAGTTATCCAACTCGTGCTATAAAAGGCTGTTGATGATAATCATCATCAGCTGATTGCAGTCCACTGGACATAGGCCTCTTCCACTCTAATCGATTTAAGTGTTCTCGTATTCGCATGATGATGATTCAAGGTTATTGGTGGTAGTATCAACACTACATTCTACATCTCAATTTCTATTAAAAGCTCTAATAGCGGGTTCATCTCTTTTTTTCATGGTGTCATGCGATACGTCTGCTCGTTTGCCTACGGGTAGGCCAATGGTAAGCGATTGCCGCCGCCCATGGACACCCGTAACATCTCTCTTCTCGATCTTTCTCTTCTCTTTACCTAGACTTTAACTTTTCAAACTTAAAGTTTCTTTTAGATAGTCTTATTTTATTAGGTTTTGCTACAATACACTTATATTATACTACTAGTTGTCGCCCGCGGCTCCGCCCGCGTACATGTCGGTTATCGTGGCAAATAGTAGCATATGTGTTATTCTGATGTATAAGCTATATTACGTGAATTAGCAGTAGTGTTTGCGTGAAAGAGTAACAAACATCTACCCATCCATCCATCCTTACAAACTTTCACGTTTATAATATTAGTATAGAAGTATAGATTAGCTACAAGTAATTGTCTGTCAGTTGTTTATGCATTCTAGCTTTACGATCGATACATCATTAATGGCTCGTAAAAGCCAGGCTTTAGCTTTATTAACATTTCCTAAAATGGAAAAGCTATAAATATACCACAATATATTATGGACACTTAATATACATATATACAACGATAGTGACACAAATTATTTCGAGACGCTATCATAAAAGGAAGTAGTGTTTCATTTTTATTTACATTGTTTATTTTTTGGGTCGCCTCGCTCAAAAACCACTAAACGAATTTTAATGACACTCGTCTTAGTTTTATTGTAGCTATTTTCAAAAGTTTCACGTCGCGGTACAGGAAATTGGAGTGGTATTTACAAAGACAGGATTTTACTCTTCGAAGTTTGTACCCTTTGTATTAAGATTATAGAAATTTTATGTTTTGTTTACATCTAAAAGAAAGACGTCGATGACGCAACGTAAATTATTAAATCTTCAGTAGATATGATCTGCCTCGTTGGCCTCGCGGTTGGCGTGTGCGACTGCTGATCATGAGGTCTCGGGTTCGATTCCCGGGTCGGACCAAATGTTTGTATGATCTACAAATATTTGTTTCGGAGTTTGGGTGTTTTCTATGTATAATATGTATGTATTTACAAAAAAAAAAAAAGTATATATGTATTTGTATCAGTTGTCTTAGTATCCATAACACAAGCTCTGCTTAGCTTGGGACTAGACGGCGTTGTGTGTTAGATGTCCGAAATAATAAAAAAATCGGCCTTGTGTGAATAAAAAAAAAATAAAAAAATATGAAGTTCTAGTTTCTTCCGCGTGGTATTAAACTAAAGTATATAATTCCATGGGTTTTTTATTCGAAGAACTCTAATTTATTTACTAAAATAAAAGTAGGCTGAGTTACCCATTATAATCTGTCAAAATGACCTAGCCCTAGACATGGTCTAAGAAAACAAGGTCTCGCATTCCGAGACTGGCTCGATGTGACGTCACTATCCAGTTATCATGTGATAGCAACATAACACGAAATGAACCAACCAGAACCAGCGATAGCGATGAGGATGTCATATCGATCGTCGGAATGCCATACCTGGCCTAGTATATTGTTATACCGTGGCCCTAGATAGCCAGTACAAACAAACGTATGGATAGACAAACAAAAAAAAAATTACATTTGTGATAAATACCGTATGCATGACTGAGCTTTTTACTAAATGTATATAATGACTAATGACTATATACATTTAGTAAAAAGTTCTTATTTTGATATTACAAATAGACAGATCAATTGATCTGTATAGACGCAGTTTTAAGTAAATCATCAAATTTAGAATCCTATTTACTTACATTGCAAACGACCTTAGGGAAAAATATCCGTATCAAATACAGCATAATATACTACATAAAATAGTGGTGAATTGGTTTGGCTTTCAACGGTCTCGTTGATTTCAATGGATGAAGGTGTGAACATTATATTCGGCACGGTAGGGCTAAGGGCACGGATTTATTTGGCTTTATTTATTGTAACAATACTAAGTAAGGCCGAATGTTTTGTTTGTTATGTAAGTTGGAGTTGTTTCGTAAACAGGAACGAATGAAAGTAGGTACTTTTAGTGAAGTCTGTAGGCGTACGTTTAATAAAATGGTCAATACACTAGGTCGATTTGTTGTAAATTGCGGGGTTTTATTCTCTCTAGGTATTTATTATTTTTTGGAAGCTATTGATACCTAGCAGATAAAATGTGTCAATTGTCACTATTGTAATTTTAGTACTTACATTTTAGTTGTGAATTCTTATATTTATAATGTATTGCACTTCAATTGTGATAAAAATGGCACCTAAAGAATCAAAGTATAGGTATTGCGTGGTAGAATTGTAAGTACTTCGTTGGTTTCGAAGTCAACTGTCACAGAAATCAAGCTATATTAGGTAAAGGATATTGTAGATAACATTGCAATTAGAATCTGATATTTAAATAAAACTGGCAAACAAGAAAAAGGTGTTTTAACAAAATTGCGTTTTACCGGAATCAGGCGACTTACGAGATTGTCTCGACGGGCTTTTACGTTTGTTGAGGCATTGGCATTATGGTGTTATAGGATTACGTCACACACGTATACACACGTATGTATTATGCATGTACAAATATATATTCTCTATATCGTGTTAGGGATAAAGAAACGGCTTACTTTCGTATTTACGTGAAGAAATATCTTCTCTATGTTTTACGTTTTTCTAACATTAAAAACAGTAAAAGCATCACCTCTCGTTTAAAAGGGAAATCTACGGAAAAAAATAGTTTCCATTTTCCGTGTACATCATTAAGGTCTTTTCGCTAGGTGTAAATGTAAACTAAATGAATTTAATTACTAGTAAATCTGGAAAGATAAGTAAAACTATAATTTATTTAAAATCGAATTGTAAGTAACGTTTAGTCAAAAGAAAAAAGGGGAATTCCCTACTTGTTAAGTACTTTTAAAATGTTCAACATCTATAACAAGAATATGATGAAGCTAATTTACACTTAAATTAGTTATCCTAGAGTGTGAATTTGCATTGATAACATATACAAACAGGTGTTGCGCTACTGATAATAGGGGGCATTGACCGACGTGATATATTTTTAGAACATCGTGTCGAGATTTTCTAACACCTGTTAAATGTTTAAAATAAGCAAAAAAGCAAAATACTTTTAACAAAAGATGGCTTGGTTTTCGAAATTCACCGAAATGTAACAATAAATATTTTAGTATATAACATATAATTTCACCCACTGGCATACCAGTGGGTGAAATTTATTAAGAAGTACAAAGAATTCGTATGTATGTATATGAAGATTATGCACCCGTTTCCATTTAAAATAGTATCACCCATTCAATTTAAAGTACCTTTCAATAAGTTTCTAATAAACAATTTTTAAATATCACACCATACCTGTTTAGCAACCATCATAATCCCTATAATACTAATTAATCACTCTGGACCCATTCGTATTGGTCATTCTGCATTAGTGATTAAAAAAGCTACCACAAAACACGGAGGTGTGGGTGTTGACATATCCACCCTTCTATCAACTGTGTCTAGTTATCTGTGTTACCCTGTGTCTGTTAATTCTTCCCGATCCCAGTTAGGGTTGGCAGACTAAAAAATAAAACCCTGACCTTTCGCTGTATTAGGTAGGTAGATGACCTAAAAAAAACTGTTTTATACAATGTCAATACCTCTTCTAATCCATTATTCCGAAACGCCGTACAAAAATCATGTGACAAGGGAGAAAAATCGAGGGTTGCTACCCAATCCCCTTCACCAGTACTCAGTTGGACAGCTTACAAGTGACGGCATAGTGCTAATGTTATTGTTTTATGCCCCTGTATCTTTCTAAAAAGGTCTCCTGGTGGTCCACATGACCCATCAATTTTCGTACCGGGCCCGTAGTTCTAATAAGACTACATTAGACTGTTATTCCAATTGAAAATCTGTCGTCAACATTCAGCCTCCAAATATTATTGTTATTTAATGTTTGTTTACATCAATTAGGACGTAGGTTTTCCTCATTTACTCATACTTAACAAAGTTTATAAAGCTACTAAACACAAATACAGGACTTGAGTTAAGGATGGCCCTCAGAGCGCAAGTTCTTAGCCTTATGCCTTGTTTTGTAAACGTATGAATTATACTCGTAGGTAATACCGTAGGGACAAACCGTGTTGTGGGCCGACTGATATACTATATGCAAAATCCATATACGAAAATATCTGAAGAAGTGAAACGGCTCACTTGAAAGCAACTTAACACACCATGAAATAAAATAGAATTTTAGCTAAGCGCTTTCAGCTTCTTGGATTATTTCACAGTCTACATATTTCATTAACCGACTTATTTTTAATTCATAAACTCAAAAGCGATGTCAAATAAGGCTATTAATTTTCCTTAGTTGGCATTAACGTCTTCCAATGATTATTTTGACACATTAATTCACTTCTGCGATAAAGATATGCATATGGTTGGCGATATAATATGATTGTCAAAGAGGGACCCTGCACTTGATCCAGGAGGAAAGGTTCAAAAGGGTCAAGTTATCCTCGGGATGTCCTCCAAAAAGCAATGATAAACTTGTGGAGATTGACTTCAACAACTCTGAGAGCCATAAGAGTCACTTTATGAGGTACAGAAACTGAACGTACTTAACATGAGCTAAGTAATTAAGTTAGGGATAAATAATAATCATAATATAAAATGAAGTCGGTTCCGTCGCAGCTCACTTAGATCTTTTAAACTACTCAACAAATTTTAATGCAGTTATATAGAGTGATTCATGAGGAAGGTTTATATGTGTAATACATGCATTTTACAGAAGAGGAAATCCCAGAATTTTAAAGACTTCTGCGCGAAGCCAACTCAGATTTAAAATTAATTTTAACAGTAAAAAAAAATTCACTACAAAAGGCAATGTATGTACTTAAAATATAGAAGAATATAAAGTAGCTATTACGCTTAACAATATATAGCAATATAGTACACATCGCCCCTCGGAACAGAAAGTGCATGTTAAAATTTGGTGGCTGGTAGTTTAGACAGACGAGATTAAATAGCCGCACTTATGCATCCCTCAAAAGGTGTGTACTCAGGCGATAAAGCTAGAAAGGTACTATGTTGTAACAGACTTAACTAAGATTTACTCCTGTTAGGTAAAGGTGTATTATAATGAGACTAACTTTCAAGACTGCTCGACTTGTTTTACTCATACATACATACATTTTCTTTGTAATCGTTTTCGCCAGAAGTTAAAGTATCAATAAGTATTGCAGGCGTAAGCTGCAAAAATGACAAGTCTGATTGATGGCTGACAGGTATGGTGATCATTCATATAACTAACGCGTCAATTGTATACAGCCACAGCCCAGGCACAAATAAGGCAGAAGGTAGTAGGTATTTACGAACGGTCAACATTTTGCTGACGTTCAGAAAATTTAATAAGTTTTGTCAGCGAACGTCAAGAACTAGAATCGATTTTGTTCTGTGCGTATGTGAACTTATTCCAGAGTGACAACACTATAAAACATTATTTATGATTGATTATGATTGTATTTGATTATTTATGTTTGTTTTTATTTAATATATTTAAACTTATTTTTTTTTCTTTACGCAGACGTCACTAATTAATTACCATACTTAACTATATTATTATTAGTTTAACTATATAAAAAGAGTATAAGATTCTTAAACAAAGTAACCTAAAGCCGCATGAGTTATTTTTGCACCAGTTCCTAATATTAACACGAAATTCCGTCGCCTACGCATCATAAGCAGATAGTGTTTAAAAATATGAACAAGTCACAATATTAATGGATATCGGCCATGATAAAGTGGTCACTATCCTATGATTTCAACAAACGAAAGGACAACGATCTACCGGACCGCTTCGGTAAGTGGCTTTGTCTCCACATCGTCATTGTTAACAGCCTTCAATAGTTCACAGATGGACATAGTGGACATTGTCCACTCCGCGGAAAGGAAGCTTAGGCCTACCATACTACTATGACCAGACGTATTATGTTCATTCGTATTTTGTGTCCACAACCGAAATCATAATTACAATCTTTCATAAACGTCATGTAACATATTATTACGAAGTTGTTCTACGCAATTTTACTAGCGTTTATGGTTGCTGGCGTTGCAGATAGCTGCTTCTTGCAGATAGTCGAGCCATATTTCATAGCTTATACGTTTCTGAATGAATACACTTTCTAAAACGAAAATATTTTTTCGAATCAAACTGGTACTTCGCGAGATTTAAGCCAACGTGAAAAAACGCGCAATCAAATAATACACTATATAGTCTTATTACTATTATACTATTTAGGTAGATAACAGTAGAAATTAAATTTATATATTAGAGTGTATAACTTGCCATGTATTTTCTGCACTTCTTCATATGACCTTTAATTTAATAATAATTTAATTAAATTTTCGTAATAAGGGGTACAAGTTTTTGCTTTTCGCATTTAATATACGGATATTATCAGACACTGTACTGATCTAAATATAACAATTAGGTATTTAAATATCACTGAATACGTTAAAGAGATCTGCACCTTTACATTCATCTGCAGACCTAGTATTTAAACTGCTCTGGTCGGTTTAGCACGACAGTGGCTATTTCCTGGCTTCTACTTACAGATGTGTGCTCCTAATACATCGATGTTCCATGGCGAAAGCAAGGTGTAAATCCTGCATTGCGCAGTTAAATTTCTCACACGGATTAGAATAGCTCTTCATACAACTTCTTAATTAATATCAACCGTTTGGCCGCGGTTATCAAGGTATGATCACTTATCTGGTCTGGTCCTCTCGTTATATTGAAGGAAGAATACTTCTTCTTCCACTCCACAATTGACAATCACAATAATACGAGAATTTAAAATAAAAGAAAACATTACATTGGCACTAACAAGAACTACTAACCTACTTATCGCACTGTAATATCGCCAATTTGTATCGCAGGTAAATAATGCCATAATGCTAAATGCGCACTATTTATTTAAATAATCCTGAGTGCTGTACTAGTGGTTAAAGGATTAAAAGATGAAACTTTTATCAAATGTTATCTTATCTTATCTTATAAGTCATAATATGAAGTTCATTACCGTTTATCTAGTGCTTTGACTGTTGAATTGCGAAACATAGTGAGTGAAATGATTGCGATCGGCTTCCTGATTAACATTTCTTATCAGTTTGTTGACCTTTTTGACACATAACAGTGACTGATATTGCGGTAGGTTAGTGATGTTATGTTGTGCAATATTAAATATTGTTATATTAATCATCATTACCGTGGTCATTATGTCTGTGAGATATTATTTATGAATAGACAGCTTAAAGGCTCTTTTATCTAGGTCTCTGGTTCATTTCAGCTTGAGGGTTTATGTCTCTGTATGTCCGGAAGTTCGCAGTCGACATTCGATAGTCTATTTTCGTCAGTAGCTGATCGATCTCAGACAATATACTTTTACTAATTTTGTGGTAAACATTAGTGTAATAAACTCAATTATTTTAGGTTACGTCACCATTTAATTAGTCAATAATTATTATAAAATAGATTGAGAGGTGATTTCTTTGAGATGAATGCAGTCCTACTAGAAGACTTGAGCCTTTGACATACTCGGATTGTTATAAATAGGAAAAACGAAATCTCTGAAGGTAGTACACCACCATACTACAATTTTTAAGAAGAAGCGATGAGTCTTTGTCATCGTGTTCCAGGTATAGTTAAAATTTCGTGGGAATTAAAGGAATTTAATCAAAAATAGATTATACCAAATCGTAATTATCCATAAACGAGCCCAATTAAAACAAAAAAAACTTTCTTATCTTTACAGTAAGTCCTAACATTTGTTTTACATACTTAGCGTGTACTGTATACTATGCGTTCTTAACAAATAAATATATATCGATTTCCATTTTACCCAATTCATCGTACATAGGCTGGTGATTTTTAATTATCGGTACACGGCTGACCACTGGTCACCCCACAAGTGGGGTGAATGCCTACCCACCTCATTCCTTTGTACTTTAACCCACTCCAATCTCCCTTTACGCATCGATTGGGGGGTTCGGCGCATGCAAATGCACAATGCAATGTATGGCAACATGTATGTACGAGTATTGTTATATTTAGTGTGTGAGTACGCTAGGGTTGTGGAATTTTGTTTCTTGTCTGCTCCGTGGTAGACATAAAAGTTTGTTTTTCTCGACTGTGATATAATAATTAGTATTCCTTTCATCATTTTAGTATTAAATTTTAGTTCTTCTAGACATAGTTCCTATAAAAATAGTCAGTGTAAAATAGACGTTTGGTATTATTTTTTAATTTTTATGCAACAAAAGCTCACTGCATAAGAAGTGACACCAAATTGACCATCATCAGTTAGATTTCGGTTCGATGGTAGCTAGAAAGACCATATAAAGCGCAAAGTCGAGACAGACTGAATCGGGTCCACATTACCTTTAGTAAAAATGGTATTCATAGAACTTAATTATTATTCCAACATCAATATCATGAAAGGCCTGGACAAACCAAAAGTCAAAAATATAACTACAGCCCAGGACTGTAAACCGTAAAATACAAAACATTCATATGGAATCTCATGATATAAATGTAAATATTAATCTATGCAGTCCATTTCTCGTCTGTATACAAAGGAACTTAGAGTCGCAGTATATTGTTACAGTTGCTGTCGCATCTTGTGACCTGGTTTAGTCTCGTTCATGATAAACTAGAGGATACAAACAAAACTATGCGGTTCCCATCCCCGTAGGGAACCGCATAGTTTTGTTTGTATCCTCTAGTTTGAGGCTTGCTTGCTTGCTTCTTTGAACGAAGGTAGGTATAATAAATTCTGTCTGGGTACAAATAAATAATATATTCGAGTCTCGCGGTCGCACCAAAAATAGGTCTTCGTTATCTCAGCCGTTGAAATGCAAATACCGTTCGAGAATAATCTATTCCTAAATCTTAAATAAACTGAATGTTTTTGGTAGATTAAGCTACGATGCATGAACAATCGCTAAACCTACTGTTCACAGAAAATATTTAGCATACAATAGCCACTTATCCATTGTTACCTTGTTTGTTAAATAAATATTACAATTGTCACGTGATTTTTTGGCAAGTAGCCCGTGTCTTTGTGCAGTTGGCATCGATACGGTACAATTGTCTATTATGTTGGCACACCAACAACCTCATAACTATTTTTGAGGTTATATAAATTAGTTTTATTGAAAATCAGACTTCGTAGATACTGTCGTAATTGAAAGGAAGTAATGAAATTATTTTTGAAATTCATATGGATATTACAATCAAATATATTCAATCACATATGATTTAAAACATGCAGGGCAATCTCTGGATGTTTTAAATCATATGTGATTGAATAAGTACAATTACTGTGGTTAAAATGGTTACCTTACGACAGGCTATCTTAAGAGTTTTCCCAACATCAAAATATAGTCTCATTGCTAGTTTTTTAGACAGGTTTTTATATTTATTGTGATTAAGTTACAGGCATGTGATTATATTAAATAAATGCAAGAAGGAAATAAAGTAAAATAGGTAGTAGAGCCACGCTGATTTCAGCACGGTTGGGCCGGCTCGACCGGGGCGGTACTACCCTCGCACAGAAAATCAACGTAAAATGACAGCGTTTGTGCTGTCGTGTTTCGTTGGTGAGTGCGAGACCGGAGGCTCAATTAGTCTAGTCAACAAGTTCCATACTTGTTGACTAGACTAAAAGATGCACAAGCATCACTAGGCCGCCATAGTGTGGGTCGCCATACTGCATTGTTGTATCCGCAATGAGTATGGAGGCCACCACTCGTGGATTTTGCTTATGCTTTCCATCAAGCAGAGTAGAGTCATTTTGGCAGGCCAAACATAAAAAAAAAAAAAAAAAAAAAAAAGTTACTCAATATTTATGACAGATAAAAGAAGTAAACCACAGATAACTTTTATTTACGCTCTTACTTCACATTTTTTGATGTTTCTTTTTGAACAAGTTTAAAAGAGTTTAAAAGAAATTGTTAAATAAGACATCAATTGTAAAGTTAAATAAATGAAATGTAAAATATATAAACATACAAGTGTCAAAAGTTAAAAACACCAGCCACCTGGTTGTCTCACTCCCTCATTACACCATTCTGTGCCATATGTTATTGAACTCTATGATCTAAACAATAAGGTCGACAGCCTGTGTCAACGACCACTGTCAATCACTCAATCGTAAATACGGAAACACTTTTTTAAAAGCAATAAATCTCTTTGGATGGGTGTAAAAACTTAATAAGGAAATTATTTTTGAATTTATGACTTATAAGTGGTATTTTATATCGTAATACATGCTTGTTTAAGTTTAAATTGCATTGTTAAGTCTGTGTCAAAATGGAATTGTTATTTTTAGTACTCACCTAGTTAGACTTATAGTTGACGTTTTTTTTATTTTATACGGGTTTCAGCCAGCAAGACAAATTTCTGGTGAATCTTCTAATGACTCATGAATGACATTTTTCAACTGCGCGTGTTTACAGATTAACAGCTATTATCAAACTAGATTGATAATAATTATTTCGTATACTTTTCATGTAGACATGTTCTCCGACTACGTTATAATCCACATTTATCCTATTTATAACTTCGTTATTTCATCACAAAGTATTTATTTATTTGTCTATAAATTAGGGACCATCCCATTCAATTCACTTTTAGAATACGAAACTACTTTAGGTAGAGGAAAAGGGTCTTATTTATCCGACTTCCTTTATTAATATATCAACCATTTCAGTTTAATGGCCAGAGTTATTACTTATAACAGGTAAATATACTAAATATTATTGGAGCTAGATCAACACAAGGAGAAACTGTTTATTTAGCTTTGTTATTCCGCCCACATTTAGCTTAAATCGTGATTAAAATGCCTACGAGTTATTAGTGAATCATAGACACAAATAAACCTTACATCATAGCCAATTAAAAGGTTATAGACAGTTGTAATAAGTTTCGAAAGACGGCTGCCACCTGTGTTACTAGTTAAAAACAATACGAGAAAATAATGCTAAACAAAATGTGGGGATTTCTTATTTTTAGTTTTTCATTTGCTATTGGATACCTACATGTTATTCTTTTATAATACAGACTAGTTTCAGCACGTGGCTCCATCCACGTGTTTGTCGGTTAACAACAGTGTGTCAGTGCAAGGAATCTCCACTCGAAAATGGGAAAATTGTATTTTGAATCTACAACCACTACTATTTTTATTGTGTGCTAAATATCATATGATGCAATATTTTACGTATCGACTTGAAATTCAGTAAACAATTTGCACGCAAGTCAATGACCCGTAGATGCGTAAGTGTATAGTAACACCAGCCAAACTGCAATGAATAATTTAGCGTATGTGCACAATTATGAATTAGTTAGCTAACAAGTCTATGGATGTGTAATTGTGTACGTAAAATCCTTAATCATACTAATATTATAAATTCCAAAGTAACTTTGTCTGTCTCTCTGTCTATTACGCTTTCAGGACTAAACCGCTGCATCGATTTCAATGTAATTTGGTATGATGATACTTGGATTCTTGAGGAAGGACATAAGCTCTTTACCGCGAAAATCGACATACATGGATTCCGAACTTTAATTTGAACGAAAATAATACAATGTTGTCATCAACAGATAACAATTTGACTTTAATGTGCATTGCTTTCAGGTTTTTTTTTCCATTAAAAATATTTATAAAAGAATCCATCGGAAAATTCTAAGACCTACAACTTAAACGGATCTTAACACTAAGAAGTGTTAAGATCCGTTTAATTTAGTATTACTAAGAAGTAATACTAAATCAGGCCTGATCACGTTTTCTTAAGATAAACATAAATCACACAGGTTTTCCATATTGGAGACTCACATCGGATAATATGTTATAATAAACGTAATGACTTTTTAACCGACTTCAGAAAGGAGGAAGTTCTCAATTTGACCGTATTTTTTTTATTTATTTTTATGTGTGTTCGTGTATCCCAATGGTGGTACTATGATAAGGACACCAAGATCTGATGATGGCATCCAAGAGAAATCGAGTCGAACCTTGAAGTCGGTTATTATTTTGTTAAAATTTTACTTGTTATTACTACGCAATCTTAAATTAAAAAGTTAACTCTCTCGCAAAAGCGACGCTTGGGCAAGCTATGTCTTATTGGACGTGAATGTAGTAGTAAATGGTTTTATTTATTTTCCCCGAATGATTCTGACTTTACGATACGTTATTTTTCGATCCAATTCGTAATTTGACTGTCCAATATGATAATGTGCAATTAAGTTTACATGTCGACGACCTAATTGGGCAGATGTGGCCATGCACTAAAATAATCCATCCAGACAAAAGGCATTTGGTTTACAGACGACTGGTTTATTGGTAATTCACTTTTTACGCATCAATAACTCCCAAAGTTTGTTCTAAAACAGTCTGAAAGCGTTGAAAAGTAGGATCTAATTATTTTTGTTTGGCCAAATTACGGGTAGAAACTGTAAAGAAATGTGAAATTTTTTTAGGTAAGAAAAAATATTACCTTTTAGCTTTTTATTATTAACTTGCAATGTATGCTTGTATGTTCGGGTGGAATCTTGCAACTCAATTTTGAAGCAGATGTCTTCAACCGATTTTGCTGAAATTTTGCAAGCATATGTATACAGCGTGACAATACAATATTATAATGACATGGAGCTGATCTGATGCTGGAGCTGGAAGGTGGACATAGGAACTCGGTAAAGAAACGTCGCATAATCATCGAGTTTGTACTCGTTTGGTTCGTCTCGAGACATTCCAGTAAAAGCTTGTTTTTAAAAAGCTTTTTAATTAAATTTATTTATGTGTATGTTAAGGCATAATAATCCGGTTTAAAGTTTATTTTGCACGAACAAAGCTTGTAAAGCTTGAAAAATATCACTTGCGTTTTCTTTATTTAAATTGCAACTCAAAATTCACAAGTGCCCCCTAAAAGAGAAGCTCCCCCCTGATATTGAGTCTCCTGTGTAACTACACTATTCTGTGAGACCATGGATAGTAGTATATGTGTTAAAACACGGGTCACCTTACGTGCGTACGTACGTCGTACGTCTGCTTTAGACGACTCAGGTTACTTAAATCTTTCTCCTTTCAGAAGCACAAATGAGCCCTATGCTATGAACAGTCACGAAACGGCTAGCAAAGATACTACGCGCTATGAGAGCGTTTCCATACATTCCAATATATCCTAGGTGACTGTTGGCTCCGCATTATGACTTTCCTTTTATTTACTGCTACTTTTTAATTACCAAAATATAAAGTGTCACGTTTTTTATTAACAGTGGATTTCCTGACATTAACCTGAATAAACAAATTACTGTCGTCGCTATATCTAGTTGTTAGTGTACAGAATAATGAAATTGACATTAATTTGCGTTTCCGCGGTAGGTGAGCTTCATTAAAATCTTACTCCGGGAACTGCGTCAGAACGAAATTAGCGAGAGCAAAACAGAAAACTTAGTTTATCAAATTAATTAAAGCATATTATAATGAATTTAAAGGCTTTTTGTTGTTCTTTATGAAACGTTTACTACTCTTAGTAAACTCAGTTTTGAAATCATATCTTGAATTTCTATTATCATTAAAAATATTAACTACAAGCATATTTAAGCAAGAAAATATAATTTAAAGCACATTAGATAAGAAAGTAGGGACATAATGTTTCTGTTTATTGTAGAATTAAGTTACACATCTATTATCTGAGCCAATTAACACTAACCTATTGACTATTGACATTTGCAATGGTAATCGTAAAATTGTTTTGCTATTATTATTAATAATTATAATGAATACATCATCATCTCAGCCGTAAAATATAATATAAATATTTAAGTAGATTTCTTTCAATTTTGTAGATCATGGTTGTAATTTCTATAGGAAATTATTATTGATAAGTGATTTACAAAAACAGCGTAACAGAGAAGATTAAACGTGTCAAGAGTTTTTACTACAGCAATAGAAGATAAGTAGGGCGTCGAATAACGCTCAAGATATTTATGTGAGCGTTTAACATAGAGATAGGTGTAATATCGTAGTTAGGTTCGAGTCAGTAGTTCTTTAATTAACGCATTATGCGCTCCAATTCAATGCTCTATAATAGGGAATGTTTCCAGCGGAACTGAACCCGTAAAAAACCATCCGACGAAAACTCCCTGCCACAAAACACTCAAAAGCGTAAAATAAACTGGCTGTTCTTAAATTGCTATGTGCCAATTCTTGTCTATACCTAATTCTTTATTAATTTAAATAGTAGTATTATTGTGTATGCTAGGTACCTAAAATCTGTTTGAAGTCGCCGCCAAGCCAAATGTAATAGTAGTTACCACACTCGCTTTATTTCGAGACGACCATCAACGACGTCGTGTCAGTCCGCGCGTGTCTGCTCACTTGGGTTGTTTTATGCTAGCTATCCGGCAGCGGCGAGTGCGGTACCTCCTATTACATTTTGGCTTGGCGCCGACTTCAAACAGATTTTAGGTACCTAGCATACACAATAATACTACTATTTAAATGAATAAAGAATTAGGTATAGACAAGAATTGGCACATAGCAATTTATGAAGAGCCAGTTTCTTTTACGCTTTTAAGTGTTTTTGGCAGGGAGTTTTCGTCGGATGGTTTTTTGGAAGTCGGTTTTTTTTTATAAAAAGTTTTTATTTTTCCATTTTTAGTGCAAACAATCATAGGTTATCAGTAAGTTGAACTATTTCACATAATTTCTGCTGATGCCAATAACTTTAGTGTTTTGAACACGTATTAAAACTGAGTATGATCAGTTTCCAAAATTATGCTGAGATGCAAGATTTCTGTTACCGAGAACGTGGTCTACGGGGCAATAGGAATCGTGTCCAAGCTTAAATGTCGTGATGAAATAGAAGCAGGCGAGTTACTTAAAGCAAAATACATTAAGGGGTTAGTCATCATAGCGCTTGTGACATCAGCTCACCTAAATCACTAAAAAGTATACAACTAAAGGTCTATAGATACGTATGAAATTGAAAGAATTATCCTCCAACTCCTAACCGATGAGGAGTTGTACCTTCCATCATCAGCTTACCTAAATAACTTGAAAGAATACGACTAAAGGTAACATACATACATATGACATTTAAAGATTTATCCTCCAACTCCTAACCGTTAAGGAGTTTTACCTTTCATCATCAGCTCATCATCATTAAATGATGACTACCAGACGCAAATACGCTTCCGAAAATATACGAAAAACATAGTACGTGCCTAAAAAAATGAGGGTTACCCTCAATTTCTCTGGGATGCCATCATCAGATCCTAGTTTCCTTATCATGGTACCACCGTCGGGACATCTACTTTCCATTAAAAAAAGAATCATCAAAATGGGTTCATAAACGACGAAGTTATCCCCGAACACACATAAGAAAAAATATATATATATACGGTCGAATTGAGAAACCTCCTCCTTTTTTTGAAGTCGGTTAAAAATAGACTAGATTATGGTAAGTAATAGAGACATTAGGTGTCTATTTTTGAAGGAGTCTAGTACACGCGACGCTCTTGATCATGCGTTTGGTTTTCCTACATTTTAGGCTACTTTAAACACTGGAAGTAAGTAGATGCTTTCACATAATAAACAAATAACATATGCAAAAAAAAACTGTAAATCAAACTGTCAAAACTCAAAATCAAATGAGTTGTAGAGATATATATTTTAAGATGATTGTATTTCAATAAGGAATAAATTAGGGTAAAAAAAAATAACATAGTAATCTGAATCACTTCAGTAATGTTACAGTTCCCACTGTTTACTGAATGTATTTTATTTATTTTTTGTTAAAGAGGTAATATGTATGTATTATTTTATAAGTGTACATAGATACTAAGACATACTATCAAAAACCATGGCTGTTATATATTACAAATATTGAAAAATAAATCAATCAACAACCACTTTCTCAGATTTGTGTCAACCGCTGCACGAAATCTTCAAGATCCAAAATTAAATTTCTTAGAGTTTGAAGGTAATTCTCAGGCTACGAGACTTTGCCAACTTTATATAAAAGTAATCAGCCATTAACAGTTTAAGTATCAACGTAGCATTGTGACTATTTATACATAATAAGTTTATGACATCTCGCGCAGACACAGTGCATACCAATGACTTCATACTACACAGTGCAATAACCTTAACCTCGAATACCAACTATATAAATATATGTTTGTTTGTCTATTTGTCTTAACTTCAAAATGCGGTAAATGTCTATAGATGTTAAAAGAAATTGCTTCAGCTTGTTGTCGTTGTAGTCTAAAGGCGCGTCTCCACCGAAATTTGACAACACAAAAAAAGGTTGACAACACAAAAATTGCCAATTTTTGTTCGGTGGAGAATCGGTTTTACAGAAACTTTTGTCACCAACACGTGTTGACAACCCAAAAATTGCCAACTTTTCTTCGGTGGAGACCCGGCTTAAGTTCTTACCTCATTATCTCGAGATTATTGGATTGGATTCCCACAAAGAATAACTATTTCTTTGATTCATCTTTTACTTTGGATTCCTTCATTGTACTGTGTATGTTTAACAGTTTTTATGGATACTAAACTATCGTAGAACAAGTAAAATTTTAACAAAATAAAAACCGACTTCAAGGTTCGACTCGATTTCTCTTGGATGCCATCATCAAATCTTAGTGTCCTTATCATGGTACCACCGTTGGGATATCTCCTTTCCATTAAAAAAAGAATCATCAAAATCGGTTCATAAACGACGAAGTCTTCCCCGAACACACATAAAAAATAAAAAATATACGGTCGAATTAAGAAACCTCCTCCTTTTTTGAAGACGGTTAAAAAGAGGAAATATATTTCCAAAATATATTATTCAAACAGGGTACAGAAAACTTTGTACGTGACGTGAAAACGTGTCAGTCTCCAGAAACTATATAACTTTGTTAACTGAAAACGTGTCCGGTTATTATCAGAGGTTACCTTTTTTTCTTGACTGAGTGAGAGACTGAAAAAAACCTTCGGATCTCCAGCTTCTCGGGCATACAGGAGCCAGGAATATGTGGTGTTTCCACTAATAAACACCCCGACGACCGGCCTCTGGCACTCTACTCTGGGAGGACCCGGACCTTGTTATTTCAGGTAATCCCCGAATCGATGCCGTGCCTTATCACAGGTACTCTTAGAATTAATAGGCGCAAAGTTTTTAGTGATTGAAGTGATTGACGAGAACCCAAATAACAAACAGAACCTGTATAATTTATTATTACTGTTTCATTACTTATAATCTATACTAATATTATAAAGCTGCAGAGTTTGTTTGTTTGTTTGTTTGTTTGTTTGTTTGTTTGTTTGTTTGTTTGAACGCGCTAATCTCAGGAACTACTGGTCCGATTTGAAAAATTCTTTCAGTGTCGGATAGTCCATTTATCGAGGAAGGCTATAGGCTATATTTTATTTTCAAAAAAATTAGGGATCCGTAAGAAAATTGCTATTTTCTAACCCAAGGTGTGAAATCGAAAACCTATTTTTGCGTGCGCTGCAAAGACTATTGACAATAAAACAAAATAATGTATTACGGGTTTGTAGGGCCTATTAAGATCTACAAAAAAATCCGCGAGAGCATATATCTAACTATCATGGTTTAGTCACAATAACCGCTTTTGTGTTCGAAAAAATTATTAAATCGTCTGAAGAAAGAAACTACGTTAAATGTGTATCGTAATATTAATCCTTATCCAAATTAAGCTTTATGTTATCAAGGGTATTTATGTAGAAGTAAAATACTTTTTGTTTCATCCCAATCCGACATTTCATTTAGAAGTTATCACGAGTATAAGACGCTAAGAGTTGGTACCTAATAATGAGTTATTTGCCAAAGAGTTTTTATCAACATAATGCGTAATATTAATCTTTATCTAAATAATTGTGTTGTTAATTATGAGTATTAGATCTTAGAAGAGTATAATAAATACATCTATACTAATATATAAAGCTGAAGAGTTTGTTTATTTGTTTGAACGCGCTAATCTCAGGAACTACTGGTCCAATTTGAAAACTTATTTCAGTGTTAGATAGCCCATTTATCGAGGAAGGCTATCCATAAAGGCTTCCATAAAATAATAAGATAATAATTAAATTTATAACAAAATAAATAAAATTTTAAGATCAAGGTAAAATAGCAATAGGGGATGAAAGTTTGTATGGAAATATGCAAGGTTTGTGAAGGAAAGGCAAGGCAAGGCCTATGTCCAGCAGTGGACTGCGATAGGCTGATGATGATGATGCAAGGTTAGCGAAAATGCTTCATGAGTTTGGGACAGGAGACAAAATATTAGAGCTATTCAGATGTAACATTTACTGAGTTATCACAATATGCTTAAGTGTGCTTACCCGAACGGGCAGACATGTGAGGGCAGACGACTGTTCCGCATGCGGATGTTGAATTTTGCTACTACAAATTCGTTATTATTCACTAGGATTCGATTTGCTTACATGATTTTTTGTTTATTCAAATAATTTTCTTCGTAAAAAAATCCGAAGGAAAAGTATCCGGCGGGATTTAAACACAAAAAAAAGCAAAAGTACGCCGCAAGATGAAATAAATGCCTGTATGAAACATATGTATTATGGGTACATGTTAAAAAGTTTTGTCTTACTACAATTATGCGAGTACAACTTCACAATGATTTATGAGCAATGTCAATATGCAAATGCTCTTCTAAAAATAGGAGATGATTGTATGCCAAATGACAGTAACGACATGATTACACTGAGACGTGAGTTCTGGTATATGATAGCACACATGATCTAAAAATAATATCTATTCTGATCCGCCGACTAATGAGACAGTTATCAAATAAACGAACGGATCATGTCAGACGTGGAGGAAGATGTTAACGAATACCTCTCAGGAAACAATACAAGGGAAACTGAACCAGTCATATCATAGCTTATGCATAAAGTTTTTTAAATCTTTAGAATCATCAGGAGCGCATTCCCATAAGTTAAGACTGAAAGTTAATGTTCCAGTCCCATTAATAAGAAATCTTGAGCGACAAAGATATGTAATGGTACACGGCTACAAAATACACATCTGGGGTACAACATTGTATAAGAAAATGTTTCAATTCCCCGTTTTCCAATAATTCAAACTTATTTGCAATTTCAATTTAAAAGAATGCAGTTTCCGCTGAAAACAACATTTGCACTACCAATTGTCAAAACCCAAAGACAGACGGCTAAAGTTGCAGTTCATTTTAAAAAAACATGTTTTTCCAATGGGCAGCACAATCGCGTGTATTAAATCAGCTAAATCACTATATTTTGACAAAGGATGGCAAATCAAAAACGTAGTATTTTAAAATTGAAAAAATTGAGAATTTGCTCAAACTGAGGAAAAACTCAAGCAGAATCCAACAGTGGAGGCAACCATACTCGCTGTGAAAGCAGACAATGCAGAACCAAACCGTTTGGTTCGAGAGCGTATTTCTAAGACTGAGGCGGTGACTTCCAAGACCAGCACGTGTTGTTCTGTAGAGGAAAGGAGAAGGTGGGATCAGTTGGAAGAACGCTTCAGAACACTCTCTATGGTAAAGCGGTAGAGGACTGCCATAGAGGCGATATCTCTCCGCAACTGCAGAGGCTCAAAGGAATCGGTAGTATTGGGACTGTTGATAATGCGGACTGATTGCCGCTGCAAAAGATCGAGAAAATCAATGCCTAGATCCATCACAAAGATGAGAACAGTACGGACGAGCGTACCTGGGTCTTATAAAGGAGTCACAAATGCTCGGGCGCGAGAAACCGTCTCACCCTGTTCAGGCTGCCTTAGTGGTGCCCTCAATGTACTCCCGTGGGTTGAGGTCTCGGCAAATATCCATGCCCAGGACACCGAGCTTATCCCGTAGTGGCAGTTGAGTGCTCTGAAAAGTGGGGAGGGGAAGAAACGGAGACTTTTTGGTAGAGAACGGGCACACCTGTGTTTTCTTAACGTTGAACTGGACCAGATTCTCATCACCCCATTGTTAAATGCGGTTCAAAACCCGGTCAAGCTCAGCGACAAGCTCCTATCCATTTTCCTAAACGTCTACTATCTTGACTGCAGGGTATCCATAATATCGCCCATGCACTGTGCTATCGTCTGCATAGCAATGTATATTGCCAAGGGCTAATATGTCATTGACATGCAGAAGAAACATCTTGGGCGACAGGACCGAATTCTGAAGTACGCTAGCGTTTACCTCCAGAAAAACAGAGGCCGCGCCGTCCGTCGCAAAGAACCCGAATGCATAGGCGCTGATGAAGAAAAGAGTCAATCTAAAGACGACTCTAGGAGGCAGACCGAATGCTTAGAGGTCGGAGAGAAGCGAATGGTGCAAGAACAGGTTGAAAGCCTTGGCCATGTCGAATGTCGAAATAAGCTCATACAAAATACTTTTTATTTTATGTACTTATATAAATAGTTAAATATGTTTTTAACAGTGAAAAGCGTGTCTTATTTTTAAAATAATATTAGCCTTAATAATTAAAACTGCTACCCAAAGTCACTGTTCCACGCGGACGAAGTCGCGGGCGCAGCTAGTAGAAAATAAAGGGGTTTGAAGAACAAAAAGCTGTTTGTAAACAATTAAGTTGTCTGGTCTGCCCCAAGAGAGTGAAAGAAGCCTGTGCAATAGTTTAGATGATCCGGATGTGTTAATAACAGCAGTTCCCGGATCCCTCCCTTCTCAGGCGCAGAGTGGCACACCGTGTGGTTTTATTAGGTCCGATTCCGCCACACCACCCCGCCGAAAACCCCGGCGGGGTGAAGGCCAGTGGGGGTTACCACACGTAAAAAAATGGGTCATATCAGATATATATAAATATAACCCTCTAGCTTTTGACTCCGCCCGCGTGTATGTCGGTTATCGTGGAAAAGAGTCCTTCCTCAAGAATCAAAGTATTTCCATGCTAAATTTCATGAAATCGGTGCAACCGTTTAGCCAGAAAACCGTCACAGACAGAGTTACTTTCGAATTTATAATATGAGTATGAATTAAGTAAATTAAAAAATAAACAAAGTGGATGCGTGGAAGTCAGCTATTGACTAGGTCAAGTCAATAGCTGACTAACTCGCGACAATACGCATACGCCATGATTGAAAACGAACGCAGACTCAAGAACTTGATAGTCATAACTAGGCGGTTGACGCCGACAATTAAGTAAAAGTACCGGGATGACCGTTTTTTTTTTGATAAATTGTGTTTTTTAGAAATTATATTTTAATAAAGAGTCATATTTTTCTGTTTAAGTGGCAATTTTAGGCTACCCAAACACCACCTTTTTGTTATTTTTCTTCCAATAAAAAAATAAGTTTAGTGGCGCTCTCTCTTGGTACGCCCTGATACTGTTTATTCTGCACCTTATTCCAGTATAGTTTAATGTACTTCGCTCGAGTTGCGATAGATGGCGCTAGATGTACATTGGTTTTATATATTTGATTGTTAAAAACACGAATAAAACGACATTTTCTAAAAATGAATCCTAGCTAGATCGATTTATCGCCCCCGAAATGATATTCGTGAACGATGTGACGTGAAAACGATTTTCATGAAATTTTGTATGCAGGGGCATACAAAATTTCATGAAAATCGTTGGAGCCGTTTCCGAGATTCAGATTATATAAATATATTTATATACAAGAATTGCTCCTTTAAAGGTATTAGATAGATATACATAGATGGGTCCCATTGTGTGGTCGGTTGATTACAGACGAATACACTGTAGACACAAAGCTAATATTGAATTTTGCAGAGGTTGTAACTTCTATATTATAATATTATGATCTGTTTGCAAAATTTCATTATCGCTGGAATGTATTTTTTTACTCTTAGGATTACAACTCTCTCTCTCAGACTCTCGAATTTATTGTGCCCTGGAAGACATTTGGCAGACATTTCGTAGAAATTTGGCATATTATATATAGTATATTTTAGACGAAATATGTTATCTTGTATGTAACTTTTATGAGCAAAATTATGAATACATCCTTTGGAGCATTTACTTTCGAGCGTGTTGTGGACAAACGCGCGCCGCCTTAAAAAAATTGGCAACATACACAACACACTAACCAACTACCCAACTGCACGGATGGTGTAGTAGTATCATCGGTCACCTCTTCTTTCTCTACTATTGTGGGTTCAAATCCAACAAGGGACAAAAGACTTTGTGTGGTCCACAATTTGTTGTTCTGAGTCTGGGTGTTCTTTGTGTCCATAACATTAATGTTTTTATAGTCTTTCACGACACAGGATATATTCCTAACGCGGGAGGTGTCTTTAAAAAAACTGATAGGCAATCAATGGCGTCGAAGGCTCGATAATATTGATGACCGTAGCTAACGAAAGAATCTGATATTTGCAAAAATGTAGTCGTACATGTTTATTACACTTGTCTTCGATAAACTCGAGGGACTAAATTATACAGGAATTCGAACCGAAGCGATGTTTTTTGCTCAAATTTCGTCCAGTTATTTGGATTTCTCTCTTGAATACGAATGCAATATTTTTGTGTATAAACGTGAACATTTTGTGAATATTCAGATCATGCTCAATTACCGATGGATATTTAGCCGATAGTTTAATATTTTGGCACAGATATTAATTGTCGTAGACGTTGTTAATTTTAATGACTCCGATTGTGAAATGTGGGGCGAATAGTTTATTGTTCTTGATGGTTTAAATGGAGAATATAAAATGGCATAAAGCTTGCCCAGGTGAATTATAAGGTATTTTCAATAATGCGACAGTAGAGGACTGAGCCGTACCTAATGTACCTGCCCCACGTGGTCAGTTGTAAGCTTATAAAATTATTACCATCTTTATAGTGTATATCTCATGGTATTGGATACCTTAATTTCTTACGCTTCTCTCGCCACACATTACACACTAACTCCTTATTTACTGCAGTATAAAAAAGTTTTCAAAACAGTCAAAAGTAAAAAAATATTGAAATATTTTTTTCTTTAATAGGTAACAAAACGATATTATTATTAATATGTTATCAGTGTTTTCTGTACAGATAACCCTGGTACTCATTATATTGTCTGTACCTATCAAGTTTATATACCTACAAATATTTACGAAATTCTGCAAATTTGCATTTCGTAGGGCAGTTACGACCACAAAGTGGTGGTGGCATTCGTTGCACCATCTGTCATACTTTCGTGTGTAAGGAATATATATAAAATCACCATCAGAAGATTTCATCCCTAAGTCAAAAAGAGATAAAAAGACAAACCCACCGAAGGGATGAGTAATAAAAAAGATCGTTAGAAACTGTACCAAACATATCAAGACAAATTGGGCCAGATGAATGTTACTAAATTAACAACTAACGTACCCAATTGGTCTATATAGTGAATTGTTAGAATGTGTGACATTTATTGCGTTGATAAAAGGCGGTCACCAATTGTAATAAAATTCTAAAACCATTAAATGTATGTTATGTCAGGTCTAATGACCTTTCCAATCGTAGATCGGTCATCAACTGCTTCTTTTGTTTATGAATATATGAACCTCCCACAATGATTCTACTCTGCCTGATGGCAAGCATGAGCAAAATCCAAGAGTAGTAATCAATCACCATACTCATTGCGAATGCAACATACAGGTAGTAGAGCCACGCTGATTTCAGCACGAACGGGCCGGCTCGACCGGGGCGGTACTACCCTCGCACAGAAAATCAACGTAAAATGACAGCGATCGTGCTGTCGTGTTTCGTTGGTGACTGGTGAGTGCGAGACCGGAGGCCCAATGATGCAGAAGCATCACTAGCCCACCATGGTGTGGGTCACCATGCTGCATTGTTGCATTGGCTGCATCCGCAGTATGGTGACCACCACTCTTGGATTTTGCTTACGTTTCCATCAGGCAGAGTAGAGTCATTTTGGCAGGGCCAAATAAAAAAAATAAAAAACAATGCAAAATGGTGCCCCACACTATGGTTATAATATTTTTAGGTTTTACCGGTGCCTGGCCTAGCATAAAAAACATCACTTAGGATTCTTTAATTTCACCAGTGATTAAAAGGATCACAGGCAGTTAAATTTAGCCTGTGGAATAAATAAAACATATCTTGGTACTAAAGTGACGTCAGCCCATGGACAATATTCTTAGGAATGCCAATAATGAGAGATATTTTGTAAATTGCTCTTTGCTTCGTGCCCAGCATAATGTATTGTAGGCTGTAGGGTCAATCAAACACGTTTCGAGCATTTGTTAGTAATAAATAAATAATGAGCGGATAATTAAGTAGTTTCCGACTATTTAATTATGCTTGTGTGCAACATCAGTATTTATATGTCTGCAAAACATTAAAGCTTTATTGTTACGTTACTTGTAGGTAAACGGTGAAACTGTATTTATGGATTTTTATGATTCAACAAAAATAAGGCAATATATTACGATAAGTCGGGAATTTTACGGGTGACGTAATTAGTATTCTATTTAAATGTTCCACAATGTATAAAATAACCACATCAAATACACACAAAAACTGAGTTAGGTTTGCTTGAATCATCACGGTTAGTCCAAATTCCAGGATATAAATTGGACACATGCACTTCTTAGAATACGCATTCACATTCAAATATCGTG
The DNA here is from genome assembly GCA_949125395.1 of Diaphora mendica. Classification (NCBI taxonomy): domain Eukaryota; kingdom Metazoa; phylum Arthropoda; class Insecta; order Lepidoptera; family Erebidae; genus Diaphora; species Diaphora mendica. The sequence continues at coordinate 9,026,851 of OX421333.1, forward strand.
ACGTGAGCACTTAGATTCAAATGCTTAATTATTTGTTAAGAATTCTTCGTCAAAAGAGGAAAACAAAAGTAGAAGAATGAATCATTTATGTTGTCATCAGCACACGCATTAAAACAAATGAATACTTAATAGAAAATCCTTACTAATATTATCAATTCGAAAGTAGCTCTGTCTGTCTGTTTGTCTGTCTATTACCTACACCTTTACGGCTATACCGCAGCAACAATTTCATCGAAATTTGGCATGGAGACACTTTGATTCTTGAGGAAGGACATATACTAATATTTACCTCGATAACCGACATAAAAGCTAGCTACAGCTATACTAGGAGCACGCTGATGGCCGTTTTGACATATTACAAAAGTGATGTGAAATGTCAATTAAAAAGATTTAATAAAACGTTTAATTTTATGACTAGCTGCACGTCACTATTGACAATAGGGAACAGCAATTTGCTCCTTCAAGTGTATTTACTAATAATACGAAACTTCGTGATTTGACAAACGGCAAACCAGCCATCATAGCGTGCTTCTAGTATAGTATGTATATATTATTATTTGTAATTGTTCAGTCCTCTCGCCAATGCAGCGTTCACCTTGGGAAGTTTGCAATGTCTATAGGGCCCATGATATAAGCATTCAATCGCTAAGCTTGTTCACTGGCGAGAGAATTAAACTTCACGGCGTTTCACCGTGTTCTTATTCTAAGCTAATGTAATATCAAGCACTTACTGGAGATGCGTGAAGTCCTTGATATCGGCGGTCCGAGGGGCGCCCCTCTGCTTGAGAGAGCTCCGCGTTCACACATTCATAAACTCCTCAGTTGCTGTACAGGCTCCCACGTATTATTATAATCATAACGGTAACCAACGAAACACCGAATTGGATGGACAATCAGCTAAATTTTACTTAAACGGCAATCCCGACGAACCTTGTTCGACCGTTTTTACAAAGCTTCTCGATAGTTCTATTTTGTCACTTCAAAACGTCAAACAAGAAAAATGACAATAAAAAATGTTGCCATTATAATGACGTCCGATTTCTAACAGTAATAGAATACCTATCGCGCCAAAACAAATTACTCCATCAAAACTATGATATGTTTTAGAACAATTCATAATTTTGTAATCAACTGAATAACTATTATTTCTTTTATTAATAATATTTTAGTATATTTCAATATTAAAATATTATTAATAAAGGAAATAATACAATTATTAATTCATAATTTTGTAATCAATTGAATAACCATTATTTCCTTTATTAATATTAGTGTTTACAAGATTTATTGTTCCCAGAATAAAAATGAGTTTACAATACTAATAAATAACTACATATAAAGTAATAATAAGTCTACCTTAGACTAGAACCCTTCTAAATCTCGCATCTGCTAAAAAGAAAATAACTCATAAAGCTTTCAAAATATTCTCTTCTCATAATCACTTTGCTCTCATAATTTAATTTAATACTAACACCTTTGTTTTGATGTTGCGCTACTGCAAATATTTTTGACAGAACAAGGTTGCTAACCTATTTTGCATTCCAGTTGAATAATAAATCACCCCGACAAGAAACACTCTTGGACTATTAGCAGTAAATCGACAAACAATCCTGATCAATGAACTTGAAAATTGTTTCCCCACTTTATTTTGTCTATATAAAGTTCTACGTGGGAAATTTTGGGATGTACGAGACGCTATAATTTACATACATAACTTATACGATAAGAAGTCTCAAAATACTCAATATCATATCTCTATACTTTTTTTTTTAGACAACTCCCGCGTTAGGAATTAACATCCTGTGTCGCGGAGAACTTTACAAACATACAAGAAACGGACACAAAGAACACCCAGACTCGGGACAACAATTTGTGGTTCACACTGTGGCGACTTCCACATACAGCGCAACAAGAAATATACTACAGCGCCATCTACCGAAGTTACACTGAACTACGGAGTAACGAAGCCATCTAAGAAACTACCAATCCTGAATCGCGCAGTGAAAGTTCGCGCGCCAATTAAGATACATACAACATCCCAACATCAACCGTTGGGCAGTTGGCCAGCCAGGCATGATCACCTCGCCTGGTCGGAGGATCCTCCCTTTGTGTTGGAGGGACATGACACACCCGTTCCTCCACAGTGACCCCGACGTGATTGAAAGCAGCCTTCGATGCAGCATCAGCACGCCACCATCATATTCACTCCCACAGCAAGTCTCACAGCCAGCCAGCAACCTCGGCCTCAACAGGGAAACACCACACGCAGGAAGCGACCGCTCCAGCCTGGTTTACCCCTACGGCCTCATCAGCGTCTAGGCACAGCACACTGCAGCTACGGTCCATGTAAGCAGAGCATATCTCTCCCGTCTATGCAGCAGCCAGCCGCTACGCAGCAACCGCCCCGACTCACTGGGGACCTCACCGCAGCACCGCGCACCGCCTGCCATCCCGACTCACTGGGATCAGCGGACTTCAGCCCCGACTCACTGGGACTAGCGGCATTCAGTTCCGACTCACTGGGACTAGCGGCATTCAGTTCCGACTCACTGGAACTTGCGGCACTCAGTTCCGAGTCACTGGAACTACTCACTCCTGGCACTGGCAAGCTCCGCAACAGAGCACAGACAGCTGACACATCATGTATCGACCTCCGGTCTTGGAGGGGAGTGATGTGGCGACTTCCACATACAGCGCAACAAGAAATATACTACAGCGCCATCTACCGAAGTTACACTGAACTACGGAGTAACGAAGCCAACTAAGAAACTACCAATCCTGAATCGCGCAGTGAAAGTTCGCGCGCCAATTAAGATACATACAACATCCCAACATCAACCGTTGGGCAGTTGGCTCGCCAGGCATGATCACCTCGCCTGGTCAGAGGATCCTCCAAAGGTGTTGGAGGGACATATCACCCGTACCTCCACAACACAAAGTTTTTGTACCGCGTGGGATTTGAACCCACGACACTTGAACGCAGTAGCAAGAGGCGTGGCGACCGCTGAAACCACTAGGCCAACCGTGCAGTCTAGACTCTTAAAATCGAATTATACATTTTTAAATGTGTCTCGTAGATCATATCATAAGTATTAAGAAAGGTATGTGTGTCTATCTTTTATTCTGGAAAATTGTTCTTCGGGTGTACATGAATCCCTTCTAATAGACATTTGTATCGGAATATGTGATGAGATGATCGATTAGAATAGACTTAATTTTTCTTTTTTATGGAATAGGCCGGCAAACGAGCAGACGTATCGCCTGATGGTAAGCGATTACCGCCGCCCATGGACACCCGCTACACCAGAGGCGTCACAAGTGCGTTACCGGCCTTTGGGGGATGGGGAAGGGGAAATTTGACTGCACGTTTGGCCTAGTGGTTTAACGGTCACCACGCCGTTTTCTACTTCGCCAAGTGTCGTGGGTTCAAATCCCACGTAGGATAACACTTTGTGTGATCTACAAATTGTTGTTCTGAGTCTGGATGTTCTTTGTGTCCGTTTCATGTATGTTTATAATGTCCCCCGCGACACAGGATTTATTCCTAGTGCGGGAGTTGTCTTTTAAAAAAAAAAAAAAGAAGAAGAAATTGGGGGATGGGGGGGAGATAGGGGGAGGGTTTGGGGTAAGGGCCTCCGGTATCCTCACTCACTCGGTGGAACACAGCGCAAGCACTATTTCACACCGATTTTCTGTGAGGCCGTGGTATCACTCCGGTCGAGCCGGCCCATTCATGCCGAAGCGTGGCTCTATCACGATTATATCAATAGAATGATAATTTTTATCTTTCTATAACGGCCAGTAAATGGTATATGGACAGTATACATAAGAATGTTACATACCATCAAAATTGATAGATAAGGCCATTCTTATTAGACGTCACAATCATATCAAAATTCAGCGTAACTCACATCTACGAACAAATCATCAATGAATGATATACGTCATATGTTTCCCAGAATAGAAAGACACCGAATGCCTATATGATACATTGCACTGGTATCATTCCTTCATCATCTATAGAAGATAGGTAGTTCGCTATATGGACCTATCCGTAGAAAGTTCTTTCCAAACAGTAGGGTTGATAAAGATAACGTTAGAAAACTGTCCTACCAGTCCTTCCACGCTTTGATTACTTTATTTAGAACTAAGTTCGGTCCAGTAAGCAATGTCAGGGCTCATCAACATCGGTGAGGGAGAGAACTGTTATGTTTATGTGTGCGTGTATATATTTATGTAGCTTGTATGTATGTATACATGGGAAACTCGATGTTTGCTACAATATAGTTTTCATTAAACTCGTGTCACATCATTAGGGAGCACCGAATAATTCGGTACATATAATGAAATGTCAACAGTTCCTCGTTTCCCATAACAATATCATACATAACAGATGCTAGTTTTACGATGGTTTTGCTTTGATGATAAGAAATCATGAATTTTATAGGGAACTGTCTGATTACGTAACATTATTATAATAATCCATATCGACCGGAGTGATACCACGGCCTCACAGAAAACCGGTGTGAAATAGTGCTTGCGATGTGTTTCACCGAGTGAGTGAGGATAATGGAGGCTCATACCCTAACCCGCTCCCCCTATCTCCCCCCCCCCCATCCCTTCAAAGGCCGGCAACGCACTTGTGACGCCTCTGGTGTTGCAGGTGTCCATGGGCGGCGGTAATCGCTTACCATCAGGCGATACGTCTACTCGTTTACCCGCCTACTGCATAAAAAAAAATAGCTTTTGCAAATTGCACTATTATCGGTGCAGCGGTTTAGCCATGAAAGCGTAATAGACATACATAATTGGTTAATTACTTTTGAATTTATACTATTAAGTATTGATGTTCTATAAACGTTGAATGAAAAAAACTAAACTAGCTGACCCGGCAAACTTCGTACCGCCATATTTACATTATCTATCTCAGCTTCCCATAGGTAGTGAACAGGCGTGGAAAAAAACATTTGACTTTCCCCGTTATCTTTAAATTTTTCTTCTACACAAACCTTACAATAACGAACACTAAAAAAAAGAACTATTTAATTTGGTGCAGCCGATCGGAAGATATGCGCGTACATACATTTCGGCGTTTCATTTTTATATATGTATATTATTGTATATAGAATATTATTACACTAGTTATATTTAAAATTTAAGTTGTGAAATGTGAAAGTTGTAGTAGATAATAAATAATAATAATAATAATAAATATTTTGGACATCTAACACACAACGTCATCTAGTCCCAAGCTAAGCAGAGCTTGTGTTATGGGTACTAGACAACTGATACAAATACATATATATACCTTTTTTTTGTAAATACATACACATTATACATAGAAAACACCCAAACTCCGAAACAAATATTTGTAGATCATACAAACACTTGGTCCGAGCCGGGAATCGAACCCAAGACCTCATGATCAGCAGTCAGCATAAAAATGAGATTAAATAAAGAAATATTTCGGACATCTAACACATAACGCCATCAAATATAGTGTAGGTACGAAATAGGTAGGTATTGTGGTATTGTATTGACTGCCTCGTTGGTCTCGCGGTTGGCGTGTGCGACTGCTGATCATGAGGTCTCGGGTTCGATTCCCGGGTCGGACCAAATGTTTGTATGAACTACAAATATTTGTTTCGGAGTTTGGGTGTTTTCTATGTATAATATGTATGTATTTACAAAAGAAAAGTATATATGTATTTGTATCAGTTGTCTTATTACCCATAACACAAGCTCTGCTTAGCTTGGGACTAGACGGCGTTGTGTGTTAGATGTCCGAAAATATTTATATTTATTATTTTATTTTATTATAGAGATCTCTGGAACTTACAGATATGGAGTCTGGTACTTCTGATAGGCTAGTTTTTAGAAAGTTATTTTATACAAACGACATTAATGTAGGCGCAGCCGCGGGTAAAAGCTAATAAAACAATAAAATATTCTGGTACAACTTCTAAGGCAACAACACTGGAGTACTACTAGTTGACGATGCAAATATTTACATATCGAGATAGAATGAAATCGATCGAAAGCCCTGTCAATCAGGCTGACAAACCAAAATAGAAATGCTTATCAATGTTTGTGTGTGTGAAGAATAGAATGTCAATATTTGTGAATCACCGCTCTATTTAAAGTAACGAAGCTAACGGTTTTAACTTTCATTAATATTTTTCACGATTAAATGTGTATGTTATCGGAAATGTATGTAATCCGTCATTGTATACAATCCCTAGGAAATGTATGTAATTCCTAAAATCGCACGGAAATGTGTGAAATAAATTATATTATACATACTTATACAATCCCTAGGAAATCTATGCATTTCCTAAATAGCAATCGGAAATGTAAAACATTTAAGATATTGGTGGGTAATTATTTTTAGGTTAGGTTAGAACATATGAACATATTATTATTATTTTACGGTATTAAGATAATATGAGTGCTATAATAAAAAAATATTACTAACAAAGTGTTTTATTACAGAAAGCATTTACTTTATATATTTCCTAATACGATATTGGAATTATATACAATTCCAAGGAAATTTATACATTTCCTAGGATATCTATGTATTAAATAGTGTTTCAAACAATATTTTATACATTTCCTAAATAGTATCGGAATTGTACACATTTCCTAGGATTTGTATACAATTCCTTGATTTTATACATTTCCGGTAACATAAATATAATCTGAATCTCGGAAACGGCTCCAATGATTTTCAAGAAAATTTAGTATACAGGGGTTTTCGGGGGCGATAAATCCATCTAGCTAGGATTAATTATTAGAAAAGGTCGTTTTATTCCTGTTTTCAAATTTATCGATAATCAATGTCAATCTAGCGCCATCTATCGCAACTCGAGCGAACTACATTAAACTATACTGGAATAAGATTCAAGAGAGGGCGCCACTAAACTTATTTAAAAAAAAATCCCGAGCAACGCTCGGTCATCCAGGTACTGATATTTAAATGTAATATTTTGTTAGTGTATATCTAATTTTCAGGATCGGATCAGTACTTCCGATTATGGAGCAAGAGCCCGTGATCCCCAGACTTTCGTTATTTTATAAAAGCTGAAAGTTTGTCAGCGCATGCTCACAACACCGGTAAAAACGATGGACCATTATGAAGCTTGGGTTACCGTGGCTTTGGCAGGTAAACGGTACCAAAGGTGTGTAAAATATCGATCTTATTTCGTCAAATAATAAAGCGCGATTTTTTGGTAGTACCTTCAGAATATTATTAAATATCACGTTATTCATTGACAGACACTTAACATAGTGGCAACCCCTTGCCAGACACCCTTAATGTTCATGAAATTATAATTTTACCTATGTTATAGCATAAAAGCTGATTTTTAACCGACTTTAAAAAAGGAGGAGGTTCTATATGCTCTACTGTATGTTTTTTTAACCGATTTTTTTTTAATGTATGTTCTCCGCTTACTCCGTCAATTGTGGACTGATTTTGAAAATTATTTTTATATTCAAAAGGGTATGCTCTCGAGGTTGTCCCATTGCCACCATATCAGGATCTGATGATGGGATCCCAGGGCAATCGAGGGGAAAACCTCATTCTTTTAGACACATACCATGTTTTTCGTATATTTTTTGAAGTTACACGGGTATTTGCGTCTGGTAGTCATAATTTTATAATGATGAGCTGATGAAGTAAGGTACAACTCCTTAACGGTTAATATTTGGAGGATAAATCTTTAAATATCATATGTATGTATGTTACCCATAGTCGTATTCTTTAAAATTATTTAGGCAAGCTGATGATGGAAGGCACATTGCAAGGGTGGCAAGGTGGCAAGGGGTTGCCACTATGTTAAGTGTCTGGCAATGAATAACGTGATATTTAATAATATTCTGAAGGTACTACCAAAAAATCGCGCTTTATTATTTGACGAAATTAGATCGATATTTTACACACTTTTGGTACCGTTTACCTGCCAAAGCCACGGTAACCCAAACTTCGTAATGGTCCATCGTTTTTACCTGTGTTGGTAGCATGCGCTGACAAACTTTCAGCTTTTATAAAATAACGAAAGTCTGGGGTTCACACAAAGTAAGAAACTTTACCTCTATAATATAGATTATAAAATTGTTATAGCAAAGACAGACCCCTCTTCCTTTTATGGTGCAAATAATAGACTAATAAGCTACTGTAATCATATAATTACTCTTATAATCACTTCTATCGTTTATATTCAATCATATTCCTCGACGTATATAGTCTGCTTCGCCTCCGCCCCTATCAATTGTAGCTCTTTATATAACAGCCTACTTCCTTGATAACTTTCTAATGCTAACTCATATCACCTAAAATTTTATAAAAAAAATTACCAACTTTCCACCTCTAGAAGTTGTATTTTTATTGAAATTTGAATGAGAAAAAACAGAGAATATACCCTCTTAAATAAAACAAATTGTAAATCGGTTCATTGATAATATCTAATCTAAAGTTTGATGAGTACTCAAGGAAAAAACATATAAAAGACCCAACTACAACTAAGAACTATTAGAATCTCCTTTTATTGAAGTTGGTTAATGAAAACCATAACATTAACAGTATTTTATTATTTAGCTATACATTTATTAGTAAAAAAATATTAAGATAATATCAAACAACAGACACAAATGATAAAAACACACACCGTGACGTTTATATATTAATACAAATCCCATATATAGTTGAATTATGCAAAACAGTTGGCCATTGACGAAGTTGTGTAATTAAATGTAAAAAAAGTATTTTAATCTTGTTGACCTTAGCATAAATTCTTTTTGTGGTTTATCTTCAAGCCGAAATGTTATTATGTAGGCTTGTTGTAAATAAAAATAGGAAATTAGAATTTATTTCTTTTTATCCGACTGCGAAAGGAGGGTTATGTTTTTTGAGTGTGTGTGTATGTATGTATGTATATTTCTGTGGCACGCCATAGAGCCTAAACGGCTTGTCGTAATTTTATGTGAATGGTGTCAATAGATTCGTCTTAGTCGTGAGAGTGACTTTGGGTACATCAAAATAAAAAAAAACGATTAACGAAAAATAAGGATTTTTGGCGCCAAAAAGTAATATAAAAAATTGATTTCAAAATATATTAAGTATGGTAACAAAATAAAGGATTTTTTACGGTTATTACGAATATATATAAAACTTATATGTTTTTATTGTTTAATATTGACGCAGTCGGGTTTTTTATTTTTAATAATTTTTCTTAACTTTTCTTTGCATTTCATTTAAAATTTTGTTCTAATATTGAAAATATGTTAAAGGATTAAAAATATGATGTGTTATAAGCGTAAAGATTTTGTATATTATTAAAACTGCTTTCTATTCAAAGAGAAAATATCTATCTCGTGGTTCATTTAAGTGTTAAAATTACTGTAAACACTTGAGATGATATACATCCTAAAATCAAAATCACTTGTACTTATTCCACTATTTTAATTATGTTTACACCTGACCGGTTTCGCCTTATGACATTATTAAAGGTGAATGTTACATAAAATCTTAAAAAAAGAGAGACTTGAGATGCTTTTTGTAGAGAAGGTTTGCTACTTCTGTCCTGATTCGAATGACATACATGGAAGTATCATAATGTACTGAAACATTATATACACACTCATACAAAAAGTTTGTGTGAGCTTAGCACATTCTCTACAAGCATGACAGAATCTGTGAAATTATATCTGTCGAGTGTATTATTGCAGATTCATTAGAACTTACTGTGTAATGCGACCATTAAATCTAATTATTGTTCGACAAACTTAACTTTTATTTTGTAAAGTTGCCTAGTCAGATAAAGCAAGAACCGACAGACGAGCAAATCGGCGATTGCAGAACATGCACTCGATGCAGGCATCAACCACTGGATTGAATTTCACCGCACGCAAGTCCTCTCCACCGAACGTCACTTTTATTCAAGAGTTGTACGTGAAGCGATTGAGATTAAAAAGCATAAAACTTTCAATCGGGAAGATGGTTTTAAATTATCTACAGCGTGGAAACCAGTGTTAAAAAACATACCACCTCGCTTTTCTGCGCAGTCGGATAAACACCAGAATAGGAACACATCGGTTTGCTTACAGAATAGGGACCCTGTTAGTGTGGTATGTGACGGTACATGGCGAAACAAAAATATCAATAATATCGAAAATGTGCGGGTGGATGAAGAACCTTCGACTTCACGGATTCGACGACGGAGGGCGTGCGCCGCTGAGCCAGTCAGCCTGTGACCACGGCCAGTGCAACCTGGTCGAAACGTCAGGCAAAACAGAGGTATGTAGTACCTTGAAATAGTGATCGCGTTAATTCCCGTAAAAATAATAATAATTAAAGCAAGATTTTTTAAGATTATCTTGCGATTTTTCTTTTTGTAAGGGCATAATAAACATATTCAAAAGATGTCGAGTTACACAACATCAATGGTCATCAAGATCACCATGGTACTAGGCTTTTATCAACTTCATAACACCCACACTACTCTCCCACACGTGCCTAATAAACTGACGACATACATGAGAAAGTGAATGCTCCAATACTAATTAGAGTTGTCGAGATTACAGTTACTAAAGGTAATTTGAACGAAAGCGAAAAATAATTGGCACTTGCACCTTTCGAAGCTATTAATGAGTTCGAACATGATACTGTTTTGGGAAGCTTTCCTCCTGGTAATAAAGGTAGGCCTGTTAAGCTAAATCAACTTGATTTAACCATTAATAACACATCATAAATAGCCAACAGGTGTTAATTTTTATACGACATTGCATAATAATACACACATCAAAAGTGTCTAGGGATCAACATATGTGTCTAGGGATCAACATATATTTTTGCAATAACTTTTCTCCTGATTGATATTAATTAAAATTTTCTTTAAGGATTCATCAAATAAAGTGTTTTCGTTTGGCACAGTAACGATAAACCAAGTCACCTTTGCATTAATAAAGAAATTTGCCATTTTCCTAATAATGGGATTTTTTACATTTGAACCACTAACATTAAAGTTCGAAAAAAAGACTGAAATAACAGTTTTCTTTAAAATTTTATTAGGTAACTTAAACAATTAATAATCCGTGTTTCTACCGCGAACACTAACAACACAAGAATCGGTTTGGCATACTCAAAATGAGTTCATCCAAATCACGCTGTGGAATGGCCGCCCATGTTCGTTGCAACAACAAAAAAAGGTCTTCTTGCGACTGGATACCCTCCATATTCGGCAGAGCTCTTCTCTGTAGCATATCCCATGCATGCTCAATCGGGTTCAAGTCTGGCGACTGAGCAGGCCAGGGCCAAAGCCACATCTCAATCTCAAGAAATCCGCATAAAAATGCTTGATCCCTAGACACTTTTGATGTGTGTATTTGTATTTGACTTGAATACCTTGAATTCATTCATATGGAGCCCACGCATGGATTCTTTAGAATCGAATTCGGAACGAAATGTGACACTTATTGAGATAAATATTTAACAAGATGTAAGAATGTGTTCATATTTACTAACCTTTTAGATCGGACTCGGGTGTACCGCCAAGTGCTACTGCTATAATGTCCAGAACTCGAAGGACACAGAAGTAACTGGAGACTGTTCGGTCTCGGTTGCCGATGTTTCTTCACTCTCAACTTTACCACTTCTTCAATCTTTTTAGTTTCCTTGATTGGTGGTTTTTTTGAATCCATACTCCATCTGTGTTCGTCTATGATAATCCTTTCCTCCAAATTTAAATGATCCAGTCTATCTTTTATGAAACTTCTCGTACGAAGCAAGTCTGGAGTTGTATCTATTCTATCGTGTCTCCGCATTTCGATTGGAGATAAAGGTGGTCTACGGGGTTCGAAAACCACTTTTGAGTACTCGTTGCTCCGACGCCATAGCCGTGGAGATAAAGGCCAAAAACGCCCATGATGCTGACCAGATTCCATAACCATTTTCACTTGTTTCCACTTTACGAAATTCACAAAACACTTTCGACTTTACCGATGCTGTTGACATGAATAAATTTTAGCTTAAGATTCTCGGACAAGCCACATATGAATATATTATCATAGAAATATAGAAGTGCAAAAATGTTTTATTCAAATATATTTAAATGCAGTAAAGAATTGTTAATACGTCTGATATATCCGAAAGCAATTCAAAGACTGAATGAAAAATGCATACCGAACGCGGCCCACACAATCAATCCTGCGAACCGTCAACAGTTATGAAAGATAAAGATGAAGTGACCGTTTTGATGACTCAAACAGTAGTTCATCGAATTAAACAGATACTTTAGAATATTCGAATCACAATTATGTTTTCTTCGATTCCCTATCTCTAAACCTGTATTATAGGTCCGTAGAAAATAATGCAAATCTACAATATATTAAATACTTAATGAAGCTATTTATATGCAGACCCGGTAATACTGAACTTTGGCTCAGTATTATATTTGTTAGAGCATTTTTTGTTTGTAGTTTGTAGGATAAGGTAATAGCCGAATCTTCTAACCAGGCGAACAAGGAACAACAAACAGTTATAATGAACGTTAAGTGTTTCAACTGGTTTGACCCATAATGATACATTTAATTGCCATTAGTGGATTCTACATCCATTAACAAAATCGAGAGCAGTAGCCGGAAAAGCATAATAACCAAGAGCTTAACTTTGGCAATAAAAGTCAAGCTTCTGCATTATATATATTTGAAACTAGATCAGGCATACGTTTAATTTCATTTTAAGGACTTATTTTGAGAAAAGGTGAAATTGCCTCAAATGTGTTACTAATTTGAGTAGGTGCATTGGTAAATATCAAGATTGAATTAGTTCGATCCTTCGTTTAAATTACAATGATTTAAAAAGCATTTTTTTACTTTGAACTCATTTTAAAACTCTGATTTAAAAGCCAGATAACTTTATCCATAACTAGATTTTCAAGCTTTCAATCGAAATATTGGCGAAATTTGTTGATAATTCCTGACGGCAATGACAGTCATACTACAAGGAGGTATAATGGCTCCCTTATCGGATGTCACTGAATAACATTGCATACTAAACACACAGGAAACTATGGCCGACAGGACGTAATATATGTAGGTACGTGTGTCTATGCAAATGTTCTAATAGTACATAGATATAGATCTAACAGCAAAGGGACCGCAAAACTTCGAACACAGCATTTTTGGAGCTTCGACTTTTGATAGCCTTTTGACAACGATCTATATAGTCTATTTAGCATAATGTTAAGATTATTTGCATATGTTTTTATTGTCAGTTGAATTTGTTTAAGGAAAAGAATTTAGAAGAGAGAAGACGAGAAACCGAGGATCGTATCAAGTGATTTGCAATTGGAGAGGCGTATGTCCTGCGACAGATTGATGATGATGTAACAAATTTAGATATATTTTAACAAAAGTATATTTGGCGATAAGATCGCCTTATGTATATGTTCAAAAATATGATAGCCTTGTAAATCTTAGTATCAACAAAAAAATGGTTCATAATAAAGTTTATTCTTTAATATTATTTCATCGTAAACATTATGGAAGCTGTATAGATGATGAGAAAATATTCCATCCCTGGAAATGTTATATTTATTCAAATCGTTAAACAATTCTTTTGCAAGTCCAAAATAAGAAACAGAAAGGAAATAGAGATAGTTTGAACAATGGATTAAAAAAAACCGTTACCAAGTAAGGTGCCGGAAACTATGAGGATTGAATCACAGGAAACTGCGTAGCCAAGTATTATTACAATGGCTGCGTAGCTGATTCAGCTAGTAAGAATTCTCGAAATTGGATTTGAAAGATTTCTAATACATATTTGCTGACACAAAAATTGCGAAACGTAAACGGTATGATTAATAGTGGTTTTGATGTTATTTTATCAATTGTTATCAGTATTTTTGAAAACGTAATAGATATAATTTTTTATTGCTCATACAATACTTGTATAAATCGAACCATATTAATCTGGTTATTACTATACTAGCTGACCCACGCAACCTCGTTTGCGTCAAAACTACCATCCCCCTTTTTAACCCCAAAAGGGGGTTGATATCTAAAGATCCATTATTAGTACACCTCCACGCCATCTATAGAGCATACATTTTAAATTTCAAGTCTCTTACTTCAAAAACATAGGACTTTCATACAAACGTCCAACCCCCGTTTTACCCCCTTAGGGGTGGAGTTTCGTAAAATCCGTTCTTATCGGATGTCTACACCCTATAAGGAACCTACCTGCTAAATTTCAAGTTTGTAGGTGTTATAGTTTCTGAGATTTCGTGATTAATAAGTGAGTGGTATTTCGCTTTTATATAATAGGTATTAATTAATAATACCTATGAAATTGCCGTTTTGTATGCAATAAGTGAAAGTACTTATTTTTTAAAACTTTTTTATTTCTGTTATTTAAAGTAATCACCCATGCAATCGACGCATCTTTGCCAACGCATTGGCATTTTTTTTGATGCCCTTCCTTCTTGTAAAAATCATCTGGACGGGAGGCAACAAGGTCTTGAAAGGCATTTTGTACTGCCTCTCGGGAATTGAATTTTTTACCCACTAAAAAGTTGTCTAAATTTTGGAAAAAGTAATAGTCGGTAGGTGCAAGGTCTGGTGAGTATGGCGGATGAGGGTGAGCTTCCAAACCCAGCTCTTGCAGCTTGGAGACTGTCTGTTGCGCAGTATTGAGTTCGCGCGATGTCGTGAAGGAGCAGTGGGGACGACCGATTGACCAAAGCTGGTTGCAGATGTGCAAGCTTCTCCATCATTCTCTCCAGTTCTTCACAGTACACATCTGCATTAATGCTCATGCCGTTTTGTAAAAAGCTGTGGTGAATCACACCCGCACTAGACCACCAAACAGTGACAATCACTTTTTTAGGGGTCATTTTTGGTTTAGGGCATTGCTTTGGTGCTGAACCAGGGTCTAACCAACTTGCTGAGCGCTTTCGATTGTCGAACAGAATCCATATTTCGTCGCACGTAAGAATTCGTTTCAAAATTCCTTCATTTCTTTGCCTGTTGAGCAGCGCAAGGCAAGTCTCGACGCGTACGTTGCGCTGGCGATCGTTAAGGTCGTGGGGCACCCATCTATCAAGCTTTTTTACCTTGCCAATTTGTCGCAAATGGATCAATATTGTTTTGATGCTTACATTAAAAGCTGCTGCTAGCTCAGTCGGCAATTTCATAGGTAAAGACCTAATATAAAGATTTAGTTAGTTGGAGTTAGAGGAATGCCCTTCATATTTTCAAGTTCATCCGTATGAGTAATATAAAAAATTACCTTTGTTCCTATCTTTCTTTCATTACATTCATAATTTATTTCACGCATCATGATCACAATCCTTTGTTCTGTTTTTACCTGTAGTTTATACATGCATTTATTTAGAAAAATATGTGCAAGCAGCGTCATTCATTGGGGCTAATAATATAGAGGTCAAAATGTGAGCTATTAACAAGCCCCAGCTATATCTCTTCGTAGATAATGTTTTTTTAGTGTATGTACTACTGGACACTATATTTTATCTGGACCTCTAACTAAATCAACAATGTTTTTATTCTTCTGTATTTACATGAATAATTATAAGCGCGTACTCCTTCTTAAAGGGCCGGCAACGCGCTCGCACCCGTGGCGGGTGTCCATGGGCGGCGGTAATTACTAATTACTTACCAACGTCTGCTCATTTGCCCCCTATTCTATACAAAAGAAAAACACACCGACTCCAAGAAAAAAACTTAATGCACACAACAAAACCCACTATCCCAGGCGTAACATTTGAATACGTATGCTCAATTCAATTTTAAATAGAATTATTGAACCTTGTTCGAACAAATCATGGTGTGAAATCACGAACCAATACGTACAATTGAATATATGTGTTCTAGTTCACGTAGCGATCAATGATTAATGCATGAATCAATAAAACTGTCACAAATGACATACGTGTTGGCTGGCGATAAATATTGACTTTATATCACATAGTGCGTTGAAAAATGGCGTCGTCAACCGGGAATAAAATGTCAATATCCAATCACGATTGGTTTATGTTTTGTGTAATTACTATCCGATATTGGACACGAATAACCGTTTTGGAGAACCTAACTGAAAAGATATATGATTTGAGTGTTGTTCTATTTTTAATTTAACCAATATTATATATCGGTATTTGTCATATTTTGGAAGAAGTTCTGTCTTGAATCTTTATCAAGAAATATTCACATACACGATGAGGTGGATCTGAATCTATTAATATGGATGGATGGATTAAAATAGATACCCTTTAGAGATTTAGAGACCTCTGCCTACATGGTGTTTAAGACACCATGTATTAAATATTATGTTGACAAAGGTGATGGGTGATTTACTATACTAGACTTACTAACCCCGTCCACACGCCCACCACTGTAACTCCTGTACACTAGGATCGACAGCAGTGACCCACGAACACACCGAGATATGACATTCGGAAAGTCCCAGGAAAAATTAAACTGTGTTGGAACCCGCAACGAAATTAATCAGAAGAAAAACTGGAGGAGTTGGAAATATAATATGTCCACTTTCCTCCTTAGCAACGCGGGAGACAAAATGAAGTCAAAATAGACAGACACCTTTTTCAAACCGGGAAGCACCACGGATAAACCCATAATATTGGGTCCTAAGAGAGCTGTATTTGATTTCTATAGTATGTATGGCAGAATCGCTTAAACGCACGGAAATTCACAGCAGTTGACACAAGATCCCCATAGTAGGTATACCTAGACTGAAGGCCTCGGTTATTCTACTCGCACTCGGTTAATATCTAAATTAATATAATAGATACAATACTTCCTGAGTGTCATAACTCGGTGTGTTCGTGGGTCACCGCTGTTGATCCTGGTGTATAGGAGTTACAGTGGTGGGCGTGTGGGATTAGTCCCTATAAAGATACAACTTTGAGAAGTACCCGATCAATTTAAACATATTTTATGCAATATAAAACAATAAAAAACACTTTAAATAAGGTCCAGTACTTTTTTAAAAATTAATCTACTTCATCACTAAATAAATTAGTACAGGACATGTTGCAAACCCATATTTGTCATTAGCATCTTCACTCTCTTTATTATTATGATATTGATAATATTTCAAAGTCACTTAAAAGTACATTACGTATTTATGACTTTCTTAAATGATTTTTTTGGCGGTAATGACGGTCCTGTATTTTGCGATAGTGATAGTTTCCGTGGATGATATTTGCTATTTACATATAATTTTTAATGGTATGATGTAGATTGCAGAACGTAGCCGACGATGATATGTACTACTGTTTGATTGCTATAAAAATGTACTCATTGGTGAAAAGGTCGGCTTGCTACGCTTAATGATGTTAAGTATATACTTAACTGTTTTGCTAAGGAGGGAAGTGAGAGATTTGTTTCGTTACAGGTTCCATAACAGTTTGATTTTTCTGGAAATTCCCAGAGTATTTCAGTGTGTTCGTAAGTCAAAGTTTTACTATTGACGATGTGGAAGTAGTCCCATATTTATTAGATACTTATTAAATAATAATGCATTTCTAATTCATCTACTACACCAATTATTCCACTATTTTTAACTACTATATACAAGACAGTCAGTAAAGCGACAGTTTCTCAAACTGTAATACAATCTTCTCTAATTCGGGATCAACACTTCGCTTAGAAAAACATTTCGCAATGTTGACTAGAAATGTTAAGACACGTGTTCATAGACAATTATTTTTTATTTCCAGAACAAAATATATTTATAGCAGACCTTCGCCGCACCATAAAGGTTCAATAAGTTCTAAGTTCACAACTTCCCTCCAATTGAAACAATTTAAGTGTGCATCAAAGTTTAATATTCGAATAGAACTCGGACTAGGCTAGAATCCCTATTCTTTCCGCGGGTGTCGTAAGAGCTGTGCATAGAGAAGAAAATCTTGACTCAAATCCTATACCAACCCGTCTGCACTGCATGATACAGTCAATCAAAATCTCCTTACTAAAGACAGGAATATATCTGGATAAAAGTCAGTTTATTAGTATATAAATAAAGTGGTAGAACTCCACAACAAAAATTTTATTCAAATCTAATTTGTAAATAACCCAAAATACAATATAGTTTCTATATATAAACTAGAATAGCAAATGTTACATCTTGCAATTAAACTAAATTGCATTACTGTTACTTGCAATAAACGCGAATTGTTTGTGTAAACGTAAACTTGCTCATTGAGGGCTCCACTTCAACACTCATTTCACAATACACCAGAGCATGTTGTATCGTAACGGGTACTAACGTGCGTTTTCATAACTCACACTGTTTAGTTCTCTTAGGGTTTCATCATGTATACTAGTTTACGTTCGGTTTCGGTATTTGAAACGGTTATCTGACTTGAATAGAAATAGGCGTTATATTGAGTATATTTTAAATCTATCTATACTAATATTATAAACACGAAAGTTTGTAAATATGGATGGATGGATGTTTGTTACTCTTTCTAAATAAAAAAATTGTTACAGTAACTCCGTTTTTCTGTTTCTCAAAAGAAAGAGAATCAAATAGATTTTAATTTAGTTCTTGATAACACTAAAGTTCACATCACTAAAGTTCACATAGGAGAAAGGTAACTGATTTGTTGATGCCTATTTATATGTTTTTCGACTATGTATTTGTTATACCTATTTGTATATAAGTATATAATACTTACTTACTAACACACTATTATTAAAAAGTAATTAGGTAGTTACAAATACACACAGGGTATAATCGCTACAGTAGGTAAGTCAAATATGAAATAATTTATTGTAATTAAACCATAACAGAACTATTCCTAGCTCTCCGTACCCTACCAGGTCCTTCTATCGTCGCGAAGGCACGTGCAACACATTCAACTTCCTACATATTCCATCCAGCCATTAACTATCATTACCGGGCACTTTCTCACTTGCTATCGACCGTGATGATATTATAAACTTCTTGGTACCAGCGGCTGTTTCAAGTTTATAGCTTATCTGTGCAAATTTCCGACACTAACTTGTTAGAACAATGTTTGTGTTTAGTTTATACATTGTGATAACAGAATATTAAATTAACTTCTCTTCCATTGAATGTCTAAATGGAAATGAAAGTACCATTAAAATCAATCAATATCCATACGAACTAAAAACAATCCTACTTAAAACTATTCTACGATTAATACGAGACTTAATTATTTAACATTTACTATTTTATGTTATCAATAATAAATCGTCCGAGCACACAATGAAAGCGGTACACCGGTCAGTGAAATCCGTTCACATCCGAATTCATACAGATAAATCCATCACAGTGATGGATGCAACCATCTGTCTAGCTAGCCCGGCGTTATCAAAGCTTGCCCAATGGTCGCAAATGACAAGATACCGGAATTACACGAACTATTAAGTTCAAGTCCCGTGAATCCCGCGAACTTAAAGAGTATCATTTGTTCAGTGACACATTACATTGAACAGAATGCTTTTAAAATTAAAAGGTAGTGAAAATTGTGGTTTGCGCAAACGCAGAAGTACGTTATCGAACATATTATTTACTTTCGTTTTCTTTTGTAGAAAAAACATCGCTTATTTAATTTAAAGCTCAGAAATTCAATTGAAGAAAGTAATGTTAAAAATTTAAATTCAAGCCTTTTTATCCGAATGTCAATTTCATTCCTTGATGAATGTTTAAAGTAGCTAGAATAATGATATAAGTAATAAAACAAAATGAATACAATAATTATTTCATAATTTATTATTGTTTCTGTTCAGCAGTTACCTCATTTGCTTTGAATACTTTTCAGCGTGCAGCCAATGAAGCTAATCTTTTACAGAACTAATGTTCCAATTCTCCAGTGTTCGAAATATGTAGGACGAGAGTAAACAACAGAAATGGACCAGAATGTTGACTGCAGTCAGACAGCAGAACAGCGACTGAAGATTTATTGTTTAACCTGTATTTCGCAATCGTTTCTACATTTCATATGTATTCTAGAAGCTAGTTGGATAATTTCAGTAAAGTTCTAACATATCTCAAGTTATCGCTTTTTGCGAATTTAACATTATACACCATTCGATAAAGAAAGGTAAAGCTCTTATTTTGACTTAAAGATAGTTATCGGTTATGCATAGTCGCATTTTTGTAGAAAACTAATATTGGGTACATAAACCTACACGGTCTATTTAGCGTAAGTTGTTGTGTATAGATTAATTTAATATCTGATAAAGACCCTACCACCTTTATTACCACTAAGATATGACTGAAATAAATTTTCTTCTACATGGGAGGGACTACGTGGGAGAGCCACGCTTCGGCATGAATGGGCCGGCTCGACCGGAGTGATACCACGGCCTCACATAAAACCGGTGTGAAATAGTGCTTGCGCTGTGTTTCACCGAGTGAGTGAGGATACCGGAGGCCCATACCCCAACCCCTCCCCCTATCTCCCCCCCCCCCATCCCCCAAAGGCCGGTAACGCACTTGTGACGCCTCTGGTGTTGCGGATGTCCATGGGCGGCGGTAATCGCTTACCATCAGGCGATACGTCTGCTCGTTTGCCGGTCTATTCCATAAAAAAAAAAAAACATGTCCAGTTGAAAGTTCAGTGCTTTTTAGGGTTCTGTGCCAAAGGCCAAAAACAGAACCCTTATAGATTTGTCATGTCTGTCTGTCGGTCTGTCTGTATGTCCGTCCGTATGTCACAGCCCCTTTTTCCCAAATTATAAGATTTATACTGTTGAAACTTGGTAAGTAGATGTATTCTGTGAACCGCATTAAGATTTTCACACAAAAATAAACAATAAATTTTGGGGGTACCCATACTTAGAACAGAAACTCAAAAAATTATTTTTCATCAAACAATGTGTGGGGTGTCAATAGATAGGTCTTCAAAAATGATATTGAGGTTTCTAATATTTTTTTTTTCTAAACTGAATAGTTTGCGCGAGATACACTTCCAAAGTGGTAAAATGTGTCCCCCCCCCCTGTTACTTCTAAAATAAGAGAATGATAAAACTAAAAAAAGTATATGATGTACATTACCATGCAAACTTTCACCAATTGGTTTGAACGAGATCTAGTAAGTAGTTTTTTTTTAATACGTCATAAATCGTAAACCGCAATTTATCGATCAAAGTTACAACGAACTACAAGAACTTTACATTATGTTACTTGCTGCTACGGAACCCTTCATGCGCGAGTCCAACTCTCACTTGGCCGCTTTTTTAAAGATGCTACCGGTATGCACTACGCCGCAGCGCTGCAGCGGATGCAGCGTGCAGCCGTTGCAAGAGTACCAAGTTGGAAGAAAAAGACAGTTAAATTTTCATTGATTTACCTTTAGTAGATATGGACCAAGAGCTACTGAACCTTTCGACTAACGGTGTGTCTGTAAGGCTAGAAACTCTTGTAGTGATGAATCATAACGTGCTAAGTACGTAACCATCGCCTGGCAGGTCTCAGCCCTGCACATCATCATCTTTCATGGTTTTGAAAGTGTTAAAAAAATGAGAAAAAAAAACTTGTTCCTGTAAGGCTGAAATTTTTATAGGATTTAGTTTATTTATTAAGAAGTTCAAAAACAAAATGACAGGCGATTCCGATGAGCACTAGTACCTGCCAGGCGAACAGAAAGACACACCTTGCTCCAATTACATCATCAATGTAAATAAATTTTATTCTGTAAAGTTGTAATTCATATATATATATGTTTGTCTGAGCGATTTAAAGAAAGTAGGAACAATGACCGGCGGTGCTGGCTAGCTTATTTCCTTGACAGGTGAGGAGAAAGATAGCACTGGAGTGCAAGTAAAAATGTGTCTGAGAACACTTGGTCGGTCCTAACACGACAAACTTCTCATTATTAGTCATAAATAACATTAAATCGTCGGAAGCATCTAAATCAATGCAATATACATTTCAACTAATCGATATGCACGATTTTTTTTGAACAAAAATAAAGCATTGCCCACACTATAGTGCGTTTGACACAAGCACAAGAATTACAATTTCTTTTAAAATGAAATCGATAAAATGAGGCTGAGGCCTGCCAGGCGATGGTTACGTACTTAGCACGTTATGAATCATCACTACAAGAGTTTCTAGCCTTACAGACACACCGTTAGTCGAAAGGTTCAGTAGGTCTCTTACTAATAGGTACAACGCTTTTCTGTACACCACGTTAACTTACACACTATTAGAACATCTCTAAATATAGGTGTATTCTAGTAAACAAGACGATTTATAACTATTAGAAACGGCAAATTCTCCGTTAGGTGCAACCGACGGCCTACTACTCATATTAACATATCAATATCTACATTATTTATGTTACATAGTAGGCGCCATGAAACATTAACACAAATATTACTTTACTACGAGTGTTTTCTGCATAAATTTTATGCGCATACGGTATTTATACTAATCGAATGTCTGTGAATGTGAAATCCAAATGTTACGTGTACGAAGTAGGGGGCTCAGCTAGTTTGATATAAAAATGCAACAAAAAGATTGGTTATTAAAGGTTTTAACGTTACCACGCTACAAGACATAGCAACTTAATAATAAGGCAAAAAAATAAAACGATCAATTACTGTTTGTAAGTACGTGTTCTCTTATGAAACTATGTACGTGCGTTTTGAGTTTGTATAATATCTAAATAAGCATCATGAGTAGTTTCATTACTGTCATATCAAAGTTTCACAGCCAGCCATTAAAGGATTAATTTCCAACGAAACCTTTACGACCATTGCATACAGAATTAGGATACCTATATTAGGTGTTGCACACACCCACAGTCTTCATACACCTTCCGGCTATTGTCCATAGTGTACACCAGGCTTTATTTGAAACTATATTTGGATTTCACCGGGGGAAAAGTTGAGTGTCGTTGAAGTTATAAATAAAGTGGGTGACGAAAGACGTTGACAATAACTTTTGGAAAACACGACTATGAATATAGTAATAGGAAAATATGGCAGTCGGCTTTTCCATTCGATGCCTGTCCTAATATTGAGACCAGATAGATGTTTTAACTAGCGAGGGACTTCCAACGTTCCATTTTTCAAAAAAATTGTTTCGGATTACGCTTCGCAAATCTTTTCACCGCAGTGATTGTTAGCTATTCAGATTACGTGGATCGCCGTAAGCAATGTGCATATACTGTGTTTGATCTTTTATAAGAAGTTACATTAAGATGTCGTGACTATTTTGAAGCCTGTACTTAAAAAAAATAAACTTTTATTAAATATATACGTATAGTCTGTGTCCCTAGGGCCATTATTACGAATCTATTGACATCTCTTTCACTATAACTGGTTTAGTTGTTTAGATGCTACTGTGGAACATACAAACATCCATAGACTGCCAAAAATATATTACCCTTCCTTTTGGCTTGGCCGTAGTCGGGCAGAAAGAAAGACAACTATATAATTTATACTCTCGATTGTGGACTAGTCCACTATTTTTAGTGGAACAAGTACAAGTGAGTTTGATTCTAGAATGTATTGCAACAAGTTCCATCAAGTGCCGACAATCGAGAGTATAAATTATATAAGGACAGCAGGTACGGCTGAATTGATTGTCATGTTCAAAACATTAAAAATAAAAATAGTGGAACAAGTACAAGTGAGTTTGATTCTAGAATGTAAAGACAACTATATTTGTTTTTTTTTAATCCAAAGACAGAACATCTCTCTTTGGATTAAATATCTCCCATCCTATCTCTCGAATTATCATTTTACTAATTTGGACTGCGATACCGCTAACTATACCCTTTTTTACATAACATTTTACACATTCTTTTTAAAATCTGAAAAATTAAGTATTAACTTCCATTCTTCTTTCTTCTTCTTTTCCTTTGCCCCTTCCCACGTTAGTTGGGGTCGGCTCTCCTTATCTTTCTGCGCCAGGATAGTCTGTCCTGGGTTGTCGGGTCAGATAATTGGGTATTCTTTATGAGCTTGGCCATACTAGTCCACCAGGTCAAGGGCGGCCGTCCTCTTCCTTTCTTGCCTTCCGCAAGTGCCAGTGCCTTCTGAACGACATGTTCACTGTCTCTGCGCATGACGTGTCCCTACCATCTTAGGCGAGTTTGAGCTTTTCCGGGATTGGAATCACTTTGAAGCTACCTCGGAGATATTCGTTTCGTTTCATTGTCATATTCGTTTCAATGTCAAAATCATTTCATTGTATGCCATTCGATTGTAAGCAGTAATTAGAATATTTGATCACTTCTTTATTTATGGCAAAAATATACAAAACTAACATAATAAAATTACTCACCGCTCTACTAAATCACAAACACGGTATAAACGAGGCTTTAACCGCAGCAAGAACTACTGCCTCTAGCTACGTTTTGAAATTGATTTCGGCATAGTAAACATACTTCGAGAGTAATTCAAACAAGTCGTGTAACACGATCCCACAACAACGTAGTGTGTGTGAAATGAAATGAAAATACCAATACGTTTGATCTGTGCTGAACGTACATACATACTTACACATACATATGTACATTGTACAGATGTTTATATCCCTTACAATATCTTCCTAGATTACTTTCAGAGTAAATTTGCATTCGTCTTAGACTATGTAACATGATACTGATTTGTTAAGCGAATTTAAGCCTATAACGTGATTAAGTGAGTTGATTTACTGATTATTTTCAGAGCCTATGGTGTTTCAATACAAGATAAGTACTCAGTCTTACTATTTTTTAGGGTACAGTTTCTTGAAAAGGAAATACCCTACAAGGATTATGTAGTTTGCGAATTACGTGCCTGTCTTCCTGTTAATGACGTTTTTATTTTGAACGTGTAGGGGTATCAAGTACCAAGGTAAAATGAACTTGAAATACTTGAATATCTATAAAATGCAACTCCCAATTCATCGCAACTGTAGGACCATCTACATATTATATTTATTTTACTAGCACTAAGCTAGTTTTTATAACGCTGACGGCATTTTTTACAGCGGCTAAGCATTGTTCAAGTTCCTCACGGAAACAAAATGATTATTGGCCGTGCCAACATATTTATAATACTAATATGACATTGCGACATTCCTGGCGAACACCCAAAGGACTCCTGATGATTCAGGTGTGTAGACAATTCTTGTAAACCATGAGTTTATCTCAGACTCGTATATTTTCAACAACACAACAGTTAAAGGTTAATTTGATAGTTAAAACTGTAATTACTTTAAGTGTCTATTGTGGTCTGAGAAGTACATGTTTTGATGTTAATTACTTTCGTACAAAAACTTGGATTTCATACGAACTGTTATAATATGGAAATTTATAAGTTTTTATTATACTAAAGAATGATTACTTTTTTTTTTTGCACATTATAAGCAAATTAATAGTTCTAAAATAAATTCATTTGAGCTTCAAGCTCACGTATGTATGCTCAATAACTGACTGCGCGGTTGGCCTAGTGGTTTAAGTGGTCGCCACGCCGCTTTCTACTGCTTGAAGTATTGTGGGTTCAATATCACATGTGACAACACTTTGTGTGATCCACAAATTGTTGTTCTGAGTCTGAGTGTTCTTTGTGTCCGTTTCATGTGTTTGTAAAGTCCCCCGCGACACATGGTTATACTTCTAATAGGGGAATTGTCTTTAAAAAAATCATGATGACAGGACATTTTTTCTTTTCATTAAACTACTGCTTCTCTACCGTTGTTCTCTTTGTTTAAAATAAAGAATACACAAGATTCCTATATAACTGAAACCTTTTAAAGCATTTATGTTTAGATAGACCTTGCCTTTAGATGGTAAATTTCTATACAATTGTTAAAAGTGTTTCATGCAGTTATGTCAATATATTTTTTACAGATTAACGTATTTTATGTTTACTATTATCGAGGTTATTTAAACAAACGTAAAGACAGCGAAACGGTAGCGCAAACACGAGTACGACAACGACACAAAATACTGTTTTAGAGAGACGTACATCCTACTAATATTATAAACGCGAAAGTTTGTAAGTATGGATGGATGTTTATTGCTCTTTCACGCAAAAAACTACTGAACAGATTTGGATGAAACTTTACAGTTATATAGCTTATACATCAGAATAACACATAGGCCTTGGGCCACAGCTAGACCAAAAATTATCTTTAAATGTGAGTTTGTTTTGTTACGCTTTTACGCTTAAACCTCTAAACCAATTTAATCATTGTTTTAGGAATGGAAAGCTACATTATCAAGGAGTAAGCTAAGTATGGGCTCCCACACATAACTGCGATGCGATGCGGCGCGAAGTTCTTGCGGTGCATTCGTGCGAGTTCGCAGATATTAGCGATGCGTTGCGAATTCGTAGTTATGCTTGGGAGCCCTGGGAGTGTTCGATAAACATGAAAATATTTTTTTTTTTATGTTTTAGCTGCGCCAAAATTACTCTGCTCTGCCTGATGGAAAGCATGAGCAGATTCTAAAAGTGGTGCTCACCATCCTCAATGCGAATAAGGACATTGCAGCATGGTGACCTACACTATGGCCGCCTAGTGAGATGCTTTTTTACGCCCCGCTTAAAGGACCCGGGATCATAGTGTGAGGGAAACACGTGCGCTGGAAGTGAGTTCCAGGTTTTGACCGCTCGGCACAGAAAGGACGAACCGAAGCGATGAGTTCCAGATCGTATGTCTACCACTCTGAAGCGGTGACTTCCAAGGCCGGCACGTGTTGTCCTGTAGAGGAAGGGGGAAGGGGGGAACAGTTGGAAGAGCTCCTCAGAACACTCTCCGTGATACAAGCGATAGAGTACTGCTATAGAGGCGACATCTCTACGCAACTTCAGGGGCTCAAGGGACTCGGTGGCTTCAGGACTGTTGACAATGCGGATTGCTCGCCGCTGCAACCGGTCGAGAGCGTCAAACAGGTACTGTGCGACACCATCGCAAATAATTTTTAACATATATACTATATATATGTTAAAAATTATTTGCCATATATACATAATTACAGAACATTGACTCCGAATTCATAATACTGCTTTAAATATAAAGTAATAATGGTATATACTATGTATAAGTTAATGACGTAGCTCTTAATGAGAATATTCACAAAGGATCATACTTATAGCAATATTCATTTTTACATAATCCGAGGAACTACCCTAATTGGGGCTTTCATTGGAGCTTATTATATATTAAAGACGGCAATTGCTATTTTTTGTTACAATAACGTTAAAGGTTATTTTTATTAACCGACTTCAAAAAACGAGGAGGTTATCAATTCGACTGTATTTTTTTAAATGTTTGCTACCTCATAACTTTTTTTTTTTTGATGATGATTTGAACCGATTTTGATGATGATACTTTTTTATTTGAAAGCTGGTGCTTCCCGTGTGGTCCCATTTCAATTTGGTCCAGTTCTTTTAGTCATTTCTTTTTGTTAAACTTTGTAATTATTAGATTCATGTTTATGGAGTACTAGCTTTTGCTCGAAGCTCCGGCCGCGTGTTATCTCGGTTATCGCGGTAATGAATAGTAGGTATATGTTCTTCATCAAGAATCAAATCATCTCCATGTCAAATTTCATTGAAATCGGTGCAGCGATTTAGATGTCAAAGCCTAACAGGCAGTTATAGTTACTTTCGAGTTTATAATATAAGCATGGATTTCAATACATGAAAAATCACTTACTTGATTAATTGGTGCATAATTCATAAATTGATACAACGTTTACTTAAACGATAGATAGAAAATAATTCTACTGTTTTCTACATAAGACCTACTTTAATTATAAGTGGTTTCAAATAGCTTAAAAAGCGGCCAAGTGCGAGTCGGACTCGCCCATGAAGGGATCCGCGGCAGCAAGTAACATAATATAATTTTTATTTTATTTTTATATTTGTGTTGATTGAATGAAAGGTAAATTGCTGTTTACGGTTTATGACGTATTAAAAAAAACTGCTTACTAGATTTCGTTCAAACCAATTTTCGTTGGAAGTTTACATGGTAATGTACATCATATATTTTTTTTAGATTTATCATTCTCTTATTTTAGAAGTTAAGGGGGGGGGGACACTCATTTTACCACTTTGGAAGTGTCTCTCGCGCAACCTATTCAGTTTAGAAAAAAATGATATTAGAAACCTCAATATCATTTTCGAAGACCTATCCATAGATACCCCACACGTATTGGTTTGACGAAAAAAAATTTTTTGAGTTTCAGTCCTAAGTATGGGGACCCCCAAAATTTATTGTTTTCTTTATTTTGTGTAAAAATCTTAAAGCGGTTCACAGAATACATCTACTTACCAAGTTTCAACATTATAGGTCTAATAGTTTCGGAAAAAAGTGGCTGTGACATACGGACGGACAGACAGACAGACATGACGAATCTATATGGGTACCGTTTTTTGTCTGTGGCACGGAACCCTAATAAAAATGGCTCATATTTACTTTTATCGGTATATATCATGGTAAATATCTGTATATTTACTATAGTATGTATGAGTATTACAACAACTAAGTTATAAAATGGAAATATTTCGATTTTATAACTTAAGCAATAACTAGGCTATCTACTACCTAGATTTTAGTTATTACTGAGTGACACGCAAAAGAGGCAACGTTATATTGAAAGAGTTTTTACTAGTATTTTTTTTATACTTAGCACAACACAAAAAGAAACATCTTTTTGGACTCATAAACGATCTAAGAAGAATAAGAAGGCGCACTTTAATAACGTGATGGAACAGATTGTAAAACTTCATCGTTGGTGAATACACAGACACTTTTGAAAGATCACAATAACACTATTAAAGGTTTATGTGCTCTTTTGTTTTTGCTAATACTTTGATAGTTGACATTCTTCAAGGACCAGACCATAAAGTTCTTGTGAAAAAAAGTATATATTCATTATAGTTTAGCTAATTTTATGGTGTATATTCTCCTTATCCATATAATAATATGTACTAGCTGACCCACGCAACGTCGTTTGCGTCTCCTATTGCCCGTAGCGTGATAATTTTCCCCCGTTTTTGAAACATTCTTCATTGGTGCTCCGCTCCTATTGGTCTTAGCCTGATGATATATAGCATATAGCCTTCCTCGATAAATGGGCTATCTAACATTGAAATATTTTTTCAAATTGGACCAATAGTTCCTGAGATTAGCGCGTTCAAACAAACAAACAAACTCTTCAGCTTTATATATTAGTATAGATGTATTTATTATACTCTTCTAAGATCTAATACTCACAATCAACAACATATTTATTTAGATAAAGATTAATATTAGGTATTACGTTGATAAAAACTCTTTGGCAAATAACTCATTATTAGGTACCAACTCTTAGCGTCTTATACTCGTGATAACTTCTAAACGAAATGTCCGATTGGGATGAAATAAAAAGTATTTTACTTCTACATAAATACCCTTGATAACATAATGCTTAATTTGGATAAGGATTAATATTACGATACACATTTAACGTAGTTTCTTTCTTCAGACGATTTAATATTTTATTGGAACACAAAAGCGGTTATTGTGACTAAACTACACACATCAAAAGTGTCTAGGGATCAACATATGTGTCTAGGGATCAACATATATTTTTACAATAACTTTTCTCCTGATTGATATTAATTAAAATTTTCTTTAAGGATTCATCAAATAAAGTGTTTTCGTTTGTCACAGTAACGATAAACCAAGTCACCTTTGCATTAATAAAGAAATTTGCCATTTTCCTAATAAAAGGATTTTTGACATTTGAACCACTAACATTAAAGTTCGAAAAAAAGACTGAAATAACAGTTTTCTTTAAATTTTTATTAGGTAACTTAAACAATTAATAATCCGTGTTTCTACCGCGAACACTAACACAAGAACATCGGTTTGGCATACTCAAAATGAGTTCATCCAAATCACGCTGTGGAATGACCGCCCATGTTCGTTGCAACAACAAAAAAAGGTCTTCTTGCGACTGGATACCCTCCATATTCGGCAGAGCTCTTCTCTGTAGCATATCCCATGCATGCTCAATCGGGTTCAAGTCTGGCGACTGAGCAGGCCAGGGCCAAAGCCACATCTCAATCTCAAGAAATCCGCATAAAAATGCTTGATCCCTAGACACTTTTGATGTGTGTATGATAGTTAGATATATGCTCTCGCGGACTTTTTTGTAGATCTTAATGGGCCCTATAAACCCGTAATACATTATTTTATTCTATTGTCAATAGTCTTTGCAGCGAACGCAAAAATAGGTTTTCGATTTCACACCTTGGGTTACAAAATAGCAATTTTCTTACGGATCCCTAAATTTTTTGAAAATAAAATATAGCCTATAGCCTTCCTCGATAAATGTACTATCCAACACTGAAAGAATTTTTCAAATCGGGCCAGTAGTTCCTGAGATTAGCGCGTTCAAACAAACAAACAAACAAACTCTGCAGCTTTATAATATTATTATTAGTATAGATAAAAATGAATCGACGAAATGAATGTACGCGCATAACTTACGATCGGCTGCACCAAATTAAATAATTCTCTTTTTTATGTGTTCGTTATTGTATACAAGAAAAATTAAAAGTTTTTTTTTTATGTCCGCTACTGTACTCTGCCTGTGGGAAGCTGAGACATATATGTAAATATGGTGGTACAAAGTTCGCCGGGTCAGCTAGATTATAATAATAATAGTATGCTCATCCCACACACGGCAATTTGATCGCATACTAGGCAGAGCTTGTACTTTGTAATCAGACCACTGATGAACATTTATTTCCAAATACATACATATTATATTATAAGCATATAACGCCAAGACTCCGAATAAATAAAACCATTCTCATCACACAAAAAAATGTCCTAGGTGGGAATCAACCCAAGACTTTTGGTTTAACAGACAGGATCACTAATCGCTAGACTAAATCTGTTCATAAAACGGATGTCGTTGAGATTTCAACATATCATCATTCAACATCGTTTTAACTAGGTATTTATTGTCACTTCAAAACATGTCAGACACTTGCGAATTCGTTTCAACATAAATAAATATAGGGAATCTGACTGGAGTTGTGTGTGAGACACCGAGAATGTGGCTGGAGTGAGTAATTTACATCTATGTATTTACAATATTATTATCCAACTAGGTTCTTTTCCAAGAAGAATATCGCAAAATATTGGTCATTTTTAGTGTTCCTTTTTAACACGTTGTTAAAGTAAAATCCACGTAAAGGCCCATCATCTTAGCCGAAGGAAATCCAATCTAGCACATAGACGCTCAATGCTCTCCACAACAACTGTTGACCAGGCCAAAACAAAGGCCCATGTGATCAGTTTAGGACTTATAACACATAACTGCGATGTGTTGTGATACGATGCGAATCAGATCGGAAGCTCTTGCGATGCATTCGTGCGAGCTCGCAGATATTTGCGATGCGTTGTGAATTCGCAGTTATGTGTGGGAGCCCTTACTGTGTTGCCCCACTTTTGTTCATTATGCAAATAATTGTACATACACACATCAAAAGTATCTAGGGATCAAGCATTTTTATGCGGATTTCTTGAGATTGAGATGTGGCTTTGGCCCTGGCCTGCTCAGTCGCCAGACTTGAACCCGATTGAGCATGCATGGGATATGCTACAGAGAAGAGCTCTGCCGAATATGGAGGGTATCCAGTCGCAAGAAGACCTTTTTTTGTTGTTGCAACGAACATGGGCGGCCATTCCACAGCGTGATTTGGATGAACTCATTTTGAGTATGCCAAACCGATGTTCTTGTGTTAGTGTTCGCGGTAGAAACACGGATTATTAATTGTTTAAGTTACCTAATAAAATTTTAAAGAAAACTGTTATTTCAGTCTTTTTTTCGAACTTTAATGTTAGTGGTTCAAATGTCAAAAATCCTTTTATTAGGAAAATGGCAAATTTCTTTATTAATGCAAAGGTGACTTGGTTTATCGTTACTGTGACAAACGAAAACACTTTATTTGATGAATCCTTAAAGAAAATTTTAATTAATATCAATCAGGAGAAAAGTTATTGCAAAAATATATGTTGATCCCTAGACACATATGTTGATCCCTAGACACTTTTGATGTGTGTATTTATAAGTTTTGCTTTCCATGAAATACTATACGGGAAATAAGGGGAAACACCTACTGCATATCGCAGACTAACTGACTCATAGGTGCATGGCCTTCCTTGGTTGACGAATCTGGTCGAAACAACAGGCTGTTCTAAACATGATGACTGATGAGTACGAAGTGTATACCGAAATTGTTGACAATTTCATTGTTTCCAACTGTTTGCAACTCTTCAGAAAATCGCCAACTTTTGTTTCCATTGTGTCTACACCGAGTCGCCAACAATTTGAAAAACATAGAGCCAATAAATATTTGCAACAAGCGTATTCTTTTGATGTTTACCGGCAAAACAGAAACACGGATACCAACATTTGTTGACAATTTTTGTTGCCAACACAAGGAAATTACATAAACTTTTGTCACCAACACGTGTTGACAACACGAAAGTTGCCAACTTTTGTTAGGTGGAGACTCGGCTTAAGAGGCGAGGAGACTAAGGGAGTAAATTAGAGAAGGAAAATTTGGCGACCCGCCTGGGCAACGTGTTATAGTAGGTTAAAGCCCCCTTTGTACGGAGAGACCTCTGTCCGATAGTGGACTGTTAAAGGCTGTTAACTATAATGTGACTACTTATCTCAAACTTATAATGAAATATTATATGGATCACTAGCTGAGCCCCGTGGTATTACCCGCCGTACAACAACAACCGCTGAGAACGCCGTGGGGCAAAGTAAAAAAAAACCTATGTAAAAAGTATCCTATGTCCGTCTCCTGGTTCTAAGCTACCTCCCCACCAATTTTCAACTAAATCGGTTCAGCCGTTCGTGAGTTATAAATAGTGTAACTAACACGACTTTCTTTTATATATATACTAGCTGTTGCCCGCGGCTTTGCTCGCGTGGAAGTTGATTATATGTATTTAATTAAAACTGTGTCAGTATCTATGAATACTGTGTTCATGATTTTAAATGTATTTATTTATAATCAATAGTCCATTAAAATTTACTTTCATACACACTTTCGACCCTTATTTTAAATCCTTTAGGAATAGAATTCCCTTAGATGCTGATATAAGTATTCATTTATTTGTAATCAAAAGCCTGAAGACAAAGTTTCAGGCTACTAAATAAAAAAATGACGGACTTCCAGTCTAACCTAGGGATAGAATATCCAGAAACGCTTAAACACGTATCTCATCATCATCATCGCAGTCTACTGCTGGACATAGGCATCTCCAATTGCACGCCACTTGGTTCGATCTTCAGCTTCTCGTCTCATTCAGCTCCTGCCAGCCGTTTTGGGTAGATCATTATTCCACCTGGCCTGTGGACGTTCTACGCTTAGTTTGCCGAGACGCGGTCACCACTCAAGAACCCGTTTACCCCAACCGTTATCAGTTCTGCGGCTAATATGCCCAGCCCACTGTCACTTCAGCTTGCTTATCCTGTGGGCTATTCCAATGACCTTGGTTCTCTACCGGATCACCTCATTCTTGATGCGATCCCTTAGAGAAACGTTGAGCTTTTGTGATGAGAAAAATAAATCATTAGTATTATTATAGCCCTCTCCATAGCACGCTGAGCGACTTTGAACTTGTGGACCAGCCGTGTCGTAAGTGTCCACGTTTCGGCACCGTATGTCATGACAGGTAAGACGTATTGATTAAAGACTTTCGTATTTAGGCACTGTGGGATTGACGATGAAAAGACCCGACGAAGTTTCTCAAACGCTACCCAACCCGACTGAATTGTCCTGTTCACCTCGTCCTCGAAGTTGTTTCTACTTAACTGCAAAGTCTGCCCGAGGTACCACACATATTTTTGAACAACTTCGAGAACGGCACCGTGAACCACAACCGGTTCCGGTAGAACATGTTCGTACATACGTATCTACTCATTTTTAATCAGTAGCCATAAATAAAGTTGCATGTTTCTAACTTCAAGAATGACGGACTTCCAGAATAACCTATATACGAAATTTCAACCCCTATTTCACCCCCTCAGGGGTGGAATATCTAGAAACGCTCAAATATATATCTACTCATTTTTAATCAGCCAAAACACAATTTTTTATGTTTCTCACTTAAAAAATGACGGATTTCCTTACAAACTTTCAACCCCTATTTGACCCCTTAGGGGTAGAATATCCAGAAACGCTTCAATACGTATCTACTCATTTTTAATCAGTAGCCCAAAACTAAATTTTCATGTTTCTCACTTAGAAAATGACGGACTTCTTTACAAACTTTCAACCCCTATTTCACCCCTTAGGGGCATAGTATCCAAAAACTCCTAAATACGTATCTAATCATTTTTATTTAGTAGCCCAAAAATAAAGTTTCATATTTCTTATTTAAAAAATTATGGACTTCCATACAAACTTTCAATCCCTATTTCACCCCCCTTAAGGGTGGAATATCCAGAAACGCTGAAATACGTATCTACTCTTTTTTAATCAGTAGCCTAAAAATAAAGTTTCATGATTCTAACTTAAAACATGACGCACTTCCATACAAACTTTCAACCCCTATTTCACCCCCTTAGGGGTAGAATATTCAGAAACGCTGAAACATGTATCAATTCATTTTTAAACAGCAGCCTAAACGTAAAGTTTCATGTTTCTAATTTAAAAAATGACGGACTTCCAGACTGACCTATATACGAAGTAACAACCCCTATTTAACCCCTTAGGGGTAGAATATCCGGACACGCTTAAATACGTATCTACTCTTTTTTAATCAGTAGCCCAAAAGTAAAGTTTCATGTTTCTTACTTTAAAAATGACGAACTTCCATACAAACTTTCAACCCTTATTTCACCCCCTTAGGGGTGGAATTTCAAAAATTCCTTTCTTAGTGCTCACTTACGTTATATAAAGAACCTACATGCAAAATTTCAGGATTCTAGCTTCAGCGGTTTGGGCTGTGCGTTGATCTCTGGGTATGTCAGTCAGTCAGTCTGTCAGTCAGTCAGTCACCTTACTCTTTTATATATATAGATAGATATAGATATATAAAATTCTCGTGTCACAATGTTAGTTACCATACTCCTCTGAAACGGGTGGACCGATTTTTATGAAATTTGGTGTGAATATCGGGTAGGTTAGAGAATCGACCAACATCATTTTTTATAACTCAATTTTTTTATGGCAAAACAACGTTTGCCGTATCAGCTAGTATAGATATTATCGACAGCGAGAGCGCCATAGACACACAACAGAATTATAGGCCTGGTGGATGTCCTTTTGATTACTTACTTGCAATTACGCCTTTCACTTTTATCTTATACAGGAACAATTTTTTAATATATGTTTTATAATCAGTGTAATGTTCTTTTTATTTTTAAAAACAATATTATAGCGGAGACCAAGGTGGTCGACTCGAAAATTTATATTGTACGAACGTACTCGTAATTCTTGATTAATGATATTGTTTGTATGCGAAACAGGGCTTATTAAGTTCTTAAGTATTTTAATAGCAATGATTATTTAATTATATACATTGAAAGGTCTCAGTAAGATAAGGAATAAAAATATTATCTTTCGTGACGGTAGTATATCATGACGTAATATGCAGATAATTATCTATAATGGACTGGGTATGTGTGTGTATAACTTGTGTATACAGACGTATATGACAATTCGTCTAAGTAAGCCGGTTAGTCAAAAACTTAGGAACTACCCAAGTGAATCTATCTATATCTATATTAATATTATAAACGCGAAAGTTTGTAAGTATGGATGGATGGATGGATGTTTGTTACTCTTTCACGCAAAAACTACTGAACGGATTTGAATGAAACTTTACAGTAATATAGCTTATACATCAGAATAACATATAGGCTACTTTTTGCAGCGATAACCGACATATACGCGGGTGGAGCCGCGGGCAACAACTAGTTATGTATAAGGTTTGTATTGAAAGTAAAATATGGCAAAGTGCATGTTGTATTTTTGTGTACACGTTTACACTTTACACATTACAAAACTCTAAATAAAGCATTTAGTACGCAAATGCCCTCACTAATCTATATAATAGGTCTTTACCTATGAAATTGCTGTTTTGTATGCAATAAGTGAAAGTACTAATTTTTTCAAACTTTTTTATTTCTGATTCGAAGTAAGCACCCATGCAATCGACGCATCTTTGCCAACGCATTGGCAGTTTATTGATGCCCTTCTTGTAAAAATCAGCTGGACAGGAGGCAACAAACTCTTAAAAGGCATTTTGTACTGCCTCTCGGGAATTAAATTTTTTACCCATTAAAAAGTTGTCAAAATTTTGGAAAAAGTAATAGTCGGTAGGTGCAAGGTCTGGTGAGTATGGCGGATGAGGGAGAGCTTCCAACCCCAGCTCTTGTAGCTTGGAGACTGTCTGTTGCGAACTGTACCAAATGATGTTCTCAGTTCAGGCAGTCTCCAAGCTGCAAGAGCTGGGGTTGGAAACTCTCCCTCCTGGTGAGTATGGCGGATGAGGGAGAGCTTCCAACCCCAGCTCTTGATATATATAGATATAATTGGAATGAAAAGGTAGAAAAATGAATACAAAAAAAATTATGAAATAAGCATAAAAGATATTGTCTATTAAAATAATGAAGAGGAGCTCGATAATTTAACAAAAGAGTACAAAAATGATTGACTTATTATTATAATTCAGATGGATGGGTTGAAAAAAAGAGATATTTCAAACATGCATAGTATAAACACACAATTGTGAGACTTCAGTTTATAAAAATAACAATCTGGGGAGCCAAAATCAAAACAATAATATATATTTCATGTATTTTCAAAACTAAAATATTTCGGAAAATAAATTAACATCAGACACGAAAAACAAAACTAATTACAAATGACTTGAGCAAGTTTTTAAATTAAATTTGCTTCAAAGCAAAACAATGAAATACTTACAAATATTTTGGTGTATTTCAATTAACATCACTGCTAGACACGTCGCTTAGAAGTGGCCATTCTATGACTAAGATGATTTGAAGATGAAGCATGATCGTGAAACTGTTTAAGATAGACAAATTGTCAAGACCACCGACACACGTGTCTCTCTTGATAAGTCCAGAAATCTTTACGGTAATGATGAGAGAATTACGAGAGAAGATTTATAACGGGTGGTCCGGTTTTTAATATATACAAGGTCACTAACTCTATTAGCGCCGTCGTTTTACCTATTGCGCCAGACAGTTGAATCATTTCATCGTTTAAAGAAGTGTCTTGACACATTCTAGTAATATGATCTGTGTGTCTAAGGATTAGAGTCAGAGTTATGGGGTTTAAAACTGTAGAATATTTTGTCGGAAAATCTAGTTCAATTTTCGTGGCACACCACCACACAATTTAGTGTTAGTTGGAATAAAAACGGGAAAAAATTTAGATCTTTTCCGTTCTTGGGAATTCTCAAAATGTTCTTCAAATCTAATAAAGATTACCAATTGACTTATGGTAGAAATGATCTTGCATCTTGTTATACTGAGAAAAAGTAAAATTCTAATACTGGAAGAAAGCAGATTTAGATTAAAATTTAACGCGAGATTTAGACCACAAAGAAAATAACAGAAATGTTATTTAAGACGTATGTCGGTGACAGTCTAACTTTAACCTAGATGAGCATGACTCAGCACTCTGGTCCCGAAGCGACTTGCCTTTAACAACAGCCGCCTGTCTTGAGTACACGCATAAATATTTGTAAATAACGTCATGGGGACTATCCAATGTAAACGTTTGAAATATTGTAAGATTAGTACGCACCTGTCATACAAAATTTGTCTTGTTATGAAAACGAAATAGCAGAACGTAATAGGCGTAAATACTATTTGCTATTTTCTTTGATGTTTAATTTTCTATATTAGAGTATTTGAATTATTGGCCGTTAACGTCAGGGCCAATTTTTCACGCAGAACACAATTTCCTTCTTCAAAAATATTTTCATATTTCCACACTTGGGTATCGATATTCGTATGCATCTATGTGATATTCTTTGATACAATGTCCGTGTTTGTTCCAATTCCAAAAATCCAATTTCGTTAGACGATAAAGTAGTCACTAAGTAACTAACATTCATGAAAAACACTCTTGAAATTTTTCACGAATATTCTTTTTATATCAAATACCTCAATCGAATATTTCAACCTAATAATATAAGATTGTTTTAGAGCGTTCTTATCGGTAAAGTCTACAAATAAACCTTCAAAAATTATTTACGCATTCGGCGACGACAACCGCAGGCCTTACAGCAAAATATTTATGAAAGCAATTGCGCTAGTACCCGATGAGAAGAAGCCAATTATATCTATCAACGTAATAGTTTAACGAAATCGAAGATGAGATCTAAAAACCGATTGGCCTGATTCTAATCAAGAATTCGGTTTACACGGTTAACCAAATAGATTTAGAATTTATGGCACTTGGTAAATTAAGAAATGTTTCTTAGGCTTTCCACCACTCGTGTTTTTCTAAAAACGCACTGATATTATATGCAAGCGTTACTAAATTGTGTCGATTGACGAATTGGCAATATTTAAGATTCCTATTCGAGTCTATACCCTCATTACAAAACACACTCAGGTAACACATTAAATGCCACACGAGTACATTTATCATCAAATGTCATATAATTGCGCCTTTGAAAGGCTTCACAGGCCGACACTTTAATTTTATGTGTGTCTAGGTAAGCAAGAGACCTAGGCCCGCATAACTATATACTTATGGATTGTCTAGATCTACAAGTTGAGATTATATGACCTCCTACATTCCTAAAAAGATGTTAGGAATTTATATTAGACACATAGCTCATTTGAGATTGTTTTTCTTTTTTTAGACGACCTTTTGAAAAATAAGTACTTAATAAGATTCTAAATTTAATACTAAGTAGTGTTTTTAACAAGTAGTAGTTCTATTCCTAAGTCAGATACGGTATCCTACTGTCTCGTGTTGAAGGATTCGATGACACTTATGATATGGGGCGCCAGTAAGGTGACGGAAAATTCAAAATTACTTCAGCGCTAGTTTGGTACTTATTCGTAACCCTTATAGAAAAAGGATTCAGACAATGACAGAGTTCAGTGGGTCAGCAAAATTTTGCGGTGGTGTCAAGTGATAGACTTACTATAGTTCATCATACCATCACAAAACGTATTAACAATTATTATCTTTTTAGGTTCCCATGAATAACAGTGTTTTTCTTAAATGAATCCCACAGTGAATCGATCGATTGAGTTAAAATTTATGGGTTGTGTTAATTTATAGCAATTCCGAATAGTGGCAGGGTTCAAATCAATACTTTAGTTTAGCAAGTGTACCACAATATTTAGTCTGTATTCAGATGACTAGTATAAATTTTTGAATGACTGATGTAACTAAATATCCAAATTTTGATACAGTCAGTGCTACAATGTGTGTCACTGTGAAGCATTATATTTAATATAAGATTGAGGTTAGGAGATAGAGAAACTGTTTTTTGTGTTATAATTTTGTCACTTATCTTGAGTAATAATCAGTTGCTGGTTAAATTACACAGGACAAGCCATTACCATATTTATTATCTTTAAAATACGTACTGACTGGTGAGTGGAGGCATGATTGATTCATCATTTATGAAACTAACTATTTCTTTAATATTTATTTTATGATATCTTTAATATTAATAATATCTATTTATGAAAATCTGGGCTCTACTATAATATGCATGTATTACACATATAAACCTTCTTTTTAAATCACTCTATCTGTTCCTGAAAACTGCATTAAAATCCCTTGAGCAGTTGAAAAGATCGAAGCAAACAGACAACGGAAGCGGACTCGGGAAAGCGACTTCATTTTAATTTATACTATGAAAAGATTATACAATTATTATCATTTTAAACTGTTATATTTGTTTTTAATGAAATTGATTACAAGAAACTATCCTCCTACTATCTATAACTATCTTTCAAATTAAGCTTTAAAATTTCTTTACCAGAATCGAAATTAACTAAAACTTTATTTTCATCTTCTTCCTATGGAGAAGATGAAAATAAAGTTTAAAGATTTAGATAGTAAACTCTATAGTTTACTATCTAAATCTTTAAAAGTAACATCTGTCTCATCGCTTGTAGCTTCCAATAAAACTGTGTTTCTAAATAAGAGTGCGTGTGCTTCCAAATGACAGTCCCATACAGTGTCGCCCGTTAACTGCCCAGTTTATTTTTGACTTTCTTATAAACAGATATCACAAAGAAGGCCCTGTTTGAGAATGTAAAGAGAAATTTGGAAATGAGATTTACGTTCCAGTTTTATGTACAGTTCTGGTGCCTGCTGCGATGTTGCACAACTGCATTCGGTGTTTTAAAAATTAAGAAGCCAAGATTTTCTTTATAGCGATTTCTTTTTGTATATCATACATGCCTATAGTTGGTTTACTAGTAAACTGTTTTATAAAAACACTATATAATATTTTTTTAGTAACCAATTGTTAACTTATAAAAAAATAACGATAATTTCAAAAATGCCTCATAACATTTTTTTTATACCAGGTAGATTTTGGAACTAAAAAAACACACTCAATGAAGGCAGAGAAAAACATTTTGGAAAATAAACAGCTTAATCCGAGAATCTATAGCACCGTTAAAATAAATAAAAAATAAAATGGCACCTGTCACTAATTCAAATAAACACTGAACAATGGCACATCGACAAACTTCATTAAATTTCGATATTCGTATCGAACGGCAATTCGTTATTTGAATAACGCAATGCGCGGTCACGCCGCACGCGCAGCGGTCTGAGACTGGCTGGAGTCAGAGCACTCAGAGCTCACCGCACGCATCATTCACCTCTATAACCCATCTCTTTCACACACATTGCCATATTTATAGTAAGAAAAGGACACGGAAAACTCGTATTTTTTTACTGTCATCTTGTGGAGGCGTTATTTTGCAAGGCTCTATAGCCAAGGACGTTACAAAACAATATTGGAATAAAAACATAAATATATTTGTAAATTGTTTCTTGTGAAATGACAGCTGTCTAGAACAGACGGCCAGTTGGACAGGCTGAGAACTTTATTTTTAGGTCGCGTCATGCCGCGCTAAAAGCACGTGGTTTATGGGCAAATTAACTTGTTAAATTTTGCTGCTTTTATGTTAGTACTAAAGTGTCTACGTGAGAGCTTATTATCGTAAACATGGGTTTTCATTTTAGTTCAAGTTTCCTTACGTTATCACAGTCAGACAGGACATATTTGTCAAATTGTGGAAAACAGTAATCATTGTTTATGGTGGTAAAAGCAAGTAAGTGAATTTTTCCTAGGAGTGAAATTGTTTAAGAAACTTCAGTTATGACGATTTAGTCTTTTCGTGACTATCAAACTGATGAATCAGTAAAAACTAAAAACCTAAACTTTAAACACAGATTTGTAATTTATAGTTAACTTATTCTAACGTATGTAAACTTGAAATGTAAAAAAATACAAGCGAATTGAGAACCTCCTCCTTTTCTTAAGTCGGTTAAAATTAATGTCATATGACCTGACAAATTTTTATTTAATCAAAATATACATGTATGTAAACAGAATGTATGTTTACTTTGTTTTAATTTCAGAGCAAAACGGATGACGTTTCAAGTGAATATTTTTTCCAGTAAACTTGATTTTCTGAAGTTGACCGATTTTCTCAAGCAGAGAAAACCGTTTCTATTTTGTATAAGTTACTTAATTGAAATAATTTAGGTTTTAATGTAAAAAACAAAATGTTTTTTTAATAAATCTCCAGAATTCAGAACTCGTGAACTGGATAAGTGACACTTCACCAATATCGAATATTTCCTGTCATATTTTCTTGTCATAAACCCAACATGGTATTAAAGTTGAGTCAAGTTTTTTGTTCGCACGATCTATGGTAGATAAGAGCTATTGACCTGCTATTGCCGACCAATATCAATAAAATCAACAATTAATACCTCGTTATCGAGTTAAAGGAAGGTATGCGAGGTTTCACTCGATTAAATACTTTATGCCCATATACGCCTACATATTTATTATCTTGTCCGTCTGTCATTTCAGTATAGTTTTTATGATTTTTCGTAATTATGGGGATTCTATTTATTGTGGTTTCCTGTTGATTAAAATTAATTTAATATAATTAAACTTAAAAATTATAGTACTTACAACTTTTTATAGATATACCACCATTAACTTGTCCAGCAAAAAGTCCCGCCTAATTAAAAGGTCTCGCAAAATGTTCATTTCCTACTGTATGTTGAGTTCATCGATTCGTGAAAAAGACCATAGTTATAATGACTTTTAGTAGCATTGACTGCATGTGTGGCCTAGTGATTTCAGCGGTCCTCAAGCTGCTTTATGCTGTGTAAGTGTTGTGGGTATAAATTCCCCATGGGACTACAGTTTGTGTGATACAAAAATAAATTGTTGTTCGAGTTTGGATGTTCTTTTGGTTTCTTTCATGTGTGTTTGTAAAGTTCACCGCGACACAGGTTTCCTAATGCGGGAGTTGTCTATGAAATTAAAAATATTACAAAAGTGGATTTAATGTCTAAGGATTTTCCTTGTCAGTCCACTTTCATTTTAAATACTCTCTCTTATGATAGTAATTCTTCCTTTGAGTTTTCCCTTTCTTTCTGTGCTAGTTGAAACTGTGCTACTTTCTGTGCTAGTGATATATTACGTAAAGTCAATTCGCTTAGATACGGTCACTATGATCGCGCCGCCGTCACACGTGCGGCTTTTTGGCGAAGCCGCCACGAAACTAAAGAACCCGCCTGCGGTGTACACTTACAACACGTATGATTTTTCAGTTTACGCCGAAGCAGTGTAGTGAATAGTTGTGTTTGTTCACTCTTCTAACGTGTAAACTGAAAATGTTTTAATAAAGGCTAGGAAGATGAGATGTTTTTATTTTTCACTAGTTGTTGCCGGCGGCTCCACCCGCGTGTATGTCGGTTATCGTGACAAATAGTAGCCTATGTGTGATTCTGATGTATAAGCTATATTACTGTAAAGTTTCATCCAAATCGGTTCAGTAGTTTTTGCGTGAAAGAGTAACAAACATTCATCCATCCATACTTACCAACTTTCGCGTTTATAATATTAGTATGGATGTAACTTGTCTATACTTTTTTTTTTTTTTTTTTTTATGTATGGTCCGCCATAATGACTCTACTCTGCCTGATGGAAAGCATAAGCAGAATCCAAGAGTGGTGGTCACCATACCTGCTGCGAATGCAGACAATGCAGTATGGCGACCCACACCATGGCGGCCTAGTGATGCTTCTGCATCTTTTAGTCTAGTCAACAAGTATGGAACTTGTTGACTAGACTATTTGGGCCTCCTACCAATATATATTCATATTTCACAACAATAACCACAATTGCGTGCTGATGTACCGACACTATCTAAACGAATGGACTTTACAATAACATGGTGGCAGTAAAATGCGCGGCTGCGCGACGTACCTCTTGTCGATACGTGTTTCATTTTTTTATGTTTTGCGAGGAATCAAAAGTATTATATTTAGGGCCAGTTTCAGCAGTCCTTGACAAAACGTTAGATATTTATCTGCCATATAACACAATTTGACAGATAAAAGTTGCTAATACTTAAATGTGTATTTGACATACCTTGGTTTATGTCTTTATCTAAGACTTGTGAAACCGAAATCTGTAGTTATTTGACAGATAAGTTCATAATAGTCTATTGGCGACAGATAGACAGCTCTTACTGTTATTAAATACTACGCATTAGATATTTTTTTAATTAATATTTTTCGAGATAAAGTTCCGTGAAAAGAGAAGATAGAAGATAATACGTGCTTAAATATAAAAACATATTTAAGAAAGTTCTCCGTTACTTCGTCCGTTAAATAAGGACTTAATTTATGTATTTAGACATGGAACAGCTTTATACGGAAACGACAATGAGTATGTTAACCTCAACCTAAAGGCCGAGCAAGGTGTTGACTAATAAATAATAAATTTATTAACTATTAATGCATTCACTCAGACCGGTAGCTACAGTTGTTAACAAATTGAAGGAAGTGCAAAATACTTAGTATTACTTACAGTGAATAAACGATAATATATTAATTGTAGCAAGGTTTTAAGATTTTAAAACTTCTAGAACAGGTAGTATAGGTAGATTAGGGCTGCCAGATAGGAACTTATCAAATCCGGGACAATTCTAAAAAAAAAGAACAACGGTGTCGGGTCGCTCAGTTTTGACCGTAGTAAAAATTTGTTTATAGTGATAAATTCAGTGGAATTTTGCTATTTTTATTCGATTTTCTGACTCAGCTTTGCAAAACTGATAAAATTTCTGAGCAAGACAAAGTTGATAGGAGTCTGCAGTTCGGATTTGATTAAATTCATGGACATTGGATTTCGCTTTTTAGTCCATAAACTATTCAGTTGACTGAATGCTGTGACGTTCGTTTTTAGCTGATGGTGTTACAAAGCTTGTAGGTTTTCGGAATCCGTTACAATAAGGTCTAATTACTGGACACGGGACAAGACGCAAAATTCCGTGACAATCCCGGGTTTTCCGGCCATCTGGCAACCCTAAGGTAGATAGCTGATATAAGGAGTAACTAAGTCTAATTTCGGTTTTTGTTGTAGCGCGGGTAGCACCGCGGGGCTCAGCAAGTTAAAAATAGGCTTAAATAAACTACGATTTCGATCGATGTTCTAGTTTTATAAATACATAGATATTTCTAGTACAAATGGCCTTTATAGTAGAAATACACACATCAAAAGTGTCTAGGGATCAAGCATTTTTATGCGGATTTCTTGAGATTGAGATGTGGCTTTGGCCCTGGCCTGCTCAGTCGCCAGACTTGAACCCGATTGAGCATGCATGGGATATGCTACAGAGAAGAGCTCTGCCGAATATGGAGGGTATCCAGTCGCAAGA
This sequence comes from Diaphora mendica, assembly GCA_949125395.1. Classification (NCBI taxonomy): domain Eukaryota; kingdom Metazoa; phylum Arthropoda; class Insecta; order Lepidoptera; family Erebidae; genus Diaphora; species Diaphora mendica. The sequence goes on from OX421333.1 coordinate 9,071,811, forward strand.
AGACCTTTTTTTGTTGTTGCAACGAACATGGGCGGCCATTCCACAGCGTGTTTGGATGAACTCATTTTGAGTATGCCAAACCGATGTTCTTGTGTTGTTAGTGTTCGCTGTAGAAACACGGATTATTAATTGTTTAAGTTACCTAATAAAATTTTAAAGAAAACTGTTATTTCAGTCTTTTTTTCGAACTTTAATGTTAGTGGTTCAAATTTCAAAAATCCCTTTATTAGGAAAATGGCAAATTTCTTTATTAATGCAAAGGTGACTAGGTTTATCGTTACTGTGACAAACGAAAACACTTTATTTGATGAATCCTTAAAGAAAATTTTAATTAATATCAATCAGGAGAAAAGTTATTGCAAAAATATATGTTGATCCCTAGACACATATGTTGATCCCTAGACACTTTTGATGTGTGTATAAATAGATGGCGTAGTAATGAGTCATGTAAACAGATGATTGCTTTAATTGTGAAGTACATTCACTTTCGATGAGATTGTGCATTAACTATGGTATCGACACTAATATTATAAATCGATCGAAAATCGAAAGTAAGTCTGTCTGAAAAACCGGTGAATCAATTTGGATGAATTTCGGTATAGAGACAAATTGGACCTTTAGTAAATTAAAGTAAATTAAATTACACCACCACACACCATGCTACAGCGCAAAGAGTATATTTCCCTATCATTAGTCTGTACGACAGGTTCTCAGTTGACCGGGCTGAAGTTCGTGAGAGGCATCGCAGAGAACTTTAAAGGAAGTCGTTGACAGGCACTGACTCAAGTTGATATGGAAATGAAGATTAATTCATTTTTTTATAATTATGATAGTAATACGTACTTATGCCTTATTAGTGTAGACATTGTTAAAGTGACGAGACCCTTCGGTGCAGGAGATTATTTAAAAGAAGTGTAGATTTAATGGAAAGATATTTTGCTTTATTTTTTTACTATTTCTTTTTCGTAATTATTACCTGCATCTTTATCGTAATTATAACCTGTATCTGCTAACCTTTTTTTTTCCTTTCGGAAATCCCCTCGGATACCACCTCCTGGTGGCATGTCGGACTCGAACCGACTTAAACCGCACGCCGTCTCGGGAACTAGAAGCCGGGGAACCAGGTGTACCCTAGCAAGGAAAACCCTGGAACCCCGACGTACCTCGGGCTATCTGCGGTTCGTAGATGGCCCTCTACTGTGTGGGAACCCCGGTGTTCCCGTTACTAACCCCAGGGCGCGCACGCTCCGCAGCATCCACGCCTCCACCCGAGCCTGCTTCTGCTAGCAGCAGGCAGCAGCGAGCAGCGAGCAGGCTTGCGCTTATGGAGGACGGAGATCGTTCTGAGATCTCCGGCGCCCGAGTCGCCTGCGGGACCTGGCCCGTTCCCGGGCCTGGCGGGCCGGTAGAGTTCTAAACCTCTCCCGGTCCCGCTCCACCGTCTCCTTGGCAACCTGCTAGCATGGCAGGTGCAAAAATACATTTCATATAACATGACTGTCAATTAAATGCGTGGTTCATAGATACCAAAGAATATTGTGTTATTATTATCCTCCTCAACTAGCAGTAGTAGTATAATCAAGTTTCTGAACACAGCGACTTATACAGCTTATTCTGTACTTACCTGAAACAAAGAAAAAAATGATTATTAAGTACAGTTTTAAAAAAAAAATGACATTAAAGACGAGTTTACTGAAAGGTTTACTTTCAGTAAACTCGTCTTTAATGTTGTTCTATTTCGTCACTGAGTTAGTTTCTCAAGATACGCCATAATACTCTCATGTTACATAGCAGGTAATAAAAAAATAGTTTAAAAAATCGATCTTTATTAAATTTTTATATATATTTTTATGCGTATGGAACCAACTTTTGTAAGCGTGTTTTTAGGTTTTTTTAGACTAAAATAATGTTTTTCTTTAGAGGTAGAGTATTTTTTTAAATATTAAAAACTATAGGTTACGTTATTAAGTATGAAAAGATAGCCGCTGAAGAGAACATTTTGACGTAAATGTCTAAGCGATTTAAAGGTCAAACTGATTAAGCTGGTAAAACTTTTGTGACAGTTCAACGTGCGTCAGATGCTGACGTCACGTTATACCTAACAAGAGTGACATTGACATTTAGGGACAACTGTCATTAAAACGAAAGTGTTGTGGGGATTATAGTAAATGGGTATGACTATTGGTTATTTAATCAAGTTCATTCTAAGTAACAGATTGAAGATATTAAGACGACGACCACAGAGATTCAATATCAGGTTTTACAACTTTTGAGAGAGTCGTCAAAATTAAGCTTCCCGGAATAGACAAACTCAGTCTGATGAACATTGTTTTTAGTGTGACAGCACACTCTTAGCTATCAATCTGAAGTTTCCGACGCATAAGACAAAGTTAGTCTCGTCTTAAATATTATCATCACAGACCGGACAGAATCAATCTAAGTTTTAATATCCGTATAACATCATTCAGTTAAAAATACGTAATTGCTGAACTGAAAAAGCGTGTGGTTCGAGTAGTAACATTATAAAAGTACTAGTTGTCATTCAGCAGCCCGCATGGTGGCTCATATGCATATAAAGCACTCAGGGATAATATACCTTTGTAACAGTGAAATAATTTTTAAAATCTGAAGCTTACCCCGATTATATAAACTCAAAAACATTGTCTATTTTACAAGCTTTTATTTAACTTCCAACGTATGTATGTTACGGTGGAATCTTGCAATTCAATTTTAAAGCCGATATCTTCATTCGATTTTGTTGAAATTTTGCAAGCATATACAGCGTGACAATGCAATATTATGATGACATGGAGTTGATCTGATGCTGGAGCTGGAAGGAATATGAACTCTGTGAAGAAACGTCGCAACATCACCAAGTTTGGACTCCTTTGATTCGTCTCGACGAGTACTATAAGGGCATTCCAATAAAAGCTTGGTTTCAAAAATATTTTTAATTTTAATTTATATTACTTTTAGTGTAGAAATGGTGATCAATCATTATTTGCAGCACATACTGTAAGGCTTTAATTAAACAATTTTTCTAGCTTAGCTATTTGTGTGTGACAATGTTCACACAGGTCGTGACACTGGAAGTCGTGACCGGTTCCTAATAGCATTATGTACACATTCTCATGTAGAAATAATCGAACGTTTAATTTTTTCCGGCTTTGGAGACCCGCCTCTTGGAGACGCAACCTCGTTTACGTCTCCTCCCGTAGCGATATACTGCTGTTCCCCCGTTTTTGTAACATTCTTCATTGTTGCTTCGCTCCTACTGGCTTAGCGTTATGATATATAGCTGGAAGGAATATGAACTCTGTGAAGAAACGTCGCAACATCACCAAGTTTGGACTCCTTCCTCGATAAATGGGCTATCTAACACTGAAATAATTTTTCGAATCGGACCAGCGGTTCCTGAGTTTAGCGCGTTAAAACAAATAAACAAACTCTTCAGCTTTATAATATTAGTATAGATTCTGCAGAATGAAAGGAAAGCTAAGATAGTTAGGCCCTGTTTCACTCTTCGTATAGTTTCTCAAATAGAAGGTTTGACACAATTTATATGAAAATGATATATTTATCAGCTGTCAGATAAGCTATCTGTAACTTATCTGTAACCAGAGAAACAGGTCCTTAATATTTTATCTACGTCTAGTAACACGTGCTACTAGTTAATTAGAAATTTCTGAAAACAAGTCGATTCTGACAGCTCGCAACCGGCAATGTTTTTGTATTGTTAGCTGTGCCAGGCAATTTAAACGGTATCACGTATCAACTAAAGGCCCGTATTCACTTTGATTAGTTCGAGTGCAGGTGTTAAGCGCAGGCAATCAGCGATTGGTAGAAAATACGTGTGGAGCGCGAATTCGCTGCCCACACGTACCTTTTTTTTTTTTTTTAGAAAAGACAACTCCCGCACTAGCAATAAATCCCGTGTCGTGGGGGACTTTACAAACATACATGAAACGACACAAAGAACACCCAGACTCAGAACAACAATTTGTGGATCACACAAAGTATTGTCCTACGTGGGATTTGAACCCACGACACTAGTATGACGACCCACGACGACTATGAAGTAGGAAACGGCGTGGTGACCGCTAAACCACTAGGCCAAACGTGCAGTCTATTGTGGTAATCGTACTATGATAATACATCTATATAGTTTTAATTACACTTACACTCTTTTATAACATTTACATACCTACAACAAATCTACCGAAACAATGGCATTGATAATTTTACTAAAATGTATGTGTTGTGAGATCAAATGAAAAATTGTAATTATGTAGATTGTTGAATCATTACCATATTAATTAACATAAAACGTAAAGTCATTCCGTTCGAAATAAAGGGATTACCTGGAAAGTATTACGGTAGATAGTAAACATGTGGTGGTTTTACCTGGAAAACTTTACAGGTAAACTGCCAGAAGACTGTCTATATACGCAAGCATATAGGTGCTTTAAAAACAAAATCATATGATTGTTAATACTACAATAAATAGATGATTTTCAAATTGGCGATGTTTAATCAATTATTTCGTATAATGTACCAGCTCTTTAGATTAAAACAGACGGAAAACCCGGCAGAATAACACAATAGTAAATGACACAACATTACGTTAGCTATTATAGGTATATCACTGTTTCCAACACCCTTGTTAATAGTTAAAAACTTTAACAAGAATAAAACAGAAAAACAATCGGCTTTCACAGTTATTTTTGCAGTTTAAGAACGTTTATATCTCAAAATTACATGAGTCAGCTAGTACAGGATAAAGGTGATGTGTCTTAACCTTCCAACATAATACAAATGCAACTGCAAAAAGTCTATGGATCCTCGATCTAAACAAGTTTTTGTGCCGGAATAAAACACCCAACTTGTCTATGTCTATAAATAACACCGGCGCCAAAACTTGACCACTTTTGGGTACACACAGAATACTTGGACTCTTCGGTGCTTCAATCTGGAAGTTTATTACTAACGAGCGATTACCCAAACTTTACCAATATATAACGAAAAGCTTAGTACCAAGAGTTACCAGAAACTTTGCATATACCTAGTATTATTCTACAGCGCGTAAACATTGATTCTTTTAAATTCAGACTTTAAGGCCTGTATTCACTTTGCTTAGTGCGAGTGCAGGTGCTTAGTGCGGGTGATTGGTGGAAAGTTTGACTGCACGTTTGGCCTAGTGGTTTAACGGTCACCACGCCGTTTCCTACTTCGCCAAGTGTCGTGGGTTCAAAACCCACGTAGGACAACACTTTGTGTGATCCACAAATTGTTGTTCTGAGTCTGGGTGTTCTTTATGTCCGTTTCATGTATGTTTGTAAAGTCCCTCGCGACACAGGATTTATTCCTAGTGCGGTAGTTGTCTTTAAAAAAAAAGAATAGTGTTTAGAATTTAGATAACAGGGAGTACTCGCCAGTCTTTGCTATAAAAACTCACATCGAAAGGCTTCGATCGACTGTTAGTCATAGGTAACTATATAGTAATAAATAGTATAATAATTCACTTTATTGTACACCAGATTAATTACATAGGTAACACAAAACTAGGAGGTACAATCGGCGGCCTTATCGCCCAAAGGCAATCTCTACAGGCAACCACGGAGTAGTATCATCAGCTTATCGCAGTCCACCGCTGGACATGGGCTTTTCCCATTGTACGGGATTCTGCTCGATTTTGGGCTTATCATTTATGGTATGACTTTGGCTAATCTAAGTGATCACCATCAGTAAAATTACGACACTTTCTGAATATCTACAAACTCGATTCATTAGCGCCATATTCAAGCTTGTTATAATTTAAATAAAAAAATAAGTTGGATATCGAAGTACACACCATTTAAGCCTTATAGTCCGTCGATAGGTACATGTCATTTTAATTAAAAACTATACGTTACCTCTCCTTTTATAGCACGGTTGTCAGATCAGGTCCCTTACAACGGTTGGCTGCAAAACGGGCCTATTTTGCATAGTAAAGCCCGTCTGATTGGACTATAAATATTGTAGGAACGTCGATATAAATTGAAATAAAACACGATTGTGAAACTAGTAGAATTTGAAAGTGTTACAATGTTGAAAAAAGGAATGCATTTGTTGTTAGGTGTTTTGCAAGCATCATGTGTATGTGTGACTGATATATTCGTGATAAAAAATGAATACCCACATAATACAACATCGTAAATCGTAATTCCTAAAGTATCTTCAGCCCTCTTTTGCATGTTGATTTTTTTATTGAAATAATTAGTAATCGGAGGCCATTCCCAAAGGCAGTTACCTACCTACATACCTACTTAGATTGTCTTCTTAATTATGATTATTGTCCTGTCATTTATTAACTCATTTATTTCATGTGTTATGCTCTTCGTTCATCCGCGGACTTAATGCCCAAGGCATTCTCTTCCAGTCAACCTAGGGTGGTGAAGAAATCTTGTAGGGAGGTGCACAGGGGTAGCATGATCATTGAAAAATTCATTGATCCTTTCTTCGGTTCCTTCTTAGCTATAGAAGGCTAGATAGGCTTAGAAGGGAAATTTATTTCAGTTTTTTCTCAGGTTAGAAAAGGGATCGCGCACCTTGGTCATAAAGAAGTCTTTTACAATTCTGACACATAAAATACACATGGCAAACTCATTCTAACTAGTTACTAATAAGCATTTACCGCTAATGAACACCAGTTACACCAGCGCTAGCTATGGCTGGTTGCCAACCCTATCATTTCAAAAGTAATATCATATGGAACACGCGAAGTAGTAAAATATATTTTGTAATATTTACAATGTAAGTAATCACATGTCAGCTATCTTAAACTTTATACAAATAAAGTAGTGTTATCCCAAATTTAACTGTGTTCATACAATTAATACTTTTAATTAAAAACTAATTCATTTTACTGAATAAGATAAAGTGTAGATGTCGGTATAATTATAGTTGCGCATTGGTTTGGTGACATTTCTCAAGTACACATATTTATTTTATATATGCATTGTTTGTTTGCCCAATAATTTAGTCGAATTTGACAGATTGTGACCTGTAGGTAATTATTAAAATAACTAGTTGCGCTTATGGCTAGTGGTCTACTCTTGAGACCGTCGTATCTTGATGGTACAAAAGCCATTTCAGTAAATACTCTATTGATCTATTCAATACTAAAAGATTTTTTACAATTGGTCTAAAGTTTAAATAAATATGCGAAGTATGTTAGTACCTATGAATAATCAAATGCACTACAACCCGGTTGAAATGTCAGGCATTTCAAAGTTATGAAAGTAATCGCAAGCGTGGGCGCCCTGATTCCTGCGTACATGATTATATAGTAAATGCAAATTATAAAGTTTTAAAACACTCTATACTGTTAATATATATCTATACTAATATTATAAACGCGAAAGTTAGTATGGATGGATGGATGTTTGTTACTCTTTCACGGAAAAACTACTGAACGGATTTGGATGAAACTGTACAGTAATATAGCTTACACACCAGAATAACACATAGGCTACTATTTGCCGCGACAACCGACATATACGCAAGCGGAGCCGCGGGTAACTACTAGTTATACATATTCTCGATACAACTATGACAAACATTTAATATAATATAAACTAACTTTCCCTAGTTCCGCCACACGCGGTCAATTTAGCAGTTAGTTCACACCACGTGCAATCAGAACTGAGACGAACTTACAGGATGTCGGTTAGCCCCCGACGTTGTGACGATCAGTAGCTCAGTTTAGTATGCGTCTGTCGTACTGTCGAGACTTCGATGTACGACTTGAGCGTGTCCAGACATCGCCTGTATCCAGAAATATAACTAGCTTTGCTGTCTGTACATTGTAATTTATATTTTTAAAGAACTAAGGTAATAGACAACCTAGTAAAAACATTTTCAGTAGCATCATCATTAAAGAAATAAAGATATTGTAAAGGATGTAAAGAATGCTACAGGCCCAGGCCGCGATACCTGAAAAAAAAACTACTTCAAGAACTGGACCTAATTAAAATAGGACCATACGGGAAGCACCGGCTTTTATATAAAAAAAGAATCATCAAAATTGGTTCAACCAGTTGAAAGTTCTGAGATAACAAACATAAGCAAAAATACAGTCAAATCGAGAACCTCCTTCTTTATTGAAGTCGGTCAAAAAAACAGAGTTCAGGTACCCGTGTGTCCACCTATCTTATAATAACAGAGATCGCCACTACACCATAACTTATAAAATCAATAAAGAATTTCCAATTTAAATAAGCTATAGAATGTGCAAGTAGTTGAAGAGATATGGACTGCCCTAGACCGGTATTAAAGGTTCTCCTGGAGAGGAAGCCTTCGTTCAGTAGTGGATAGCGAGAGGCTGATACGATGAAATAATTAAGATTCAATTTCAATGTATCCTTTAAATATTCATCAGGACATCACTAAGCATCAAACTCTATAATACAAGGTGTTTTTCCTACTGAGGAAAACTCGGAAAGTCTGTTATCAAGAACTGGAATTAGTCAAACGAATAAATTAAAATGTCATCAGTACGAGGAATTATTTCCCGATATTAACTTCTGATTGGCATATTTACCTGCTATGAGTAATAGGTTATTGTGTTCATTGAATTTCCATTTGCATTTCGTAACAGGTTAAACATTAGGTCTTTACCTATGAAATTGCAGTTCTTCAGTACTGGTCATTACAAATAAAAAAAAGTTTGTAATGGCTCTGTATTCTAAATTCAAATCAATTTTGTTTTAAAACCATGACATTCTATTTAACTCAGTCTTAACGCGACACAAACGGCACGTAACATCAAAAACATTTACGGAGAGAACTGCATAAACGAACGCACAACCGTTATTGGTTTTCCCGGTTCCGTTCTGGAAATTTTGACTTGAAAAATGAAGCTCGTGGTCGTCCGGAGACTTTGTTTAACAATAATGAATTTAAGGCGATTGTGGAAGCTGACGAAACTCAATCTACAGCTGAGCTAGCAGGAGCTTTTAATGTAAGCATCAAAACAATATTGATCCATTTGCGACAAATTGGCAAGGTAAAAAAGCTTGATAGATGGGTGCCCCCACCTTAACGATCGCCAGCGCAACGTACGCGTCGAGACTTGCCTTGCGCTGCTCAACAGGCAATGAAATGAAGGAATTTTGATACGAATTCTTACGTGCGACGAAATATGGATTCTGTTCGACAATCGAAAGCGCTCAGCAAGTTGGTTAGACCCTGGTTCAGCACCAAAGCAATGCCCTAAACCAAAAATAACCCCTAAAAAGGTGATGGTCACTGTTTGGTGGTCTAGTGCGGGTGTGATTCACCACAGCTTTTTACAAAACGGCATGAGCATTAATGCAGATGTGTACTGTGAAGAACTGGAGAGAATGATGGAGAAGCTTGCACATCTGCAACCAGCTTTGGTCAATCGGTCGTCCCCACTGCTCCTTCACGACATCGCGCGAACTCCATACTGCGCAACAGACGGTCTCCAAGCTGCAAGAGCTGGGGTTGGAAGCTCTCCCTCATCCGCCATACTCACCAGACCTTGCACCTACCGACTATTACTTTTTCCAAAATTTAGACAACTTTTTAGTGGGTAAAAAATTCAATTCCCGAGAGGCAGTACAAAATGCCTTTGAAGAGTTTGTTGCCTCCCGTCCAGCTGATTTTAACAAGAAGGGCATCAAAAAAAATGCCAATGCAGTGGCAAAGATGCGACGATTGCATGAGTGATTACTTCAAATAACAGAAATAAAAAAGTTTAAAAAAATTAGTACTTTCACTTATTGCATACAAAACGGCAATTTCATAGGTAAAGACCTATTATTATTACGGAATATTTAAATACAAAAGCAGGTTTGTCTTATATTCCATGAATATAGGAGGAGGAAGTTTTACTAAGTTATGGGTCCATCATTTTGAAACTTAAACCCTTTCCAATCAACTTCATCCGAAGCCATGTTGCAGAGTTTAATGAATAAGGCCAAATAAGACAGACGAACTCATCCAAAAATGATAAAATCCATTTTGATATTATAAACTCTTAAGGGACTGTCAGTCTATAACGTTTTCACAGCAAAACCGCTGCATCGATTTCTATGAAATTTGACGTGAAGATACTTTGATTCTTAAGGAAGGACATAGGCTACTTTTTACCGCAATAACCGACATAAATGCGGGCGTAACTGCGAGCAAAGCTAGTAAATAAAATAATTACTTCATATATCTCACACATGGCCGTCTGATTCCAAACTTAATAGAGCCTGTTCTATGACCAGACTGTAGACAAACATACTTGTGTATTTCTAAATACATATCTATATATGTATTTAAAAATGAATCGCTGAAATGTATGTACGCGAATAACTTCCGATCGGTTGCATCGAATTCAATAAATCTTTGTTTTATGTGTTCAAAATTGTTAGGACAAGGTTTGTGCACAAGAAATTTTTTTTCCGCGACTGTACACTGCCTTTAGGAAGCTGAGACAGATATAGAGTAAGATCCCAGAGCCGTAAGACACAACTTATTTTCTGAAGCATTTAACTTTCGGTTCTCAGTAGTCTCTTGTGTACTTTTTAATACCTGAATGTTTGTGGAGCTTGCCCGGTGACACCTACGCAGGTACCAGGTGAGAAAGGTAACTAAAAATCAGAGTTACTTAACTTATTTTTTTATGACAGATTTATATATATGTTTTGTAGAATATTACTCTGAAGTCATATAAAAAAAATCAGACTCTTTCCATGGGCCAAAACTTTTATCACACGCTTTAAAGAAAAATAAATGAAATTAATTCATTTTTAAATGTCTGATTTTTTTATATGTTATTAAGATAACTATTACAATGTTATTTTTAATCAGTCAGACAAATTGCAATAACCAAACATCCCCTAAACACAAAAATTACTCAACCATGAGTATGAGCGCGAGAGCACTATGCGCATGCGCTTCAGAGTAAAATATCTTAATATTTGAAAAAAAAACCGACTTCCAAAAACCATCCAACGAAAACTCTATGCCAAAAAATACTAAAAAGCGTAAAATAAATTGGCTCTTCATAAATTGCTATGTGCCAATTCTTGTCTATACCTAATTCTTTATTCATTTAAATAGTAGTATTATTATGTGTGCTAGGTACCTAAAATTTGTTTGAAGTCGGCGCCAAGCCAAATGTAATAGTAGTTACCACACTCGCTATATTTCGAGACGACCATTAACGACGTCGCGTCAGCCCGCGCTTGTCTGCCCGCTTGGGTTGTTTTGCCAGGAGCAGCTATCCGGCAGCGGCAAGTGCGGTACCTCCTATAACATTTTGGTTTGGCGCCGACTTCAAACAGATTTTAGGTACCTAGCACACATAATAATACTACTATTTCAATGAATAAAGAATTAGGTATACACAAGAATTGGCACATAGCAATTTATTAAGAGCCAGTTTATTTTACGCTTTTTAGTATTTTTTGGCAGAGTTTTCTCGTTGGATGGTTTTTGGAAGTCGGTTTTTTTTTATAAAAAGTTTTTATTTTTCCATTTTTAGTGCAAACAATCGTAGGTTATCAGTAAGTAGAACTATTTCATATAATTTCTGCTGATGCGAATAACTTTAGTGGTTTGAACACGTATTAAAACTGAGTATGCTCAGTTTCCAAAATTTTGTTGAGATGCAAGATTTCTGTTACCGAGAACGTGGTCTACGGGGCAATAGAAATCGTGTCCAAGCTTAAATTTCGTGATGAAATAGAAGCAGGCGAGTTACTTAAAGCAAAATACATTAAGGGGTTAGTCATCATAGCGCCTGTGTCATCAGCTCACCTAAATAACTTAAAAGTATACAACTAAAGGTCTATAGATACGTATGAAATTGAAAGAACTATCCTCCAACTCCTAACCGTTGAGGAGTTGTACCTTCCATCATCAGCTTACCTAAATAACTTGAAAGAATACGACTAAAGGTATCATACATACATATGACATTTAAAGATTTATCCTCCAACTCCTAATCGTTGAGGAGTTATACCTTCCATCATCAGCTTACCTAAATAACTTGAAAGAATACGACTAAAGGTAACATACATACATATGACATTTAAAGATTTATCCTCCAACTCCTAACCGTTAAGGAGTTGTACCTTTCATCATCAGCTCATCATCATTAAATGATGACTACCAGACGCAAATACCAGAGTAGCTTCAGAAAATATACGAAAAATATAGTACGTGCCTGAAAAAAATGAGGGTTCCCCTCGATTTCACTGGGATGCATCATCAGATCCTAGTTTCCTTATCATGGTACCACCGTCGGAACATCTCCTTTCCAACAGAAGAAGAATCATCAAAATCGGTTCATAAACGACGAAGTTATCCCCGAACACACATAAAAAAAAATATATATACGGTCGAATTGAGAAACCTCCTCCTTTTTTTAAGTCGGTTAAAAAATACTTACTGCTTTTAATATGTATATCTATTTGATTAAGATAAAATTTATAATTAGTTGTATGAGTATGTTTTGTATGAGTAATTTTTGTGTTTAGGGGATGTTTGGTCATTGAAATTTGTCTGACTGATTAAATATAGCATTGTAATAGTTATCTTAATAACATATAAAAAAATCAGACATTTAAAAATAAATTGAGTTCATTTATTTTTCTTTAAAGCGTCTGATAAAAGTTTTGGCCCATGGAAAGCGTCTGATTTTTTTAAAATGACTTCAGAGTAATATTCTACAAAACATATATAAAAATCAGTCATAAAAATGTAAGTTAAGTACCTCTGATTTTTAGTTACCTTTCTCACCTGGTACCTGCGTAGGTGTCACCGGGCAAGCTCCACAAACCTTCAGGTATTAAAAAAACCGACTTCCAAAAAACATCCAACGAAAACTCTCTGCCAAAAAAACACTTAAAAGCGTAAAATAAACTGGTTCTTCATAAAATGCGTATACCTAATTCTTTATTCATTTAAATAGTAATATTATAATGTGTGCTAGGTTCCTAGAATCTGTTTGAAGTCGGTGCCAAGTGACTATCGCTTAGACTTTTGTAATTGTTCGTTTGTATTCTTTTTGGCTTAGCACCGACTTCAAACAGATTTTAGGTACCTAGCACACATTATAATTATTATTATTATTAAGCCTTTATTGCTGAAACTAAACATACATAAAATAATCTAACTTATAAATTAACACATATGCTACTCCGGTTTAGGGATCAGCGTGTCCTGTGACACATAGGCCTCTTCCAGCTGTTTCCACTCTTTTCTGTCTCTAGCTTTTCTTGACCAGGTAGCGACCCCGACTTTCTTTATGTCATCCATCCATCTTTTTGCCTGCCTGCCTCTTTTCCTTTTACCATCGCGTGGCTGCCACTCCGTTATGATCTTAGTCCATTTTTTTCTACTGTCTCTTGTCATATGTCCCGTCCATCTCCATTTCAACTGTCTCACTTTCTTTATTATATCGTCCACCTTGGTTATGGATCGTATTTCTTCTGATCTTATGCGTTCTTTTTTTGTAACGCCTATCATGCTCCGTTCCATACCTCTTTGACATGTTCTCAGTTTTAGGTTCAGTGCCCAAGTTTGGCATCCATATGTCAGGCATGGCAAAACACACGAGTTGAACACTTTTTTCTTTGCTGCCATGGGAAACTGTTCGCTTTTGAATACCTCCTTAAGTGACCAATATCTATTCCATGCATTAGCTACTCTTCTTTCGATTTCTATGTTCGTTTGGTCTTTGAATGCAATTAGTTGTCCTAGGTATGTATAGGTTCTCACATATTCAATATTTGCATCATCCAGTGTTATAGCTATTTCATCCCTGTTTGTCATTACCTTTGTTTTAGATTTATTCATAGTGAGCCCTATTTTTTTGCTTGCCTCTGCCAACTGTTTCAGCATATCTTGGAGCGTAGTTGCGTTGTCAGCGATTAAGACCAGGTCATCCGCGAATCTCAAGTGATTGAGCTTTTTGCCGTCTATATTTATGCCATATTTTTCCCACTCCAGAGTCCTGAATACACTTTCCAAAATTGCAGAGAAAAGTTTTGGAGATAGCGGGTCTCCTTGTCTTACACCTTTAGCTATTGGGAATTCTTCACCCGTTGTTTCTAATTTTATTTGTGCCGTACTTTTCTCATATATATTTTTCATAATACGTATGTACTTTTTAGGGACTCCTTGTGCAACTAAAGCCTTCCAAAGCGAGTCGTGATAGATTGAGTCAAATGCTTTGCTATAATCCACAAATGCTACGTATAACGCCTTACCATATTCTGTACATTTTTCTATTAACTGATTTAGGACATGCATATGATCGATAGTAGAAAATCCTGCTCTAAATCCTGCTTGCTCTATTGGTTGCTGCTGGTCTAATAACCCTGAAAGTCTGTTTAATATCAATTTAGAAAATACCTTGTATATGTTTGACATTAAACTTATTGGTCTATAGTTTTCAATGTTGTCCCTGTCTCCTTTCTTGTGTAATAATATGATGGTACTCTTAGTCCATTGCGGTGGTATGAACTCCGTTCTGAGGATGGTATTATACATGTCTGTGAGTTTCTTTAGATTTTCAGGTATAGCTATTGACATTTTTAACATCTTATTTGTTATCTGATCTGGGCCAGGTGCTTTATCATTTTTTTGACTCTGTATCGCTTTTTCTATTTCTGATTGTAGCAAATCTGGTATATCTTCTATCTCGTCGTCTTCAAGATTTATGGTTGAATTCTTCGTATTTGGTTCTGCTGCATAGAGCGTCCTGTAGAAATCAGTTGCTGTTTGGATTATGTTTCTTCTTTTTGTCTCCTGCTTTCCAATTTTATTTTTAATGTTTGGTATCAATTTTTTTGACTCTACGAGTTCTTTTAAGGCTTTTTTGACACCGCCCGTCTTTTTTATATGGTAGTTGATAATGTTTATTCTTCTTTTAGTTCTGTCTTTCTTAATACTGTTGCTTATTTTTTTACTTATTTCTGAAATGGCTTTTCGATTATGTTTGTCTTTTTTCATTTTTAAAAGTTGTTTTCTTTCTTCTATTAAAGTTTTAGTTTCATTTTCTATATAATTTGTCTTAGGCTTCGTCAAGTTATTGTGTGATTTTCCAAATATTTCGTTTATTTCCTTATCATAATTTTCTGCTGTCTTGTTTTTTGCCTCTCTTTGATGTTTCATAATATTATTTGTTACGTTATATTTATTTCTGCTTTTTTTCGGTTCCGTACTATTTATTACTGCTCTTACCATTCTGTGGTTGGTGTTAAAATTTAATTGGCTAATGATGTTTACTTTCTGAAAGCATTTTCTGTTGTTAGCTGCTATATAGTCTATTTCATTTTTATATAATCCATCTGGAGATTGCCATGTCCATTTTTTCTTTGTATTTTTGTTGAAGAAACTATTCATAAATGCAAGGTTATTTTCAAAAGCCATGTTAATCATTCTCTCACCATTTTTGCTTCTTCTGCCAAAACCTAATTTGCCAATTACATTTTCTTCACCAGTTCGCTGAGTTCCAATTCTGCCATTAAAATCTCCTATTACCATAACGTTCTTGTGCGTTTCTTTTAAGACTGATGACAATTGGTCGTAGAAGAGGTCTTTCGCCGATTCATCATGCTGTTCAGTGGGAGCATAAACTTGAATAATCGACCATTTATTTTTGTACGCTGGCAGATGTATATTAAGTACAGCTATTCTCTCTGATATGCCCTTAAACTCTTCTACGTTTCTTTCTAGATATTTTTTAACCATAAAACCAACTCCATGGCTTCCTTTAGTTTCGCCTTTATAATATAAAATGTATTCTTTATGATCTTCAATGCTTTCTCCTAACCTTCTAACTTCGCTCAAACCTAGTATATCCCATTTAAGATTTGAAAGTGCTAATTCTAGTTCGGTTAGTCTCTCTTGAGTTCTCAGCGTAAGGCATTATAATACTACTATTTAAATGAATAAAGAATTAGGTATACGCAATTTATGAAGAACCAGTTTATTTTACGCTTTTAAGTGTTTTTTTGGCAGAGAGTTTTCGTTGGATGTTTTTTTGGAAGTCGGTTTTTTTTTTTATAAAAAGTTTTTTATTTTTCAGTTTTTAGTGCAATCAATCGTAGGTCAGTAGTAAGTTGAACTATTTCATGAAATTTCATCATCAAGAATACAAATTAAGGTCTATACCTACGTGTAATATTAAAATCATCCTCTAATCCCTAACTGTTGAAGAGTTTAACCTTCTATCATCAGCTCACCTAAATAACTTGAAAGTATACGACTGAAGGTCTTTAGATACGTATGAAATTGAAAGAATTATCCTCCAACTCCTAACCGTTGAGGAGTTGTACCTTCCATATTCCATCATCAGCTTACCTAAATAATTTGAAAGAATACGACTAAAGGTATCATATATACATATGATATTTAAAGATTTATCCTCCAACTCCTAACCGTTAAGGAGTTGTACCTTACATCATCAGCTCATCATCATAAAATGATGACTACCAGTCGCAAATACCGGTGTACCTTCAAAAAATATACGAAAAACATAGTATGTGCCTATAAAAAATGAGGGCAAAAAAAATTTTCAAAATCGGTCCACAACTGACGGAGTAATCGGTGAACATACATAAAAAAAAAATAAAAAAAAAAATACATACAGTGGAACATAGAACCTCCTCCTTTTTGGAAGTCGGTTAAAAAGTACACAAGAGACTACTGAGAACCGAAAGTTATATGCTTTAGAAAATAAGTTGTGGCTTACGGCTCTGGGATCTTGGACTAATATGTAAATATGGCGGTAAGAAGTTCGCCGGGTCAGCTAGTTACAGATAAATTATACCTAGAAAGCGATCAGACTCATCACAATCATTTGTACTGAGTGGGAATTGAACCCACGACCTCTGGTTTAACAGTCAAGATAACTGACCAGTAGACCTGCAAAGTCGTCTTTTTTGGCAATATTAAAGAGCAATATATTTAAATTTAGCATTATAGCTAGCTCAATAAATAGCTCGCTAAATAGCTCTCAGCGGTTCTAGTGCGCTCGCATACCGTTCGTAGTTCCCTAAATGGTTATACCCAGTTCGTGATTAGCTAACAGGGAAATCTCCATTAGGATTTTACGGAGTTTCGTTCATACGACGTTCTCAGGGCATCATCAGCATTGTTAAAAGGATAATATTTAGTCTACCTTCAGTCATTTTTTGCATGGTAGATAAAATTTAAAGAAATGTTAAGAAAATACACTACTGATTGTTTGCCAATTATGTAGTGTAATTTATTTAAAATCTGACAAAAAAGGGTTTTGTTTTTGTCAGATTTTAAATAAATTATTTAAAAAAATACTAAGAAAACATTGAGCATTTTTGATCACACCACAAAGAATAGTCTAGTGGTTTAAGCCGCGCCACTTTCTACTGCGCCAAGTTTTGTGGGTTCAAATCCCACATGGGACAACACTGTGTGATCCAAAATTGATTTCCTGAGTCTGGGTATTATGTGTGTTAAATACCGAATTTGGTATTTTGAACTGTTGAACTCAACTGGGTGAAAATACTAGGTGTTTAGAAATAAAACAACTGTATTTTGATCTAGGTTGTCCTGCTGGTCGATTTTATTAAAAATAAGCAAGGGTTATATGGTACACTCGGTAACATAACCATACCGCGATTTAGCGGAGCGGTACAACGCCCTCTATCGAAGTTGACCTCAAACATTTATTTTCATATAATGTTATGATACTTAACATACCGCCCGCCAAGGACATTATTGGCAGAATGTCCTTCAAAATTTTTGACATTAGAATTTGTTCTACGCTACGGAAGCTACTTAAATACTAATCACAACTATACAGAGTTAACTTACAACAATACAGTACATAATAACATCTCACCAATAAAACATCACCTTACATTGTAACTAATAAATACATCTAAGTCCTAAAACGAAGGAATGTTGAAAACTAAACAAAATATTTCTTTTTTATCTAAAATGAGGTGTATAATTTGATGTAAATGTAAAAGTATTTTCAAGTTAATCCTAAAATTACTAATTACGGTTGTATAATAAGAGATGATTTAAAACAACAATAAATGAATTAAAAACAAAACAAACCCACAATCACGCTCCCAAAAAAAAATACAAAAAAATGAACCAGTGACTATTCAGCAACGGGCAATAGACATAATTTGGACGTTGGTCGTTTAATTACCGAACATCTGGTGCGTATCGTGACTACCCGAGTAATATTGTCATCACCAGGATGTTTTTCGATTATGCGGCCCAATAACCAACGACACGGCGGCAAATCGTCTTCCTTCACTAATACTATGTCACCTATATTAGGTTCTGGGACACGGGAAGACCACTTGTAACGGTTCATAAGGTTGGATAAGTACTCCTGAGACCAACGACTCCAAAACGACTGCAACATTCTTTGGATCAATTGCCAACGCGATAAATAACTAAAATTTTCACTCTCGTATTTACTGTCTGGAACACTAACAATGGGCTCTCCAATCAAAAAATGTCCGGGAGTTAATGGAAGAGGATCACCCGGATCCACTACATTGATAACGCTCATTGGTCTGGAGTTTAGACATGCCTCAATTTGGCTCAATAGTGTACTCATTTCCTCATAGGTTAGTGTCGCATCACCAATCACTCCCTTAAGGTGAAATTTTGTGGATTTCACTCCTGCTTCCCAAAGTCCGCCAAAGTTGGGACTGTGAGGAGGAATGAAATGCCATTCAGTGCCCTGCATTTCTAAATTTTCTGCAACTTCTCTCTGTATAGCGAATAACTGCTTTAGTTCTCTAGACGCGCCTACGAAGGTAGTACCGTTGTCACTCCAAATTTTGGCACAGTGACCTCGTCGAGCTACAAAGCGTCGGAATGCCGCCAAAAATGCTTGTGTGCTCATATCGCTTACCACCTCTAAGTGTAGAGCGCGAGTGGCCATGCATACAAACAAGCAAATGTACCCTTTATAAGATCGATGGCCACGTCCTTTCGTAGTCCTAATGTTAATGGGTCCAGCATAATCAACGCCGCTATTCGAAAATGGTCTGGCTGGAGTGCAACGTACAGATGGAAGAGAACCCATGAGCTGATTTCTAGTAAGAGCCTTTTGTTTGGCGCAAGTAACGCACTTATTTATTTGTTGTTTTATTAGGCGTCTAGCTCCTAAAACCCAATAGGCTGACCTAAGATAGTTAGTCATCAACTGAAGACCTCCATGCAGAGTTTGAATATGAGAATCTGCTACAATGAGACGTGTAAGATGACTAGCATGTGGAAGAACAATAGGGTGCTTGATGTCCTGGCTCATTTGTGACTTCTCAAGTCTACCTTGAGCTCTAATTATTCCCTTGTCGTCAAGATAAACACAGAGTGATTTTAGTTTGCTGCTCTTTGATTGTATATAGCCTTTGTCCTTTAGCTGTTTGTATTCTATTGCAAATATTTCCTTCTGTACCTTTATTATACAACTATTCAGTGCTTCACTTAATTCTTGTCTTTTCAAATAATTTTTTTCTTTTCCCTTTTTCAAAAACCGTCGACAATAAGCGATCACCCTCAACAGTTTTTGAAGATTAGAAAATCTCTCAAAAATACACTGCTCTGGAGTAGTTGCCATATGTATCTTTAAGGATTGTTCCAACTCTGTACTCATATGATTGGACTTATTGTACGTTATGTCTCTTTCTTTCAGGAATAGAGGTCCATCAAACCATAGTTTATTTTCTATTAATATACTAGGCAATAGACCCCTGGAGGCACAATCTGCTGGATTGTCCGTCGTTGAGACATGGTACCATTGAGAACTGCTCATCGTTGTCAATATTTCGGCAGTTCGGTTGGCCACAAAAGTCTTCCAACGACTTGGATGGCTGCTTAGCCATGCCAATACGACTGTGGAATCAGTCCATGCTGTGACCTTATCACTACTAATATTTAAGACCTGTGCAGTTTCAGTCAGAAGTTTGGATACTAATACTGCACCACATAACTCCAACCGCGGAATACTAATTTGCTTAATGGGGGCCACTCGTGTTTTCGCTACCAACAACGAAAGACGTACTCCACCATTAGCATCTATTATGCGTAAGTAAACTACAGCAGAATAAGCAACTTTAGAGGCGTCACAAAATCCGTGTAGTTCCAGATCACTACTTGTACTAGTGCCAAGCCAACGTGGTATTCGAACTGAGGTAAGTAGATTCAACTCTTGGCGGTAAGTAACCCACTCTTTTATTAGGTCTTTATCTAAATTGTCATCCCAACCTATACCTGCTAACCATAGCCTTTGAATAAAGATCTTAGCCACAATAACACTGGGAGCTAACCATCCCAATGGATCGAACAGCCTGGCTATATCTGATAATATAGATCTCTTCGTTATAGGTGTAGATGTGCATGGTGGCAGATCGACTGAATATTGGAAGCTATCTTCGATACGGCTCCAGGTAGGTCCCAAAATTTTGATTGTATCGTCTAGTTTAATTTGTACTTCTTTATCTAATGTTTGAACTATATTTTTTGTCCTATTGTCCTTCAATTCTGTGTCCTTATTTTTTCTATATTTTTCCTTTGTCCTAATATCAGTAGTTTGTTCTTGTGATTCTTCCATTGAATTTATTTCTTCTAATAGTTTCTTATTATTCGTATTCCACTTTTGCAAAGTAAAACCACCCTTTTTCAGTAAACTTGTTAATTCTTTATAGATTTCTAATCCATTTTGAACGCTGCAACACCCTGTCATCAAATCGTCCATATAGAAGCAATTTAATGCCATATCGGCAGCCATAGGATACTTATCCCCTTCATCATAAGAAATCTGATGTAGAGTACGAACAGCCTGATAAGGCGCAGATGCAGTACCAAAAGTCACGGTTTCTAGTTCGTAGTCCTTGATTACATCTTGAGGGCTGTCCCGCCAAAGAATCCTTTGATACATAGCATCTTCTGGCGCTATCCTTATTTGCCGGTACATCTTAATTATGTCTGCTACTAGCGCAATAGGGTGGACTCGCCATCTCATAACCGTATGCCTTAAATCGGCTTGCAATGTCGGTCCTACCATAAGGGTATCATTCAGAGACACTCCGTTACTATTTTTCTCCGACGCGTTAAAAACAACACGGACCTTTGTGGTAGATTTATCCTCCCTTATTACGGCATGATGAGGTAGATACACTGCCGTGTTCTTCTTGCAGTCATTTTCCGGTACTAGTCTCATGTGTCCTAAACTTAAATACTCTTTTATTACTTCTGTGTATTTGCTTTTTAAATCTGCATTTCTTTCTAATCTTCTTTCTAATGATTTCAGTCTTTTTTCAGCTATGGCACGAGAGTTACCTGATTTACAAGGAGGAGGTGTATCTCGAAACGGCAATTTGACTACGTATCTCCCATCCTCTCTTCTTTTTGTGGTCAGCTTATAAAATTCTTCACATTTAATTTCTTCGGGCGTTAAGATCCTCTTTGTACATAAATTTTCTTCAATTTCCCAAAATTTCTTTAAGTTCTCTTCTTCCTCTATGTGTGCGTGCATTACATTAATATTTAGTCTGAAAGTGTCCGGTTTATTCCTCGTATCGTTATCTGGACTAACTGCCCCTGATAAAACCCAACCTAATGAAGTATTCTGGGCAATGAGAGTACCAGAAGGACTTTTCACTATTCCTTCCTTAAGAATATAACTATACGCGTCTGCACCTAATAATAAATCTATTTTATTGGGCAGATTGAACTTTGGATCTGCTAAATGTAATTGTTTACTATAAATCCAATTAAACCGTTCTACACTTATGCTGCGTTCTGGTAAGTATGAAGTTATTTTTGGTAAAACATAGGCCTTAATAATTAATTTAAATCCAGGATCAGCTCGTGACGTTATGTTTAACTGCACTATGTGCTTAACAAGAGCGGATTTATTATCCCCCAAGCATGATACTAGTCCACGTACAGGTATCTTTTTTAAACAGAGCAGTTGTACCGTGGACTCTGTTATGAAGCATGCTTGGGAGCCTTGATCAAGAAGGGCACGAATTATTTGTGATTGTCCATTCCTAGACTCGGCTTTTACTAGCGCTGTGGCTAATAAAACCTGTCCCGGTTTGGGAATATTGCCGGTCGATAAGCATGACACTATCTGACCATCACTGGATGATGCACCAGTAGGATCGACAGTTGAGGTAGCTACAGTATTTTCAGGCTCTTCACTAGGGTGCAGCAAGGAGTGATGGCGCTTATGACACATTCTACAAGTTGTATGCTTTTTACAATTATACACAGTATGATTACTACCAAGACAATTGAAGCATATCTTATTTTTGGCTACAAAATCACGTCTATACTGAGTGGCTTGTTTTGCAAACTTTTTGCAAAAGCATAACTTATGTGACTCCGAACAATACTCGCAACGAACAGTGTATGGTGTATTTGTTGTCATCAATGATTTTGTACGTGAGGTTTGGTAAGCTTTAGTACCCTGATGCTGAATCCCTTTAGATGGTATGCACTCTAAGGCGCGGAACCGATATTCAATAAAGGTCTTAAATTGCTCCATAGTAGGCAAATCGTTACTGGAGTCGTTGTTATTATTTAACTCCCACTGCTTTCTAGTCTCCGAATCTAACTTAAATGTGACAATGTGAATGACAATAATATCCCAGGCAGACACGTCGATATTTAAATTAGTTAGGGCATTCAAACAATCGGTAGTTGTGTCTAACATACCCTTTAAAGCCGTTGCTGATTCCACTTGCATATGTTTTTGAACAAATAAACGATTCAAAATACAAGTGGCTAAGTATTTTTTATTGTTATAACGCCTAACCAATAGATCCCAACACTGTTTATAATTGGCATCCGTAATAGGTGTATGTCTGATAAGCTGCTCGGCTTCACCAGTTAAGTGGGTTTTCAGGTAATGCAATTTTTGCACGTTATCTAGACTGGTATTGTTATGAACTAGAGAGACGAATAGGTCATGAAAGGTTGTCCATTCATTGTACTTACCAGAAAACATAGGTATTGAAATTTTAGGTAATTTAAAAAGGCCACCACTAGAACCGCTTACTTGTTCTATAGGTTCACGGCTGACCCGAAGTTTAGCCAGCATGGTTTTCAAAAGACATTTATATGTTATGTATGTGTCCTCAGTAGAATCATATACATCTAAAATCTTTTTTTCAAAATCTTCTAATTTAAATCGCTCATTTAATTTTATATTATTATCCTTAAAAGCAGCCCAATCATTATCCAAAAGCTCTAATTTGGTGTCTATATATTCTAACGTTAACCTATCCTTTGGACATTTTTTAAAATTAATTAAGCCCTTGTTGATTACCTTTTGTAAATCTTTCAAAACGTTTATTAGTCCTTCCATATTATACTACGTAAACAGATGTATATACTTTAAAACACAGTAGATGTAAGTAAAATTATTGTAAATAAATAATTTGATTAAAAAGCCTTATAAAATTAGTTATTTCCGTAAGCCAACCTACGGATCCCTAAATCTAAAACACTTTACACTTCAACGAATGGAAATGAAATTCCAACTACACATTAAATATCTACCTAATCAAAATTTGTAAAAAAATTCTAAGTGTTTGAGAAATAACAACAAAAAATCAAAATCGGGCATGGACTCCTCGGTCCCCCGTTTTTTCTCAAACTATTCTAAGTTCTAAACTAACATGCACAATTATAAACTAAGGAAACACAATTTTTAAAGACTAAAAGACATGCAATATTTTAAACTACAAAGTAAACTATCACTTAATCATACCAAGTCCAATATTTTTCGCTCAGATGTTAAGTTAAAATCTTCTTGTATTTAATGTTCTAAATTGCTTGATACTATTTTACTATGTTTGTTTGTTAAATCACTGATATATTGTACTCACAGTTTCACTGCTTTCACCTTCGCATCTGTTGTCTCCACAATCCTCATCCAACCAGTAGCGCCATCTGTGTCCTGGCGTTGAACAAAAGTGATGCTGTCCTCTCCTCTCTGCCACTCAATCCGCCGTGCGCTTGTTCGCGCGCGCAACCCACCACTAGGGGTTTTTGCCTTGTACTTATTACTGCAGCGATCCACTGCGTACATAGGCTCCGATGCAAAAAAGACTAATTCGGAAGTCCGATCCGGGTCGTAAAGGACCAAAATGTTAAATACCGAATTTGGTATTTTGAACTGTTGAACTCAACTGGGTGAAAATACTAGGTGTTTAGAAATAAAACAACTGTATTTTGATCTAGGTTGTCCTGCTGGTCGATTTTATTAAAAATAAGCAAGGGTTATATGGTACACTCGGTAACATAACCATACCGCGATTTAGCGGAGCGGTACAACGCCCTCTATCGAAGTTGACCTCAAACATTTATTTTCATATAATGTTATGATACTTAACAATGTGTGTCCGTTTCATGTATGTTTGTGAAGACACAGGATGTAGATTCCTAATGTCGAAAAAAGTAACAAAATTTAAATTAATTTAAGTTAATATACGGTCATCTTCATCAGCCTATAGTAGTCCATTGCTGGACCTATGCCTCTCCCATACGACTAAATAATAATTGTCTAATGTTATAAGTTATAAGCCGAGTCGGAATATTTAAAAAGGTTTAATGTGAGGTGAATGCACGTAAATGTTCGTATTAATACAGCCATATCCTCGCAATGGCGGTATTTAAATGATAATTAAAACTGACGGTAATTAAAATGGAATATATAAACAAAACTTGCAAAAAAGTTAAGCCGGTGAAAGTGACTCTACTCTGACTGATGTGAAGCATAATCCAAGGGTAGTGGCCAACATGCTCATTGTGAATGCAAACAATGCAAGAATGCAGCATGGTGACTACAAACTATGACGGCCTATAAAGATGGTTTTGTATCATGAGGCCTCCAGTCTCGCATTCACCAACGAAACACGACAGCACGAATGCTGTCATTTTAGGTTGGTCTTCTGTGCGAGGATAGTACCGCCCCAGTCGAGCTGGTCCGTTCGTGCTCTAACACTCTAGAATTACAAATAAAGTGACTAAGAAATTTATCTGAATCTAACCATCTCTGAAGGGATTACTTTATGTTCAATACGTTTACAAATTAACAAAACAATATGAACAAATTTGAACACAAACGTTCGTACAAAAGTATAAAAGTAATCGCTTTATCATCTGCTTTACCCCGTTTCTCCGTTTTTGGAAGCTGAAATCGATGCAAATTATTGAATCCTTTTTATTTTTTATTTTGGCCAGCTACTACGCCCAGCGTAGTTTAGTAGGCATAAATCTCGTATCCAAGAAGTAAATGCCCAGCATTGGACTATTTGAGGCTGTTGATAACGATGCACACTGGAAATGCCACATGGTTAGGAACATAAACTGGGCACATACATAAATACACTTTTTATGATAATGAAGTTAAATGTTAAATTTCGAACAGATTTGGATGACAACTTACCGATTGCGATAATATACACCTTCAGTGTAAAATAATGACCAAAGTTCATACCAAACGTTCGTACAAAAGTATAAAAGTAATCGCTTTATCATCTGCTTTACCCCGTTTCTCCGTTTTTGGAAGCTGAAATCGATGCAAATTATTGAATCCTTTTTATTTTTTATTTTGGCCAGCTACTACGCCCAGCGTAGTTTAGTAGGCATAAATCTCGTATCCAAGAAGTAAATGCCCAGCATTGGACTATTTGAGGCTGTTGATAACGATGCACACTGGAAATGCCACATGGTTAGGAACATAAACTGGGCACATACATAAATACACTTTTTATGATAATGAAGTTAAATGTTAAATTTCGAACAGATTTGGATGACAACTTACCGATTGCGATAATATACACCTTCAGTGTAAAATAATGACCAAAGTAGGCCTATTACAAATTTGGAAAGATTATGATAGCAATCACTATACATACTATTTTGCCCTTCTATGGCTACATAGATTTATAATTTGTAATATATCTGACAACGATGGATGACTATACCAATATTAAGATATGTTACGATATGGCTACTCATAAATTCTAAGATATCGACCGTGCCGTACAGTTTCCATATAGAGTAATCATGTTAACGGAAAGCCATGAATTGTTGTTCACACGCACACAAGGTTCCATATGGTAACTATGATTTGTGACTTATAGGATTTTCCCAAAACTTGAGATTTAAATAATAACATGAAAAAACGATCAGCCAGTCGCATTGGCGGGCTCACAATATTAGCCGCACGCAGAATCGATAACCGTTGGGATAAACTTGTTCTTATTGGATACCGTGTTAAGTAAACGTACAGTAGGACGTAAACAGGCCAGGTGGATTGACGATGAATTAAGTAAAATGGCTGGCAGGAGCTGGACGCGAGAAGCCGAGGACTGTACCAAGTGGCATGCAATTGAAGAAGCAAGAATTTAGCAATGGGCCGCGATAGGCTCATGATCATGATGACGATGAAAAAAAAAAGTAAATAATTTTATACTAAGCAATTAATAGTCATATATCTTTATATTCTTCATATTACATAAAATTTTTATATGTAGATGGAGTGTCAGACTTTAAGATACCTAAAACCAGTGATTTTACTCAATAATGCTGGTTTGCGTATTATCGAGCTTTTATTACAATAGCGACGAGAAATACAGATTTAGTAGACAGTATTTGGACTCTATTTTATATTTATTTTATTTACAGTCTTATCTTGACAAATCTAAGACCATTGTTATGATCTTTAGAACTGTGCAGCACACTAGGCAAAACGTTTAGCAAAAGCATTTTGTTTCCACATTTAGACTACTTAATTTCGTCTCGTAGCAATCTGTATGTCAGAGATAGAAAGACATAAAAATATTTTATATAGAAATAATCTATACTTATTTTGAAAAAAAAAAATTTTTTAATAGTTCGAAAATTGTGAAATATTGTCACCCTACTTTTATTGATCGCATTATACAACTGTTTTTATGTAAATCTGTTGCCTAAGTTTGGTTTGTTAGGCTTGGCAATGGGTATAATTTGTAATTGATATTTTTGATAGTGTTAAAGAAAAGAAACATATGTTTTTCTTATAGATGCCATAAATTGTATTCATATGAGGTAAGCTTTTATATTTAAGCAGATACAAAAGTTAATGGCGAAAAACCAACCTACTCTTTTTCAACTTAGCATTTTCTTATTTATATATAAAAGCGAAATACCACTCACTTATTAATCACGAAATTGCAGAAACTATAACATAACACCTACAACTTGAAATTTAGCAGGTAGGTTCCTTATAGCGTGTAGACATCCGCTAAGAAAGTGTAGTCCATATTTTGTCGACTATAACTATAATCGCAGTTCATAAGCAAGCACAGGCATTTCTAAATCAAAGTATCTTAATATTACTAAATGCATACATATCGTAAATCAATTACATCAATACCTAAGTAGGTACCTAAACCTTATAACAAGTTTTTTTAAAGCAATAATAAGTACCTAGTTAATAAAATTTTAACAAAAATCGACTTCAAGGTTCTACTCGATTTCTCTTGGATGCCATCATCAGATCTTAGTGTCCTTATCACAGTACCACCGTTGGGATATCTCCTTACCATTAAAAAAAGAATCATCAAAATCGGTTCATAAACGACAAAGTTATTTGCGAACACACATAAAAAAAAACTACGGTCGAATTGAGAACCGCCTCCTTTTTTGAAGTCGGTTTAAAAGCTTACGTCTACGCCTATGGTATGGTATGCAGGAAGAGAACTTGAAACCGAACCATACCAACCCGTCTGGACAGCGTGGTATTGTAATTCAAAACCTCCTGTCTAAAGAGAGGCCTATGTCCAACAGTGGACTGTAAAAAACTGTGGATGATAGCAGTGTGGCTGCTACTTCCACTTCCTATCTGACCTTCCCAGTTGACCCGTCGCTGTCGATTCGTTAATTTCCTTTACATGAAAAACTAGCTGACCCGGCGAACTTGGTACCGCCCTATTTACACATCTGTTCTCAGTTTCCCACAGGCAGTGCACAGTTGCGGACAAAAAAAAAGAATTTACCCGTTATCTTTTATTTTTTCTTGTACACAAACCTTGTCCTAAGAAAACGAACAAATAAAAAAATAAAAAAATTGGTGAAGCCGATTGGAAGTTATACAAGTACATATATACATTTCGGCGATTCATTTTTATACCTAGATATCTAAGTATCGTACTCTAACACCGAAATACGATTTTGTAATGTAACGGGTATTAACTAAAACACAAATGTATGCTATTTGAAATAAAGTGTAATAAGTTTAGCGTGCTTGGATAAAAATAAAGGTACTTTTGATTAACAGAATACTTTATGTGGTATAGTGGCACCTCATTAATATTAATAGAAAATGATTACTGTATTTAAATGTAAATCATAATAGGTCGGCATACTCATACGATCTGACGCGAAGATTGATGGCGTTTGTGGCATAACAAATTTGTAACCCTGACAACGATAACTTCGAATACACCTATAATAAAATTAGCATAAAAAATTAATGAAAAGGTGACTAGTAAGT
The DNA here is from genome assembly GCA_949125395.1 of Diaphora mendica. NCBI lineage: Eukaryota > Metazoa > Arthropoda > Insecta > Lepidoptera > Erebidae > Diaphora > Diaphora mendica. The sequence continues at coordinate 9,100,381 of OX421333.1, forward strand.
GCCGACATATAAGTAGATGAAATAATGGTAAGTTTATTTATATCAGTAAGTAATATGTAATGGTTTACAATGCTAGACATCGCAACCAGTGTGTAATCATAGTAACCCATTGCTTTATTTAGAAATAGCTGTTGCCCGCGGCTTCGCCCGCGTGAATGTCGGTTATCACTGCAAATAGTAGCTTATGTGTTATTCTGATGTATAAGCTATATTACTGTAAAGTTTTATCCAAATCCGTTCAGTAGTTTTTGTGTGAAAGAGTAACAAACATCCATCCATCCATACTAACAAACTTTCGCGTTATTAATATAGGTAGGATTTTTATCGATATAAAATCATAATACAAAATGTGATATGTAGGTACCTGAATAGTTATATTTTCTTTACCTCGCATAGAACTTTTATATATTTTTATAAATCAGTTTAAATAAAATAAAGGGGTTAAGACAATTTTGTGAAAACTAAAAAATTATTATAGCGCCATCTGTAATGATTTATTTATTTCGTGAACGAAAAATTTTGTATAGCGCCATCTGTATTTTTGATATGGAACTCATTCCTATCTGATGTCCCACGACACCACTTTTTTACAAATAAGACACACGTTTTACTATTAAAAACTTATTTAAGTATTTATATATGTACATAAATTATAAAGTGTTTATATGAGCTTATTTCGACATTTGACATGGCCAAGGCCTTCGACCGGGTCTGGCACCGCTCGCTTCTCTCCAAGCTCTCGGCATTCGGTCTGCCTCCTAGACTATGTCACTGGATTGACGTTTTTCTTCATCAACGCCGCATTATGGGCCTTTGCGACGGCACGGCCTCTGATTTTCTGGATATAAACGCTGGCGTACCTCAGGGTTCAGTCCTGTCGCCCACACTATTTCTTCTGCATATCAATGACATGTTAGCTCTTGTCAACATACATTGCTACGCAGACGATAGCTCAGTTCATGGGCGATATTTTTGACACCGTTCAGCCAAACTGGCAGACGTTGAGGAAAGTCGACAGAAGCTTGTCGCTGAGCTCGACCGGGTTTTGAACCGCATTTTACAATGGGGTGATAAGAATCAGGTCGAGTTCAACGCTACGAAAACACAGTTATGCGCGTTCTCTACCAAAAAGTCTCCATTTCTTTCCCTCCCCTCTTTTCAGAGCACTCAACTGCCACTACGGGGTAAGCTCGGTGTCCTGGGCATGGATATTTGCCGGGACCTCGAGTACTGTTCTCATCTTTGTGATGGATCCGCGCAGTACTTGCTTGATGCTTTCGATCGGTTGCAGTGGCGAGCAGTCCGCTTTACCAACAGTCCCGAAGCCACCGAGTTCCTTGAACCTCTGCAGCTGCGTAGAGATATCGCCTCTATAGCAGTCCACTACCATCTGTATCATTGGAAGTATTCTGAGGAGCTCTTCCAACTGGTCCCCCTTCTCCCTTCCTCTGCAGAATAACATGTTCACTCTCGAACCAAACGGTTTGGTTCATCCTTCCTGTGCCGAGCAGCTAAAAACTGGAACTCACTTACATCGCACGTGTTTCTCTCCCACTGTGATCCCGGGCCCTTTAAGTGGGGCGTAAAAAGCATCTCACTAAGCCGTCATAGTGTGGGACGCAATTCTACATTGTCTGCTTTCTCAGTGAGTATGGTTGCCCCCACTGTTGGATTCTGCTTGAGTTTTCCATCAGGCTGACCATAGTCACTTTGGCAGCTTCAAAAAAAAAAGTACAATTTTAATAACTACGTTTTTTCTTTTGCCATATTTTGCCAAAATATGAAGATTTTGCGGATTTGATATACGTGAGTATGCTGCCCATGAGAAAAAAAAAACTGTATCTTTAAGCATCTGTCCTTGGGTTTTGTTAATATTGTTATTGGAAATGCTGTTTTCATGCATTCAGCGGAAACGGCATTCTTTTAAATTAAAATGTCAAATAAGTTGGAATTATTGGAATACGGGGAATTAAAACATTATCTTCTTTTGCCATTCCATGCGTCATGATTGTAGCTTTTACAATGTTGTACCCCAGTTGTGTAATATTTAGCCATGTACTATTACATTGCTTTGGCGCTCAAGATACCTCATTTAATAGTACTGGAACATTAATTTGCAGCCTCAACTTATGGGAAGGCACTCCTGATATTTATAAAGACTTTAAGTATTCGACAACATCTCCCTCCACGCCTGACATGATCCGTTCGTTTAATTGATAACTATCTCATTAGTCAGCAGATCAGGATCGAAATTATTTTTAAATCATCTGTGCTATCTTAAACCAAAACCCACGTCTCAGTGTAATCATGTCGTTACTGTCAGTTGGCATACTATCTTCTCCGTGATAACTCCGTAAATGTCATATCAGAATAGCTCTAATACATATTTTGTCTCTTGTCGCAAACTAACTCACAAACCTAACATATTTCTATATAAACTGCCATCCCCTGTTGCTATTTTACCCCCTTGAGGGTAAAATTTTTACAAACTTTAAATGACATTTTCATTCTTACCTAACCAACAGCTAGCGTATAATGACGATACTTCTGCAGAGAATTTTGAAGTTAAGAAACGCTGTTAATTAATTATATTAATTTGGCTTATTTATTTCTATTAATATAATGAACATTCAAATCAGATTGACGAATACATAATAATATTTAGGTCTTCATTGAAAAAGTGAAATATTTTTTATGATTGTGACAGCCTTGTTTATTCGTTGTCAAGACGCCCGACGTAGGTAACGCGCAGGCGTGTGTCGAGTGAACCCCCAGAACAACCTTTCATCCCCCTTTTAAACCCTTTACAACCCCTTTTTTGCATTAAAAAGTAGCCTATGTCCTTTCTCAGGCTCTAGACTATCTATGTAAATAAATTAATTTCATTCAAATCGGTGCAGCGGTTTGACCGTGAAAGCAAGACAGACAGACAGACAGTTAATTTCGCATTTATAATATAAATATGGATAGCTGACCCACGCAATGTCATTTGCATCTTCTGTTGCCCGTAGCGTAATAATTTTCCCCCATTCTTCATTGGTGCTCCGCTCCTATTGGTCTTAGCGTGATGATATATAACCTATAGCCTTCCTCGATAAATGGGCTATCTAACACTGAAAGAATTTTTCAAATTGGACCAGTAGTTCCTGAGATTAGCGCGTTCAAACAAACAAACAAACTCTTCAGCTTTATATATTAGTATAGATGTATTTATTATGCTCTTCTAAGATCTAATACTCATAATCAACAACACATTTATTTGGATAACGATTAATATTAGGTATTATGTTGATAACAACTCTTTGGCAAATAACTCATTATTAGGTACCAACTCTTAGCGTCTTATACTCGTGATAACTTCTAAACGAAATGAACGATTGGGATGAAACAAAAAGTATTTTACTTCTACATAAATACCCTTGATAACATAATGCTTAATTTGGATAAGGATTAATATTACGATACACATTTAACGTAGTTTCTTTCTTCAGACGATTTAATAATTTTTTTGAACACAAAAGCGGTTATTGTAACTAAACCATGATAGTTAGATATATGCCCTCGCGGACTTTTTTGTAGATCTTAATGAGACCTACAAACCCGTTATACATTATTTTGTTCTATTGTCAATAGTATTTGCAGCGCACGCAAAAATAGGTTTTCGATTTCACACCTTGGGTTACGAAATAGCAATTTTCTTACGGATCCCTAATTTTTTTGAAAATAAAATATAGCCTATAGCCTTCCTCGATAAATGGACTATCCAACACTGAAAGAATTTTTCAAATCGGACCAGTAGTTCCTGAGATTAGCGCGTTTAAACAAACAAACAAACAAACTCTGCAGCTTTATAATATTAGTATAGATTACTGGGTGATTTCTTTAACAAACTGAGCGGACCCGATTGGAATTATACGTTTTTCAGATATCAGATCAAGAGACCAAGTGTTTAGTAACAATATATATACATACATACCTATATGTAACATGTTGTAAGCAGTGGATAACAATTGAAAAACTTTTCTCCCATGTATTCCAACTATATATTAATTTAAAACTAAGGAGAGGTCGATGTCCAGCAGTGGACTGTTAAAGGCTGTTTATGAAAATAAAACATTACTGTAGAATTGCCCCGGTTTCTATAAATTCCACTTTTCGTTTAATTATCATGCCGCAAATTTTCTTTCACCGGCTTCTAACCAGAAAAACATGCGGTTAAATAAAATCAACGTTTTGTCCAACCATTTTCACGTAGGCTACTTACGCTGAATATCAGCGTACTATCAGCCTACTATTCACTTGCATTTACGTTCAAGCCTCTTGAAACATTATTAAAACATGTTTCAAACACACAATATATTGATACCAACTTGTGCTATCAATACGTCATCTCCAGTTACTAATTAATACATGTAATAAACTCATACATTATGCCAAGTACACACGTCACTGCCAATTAGCAATTACGGTAAACGCATAGAATTAACTCGATACATACAATGGACAGATGATCTAAACAATCTACATTGCGCGCCATCTGATATTCTAGGCGCAGGGCAACGACCGCGCCAAACACTAATAAGTGCAATATTATAAGATATGACATCCTTTTTGTTCATTCGGATTTTTTTAATTAAACTAAAAATCGATTACCTTTGTACTAATACATAGAGTACTAATGCATACCGTACTTTGTACTAATACATACCGATTGTGCTAATGCATAGAGTCACGCCTATTTCCTAAATGGGTAGGCAGACAATTGATCTCCTCTTACTACGGTCCTAACACACCTCTTATGCTTCGTCCACATTCATCCATCGCTGCATGCATGCTCGTCGGTTCCTGATGTTTTTTACATGTCCATTTTTAAGACTGTCAGTAATTTGGTCCGTAAATGTTTGCCGTAGGTAACCTTTTCCGACACTTCCATAAACATTCGCTCTATAAATTCCTTTTTTATTAACCGACTTCAAAAAAAGGAGGAGGTTTCTCAATTCGACCGTATATATATATATATATATTTTTTTATGTGTGTTCGGGGTTAACACACATAAAAATATATATATATATTTTGATGATTCTTTTTTTAATGGAAAGTAGATGTCCCGACGGTGGTACCATGATAAGGAAACTAGGATCTGATGATGGCATCCCAGAGAATACGAGGGTAACCCTCATTTTTTTCAGGCACGTACTATGTTATATTTTCTGAAGCTACGCCGGTATTTGCGTCTGGTAGTCATCATTTAATGATGATGAGCTGATGATGAAAGGCAAAACTCCTTGACGGTTAGGAGTTGAAGGATAAATCTTTAAATGCCATATGTATGTATGTTACCTTTAGTCGTATTCTTTCAAGTTATTTAGGTAAGCTGATGATGGAAGGTACAACTCCTCAACGGTTAGGAGTTGGAGGATAATTCTTTCAATTTCATACGTATCTATAGACCTTTAGTTGTATACTTTTAAGTTATTTAGGTGAGTTGATGTCACAGGCGCTATGATGACTAACCCCTTAATGTATTTTGCTTTAAGTAACTCGCCTGCTTCTATTTCATCACGAAATTTAAGCTTGGACACGATTCCTATTGCCCCGTAGACCACGTTCTCGGTAACAGAAATCTTGCATCTCAGCATAATTTTGGAAACTGATCATACTCAGTTTTAATACGTGTTCAAACCACTAAAGTTATTCGCATCAGCAGAAATTATATGAAATAGTTCAACTTACTGATAACCTATGATTGTTTGCACAAAAATGGAAAAATAAAAACTTTTTATAAAAAAAAAACTGACTTCCAAAAAACCACCCGACGAAAACTCCCTGCCAAAAAACCCTAAAAAGCGTAAAATAAACTGGCTCTTCATAAATTGCTATGTGCCAATTCTTGTCTATACCTAATTCTTTATTCATTTAAATAGTAGTATTATTGTGTATGCTAGGTACCTAAAATCTGTTTGAAGTCGGCGCCAAGCCAAAATGTAATAGGAGGTGCCGCACTCGCTTTACTTCGAGACGACCATCAACGTCACAGTCTTTAATAAGACTCACGAAAGGAAGTGTCGGAAAAGGTCGATTAGAGAGGATAATAATACAAAATTTTAACAAAAAGAAACCGACTTCAAGAACGGTCAAATTGAATTGGGTCCACACGGGAAGCATCAGTTTTAAAAAAAAAAGAATCATCGAAATCAGTAGGCGTGATATTGAGTTATTCGTCAATGTCGCGCACATACTTCAACCAGTCGAAATTTATGAGGTAACAAACATAAAAAAAAAACAGTCGAATTGAGAACCTCCTCCTTTTTTTGAAGTCGGTTAATAATCCATTCTCTCTAATCGGCCAAACCATCGCAGCATGCCCTTTTCAATCCTTGTCACTGCATCTTTTTGCAATCCACAAAGTTCTCGTATCATTACATTCCTGACTCAGTCACTATCATTCACACCACATATATTTCTTAGGAGACGCTAATAAATGGTAATAAACCTCCTTTCTAAGGACCTATACCTATAGACTTGATGTGAAATGGTATTAGCAGTAGATTGCAATAGACTGATAATAAAATGGTACTTCGGAGACATTGTAACATGGATGAGACAACTTATGTAAAAAGGCGTGTCTCCTGTGCCTAAAAATAACAAAACAAACTAACAAGACATGTTAACTAAACATGTTAGCAAAAAGTCGCAGGAGACCGACTTTTAAACGAACATCAAACACGATTATACGAACAGCAAAAATCTTTTATCTACTCAACAAAATGACTTATAGTAAACTTACTACTTACTTTTATAGTATAAATATGAATAATATAAGTATTAATGTTAGTTCAGTTCAGTTTATTATACGAGAAGTATACGCTGGGACGTTTTCTGTCCGTTTTGATGTTAGGTGTTAGAAAACACAAAACAGTGTCGCAGGAGACCCGGCTTAATGATTCTCCAATCGTATGATGATCCTATCCAATAAAAACCCAATTATATTATATCGATCCCGACAGGTAGTTTTATTTATGGTTCGAACAAAAGAAAAATATAAACAAACATTCTTTTGTTACAATAATTTTAAAGTTAGGTTTCAGTCCAGAACTGGAATTCATATTTGTACATAAAAGTGGTTCAGTTTGAAGAGGAAACACTTATTTGGAGTAGACACTTATAAGTTTTCCAATTTTACATTCAACCGTTACAATATAAAGGACTTTTATATTCTAAATAAAAGAAGTATGACTTCTTAGTTTGAGATTGTATGAAACGGTGTTTCAACTAACATATATTTGAAGTATGTTTCGATAACAAAATATTTATCGATACTCGAATAAGTTAAATTTGGCATTGACATAGAAAAATATAACGTAAATATAATAAATAAATAAATATTTTAAACATCTAACACATGACGCCATCTAGTCCCAAACTTAGCAGAGCTTGTACTATGGATACTAGACTACTAATATAAATACACATTAATTTGTGTATTTATATTAGTAGAAAGAAAATACCCAAACTCCGAAACAAGTATTTGTATCATACAAACATTTAGTCCGTCCCGGGAATCGAACCCGAGACCTCTAGCACAGTCAATGTTTCGACATAATGTCTTATATTCTATATTCATTTACAAATACATATCTAATTATCAGCAATAAAATCTAGTATTTCTTTCATAACTTGTATCTTTCTAAAATGATCTGAATTTATTTTTACTAATTATATTATGCTATTATGACTTACGTTTTTTTTTAAAGCTAATTTAATTGTTGTATTAAAGATATAGCTTTGGAATTAAAGTTCCAAATACAGTAAACGTATTAATTCTTTTAAAAATTTAAGTTGCGTACTTACGAATAACAAGGTAGCCAATTACTTCAACTGTAGCACTGTTTTCAAGTGAGTAGCGCCACTGCAGCTAATTGTGCCTGCCTGCTCTATGAGACAGGCAATTGCACGCCTGGCGTTATGCCAGTGCTGAGCCAATTTTATTAAAAACTCCGTAAGCAAACATCGTCAACATCTGTGTAGTCATGTAGACATCATACTTAAACAGGTCATGAGAGTACTCGTAGAAGGCCAATATGGCGAGTAGTTGAAGTATGTGAAATCTTTTCATAATGATGAAATGATTTTTGTTTTGAACTAATAAGTTATTATTATTTTTGCATTTTTAGGACAGTTTTAAGCTGAGCCTAATTGAGTTAACCGGTAAGTTATTGCAATATACAATTTTTAACTGCTTATATTTATGTATCAAGACGTCACAAAAAGTAAATGTTAAGCAATTTTTTCATTGCTTTTCTCCAGTCAGAGGACCAGCTCCCCCTTTCCTACCTAAATATGAGAAGAATGATAGGCTGAAAAGAGTGATGGTAATAATAATTTTTAAATGTATTTGTTTTTATATGTATACTAGCTGACCCGGCAGACTTCGTACTGCCTCATCGATAAATAAAAGACCTAATCTTTTGTATAAAATGATTTTAAAACAAACAAAATAATTATTAATGAAAAAGCATTTATTGAATAAAGCATGAAGTTTTATTATTATTATCGATACATCATGTTGCTTACTTAGAAATCAGAGTTTTCCTGAAATACTGGCTATTTATAAGGTTTAAATTTGATATTCACAGACACACACTGTGAAAATACAGTCTGTTAATTAATTTAAAGCTTTCTCATAAACTATATTTTTTGTTTTGTTTTGTGGTGCGTAAATAAACAAAGAAGACGGTTTTCCGACGCGCGAACACGCGACGTATAATTGTCCATGCGCGAAACAGGGAAACTCCAAGTTGATTCCACAAACTTCTAAAGACTGTCCTTGCGATTTATTTATGGTCATCGCAAAGGCCAGACGTACTGGAAATTGTAAGCGTTTAAAATCGAATGGTAAGTCCGTTGGAATCATCGGTATCCGCGGGATCAAGACATCCTCTCCTTTGTATTTTCCTTTTATGATTGTCGCCTCAATGACGTTATTCATCAGTCTTTTCACAGCCAGTCTTGTTCCATTGCATAGTCGAGGTTGATTAATGTTACGCAGCATGATGACAACTGATCCTACTTTTAACTGCAAATTGTGAGGTGGTAATCCAGGCAATTCCAGTGAATTTAAAAACTCAGTGGGATAGTTGATTACGTCATCCTGGTTCATTACGGTGTCGACTGATTTGAAGGAAACCAACTGTCCTGGAAGAAAATTCTGAATGGTCGCATTAAGATCCTCTACATCATTATTTTTCGCTGCTAATATTGCTCGTTCACCCAGCCAATTATGGTTATTGAACTTTTGCGCTATATCTGGGAAAACTCGCTGAATAAGCTCCACTTTTGAGTCTGTGATGTGACAGAAATCTGTAGGTAATGTGATGAATCCGGTCGAGGTGTCCACTGCAACTTTATTATTTCCAATGTCTAACAACTGCTTCGCAAACACATTAGCAGTTTCATCTTGTTGCAAAAATACTCGCATGTTAGTTGTTAAGTGGAGTGTCTTTACGTACTGCCACAAATTTGATGATTTTAGGCATGCATTTAGTTCATCAGCAACAGTTGATCGGGGAATAACTGGAAGAGTCTGACGAAAATCACCTGACAACATAATCATGGCCCCACCGAAAATATTTTGGTTGTCACGAAGATCTTTCAACGTTCTGTCCAGTGCCTCCAGTGACCTCTTATGGGCCATTGTGCATTCATCCCAAACAATTAATTTGCATACCTGTAGGATCTTGGCCATTGCGCTATTTTTGGCGATGTTGCAAATTGGTGTTTCGGTGATTTGCATGTTTAGTGGTAATTTCAAGGCAGAATGTGCAGTTCGCCCGCCTTCGAGCAGAGTTGCAGCTATTCCAGATGAAGCCAACGCTAGAGCAACATCATTTCGCGATCTGATCCTCGCCAAAAGCAATGAAATTAAAAACGTTTTTCCGGTTCCTCCGGGAGCATCAAGGAAATAAATTCCACCAGATCCACTGTTCACAGCTTCTATCAAAGTGTCGTACGCAATTCTTTGTTGTTGATTTAATTGTGGAACATTTGTACGAACTGTTTCGGCCAATGCTTCAATGTCGTACTGATGTTCTCTTTGCAACTCGTGGTTTAATGCATCGTGCATATGACGATTGGGTGCTGTCATTCCCAAACACGACAATACTTTATTTGCCATCAATAAACACATATCTTCTATCATGATCAATGTGTCATTGTAAATTTCTTCAGTCATTTGTAGTGTAGGATTCAAAGTTTGACGGCGCACACGATACAAAACATCCTCAGACATGTCATCTCTATACTTAACCCACAAATCTTTTGGATTCGAGGGGAAACATGTCGATATGATAATCGCAAACAATGTACGAATTTGATGCGGCGACGAAGATATTACGGAATCCTTGAGCGTATCATCCCAGTGCGAATCGTTCTCAAGTAAATGTAATAGTTGACATGCCTCACGGTAAGTCGCACACAGCTGTCCATTAACTGTTCTCAGTTGTTTAAACGATGTCGGACCACGAACATTCACCAACAACAACCGCAAATAATAACATTCATCGTTATTTGGATGTACTGTGTAGATGCGACCCAGAGCATCTGAAGCAAATACATTTGGATGTCCTTCAACTGGTGTTCCTTGTTTTCGACGCTGAAACGATTTCGATGATGCGTTCCATGTGTAATAGCGTGGCATGTCAGCATACAGCAAAGTGCGAGCAAAATCATCAGTTTGACAAACTGTGAAGAAACTTGTTAATGTTGTCGACGGTGGATGTGCCGCCCTGTCTGCCGCGTTAGATTCATTAAAATAAACTCGTTGACCATTTTCTAAATGGACTGCCAAATGGACTACTGTAGGGTGTCTTTCATGGATCGCAAATGAAAAGATACGCCAAATAGCTTCGTTGCTACTTACATAGCGACCCATCTGGTATTGTGATATTTCATCATTTGCATTGGTTACACCGAAGACAGCCATATCACTACCTTTATTAACATATTTACATATGTACTTTATCGACTTCACAGAATTACAATATTCCACATTGATGTGAGTCTCAAAAGCTTTGGACAATATTGGCGAGTATGGCACAATCCAACGATTGTCTACATCAACATTTTGTCCTCTTACCTTCACAACTACCGATCGCCCACTGTCCGCAACTGATCGCCGACGATACAATGGGTATCCATCATTTCCCGTTATGGTTTCAGCAAGCAGGTCTCTTGGGTATCGTTTGGAACACCTACCGTCGACCATACAGGGTGAATTGTAGTTGAAATGTCCGCAAGGTCCATGTATCATGTGTTTGGTTACTACTGCATGCAATTTTGGGTCAACTATTTCATCTGGAATTTCAGCTGAAATTATAGAATCAATCTCATCTGGCCTTATTTTGTCCACTAACCAGACTAAAATGTGCGCATGTGGCAATCCACGCTTTTGCCATTCTACAGAGTACATCCAACAACGGACTCGGCCATACACACAATGCTTTATTAAAAAATTCATGAGAGATTTTAATTTTTGTTTAAAAACTCTGGCAGTTATGTCATGTCTATCAACTGGTGTTTGGCTATGTAGTAATTCCTTCTCGATTTCGGACCATTTTGGGTTACATGTGAATGTAACAAATAAATCTGGGCGGCCATAATGCCTAACATATGACATAGCATCCTGAGCATATTCATGCATGTGACGTGGGCTTCCTATATAAGTAGCTGGCAAAATTGTCATTCTTCCTACATTATTCACATTGCCATCAGCATTTATAGCATCGCGGAGATGGATGTATTCCTCTGACCGTAGCCGTCGTTGGTTCAAACGGATGTATGTCAATCGTTCAGTCTCAATTTTGACATACATGTCAACTGCAAACTGATGAAAAAGTCGTTGACACATCAAAATATGATTTACTTCACCTTGACGGATCATGAGTCTGTATGAATAGAAATTCATAGCACTAACTTTTTTGTTGGTTTCAGCACCTGCGATCAAAAATGATAAACGTTTAAATTGTTACTTAGATGTATTGAAGTTAAAAATATTATTTAATCTTGTTCAATTCATTTACCTGTTACTTGATTTACCATTTTGATATTAAAATGGTATCCATCTTCCCCTTGCCAGAAGATCAAAGGATATTGTAGTGCATCATAACTCCTGTGTGTTTCAGATACACGTTTTAACTCACTATTCCGACGATGAAGCACAATATCTCTAGATTGTAAATTTTCGCCCACAATGACAACAGCCACTTCATCAATGGTAGGTGAATTGAACCTCCTTGTGTGTTCACCGGCAGGTGTTTTGTCAGCTCGAATAATAATATTATGGCTATCAGATGGCATCCGATCCAATGCTATTTTGAACATGTTTACTAAATTGTTATTCTGATGAAGAAATATTTGTAATTGTTGGACAATGGTTCTCTTCACTGTTGGATTGTGAGCACAACGATTATTAATTTCCGCATCTGAATTGCCCATAAAATAAATTTGTAAAAATTGATGATCTGCATCAGTTAGTGGTAACAGAGTTCCCAGTAAGTGATAAATTTGTCCTTGAATCTGTAATTTTTAAAAATTTGTCCATTAATAATTTCCGATATATATATTTTAGTACAAACTTGAATAATATAAAAAAATATTCTTATATAATACCTTGAAAGTGGGCATGAAATTGTCTTGTATAATATGTGTAGCACCGAATGATGTCATCTGGAAACAGTTGTTATATTTCTGAATGTTGGTCAAGAAGTGCTTAGAATCATTTCCAATCCCAGAAACCAAAGAGCGTAAAGGATCTGGTGGTGGGACCAATTGTGGCAATTTTACTTTGCCTTCAGCACAACATAATCCAGTAGATTCACCAGTGTATTTTAACGCCTTACAATATTTACAAATTGTTTTCATTTCCCCAATTGTTACCGATTTGTCGGCACAATAATCAATTGCCGGATCATAGTGGAATGCAGCTCGTTCAAGAATCACAGGAGCACTGCGTCTGCGGATTCGCTCAATTTCATGATGTCTAGCTTGCTGTTGTTGTGTTTGATGTGCACGAACTCGTTGCATTCTAAGCCTATCTCCTACATTGTCACTCACCAAAGAACGCAATTCTGACATAGCAATACGACTATTTTCTTGATCTGTCTGTCTCTGGTCATCAGTGCGGTTAGCACGTGAGGTAGCTCTTCGCACATTTGATTGACTACGACGACCTAAGTTAGGTCGTCTTCTCCTCGGCATCGTAAATTGTAATTAATCAAAGTGAGAAAATTTCCCGCTCATTTAGCAGTAAAGTGTCACTATCACAAAAAAGAACACATTACTTGGAATGTCACTATCACAAAGGATCACCAAAGTAAAGAAAGTTCTCGCGCACGTAGCCACAAAGATAGATATAACGATAATATAATTTTTTCAGTGATCTGAAATGCGACAGGATGGAATGACATATCAGTTGGTTGTCAAATCTAATGTCAAATACATATTGAGATTGCGTTCAGAATTTAACTTAAGATCCAACGCGCACGCGAATTTGAACTTTATGCAGCGGTAATAAATTACAAATTGACTCTCCATTTTATTTAGAAAACGTTTGTATGGGAAATAGAAAAATGCTGTTTTGAGGATTTTCCCGGCAATTATTCGAATTTTTCTCACCTTTTAAACCTTCCCTAGACCTCCACGAATAATTCAAGACCAAGATAAGATAAATCCGTTCAGCCGTTCTCGAGTTTTAGCGAGACTAACGAACAGCAATTGATTTTTATATATATAGATTTAAAAATGTAAATAATATGTTAAATAATAAGTTTAATAAAGAGAATAATAATATTTCGGACATCTAACACACAACGCCATCTAGTCCCAAGCTAAGCAGAGCTTGTGTTATGGGTACTAGACAACGGATATAAATACATATATACTTTTTTTGTAAATAGATACATATTACACATAGAAAACACCCAAACTCCGAAACAAATATTTGCAGATCATACAAACATTTGGTCCGACCCGGGAATCGAACCCGATACCTCAAGCACAGCAGTCGCATACACTACCACGGCGTCACAGAGGCAGTCCTATCTAGTTTTTATAAAACGTTTTGTCCTAAATATCAAGTTAATAGCAAATAAACAAATCTACATCCTACATCCCTTACACGGAAAACTTTTCCTCATTTCTTATTAATACTTTTAATAAAAAAAAGTCACGCAACTAATAAACTGTGTTCATAAATTTAAAATACCATGTTATGATTATAATCATGAATATTGTGAGAGAGCTCCGCGGTACACCTACGCTTGCATTGTGCAAAGTTGTTGAACATTATACAGCCTCGTTTAGTTGAAAAATATTGCAGTTACGGTGGTATGTTAAAAGGGTGTTCATTTAAAACCTGATTGTTTGCATTCCATAGTATTTTAATTCAATTAGATTATATTTACCCACAACTTTCTTTATTTTAAAAAAGACAACTCCCGCACTAGGAATAAATCCTGTGTCGCGGGGGACTTTACAAACATACATGAAACGGACACAAAGAACACCCAGACTCAGAACAACAATTTGTGGATCACACAAACTGTTGTCCTACGTGGGATTTGAACCCACGACACTTGGCGTAGTAGAGAGCGGCGTGGCGACCGCTTAAACCACTAGGCCAACCGTGCAGTCCGAATTGTATCGGTTACAACCGGACTGTATATTACTGACTGATAATTTATCATCTAAATGCGAAAATAAGACAAGAAATAACTTTATAAACCAAACTGTTCAAGAAAGAACTTATTAATTCATATTCTTAACAAATAACCTCGAGAATATTTCATTGATGCCTATAAGAGTTATTTTAGGCATCAATGGAAAAATAATAATAATGAAAGTGTCCCAAATTCTTATACACACCATTGGTTAATACAGTTTTGCGTCGCAGTATGGGAGTTATGTTGTGTAGTGCGATTATGATCGCAGCGTGGGCGGGCGGATGCGAGCAAGTTATCGCGTGCGTTTGCGCAACTGTGCGTTGAGATGGGACACGCATTATATCGATACATTTATCGATGATCCTGACCACTGAGATCTATTGCTAAAATCCATCGATCGCACTACATACTTATTACACATACAACATAACTAATGAAATAAAAATCTTAGAGTATATTAAAATGATAAGATAATTATGTAAGTATGTAATTTACATAAAATTAAAGATTTTATTTTAATTCCCAAATGAACTGGTTAATGTAAACTACTTGAACACTATTACGTCAGTGGTATAATTTTTGTAAAATGACGTATTAAAAAAATCACAAATTTTAACAAAATAAACCGACTCCATATTTAAATGGGACCACGCGGGAAGGACCAGCTTTCAAATAAAAAAAGAATCATCAGAATAGGTTTACCCAGTCAAAAGTATGAGGGAGAGCTTCCAACCCCAGCTCTTGCAGCTTGGAGACTGTCTGAACTGACAACATCATTTGGTACAGTTTGGTACAGACAGTCTCCAAGCTGCAAGAGCTGGGGTTGGAAGCTCTCCCTCATCCGCCATACTCACCAGACCTTGCACCTACCGACTATTACTTTTTCCAAAATTTAGACAACTTTTTAGTGGGTAAAAAATTCAATTTCCGAGAGGCAGTACAAAATGCCTTCGAAGAGTTTGTTGCCTCCCGTCCAGCTGATTTTTACAAGAAGGGCATCAATAAACTGCCAATGCGTTGGCAAAGATGCGTCGATTGCATGGGTGATTACTTCGAATAACAGAAATAAAAAAGTTTGAAAAAATAAGTACTTTCACTTATTGCATACAAAACGGCAATTTCATAGGTAAAGACCTATTATATCACAAAAAATCCAGTCTACCTTTAAAATAATCTTTAGTCAACAGTGTACATGTCCTCGTGTTTCATAAATTCAACTGGCCCTGCTTCAAGTCACATAAATCCCATTGGATATAAAAATTGCAATAGTGCATTAATGTTAGCCTAGATATTCTGCGAACACTAGTGTCCTATTTCTCGTCGAGTTTTGAATTATACGCTCCACGTGTTTTGTTGGAGATTGAAGTTTGAGGCGGACTGGGAGAAATTATTTATTGGTAGGTTACAGTAGTGCTGAGTTATAATATCGATATTGATGAAATTCTAAATTAAAAGTAGTTAAGAATGCGGTTTGATTTCAAAAGAGAGCCTATAAGAGAGGTCGCGCAAGTTCTCAGGCTCTTACATGGTTTGAAATAAGACACTATCATTGGCACCTGCTCCAGGCGCCGTACCACCCTATATTTGAATTGAGTAGAATAAGCATTAAAATGTATAAAGTATATTGTGTAGGTGTTATATATATATGTATAAGTTTAACACGGTACATGTAAATTAACATAATATTACTTTAATTTATTCACACTAATGATCATTACTACAAATTCTGTTTAAATTGTTTTCACTAAAAGTTTGTTTATAAAAGTTAAAATGGTTTCTTAGATTTTATAGATATGTTATATTCAGTAAAAAACTTTATTACTTTTAAATTATTGTTAAGAACATAGTTTATCCAAGTCATTGAATATCTTTATCGATACATTAAGGGGAAAAGTAATGTACACACCACTAAATAAGAGTTATCGATGCATCGTCGTAACTTAACACTAACACATGGTAATTGACAGCCCGTTGTTTACGGCAATTTAAAAAATAAATTGTGAAATAACTTTTAATATTGTCACTTTATATCTACTTCTGTATTTCGCAATAGTAAAAGCTGTTTATTTCAAGATAGAGCTCCTGAGGTTATACGAGTATTAATGGTTAGAAAATTAGACAGGTTGACGCCGTTGCTGCCATAAACAAAGGACGTTCAAATATGTGTATATTTATTTATTTATTAAAGCAATTAGAACAGGTAACAAACAAGGCATTTTTTTGGATAAATACAGGTTCAGTACTGATTGGTACCCTTTCGTAATCACACAGCATGATATTCAAAGTAAGATAAACAGGAAAATGATTTTTACATAATTAGACCCAAACAGATACAATGATACATGGTTTCTACACTTCTATAGCGATAGAGCGAGAATATTATTTTTAATAATTACCTACAAATTTTAACAAAAAAAACCGACTTCAATCTGGACCAAATTTCAAATAAAAAATAATTATCAAAATCGGTTCACCCAGCCAAAGTTAAGAGGTAACAAACATAAAAAAAAATACAGTCGAATTGAGAACCTCCTCCTTTTTTTGAAGTCGATTAAAAACAGTAGCTCGTGAGTCGAAAATGTCGACTTTGCCATCATTCATTTCCGTAATATCTAAGTTCTTGGTGATCTGGTATTATATCGTATGTATGCTTAGGTTAGGCTACATATATCCGAAAACCTACATATTACTTTCTATATAGTACTTACCTTCCTTTTGAAAGTTTGTTAAGAAATAAAACAATCAAACCGCACGTCGCGTCGGTCGCAACGCAATCAGTCTAAATCTAAATCAATTCAATAGTTTATGAATGCAGTAATTTAAGGCTTTTGCTATACAAGAAACTTTAGACATATTAGATTACCAATATTTTAGGAAGTCAGAGACGACTTTTGAATATTAGGATAGACTGCCTCGTTGGTCTCGCGGTTGGCGTGTGCGACTTCTGATCATGAGGTCTTGGGTTCGATTCGTTCCTTCGAAGGTTTGTATGATCTACAAATATTTGTTTCGGAGTTTGGGTATTTTCTATGTATAATATGTATGTATTTACAAAATAAAAGTATTTATGTATTTGTATCAGTTTTCTAGTACTCATAACACAAGCTCTGCTTAGCTTGGGACTAGATGGCGTTGTGTGTTAGATGTCTAAGAATCTCTTTCCACAATCGCTGACGCCTCTAGTCACTATTTACTTATGTTACTGGCGAATATTTTGTTTTGACCACATAACTTAGCGTTTTAATGTCGTCAATAATTTATAATTGCTAGTTTTTCTATTAATCAGATCCTGCTTACATTATCATTCTATCTGAGTAACTTTTAAAACTTCAAACAACTGAGATAATCATACTAATATTATAAACACGAAAGTTTGTAACTGTGGATGGATGGATGGATGAATGGATGGATGTTTGTTACTCTTTCACGCAAAAACGGACGGACGGATTTGGATCTAACATTACAGTAACATAGCTTATGCATCAGAATAACACATAGGCTACTATTTGCCGCGATAACCGACATATACGCGGGCGGAGCCGCGGGCAACAACTAGTAGCTAATAGTTTTAATTAAGTGTTCAAGATTTGTCCAAACTAATGTCATAAAAGATTGCAACAAAATCATCAAGTACCACAACTGAATATTATGAAAGACATCACAATTTAGATTAAGAAGTTAGAATTACGTGCTTTTGAACATAACATACTATTATATACAATAAAAATTTGAGCAATAAAATGGTATAAGCAATAGTAACAAGCGGTTTATCGTCGGATGTTAAGCAATCAGTGAGATCTATGATAACTGTTATCTTGATTCAATATAGACCATTGTTATAGGCTGATGTTTTAATGAATGACCGATTTGTTTTTGAACACACATCACATTATCATATTTATAGGTTTTAACAGTCCGCTTCTGGAATTTTTGGACTTCTGGACTTGGAAAGGAGATTTTGGCCGAATATACACGCTGGCCAGACGGATTAGTAGGTTTGTGATAAGTTTTCTTTCTTTTTGCAGCGCTTTTGTCCAGCATAATTTTCTCCCTTAGCGAGCACTTACGACACCCATAAGATGAATGTGGATGGACAACACACTCTTTACTATCATTATTACATATATATAATCAATACATACATATTTATAAAGCTGAAGAGTTCGTTTGTTTGAACGCGCTAATCTCAGGAACCGCTGGTCTGATTTGAAAAATTATTTTTGTGTTGGATAGTACATTTATCGAGGAAGGCTATAGGCTATACATCATCACGCTACGGCCAATAGGAGCGGAGCACTAATGAAAAATATTTCAAAAACGGGGGAAAATTAATACGCTACGGGCAATAGGAGACGCAAACGAGGTTTCGTGGGTCGGCTAGTCAGTAATAATAGGTCTTTACCTATGAAATTGCCGTTTTGTATGCAATAAGTGAAAGTACTTATTTTTTCAAACTTTTTTATTTCTGTTATTCGAAGTAATCACCCATACAATCGACGCATCTTTGCCAACGCATTGGCAGTTTATTGATGCCCTTCTTGTAAAAATCAGCTGGACGGGAGGCAATAAACTCTTCAAAGACATTTTGTACTGCCTCTCGGGAATTGATTTTTTTACCCACTAAAAAGTTGTCTAAATTTTGGAAAAAGTAATAGTCGGTAGGGGCAAGGTCTGGTGAGTGTGGCGGATGAGGGAGAGCTTCCAACCCCAGCTCTTGCAGCTTGGAGACTGTCTCTTGCGCAGTATGGGGTCGCGCCTTGTCGTGAAGGAGCAGTGGGGACGACCGATTGACCAAAGCTGGTTGCAGATGTGCAAGCTTCTCCATCATTCTCTCCAGTTCTTCACAGTACATATCTGCATTAATGCTCATGCCGTTTTGTAAAACGCTGTGGTGAATCACACCCGCACTAGACCACCAAACAGTGACCATCACCTTTTTAGGGGTCATTTTTGGTTTAGGGCATTGCTTTGGTGCTGAACCAGGGTCTAACCAACTTGCTGAGCGCTTTCGATTGTCGAACAAAATCCACTTTTCGTCGCACGTAACAATTCGTTTCAAAATTCCTTCATTTATTTGCCTGTTGAGCAGCGCAAGGCAGGTCTCGACGCGTACGTTGCGCTGGCGATCGTTAAGGTCGTGGGGCACCCATCTATCAAGCTTTTTTACCTTGCCAATTTGTCGCAAATGGATCAATATTGTTTTGATGCTTACATTAAAAGCTGCTGCTAGCTGAGCTGTAGATTGAGTTTCGTCAGCTTCCACAATCGCCTTTAATTCATTATTGTTAACCAAAGTCTCCGGACGACCACGAGCTTCATTTTTCAAGTCAAAATTTCCAGAACGGAACCGGGAAAACCAATAACGGGTTGTGCGTTCGTTTGTACAGTTCTCTCCGTAAACGTTTTTGATGTTACGTGCCGTTTGTGTCGCGTTGGTGCCACGACGGAACTCATATTCCATAATTACACGAATTTTTAAAGTATCCATTATGACGAAAAATTTTCAAATGTAATGAAAATACAACGCTAATCAAAAAACAAAAGACTGAGTTTGTAAATAGAATGTCATGGTTTTAAAACAAAATTAATTTGAATTTAGAATACAGAGCCATTACAAACTTTTTTTTTATTTGGAATGACCAGTACTGAAGAAAGGCAATTTCACAGGTAAATACCTAATATATATGAAGATACTTATTGTGAATTACATAAGCATTAAATATAAGTGCTTAAGTAGGTTCGCGGTAATCAAACGTGTCAACCTGTATAAGCATTATATCCTTGTATCCACTTTAGTGACATGGCAACTTCAAAGATTATAAATGGCTCTAGCCGCCCCGCGCAAATTCGTATGCATCTTTCAAAAGAAATAAATTTTCTCCATTTTATACGCTTTTTAAAAAAAAGCTTAAGGTGCTTTCCGAAAATATTTCAAAAATGTCGCCCCACGCTTTTTTACTTTAAAATTATTTTCATCTTTTTAGTTAATACATAATATAGAAACCTATGTACCATAACCATAATTTATAAAACATAGTAAAATAACTTTTAATACTTTTTAGTTTGGTTTATTTATAAAAGCGTGTTCTTTTTAAGTTTTTTAAACTATTTAAACTATTATTTATTTTTTTAATCATTTTTCATTGATGGTACAACCAACATTGAAAGATTTTTTTAATTCGAACAAGTAGATCTTTTACGATCAGAGCGTTTAACAAAACAAACAAATTCTTCAGCTTTATAATATTAGTGTAGATTTTTAATACGTAGCTGTAACATAAAGTATTCACTCATTTTAAATTTCTAACTTTACACAGTCTAACAGCAATACTCATCATTTCTTAAATATAGGCTTGTAAAACTCTAAAATACGTTGTAGAGGCGTATTATGAGACTCTCTCTAGGTAAATATCTCATCTAATAATGTTTCATCTCACATAATGGGCAGAGAGTTTATTACAGGATCCCGGGTAGCTTTATATCTTGCGTGATATTACTAATATTCTTCACATAATTCCTTAAGCACTTTTCCTGTTAGATGTACCTTGATTTATTAACACAAATGGATAATATACCCACAAATAAACAAATCTTGTGAAATATATTCAAAGTTTACAGCCAATGGTCCTTCGAGCCGATCGGAAGTCTCAAATTTCAATTGCTATTCCTAATGTACACTTCGAATGCCTACGAAGCACCCTCACCCCATCTAGTTAATGTTATACCCGTGAGGTTTGGGGTGGAAATGCAATATCCCGTATGCCGTCCGTAACCCCACTGATTGCACGCAATGCACCTATAGTACTATGGGTATAGTTGTATGCACTTATGACGGTCAGGATTTCTAATCGAATTTTGATTAGGAAAGTTTCCATTATTCAGTACTAAGATTAGAAATTCGAAAGTAACTCTCTGTCTGTAACGCTCTCACGGATAAATTGCTGGACCGATTTCAATGAAAATGATTTTTGTGGTTAGTAGTAGTATTTGTACCACTACTACACAGATTCTGTGTAGTATCAGTACACAGTATTGGGGTACGAAGATCAATTTTAGCACAAAATTATCCGCAATTTCTTTTTTGTACATACTTTCCCTCAAAAAGATTAAATATTATCGTTTTAGTGCACATTTCATGCGATATGAGCTTCATTAGAACAACATATGCAACGAGAAACTACAAACAGTCCTAAGAGGGTGTAATAAAATTGCTCATACACTTGATAATGTGTGATAGGCACGCAATGTATGTCTCAAATTGTTCCATTTAGTAATTTCCTTGTGCTAATGTTATAAAAATGAGGTCATTGTGTAGTCTGAGATATGTGTTTTGTAAAACAGTACAGGAAAACTACATATTTCTAAGAAATATAGTCAAATTAAGATTTTACACAGGACAACATCACTGCAAAGAAATGGAAAAGATGAAGAAACCCTAAATAGACATGGAAATGTTAACACAAACCCTAAACCTAAACTAAATGACTGCACGTTTGGCCTAGTGGTTTAACGGTCACCACGCCGTTTCCTACTTTGCTAAGTGTCGAGGGTTCAAATCCCACGTAGGACAACACTTTGTGTGATCACAACAAATGGTTTTTTGAGTCTGGGTGTTCTTTGTGTCCGTTTCATGTATGTTTGTAAAGTCCCCTTGCTACACAGGATTTATTCCTAGTGCGGGAGTTGTCTTTAAAAAAAGGAGAAACAGACCCGTCTGGACAGCGTAGTATAGTAGGCTAATATGTCCTTGCTAAGGAGAGGGCCATGTCCAGCAGTGGACTGTTAAAGGCTGTTGTAACGATATGTGAAATTTCATGATCAGTAAAGTAACATTAATTAACCCAATATATAATACAAAATTTTAACAAAAAAAACCGACTTCAAGAACGACCAAATTGAATTGAGTTATTCGTCAATTTGTCGCGCACATACATAATGCAAATTGAAGATTTATATGATTTTGTCATGGATGACATGTCAGAACTGGACCAAATTAAAATGGGACCACATGGGAAGCACCAGCTTTCAAATAAAAAAAAAGAATCATCAAAATCGGTTCACCCAGTCGAAAGTTATGAGGTAACATAAAAAAAAACAGTCGAATTGAGAACCTCCTTCTTTTTTTGAAGTCGGTTAAAAATAACAAATTGTAATGTAAGTAATGTTAATATTGCTTATCTCATGCCGAAAAGCGACAGTATAGCGTATCTAGTATGTTAGTTATAAACAAAAGAGTATTCGCTAACTGTAAAAAAAATAAAATAGCTGCGCTTACCTGACTAGGGCGAAGCCAAATGGAAGGGAAATGATTTTGGCAGTCTATGTATGTCCCACCGTAGCGCTTAAACTACTGAACTAATTTGAATTAATGAGGTGTAAATAGATTTGTAATAACAGCCCGGGTGACATAGACTACATCATTTTGTTCAAAAGTTTTAACGAAGTCATGTAATAGTTTCTTTTTTAAGTTTTTTTTGTTTCTTTTAATCTGTCATTTCATTCTTTAAATGGTGATTACACTTAGAACTCAATTTCTAGTCATATATAGCCCTACTTTAGTCGTTCATTGTTTTTGAATAAAGTCCATCTATAAAACCGTCTTTCCACCATCTTTTGCATTCAATTCTTTTCCCATATGCTTGTCATTATTCAATGTATTGTAAGCGTCTTTGAATCAGAATCATGGGCATTTGGTTAAGCCTTCCTTGTATCTTTATACATTAAACGTTACAACACAAACCCCACATATATTAAACATCTCAAGTACCACAACTGTTAGACACCTAAAAGCCATTTGGCCTTTAAATCCATATTGTCTCCTGTCTCCCTAAGCCGAAATGAACAACAAAGATTAAAACATGAAAGCAAACTTAGACAATATATTAAACCCACGTGTTATTGCAATCATAAGGCATTTAAAAAGGGATTCTAATGTTATTGAAATAGAGTCACATTTCCATTACTTAAAATCCTGGTCATACAGGGAACGTTGAAACTTTCGTTTTGGAGTGTGAAATGTAAATTACGTCATGAATTTTTGTTTGACAGTCCTGTTTCATAACTGTTCGTTTGTTTGCATTTTAATTAATTAATTAAAAAAAATGTATAACCAATAATGAAAGAAATGAGTAAATATTCCATGCTTTGTTATGGGTGAAGATGTCTAATATTCCTATGCGGTATTAATTAGATATGTTATGTAGTGACATATTATATTAACTGTGTTGTAAACCGGGTAAATCCTACCCCGGTAGGATTTCGACTCCTTGATAGTAACTGCTCTGATCAGTATCAGAGTCCAGTGAACTTGCTTACAGTTTAAACTTGAAGTTACATGGTCTTGTCATCGCGATTTGTTTTTTTTTTATATGTTAAAGCTACCTAAAAGTCTCTACTACACCTGATGGTAGTGGTCATCATCCTCATTACGAATGTAGATAATGCAGCATGGTGTGATGACGCACACTATGATGAAATGCTTTTTCACGTCCCGCTTTATGCGTTTAATTTTATTTTATTTCTATATAAGCTTGATAGGTGATTTACTGATTTAATAAGAGACAATAACAATTTTGTAATATTAGGTACGTATACATTTGTATATTATAAAGCCTAATGCATTATGCACTGACACGCAACAGTAATTATTATCAATCACTATGCAAAAGGGTAAATAAGGCTTGCTTTCAAATAACAAAAGTTAATTTTCACCTTCACGTAAAAGTGATACAGTCCATATTCGAATAAACTGTTTTCGTGTTAATGTGGGGGTTAATCATTAAATTGTCTAGCTTTGTTTGCTAATGGTTAGTCAAACACGTTTTGTTTAGGGTTGTCACATACTACGCTGAAAACTACTTATGGCAGCTTTTTCATTATTGAATTATTAGATATTCCTCTAAATATGCGTTAAAAATAAAACTAATACATACCATTATTGAGAATTCACCAATCGTGGTACGACCGTGACCAATAACCACACAGCAAACATCAAAATAACAGTTATATGGGCCTACGGGCCTACCAAAGTGACTCTACTCTGCCTGATGGAAAGCATGAGCAGAATCAGACTCACATGATACAAATACTCATTTAATTAGGCATCGGCATAATGAGTTACATCGCAAAAGGGTTTTGGCTCGCTTTTTTACAAGCTTTTTATTAACTTGCAATGTATGTATGTATGCTTGTATGTTCGGGTGGAATCTTGCAACTCAATTTTGAAGCAGATATCTTCAACCGATTTTGCTGAAATTTTGCAAGCATATGTATACAGCGTGGCAATACAATATTATTATGACATGGAGCTGATCTCACGCTGGAGTTGGAAGGTGGCCATAGGAACTCTGTTAAGAAACGTCGCAACATCATCGAGTTTGCACTCGTTTGATTCGTCTCGAGGCATTCCACTAAAAGCTTGTTTTTAAAAAGCTTTTTATTAAATTTATTACGGTGGCGGTTGGTCGTCTAACGTGTTGACGAAATGAAAGACAAAAGAAAAATCGGATGGAAAAAGCGTCTGAGACAGTTCGAAGAGTCGTGTACCTATTTTCAGCCCATGTTCATAATTACACACATCAAAAGTGTCTAGGGATCAACATATGTGTCTAGGGATCAACATATATTTTTGCAATAACTTTTCTCCTGATTGATATTAATTAAAATTTTCTTTAAGGATTCATCAAATAAAGTGTTTTCGTTTGTCACAGTAACGATAAACCAAGTCACCTTTGCATTAATAAAGAAATTTGCCATTTTTCTAATAAAAGGATTTTTGACATTTAAACCACTAACATTAATTTTCGAAAAAAAGACTGAAATAACAGTTTTCTTTAAAATTTTATTAGGTAACTTAAACAATTAATAATCCTTGTTTCTACTGCGAACACTAACACAAGAACATCGGTTTGGCATACTCAAAATGAGTTCATCCAAATCACGCTGTGGAATGGCCGCCCATGTTCGTTGCAACAACAAAAAAAGGTCTTCTTGCGACTGGATACCCTCCATATTCGGCAGAGCTCTTCTCTGTAGCATATCCCATGCATGCTCAATCGGGTTCAAGTCTGGCGACTGAGCAGGCCAGGGCCAAAGCCACATCTCAATCTCAAGAAATCCGCATAAAAATGCTTGATCCCTAGACACTTTTGATGTGTGTATATTGGAGGGTCAATATATAAGCAGAAATCTTTGATAATTGTTTTAAATTTCATTAATTCAATGACGTCATATAAAACATGAGCCTGGTGGTCTTACCGTTTGCATTAAAATTTTGGTTCACAGCTTACATTTGCCTATTTTGTTATCCAGTCAAATGTCTTGACAAATTATAATTTAACCTTCTCTGTTGGTAAATTATAATCAACCCTGTCACACTTCTATTTTCTTGTTTACACTTGCATTCATGACATAAGGAAAAAACTGATGGTTTTTTTTTTATTGGCACACAGGTGTTAAAATCTGTGCTTAATCGGTGCATGACTTTTTAGGATTTTTGATATAGATTTTTATCCATTTATGGGATACTTATCATAAACATGGAGCCACCACCATGGACGTCACATGTAAATTCATGGTGTGACTTACCGTTTACAGGGCAAAGAGAATGTCACTCGCTTACTTAACATATAGTGCGGTGCAGAGTCTAATGGCAGCTAACTACAGCGCTTACCTGGAACAAAACAAACAATATTCATAAATTACGATTTTTCAGTTGAGATGATAAGTATTTATCTATTTATATAAAAAAATAGCTGACTGAACTTCGTACCGCAATTTTTCATATCTGTCTCAGCTTCCCACAGGCAGTGTACAGTCGCGGACAAAAAAAAAGATTTCCCGTTACCTTTAATTTTTGTTGTACACAAATCTTGTCCTAACAATAACGAATACATTATAAAAATATTGAATTTGGTGCTGCCTATCGGAAGTTATGCGCGTACATACGTTTCGGCGATTCATTTTTATATATATAGATTAATCCCCTTTTCCCTTGGTCACGGCATCACGTGTGAACGGCTAGACCAATTTCGACCATTTTTCGAGGGAGGCTATAGATAGACTATAAAACATAATGATAAGAGTCATAGGAATCGATTTTCAAAGAAGAATGTTTGTAGAAACCACGTTTTTAGGGAGATTATGACGAAGTATTAAAAATTATTTTAATATCTATTTATATATTTAATATCTAGCAAAGAACTAAATTTACATTAAGTACGATATTTCGTTTACTTGAAGATATATAGCAATATATCTTCAAGTAAACGAAATATATGTCATTACATAATATAGAAACCTATATACATAACCATAATTTTAAAAAAACTATATTTATATTCAAGCGTCAAAAAATTCCTCCGCATCATCGCCTACTGGTAGCGTTCCCAAAAGGCTGGCAGCATTGCCACGTTGAATGGCAATGCTGCCTCGTCACGAGAAGCGTCGATAAGTGGCTTAGATAGTTGTTTAAACATAGCGCGAGCACTCGGGCCCCAGGAACCTAGCGTCTCGACCGCAA
The DNA here is from genome assembly GCA_949125395.1 of Diaphora mendica. Lineage (NCBI taxonomy): Eukaryota > Metazoa > Arthropoda > Insecta > Lepidoptera > Erebidae > Diaphora > Diaphora mendica. Next base: position 9,127,619 of record OX421333.1, read on the forward strand.
ACGATTCAAAAATGTAATTACCTATTATATTTTGGTACTTACGCCGTTTGCGGCTTTCCGCAGAAGCAGCAGCAGCGCCGACATAACCAGCTGTACTTGGAAGATGAAATGCCGCGAGGGTGTCGAGTTGTCAACGCAAGTTGCGTACCACACCAAAGGCTTACCCTAATCTAAATTAAACTAAGAACTAAATTGGTTCGAATTCAAATGAACTTGCGTCCAGAAATATAAGTTTCGACTACGGTCAATCTAAGTAGTAGAGATGTCTGATTGGTTTGGAAATCGTTTGTAGGAGAATGAAGCAAGTTTTCACTTGTAACTTTCTGGACGAGTAAGACAACAGAAGACAATATTGTAAAGGGAATAAAGGAAATGTAAGAGAAACGCAAGTGTAAATAGACACCTATAACTCCTCTCCAAAGAAGTTATGGGTAAAATACACATATAACCAATTTTTACCGGATTTAAATATAAACATATTACATAACGGTCCTATTTCATAGTAAAGAGTCACAGGCAAAGTGTTATGAGAAACAAAGCGATCCGCTTACAAAGGAGGTTGTGTACATAAAGAACATCATTAACTCTCACGTTTCATAGCTAGGAAACGTGGAAAAATGAGTGGTGATTTATAATACAGCTGTGTTAGGGGTTTTTTGGATTAAGGGCTTCAAATGACGATCGTTTGTATTGTATCTATACATACATATAATAAAATTGTGAGAGGGCCTGTACATTAAAGTAAGATATTGGAAAAAACTAATAGAGCGGGTTTTTATTAAAGTAACAGAACAGAAATCAACAGCTTTTAGAATTTTTATCTGTTTATGTGTGTGTTTTTGGGTGCTCTAATCTCAAACAAAAAAAGCTCAAACGATTTGGTTATGGTTTTCTCTTATGTATTGTGGTAAACTACACTTTTAACCCTTCGTGTGGCGGGCCGCGGCGGGCGCGAAACCGTCGCGTGGCGGGGCCTCTGCAGGGTGGCCGCGCTACGTATGCGCCGATGCATTCTTTCGCCAATTTATCAATGGCTTTCTAAGAAGACCTACTAATATTTATTATATTTGGATTCCTGATAAAATTTCCTACAGAGTAGTGTAAAAATATTGTAAAGTTTTTTACGTATCTGTTGTTAAAATCGCTAGAAATTAAGGAAGAGATAAAAAAAAACGAAAAATTTGTATAAACTTGTATATATTTTTAAAAATAAATCATTCCTACACATACTTTTTGTGTTATTCTAAAGCTAAACCTTAAATCTATTCAATTTAATCATCACTTGACAAATTCAATACAAAGTTTTTACACCACGACTATTAGAACTCAGCGCGCCATTTCTCCCGCGCTCGCTCACTCCTAGAACAACATGAGAGTTTCAAGTGGCTTTGACGACAGATGCCGTAATGAAGTGGCTTGATTTCATTGTTTCTGAGTAGTATGGTTCATGAACTTTATATAATATAGGTATCAGATGTATAAGTTCCTTTATTTCAAAGAACGGACCATATTAATCAACCCATTCAAATCGACACTCAAATGACTAACTTCACTATTTACACTTTTAAAGCGACAATCACGCCGTTTTTTCATTACCGCTTGTTTGTTACAAATAGTACACAATATTTACTATAGAATACATAAAAAACAATAAGTACTTGCTAACAAAAACAATTAGAAATAAGCTGACAAACATACACGACAAGAGCACGACAAGGGCACGACAAGGGCGCGACAAGAGCACGACAAGCGGTGAATTTAACATTGCGCGGGAAACTACGTACGTAGAGTGTGAAATGGACATGGCATTGTGATAGTCAAAAATTTTTTTCATATGATTTTTTAAATGTTATATTTATAAAAATAATGTGTTGTGAGTATTTTTTTTTAAATATGTACCTATTTATTTGTCTATTGTAAGTAATGATTTTTTATTTATTTATTTCTGGAAGTAATATTTATTTATTTTTCTTTATTGCACACTCAAAGCAAAATGGTTCAAAATTAGAGTAACAAAGTATCCAAGTATAACAATCAGAGGTCTTACCGCTCACGGCAATTTCTTTTAGACAACCATAACATGACATGAGGTGTTTAAAAAATTACCGTTGTTTACATATAGGTAACACATACTTAATAATGATATACAATAAAAAAATGGGATCTGTGCAGCACGAGCTCACCATCAGTGCCGTGGAAAGAACTGAGTGTCAGACATAAATACACATACATAATAATTGCACTGATTCAAGCCAAAACATAGCCCTTACAAGATATTATATCAGGAAGCCACCGCTTACAAGTATATTAACAGTCAACTTACTGGTTTACTATACTGTGAAGCCACCGCTGAGTTTATAAGTATTTTAACAGTCAACTTACTGATTTAAAGTACGTAAATTATGATGACTTTTCTACCTCACCTCAATTTCAATAGCTCTTTGATAGACAAAGTGTAAAAAAAAACCGGACAAGTGCGAGTCGGACTCGCGCACCGAGGATTCCGTACAAACCTGTAGGTATATAAGTACAAGTTTTCTGAACTTATCTGTTACCTGTGCTGTTAAGCTATTGCTTCTAACCAAATTTCAATTTTCTATGTCAACAGGATTTGATTTTGGAGCTTTTAGAGAGAACAGCTTTTAGATTTTGATTCGCTTGCGAGCAGTCGCGAGTTTCAAAATATGTGGTATAAATGGTTGTACCTTTGCGTTTTGCGTTTTTGCGTTGACCTATTTTTTTTTTTCAAAGCTTAAAGGCTATTACACCTAATTTTGATATAAATTTCAACTTGATACCTCTGCGCGTTCATGAGGCAAATGGTAATACATAGTTATATAATTATAAAAGAAACATGTAATGTAACTAAAAATTTTATATTTTCAAAATTTTCCTTTAGTTGTGCTATAAAACGTTGCTTAGTGCCAAATTTCAAGATTTTAGGACGGCGGGAAGTATCCTTTAGGTTTTGATTCCCTTGCGAGTAGTTGCGAGTTTCCAAATATGGGGCTTAATATGTTGTTTCTTGAGATTGCGTTAATATAAAAGTTTAATTTTGTTACAGCTTGAAGGTGTTATAGACTTGAGTCTTTGATATGAATTTAAATTTTTTACGTCTACGCGTTCATGAGGAAAGTGGTAGCCAGTTTAAATTAAAAAAAAAAAAAATATATGCGATATAAGAAATCTGTGCTTTTCGCAATTTTTCCTTTATCTATACTATAAGACGTTGCTTCCGTCTGCTCGTTTGTCCACTCTGTAGATGACCCAGTCTGTTGTTATTTGCCCTCCCGCATTTGTCTTGCTCCGTCTGCTCGTTTGCCCTGCAGAAGTCAGTTGGAGCCGTTGTCAGATGTCAGCCGCGGCCGCCAGGTGTTGAGCGCGCTTACCGCCGCTGTTCTCATTCTCATTACCTGTGTAATATAAAAGCAAACAAAAAAGGAAAACCACACATTAATAAAATTCACTATCTGCCAGTGAAAGAAATCATCAAAATCGGTCCAGCCACAAGCTATACATGAAATAATTACCTACAAATTTTAACAAAAAAAAACCGACTTCAATCTGGACCCAATTGAAATGGGCGTATGCGAAAGCACCAGCTTTCAAATAAAAAAAGAATTATAAAAATCGGTTCACCCAGTCAAAAATTATGAGGTTACAAAAAAAAAATACAGTCGAATTGAGAACCTCCTCCTTTTTTTGAAGTCGGTTAAAAATACAGTAGAATAGGTAACCTCTACCTTCTAATTTATATCTTATTACATCAGCTATCAGCCAGTGAAAGTTTCATCAAAATCGGTCCAGCCACTAGCTATACATGAAGAAATACAGTAGAATAGATAACTTCCTCCTTCAAATTTTATCTTATTACATCAGCTATCAGCCAGTGAAAGTCACATCAAAATCGGTCCAGCCACTAGTTATACATGAAAAAATATAGTAGAATAGATAACCTCCTCCTTCTAATTTATATCTTATTACATCAGCTATCAGCCAGCGAAAGTCCCATCAAAATCGGTCCAGCCATTACAGATATGAGCTGGAACAAACAAATCGACAAAAACCATAAAAATGTTATTATGGAATATATGTACCGTGTATACAATCCACACACTACACAAATTCAAACTAAAAAAAGATGAGCATAGTATGAGCATAGTATGAGCATAGTATTTGTGTTATACCTTCTCCATTTCCAACCGACATCCGTGGAATCACGCGGGCTTTTAATGCACGCAAGCGGCAATTGCCACGGCTAGGTATTTAGATGAATAATTATGAAATTACTGCACCGATGCTCTCGATTTAACTTTCGTTCGTCACTTGAGTTATGTTAACACACAATACAAACACTAAATATATATATGCATGCATTTTAGTTTTCAAAATAATAAACAAAGTTCATTGATGGTGGCCTAGCACGTATACACTTTCATTTCTGAGACAATTTACATTTAAAACATAAAGAGAAACTCAAACAAAAGGTGTTATATAGTAGATTACTTACCTTTTTACTTACTTACTTACACTTTTTAAATATATTTCGTTCCCGCCACAATTGACACACACGTTCTCCGTCTCGTCCGAATTGGAAAGGGCTATGTCGAACGGAATTTCTGTATGCCTGGCAAAAATTTGTTGCGCTTAGCTGACGTTGTCCCTCCTTGACGTAATAGTGTAGGTGCAAGTGCAATATCAGTCGACAATTTCGTATTTTATTGCATTTTTTATCGACATGAGCGATCCGCCAGGTCCTGGCTTCGTGCCACTTAGTGTAAAATCAGTGAAGCCAGGTCCTGGCGTCGCACCACCCGATGTTATATTTAGTGTTTGTTTCAGTTGAATCGGTTGACAAATAAAAAAGTTATAACACTTGAAAGATCACCATGATAACCGACATATACGAGGGCAATAACGCAGGCAAAACCTAGTTTTTTTTAAATATGAATGAGGGTTAGGAACTAATGGTAAAGTTATTCACCGGTATATTCGTAGAAATTGGTTACAAGGGATAGCATACTCTGCATATATTAACCATCTCTACGTGCCATAAATAATCGGTTTTTATTTATTTATTTCTGATTAGACACTTGACTTTATTTTACGTCACTAAATTGCCCTATATTCGCTTATTCTTGATACTACAGGATAGATTGTATCAGATTCAGGTTTGGGGCGAATTCTTTTCCAAGAGCCGGTGTCGGTAAATTTTAAAATCTTGTACATTTGACTTTGAAAAAGTCTTCCTAAGGTGGAACTTTATAGATGTAACTGGTTACGTCAATGATAATTTTACACAGACGAACAGCAAAAAACTACATTCCCTTAACATGTATTTTGAGGTTTCTTAATTAGGATTTCAGAGTCAGTGAAACGTGGCTTACTCTTGTTGCAGTGCATTTGGTATCACTATCAGTGTTTCCCATTATATTTATAAGTTTAATGAGCCGTTAGCACCTAAGATCTCTTCTGTCTAAAATTAGAATAGATCTTAACTCAAGTATAGTTGAGTTATTCATACCTTCTTATCGTACTAAATAATTAAGTTTAAGATAGTTAAATATTCTTCAATTTCATAAATTTGTACTTTACTACAAGAAGAATAAATAAAATTACTAAATTTGCAAATAAATAATGCGAATTAATTGAGAACTTACTAAACAAAAATCTCACTGCATGGTATCGTGAGATTTTGTTGTATGTTTGAAAAATTTGCAATTGATCATTATTCAAGAACATTATACATATTATTTGAACCCATTAAAAAAACTTGCCAAAATTATCTAACGTCACGTACGAAGCATGTGATTCCATTTTATACCAAGAAACGTTCGCATCATAATACATGAGGCAATGTCCACGTTCAACGGACGATTAACGTCCTCCCACGCCATCTACCGCCAAAACCAACTCCTTACTATATTCCTCGGCGAACGGAAGTCCTCATTTCTTAAAGTGGCAACCCCAAGTGTCAGTATCACCGCGAAACATGATAAATAGTTTCGCACTTGCCAACTAGTGTTGCCAGAAATGTCACGTATTTATGCCTTGCCCTCTTTATGTTTCTTAGAAAATATTTTTACTTGTAGAGAAAGTATTTATTACTTGGTACAACTTAAGCGTTGAATTCACTTTTAACACTTTTATGAAAATCCAACTACAACCTACAATTTCAGCTTTTATTTATTTCATTATTTTTGAAGTGAAAACTTCTTTAGCCGCGTTGAGCACTTTTTGGTAGGGGAAAATCTTATGAGTCCGCGTCACCGCATCACCGACATGATGATTTAATTTAAACATTATGAACTTTATAATTTTATACAATCATTTTACAAATACCATTCTAAGTTATAAGTTTTCACGTCTATCGACAGTCCTTATGACTGGCATTTTTTTTTTACCTTTATCAATACAAAAGGTAATACATATTTAAAAAAGAGAACGATTGTTCCTATTTGAAGGGTGACTGTTATAAAAAATAAAGAAGTCACATTACGGTTCTATACAGTGTGCTAATCCATACTAATATTATAAACTAGCTGACCCGGCAAACTTCTTACCCCTATATTTACATATTTGTCTCAGCTTCCCACAGGCAGTATACAGTCGAGGGCAAAAAAATTGACTTTTCCCTTTATTTTTCTTGTACACAAACCTTGTCCTAACAGTGACGAACTCATAAAAAAATATTATTTAATTTGGTGCAGCCGATCGTAAGTTATGCGCGTCCGAACATTTCGGCGATTCATTTTTAACCGACTTCGAAAAGGAGGAGGTTCTCAATTTCATCGGTATTTTTTTTTATATACATAATTATATAGATTCGAAAATAACTCTATCTACCTATCTGTTTGCCTGCAACGCTTTCACGATGAAATCGCTGCGCCGATTTCAATGAAATTTTGCAAGAAGATGCTTTGAGTCTTGAGGAAGGACATAGGCTACTCTTTACACGAAAACCGACTAACACGGAAGCAGAGCCGGTTTAAAAGTAGTTGATAATGAACTGAAAGAATCATTCACGCGGACTACCCAAGAAAAAGTAATATTATTCATTAATTAAAAATATATCATCCCTTTTCATTGACGACCGGTTTCCATAGATAACAGAAAACTGGTACCTCTAAAAACACTGTTAAATATTGATCTCAACAGTAATGTGCAAGCTTTGCATTTAAATTCAGCTATAAAGATGTCTGATATAAAAGGATATTAAATAGACGAAAACAAATAAAGCTTCTTCTATACTACCGAGATACCTACGTGTTAATAAAAATAACTTGTTTTGAGGAAGAAAGTCTAGATTCTTAATGTGTAGGCGCGAATTCAAATTACCATCCAGGCGCGAGGTACTCAGAGAAGTAATAAAATTATACAAGGAAAATTTCTGATTTTGTTTTACTGTAAAAAAGGTTAACTATCTATAACAAAATTGTGAAGATGTATGTATATTTATAACATTAAATGTGTAGAATCAACAACGCAGAAACAATCCATTCCATGTCCCTTTTGCGGTAACATAATTCTAACATTTTATAATTAAATGAATACCTAAGTAACAATTGTGTAACTTGGTCATCTTCTCTCAAATTTGCAATGCCTGGAAAAGGCTACTAAGTTGAGACGAACTATATTATAAGATCACAAAATGTACATACACTTGTTAGAAATAAAGATTGTGAATTTGAATTAACTGTTTAATAAAATAAACTAAATTAAAAAGCTTTTTTAAAACAAGCCTTTAGGGGCGCGTCCCTAAAAACGCGCGAAAAGGCACTTGCAGTTTTGCAAAACACAAACAACTCAATTCATATTTGACACTAAAAAAAAATCTCACTAGTTTAATAAATCAGTCTACCAATCTACCGATTGACATTTATAAAATAATTCTTTATTTATGTGAAAAAAAAGCCTTAACAAAGATCAAAATCATCGAAATCGACCTTTTTAATTAGCACACTCTGTCCTATTTCGTGCTCTATTTTAAATGTTTTTTTCTTATTTCGCGAGAAAAAAGTATGGAGAAAAGATTTACCGTTTTAGTTTTTTATTAATTCTCACCAAAAAGCCATAATCTAAGGCTAAACATCATTCATTTTTAGCGACAAAAGTTCCATACATTTTAGTACGTAGATATCGTCTCCCGTAAATTGCAATAAGGGCCGGTTTTTCAATCCGCAGTTAAACGGTCTAATAACTAACAAGGGAATAAATGTATCCAGCTCTTTAACAAGCGAATAAACTTTTTGTGTTTTTCAATCGGGAGTAAACAGTCAGATAGTTACTTGATGGTCCTTCACAGCTATGTTCACTGTAATCATGCGCAAGTGAGATGCAGCTATACAGGTAGTCACACGTTAGATAAGGACGAGAAACTTTTAGACAACATTCAAGTTGACTGTTCTTTTTCTATTTCTTTTTGTCTTTTTTATGATTGCCGGTTTGGGATATTTAATTAAATGAAATGAAAGCATTTGATTATAAGTATTATTTGTCTATAATAGATGTAGTAAATAATAATTTAGTAAAAAGTCGTTTATGATATTCCTGTAGTAGAGTCCATAACAATGATTAAAGTCAAAATTTATAAAAATGAAATGCCGGGTTTGCGGGTGGTGCATAGTAATTTTTTAAACGGGTGTTTCTACGTTTAATAAATATGTGTTTAAAAGTAAAAAGTATATTTGTATTTATGTCAGTTCTCTGTACCTATTGGTGACGAGCAGATTCCCTAGCGGCAAGTCGCAGAACTAACGTATGACAGATAAAAATACGTATACACGTTAACATTCCACTTTTAGAATACTGTTTACCCTCACGAAGTGGTCCTAAAGTATTTTTTTTACTACTCCGTAGACGTCAATCAATGAAATCATTGTAGAAAGAATTTAAATGCTGACGAGCAGATTCCCTAGCGGCAAGTCGCAGAACTAACGTATGACAGATAAAAATACGTATACACGTTAACATTCCACTTTTAAAATACCTACGTATTTTTTACTTCTCCGTAGACGTCTATCAATGAAACAATAACAATGCACTTGCTCTGTACATTAAACTGCTAGGTAGAAGTGTCTGTCATACGTTAGTTCCGCAAACGGCCAATAGGGAAATCTTCTCGTTACCAATAGTACAAGCTCTGTTTTGTTTCGAACTAGATAGCAGTGTGTGAAATAAAAATTCTTCATCTTCTCTATAGTATCTATAACCTATATTTCTCTAATAACCCTTTTTACCTCAGAACAAAAAGTCAATCGAGTCAAAAACATCCATAATCTATCAAATATTCAATAACGACAACGTACTTAAACTTTACCACAAATAGGTACAAGAGAAATACACAACGACAAATCACTATTCTACAGAATAAAAGACTAACTGAGGTTTGAAAGCACAGATAAAGTTATCAGTCAGATTACAGCTTTATTCGTCTGATAACTGATGTATAACTATTGAAAGACCCAAACTTACGCTAACTGAGGAGTAAATGCTATTTGACTGTTTATCTGACTATTGAAAAACCGGCCCTAAATAAGTTTTATCGCGCTCAAAAAATTCAGTGCCCGCCGAATATTCAAGGTGACACCACGTCCGTTTGTAGTTCGCACTGAGCTCCTTGATACGTAAATGACAAGTTTTAGGGTGGGTTGCCAGTGAGTGTCGAATCGTAACTGTTTATTTGTATTCTTGAATTTAATTTAATTTTTTTTTAAAGAATAATTTCAAAGAAAAATATTAGTATTTTTATTAACACAGAACTTATTTTTTTTTTTAACTTGCTATGTATGTATATATCTAACTGTATTTGTTAAGACGGAATCTTGCAACTCAATTTTGCAGATATCTTCAACCGATTGTGTTGAATTTTTGTAGGCATATGTATATAGCGTGACAATGCTATATTATGATGACATGGAGCTGATCTGATGTTGAAGCTGGAAGGTGGTCATAGGAACTTTGTAACGACGGAACATATCGAGTTTGGAGTCGTTTGATTTGTCTTGACGAGTACTTTGAATACACTTTGACAGACCGAGACACTTTGAGAAATTGTTTTAAAAAAAGTAAAAAAAAAATTTTTAAATGATTTCTGTTAGAATTGAATAACTACTACTGAAATAATGAAAGACCTTAAAATTACAGTTTTATTTTTGACTGCATGGTTGGTCTAGTGGTTTAAGCGGTTGCCTCGCCGTTTCCTACTGTATCAGGTGTTGTGGGTTCAAATCCCACATGGGACAACACTGTGTGATCCTCGAATTGTTGTTCTGAGTCTGGGTGTCCATTGTGTCCGTTTCATGTATGTTTGTAAAGTCCCCCGCGACACAGGATTTATTGGATATATACGGAAGTTGTCTTTTTTGAAAAAAAAAACTAGCTGAGCCCCACGGTCTTACCCGCGATACTACACCAACCGCGGTTACTCCTTATATCATCAGCTACCTATCAGTAAAAATCCCGTCAAAATCGCTTCAGCCGTTCCAGAGATTAGCCGGCACAAACAAACAGACAGACAGACAAAAATTGTAAAAAAGGGTCCCATCTACACTTTACGTCATTTCCATTATTATTCATCCCTTAAGTTCGAATTTAATCAATTGGTGAATTGTAAAACAATAGATGCCCTATCCCTTACATAAAGTAAAAAAGTGGGGCGTACATCTATGTAGTAAAATTTAGTCAATATGAGCAATAAAAGCGATCAAAAATTATATAAGAAACATTAACATTATGTTCCATTAATATAACATATATCATACAAATTTTATTTCATAACATAGCATTAAAATTGATTGATTACTATAAAAGATCTAAGCTGACAGATAGCGCGAGCGACTTAATTTTATACTGTGTAAAAATATATTATTTGTCCATGAAATGAATTAAAAATGAATACACTTGAACCCCATTCTCGGCCGTTGACGAGTTACTTAAAGCCCGCGGGCTTTCCGATATGACTAAGATACATTGCGTGCTTTGTAGGACATTCTAAACATTCTTCAAAGGCGAACAGTTAATGGATATGTAACTAGAAGAAAAAACCGAAAGTAAATTTATTAGTTGCCAGGGTTAGTATGCAACAGTGCCCGATGCGTTTGTGTGCATGTAAAATATGAATGTGGGTGTTCAATCACAAATTCCCACGCTCAAGGACTACAGTCTTAACTGGAATGCCTCGAGACGAATCAAATGAGTCCAAACTCGACGATGATGCGACGTTTCTTTACAGAGTTCATATGGCCACCTTCCAGCTCCAGCATTAGATCAGTTCCATGTCATTATAATATTGTATTGTCACGCTGTATACATATGCTTGCAAAATTTCAGCAAAATCGATTGAAGATATCTGCTTCAAAATTGAATTGCAAGATTCCACCCGAACATACAAGCATATATACATAAATTGCAAATTAATAAAAAGCTTGTAATAAGAATCTAAAAATATATAAAAGAAAGTCGTGTTAGTTACAGTATTTATAACTCAAGAACGGTGGGGAGGTAACTTAGAACCAGGAGACGGACGTAGGATACTTTTTACATAGGTTTTTTTTCTTTTTACTTTGCACCGCGGGGCTCAGCTAGTATAATAATAAAAAAAAAGAAACTGATAACTCCATGTGTCTTAACTTACAGAAAAATTACACTGCTGGGGTGTTGGACATAGGCCCCTTTTTTTTTTTACGTGTGGAAATCCCCTCGGACCTTCACCTCACCGGGGTTTGCGGCGGGGCGGTGTGTCGGACTCGAACCGACTAAACCACACTGTGCCACTCTGCGCCTGTGAAGGGAGGAATCCGGGAACTGCAGTTATTAACACATCCCGACCCCTCCCAGCGCTTGCCCGCAATGAAACAGGCACCGTCTGCTGGTAAACTCTCAATTTAGGCGACGTACGGCACACGGCGTACTTCGCCCCCTCACGGGTGGCCACTAGAGCGGATGGAGGGGAAAACCTGTCCCGACCATCCGCGGCCACAAGGACATAGGCCCCCTCCTCCAAGGTTCTTCACAACAACCAGTCGTGTGTTGACAAAAATTCCATAACCTTTATTAATAGGTCGATATGATTCACACCATTTCAGACAAATTGTGCCCATAACTTGACTACGTAAGTATACTAAATATACCTATTATATTTAGTAGCCTTTAAAATAAACGAAATAATAGCCTTTTCGTTTAGAATAAACGTAATTTTTTTCACAAGTCATTTTGGTATTTATACGAGTATACCGTTCACTTTACTAAAGCTTTTGAAATTCCGAATCTGGAAATGTGAATTATAATTGAAATAAAAAAAATCGGACATCTAGCAAACAACGCCATCTAGTCCCAAACCAAGCAAAACTTGTATTATGAGTACTAGATAATTGATATAAATACATATCTACATATTATACATAGAAAACACGACAACTTCGAAACAAATATTTGCAGATCATACAAATTCTCAGCAAATATAACAAAATAAAATAACTTTCAGAATGAAGCAGATATTTGCGAAGTAGCCGAGCCAAGAGGCGCTGGGAACATTCTCTGCGACTAAATTTGTCACTTGAAGCACTGAGTCAAGAGTGGCTTCGTCGTGACTAGAGCTCGTTCCTGCACTCTATAGCCTACAAGTATATTTTTCAAGTTCCCTACTGTGTATTTTACAAGCTTTTTATTAACTTGCAATGTATGTATGCTTGTATGTTCGGGTGGAATCTTGCAACTCAATTTTGAAGCAGATATCTTCTACCGATTTTGCTGAAATTTTGCAAGCATATGTATACTGCGTGAGAATACAATATTATAATGACATGGAGGTGATCTGATGCTGGAGCTGGAAGATTGCCATAGGAACTCGGTAAAGAAATGTCGCAAAATCATCGAGTTTGGACTCGTTTGATTCGTCTCGAGGCATTCCAGTAAAAGCTTGTTTTTAAAAAGCTTTTTAATTAAATTTACTTCAGTATGAAGTTAGTATCGTTCATCTTCATTAGTAACTTTTAAGAGTATTTTCTCTTTCAGTAAGAGAACGTTAACCATATCATTATAATTGAAGTTACTACATACGATAATTTGAACGAATAGATAAGTAGCGTTTTTGTCAGGTTTCTTAAAATTCCGTTTCAATTAGGACTGAATTTAAAGTACATGAATTTTACACATTTAATGCGCGATTCAGGATTGGTAGTTTCTTCGTATTCTACGTTACTCCGTAGTTCGGTGTATATCCGGTAGAGGGCGCTGTAGTGTGTTTTTCTTTGAATGTGGAAGTCGCCACAATTTAATCAACAATGGCTTCAAACGAGAAACAATAAAACAGTTAAACTAAGCTCCAGTTAATCCTGCGGTGTTGCTTAACAGCACGTATTTACAGCTTTGATTTATTAACCATGTGCTGCGTAAGCATGATAGTGACTGTTAATACTTTACAGTGTTATTGGCAGCACTACCACTTCGTGCTATTTATGATTGTTGGTATTTCAATATTTTAAAAATCGCTCTACATACGAAATATATTAATTTTTTTATTCATTTCAAGTTTTTATAGCGATTTCACACAGTACATTTTAATTTTGTATCTTAAGTTAAAATTTAAGTTAAGTTACGCAAACAAAAAGAAAAGAGTACCGATTTCGTCGCTAAGTCATTTAAAGTTGGGTAAATAGTCAATTATGGGTTTTAAGCCTCTAGTACGAGCTAATAAATAGCTCTTTTGAAAATCATCACAAAAAAACTTTCCCTCATAATTGTAATTTAAATAATACAAAATTTTAACATAACTATAAATTCTCAAAATTTCAAAAAAACCCCGACTTAATAACCTGAGTTCCCCTTAAAAAGTTAAAAAACACGTTATGCGCTTTCATTTGACACGCCACTCGATAATATTTTTGCAGACATTCGGTTACTCTTCCCCACTTTCCCCCCAATAACTTTTAAACAGCTCAACCGATTTTCATGAAACATGTCTAAGAACACTCGTACGTAACTCACCTTTCATAAAAAAAAGCTAAATTGAAATCGCTTCATCCGTTCGGGCGCTACGGTGCCACAGACAGACAGACACGTGAAACTTATAACACCCCTCTTTTTGGTCGGGGGTTAAAAAAAACAACCGACTTCAAGAACGACCAAATTGAAATGGGCCCATACGAGAATATTGAGTTATTCGTTAATTTGTCGCGCACATACTTAATGCAAATTGAAGACTTATATGGCTTTCTCCTGGATGACATGTCAGAACTGGACCAAATTAAAATGGGACATGGGAAGCACCAGCTTTCAAATAAAAATCATCAAAATCGGTTCAACCAGTCGAAAGTTATGAGGTAACAAACATAAAAAAAAAACAGTCGAATTGAGAACCTCCTCCTTTTTTTGAAGTCGGTTAAAAAATAAGTATTAAAATTATATAAGCACCTATTTTGACTGTTGATTACCAAAAGTAACAGCACAGTACATAAAAAGTACAGTAATTATAAAATATATTGGGCGTTTTTAACTCTTGTACGGGCCATCTACCTAGTACATCAATCATAGAACGAGCTAAAATCCGTTCCGAAATATACTGATGTCTCGCCGCCCAACGAAGCAGGCACCGCCTATCTCTAGTTTGCAGTCTATGCCACGTGTTTTCGGAGAATGTTCTAAAAAATATATTGTCTTTGAAAAGATCAATATTTTAGTATCTAGAACATTTTTGAAGTAATAAGATATCAGAAATGTGGAAACTATAAATGTAATTAAAGCATGTTCCTCTAATAACAAAAATAATTTGTAACAGAAATTACATGCTCTTATCAGAAGACATCAGAAGTTACATGTGTTGATGTTGATGTGTTGACCACGTTCTAGTCGTCTGTCGTGTCATTTCTTATAAAATGTTCGACGAATTTAGGATGCTTGTTAAAAAAGTAAAAAATAAATGTACATATAAATAAAAGGTTTATCCAGAGAACAGAGAAAATTTTACTTTTTTTAAGACACAAATATAAAAAAAGCGGCCAAGTGCGAGTCGGACTCGCCCATGAAGGGTTCCGCGGCAGCAAGTAACATAATATAATTTTTATTTTATTTTTATATTTGTGTTGATTGAATGATAGGTAAATTTCAGTTTACGATTTATGACGTATTAAAAAAAAACTACTTACTAGATTTCATTCAAACCAATTTTCGTTGGAAGTTTGCATGGTAATGTACATCATATATATTTTTTAGATTTATCATTCTCTTATTTTAGAAGTTAAAGGGGGGGGGGGGGACACTCATTTTACCACTTTGGAAGTGTCTCTCGCGCAACCTATTCAGTTTAGAAAAAAATGATATTAGAAACCTCAATATCATTTTCGAAGACCTATCCATAGATACCCCACACGTATGGGTTTGATGAAAAAAAAATTATAGTTTCAGTTCTAAGTATGGGGTCCCCCAAAATTTATTGTTTTTTTTTTATTTTTGTGTGAAAATCTTAAAGCGGTTCACAGAATACATCTACTTACCAAGTTTCAACATTAAAGGTCTAATAGTTTCGGAAAAAAGTGGCTGTGACATACGGACGGACAGACAGACAGACATGACGAATCTATAAGGGTTCCGTTTTTTGCCTTTGGCACGGAACCCTAAAAATATATAAAATATAAATTGACTGCACGGTTGGCCTAGTGGTTTAGGCGGTCGCCACGCCGCTTGCCAATTCGCCAAGTGTTGTGGGTTCAAATCCTACACGGGACAACACTTTGTGTGATCCACAAATTGTTGTTCTGAGTTTGGGTGTTAATTGTGTCCGTTTCATGTATGTCTGTAAAAGTCCCCCGCGACACAGGATGTTTATTCCTAATGCGGGAGTTCTTTTTTGTAAAAAAAAAGAAAAAAAATTATAACATTTATATTTTTTATGCAACCGCAAACTTTTTTAAATTTAAATATCGTATTTAAATATTGTAATATTGTATACTAGTGGTTGCCCGCGGCTCCGCCCGCGTATATGTCGGTTATCGCGGTAAATAGTAGCTTGTGTTATTCTGATGTATAAGCTATATTACTCTAAAGTTTCATCCAAATCCGTTCAGTAGTTTTTGCGTGAAAGAGTAACAAACATCCATCCATCCATCCATACTTACAAACTTTCGCGTTTATAATATTAGTATAGATATAGATGCGACTATCTTCAAGCCGATTTCCTGATGAAGTACCGACTAACTACTTGTACCTAAAGGTTATCCCAGTTCTCGACAACTGAATTATTATTTATATTCTTTTGAGTGTACAATGTGACTTATTTATCCGCCAATAACACTCAACAAACACCCTGTAAACACATGATTTGCTTATTACAATTTTTACAATATAAGAATATAAGAAAAAAAAATTTTTTTCACATGCTTGTAACCTTGTAAACATCAATCAAGTCTGACATTCAATAAACATCTTTTTGTCCCTCCAAAGTAATGAACATTACACTACAAGTTTACTTGCTATAATTGAACTGCGTCCCTAGAACGAGTTTGTCAATTACACAAATGGCACTTTTCAGCACAGAGGTAATTTACAAGTTCCATAATAAAAAACGTATGAAATTGACGGTAGTTCAACAAAAAGCACTTATGCTTTAACAGATGAGCGGGTGGTCTTCGGAGTTGAGAGTAAGAAAACCACTCTGTCCATCTCCAAACATCATACAGGAGCACTAGATATAACTTGACAATGCTATCTTGTGTTCCCGAACAATCCATGTCTTGTGAATTCAACGGACAGTCATCTTAAAGACATCAAATTAACGAGATCGCAAGTGGCGTTGATCTGGTTCCTTTCTGTATTAAACCTTATGGAGCCATCAGAATTATAATAAATAAATTAATTACTCGTAATCAAATACTCGAGTGTTAGTTACAAAGACTGACTACAACTTTGGCCACTTAGATCTTCCTCACTCAGAAATTTATTGAAAGAATTAACTAAAGAATTTCTTGAACTTGTGTGTGACTGCTGATCATGAGGTCTCGGGTTCGATTCCCGGGTCGGACCAAATGTTTGTATGATCTGCAAATATTTGTTTCGGAGTTTGGGTGTTTTCTATGTATAATATGTATGTATTTACAAAAAATCATCAGTTGTCAAGTACCCATAACACAAGCTCTGCTTAGCTTGGGACTAGATGGCGTTGTGTTAGATGTCCGAAATATAAAAAAAAAAAACCATAAAGTTGTATAACAATCATAATTATAGATTGTTGTACTTCAGAGTGAATTAAATACTATTTTTATAGTGAGTATACTCGTATCAACCTATCTGCCTCACAATACTTATATTCAACTCAACGCTATTATTAAATAAATCTATTCAAATACAACAAACACTCCACAATTCAGACAGCCAAAACACGAGTTAAACCCTAATACAAACGGAGGCATTTTCTGTACAATCCACTGTCTATTGTAGCCCCGGTTATAACTCCACACGCCGAACAATGGCTGCTCCCTTTGCTTAGTTTTACTTCAAACGTCCGCCATTGTTCATTTTTTATGGCAGTTAGATATTAAATATTTTTCTCTCGTACGTTTTTCATATTTTATCGTGTGATATGAGAATAAAAGACTGGAAACAATTTTTGACTACATTTTTCCATTATGAGAGAATATTGTTAGTCTGGTTTATTCCAACAGAAATCGATAGTTAATATGTATCTAAAAAGGACACACTCGGCAACTAGTAAACCTGGAGAGTGTAAGATTTACTCTACATCAGAGTTGGGACTAATCCCGCCCACCCCTGTAACTCCTGTACACCGGGATCAACAGCAGTGACCCACGAACACCGAGTTATGACAATAGGGAAGTCCCAGGAAAAATTGAACTGTCTTGGAACCCGCAACGAAATTAATCAGAAGAAAAACTGGAGGAGTTGGAAATATAATAAGTCCACTTCCCTCCTTAGCAAAGCGCGAGACAAAATGAAGTCAAAATAGGCAGACATATTTTTCAAACCGTTAAGCACCACGGAAAAAGTATTATGGGTCCTTAGTGAGCTATATTTGATTGCACAGATCTACATCAGAGTTATCAAAACTACATCGTTAACCGTCGTACCTAGTAGTAACCAGTATCTTACATCGAGATATAATGTATAGAGAAGACGCCACTCATAAGTGCGGTGTTCCATGCAATTGCGGCGCTTGCGCCGCACTTCCTTCAGTCGCTTGCTAGCTACACTCTGCAGAAGCGGTGGCTTTAGCGTGTGATTGTTTAAATTTTAAAACGTTCTAAAACTCGTGAAATATGCCATTTTGTGTCTTGAGATATTGCACTAATAATACAAGGAATACGGAGAAAAACAAAGGAATAACTTTTCACCAGTAATTAACTAGATATAATTGTTTTAAAATTAAATACGAACAAAAAATTTTAAGACGCCATTGTTGCCTCACTCGACATAGAGTACTTAGAGTAAAACATACAGAAGTGATATTTAGGTAGAATTAAGTGACGTTAAATGCACAACGTATCTAACGTATTTAATTGCATAAGGAAAAATAATATGTTGTTAAAAATAGCTTCGTTAATAACCCTTAACACTTTTTTTGTATAATTACACTTAAAATTATACTTAACGTATAATTAAAAAAACTGCTTTTATATTTTATACCTCGATGCATTCTACAAAAAAACTGAAACTGTCAAAGCTATTGAAGTACTATTTACTCAGTGTGAATTTCCTAATAAAATTTCGTAGGTATAAAGCTATTTATCCGTTCTGCTTTGTGCTTGGCGCTTACTCTATTAAAGCGAATCTTTGCAACAGTTCGTTGGCCAAAACGCGTAAACGCCATGAAAATCACGGCGCTTATGACATTTCGCTCGCGAGGAAACTATAGCTCAAATGCGATAGAGCGCTGCTTGTTAATACTGTTGGATTAGACTACTAATTTGTTTGGCTGCGCTGCAGCGCTTTTTAGTTTTAATTAAAATATAAACGGAACATATAATTGGTTTTGAGTGGCTCCTCTAGTACGTAGTACGTAATATCTCGATGGTATCTTAGATTCAATTAACGACTAGGGCTAATCATAGGGTAGCCATAGATAACCAAAATGAAATACATACTTTTCATTTATTCCACATTTATTTCGCCGCACTGTCTTATAGACTTTTTGTATAGAAAACATTTAACGTACCTACATTTTACCGTTATAGATTGTATTCATATGAAAATGCTTCTCATTTCTACAAACTTTTTATAAATTAAATAAAAAATAATAACTAAATCACATTCTTAACTTTTTCTTAGGATAGTCAAAAATAATAACTACTAATCGTATTAACGTTATACGAATTATTAATTAATTAGAAGCTAGTTCTAAGATCCTCAGGCTTGATAACTACATACAAATAAATAAATGCCATACAAAAGGCAGGGCGTCTCCTACCAGATGGTTTGACTACCTGAGAAAAGTAATTAGGATGAATACCGAGGTTACAGTGCAGATTATAGTTTGCAGTTGACAAATATGTCAATTGAATGATTGACCATTAAATTCTCTCACAATAATATAGTTCCGCAAAAATGAAAAAACAGTTCATTCATATTTAAAGTCCTATGAAGTTATGAGCAAAATTAATCTTTTAATTTCAAGGACAATGTGGACGATAATAACCGCCATTCAATAGCAACAAAGTAAAAAGCAGATAATTAATCATTTGTAAGAGGGAAATTAACTCATAAAAATACTGATGGGAAGAATTTAACATTAAGTTTAAAAGTTAATGAAATGTCTTAAACAAAAGAAGCGTAAAGAATAATTTACATCGAGATAAAAGTAATTTATCATCATTGCAGAAGTGTTGACCACCCACAAAACGATTTAAATGCAAAACTAAATGTTACAAGAACTTCAAACGCCAGGAAAAGTTACTTCATAACAACCGGTCTTTGATTTATCTTTTACTAGCTTTTACACGCGCCTTCGCTCACGCAGACTTTCGTGCCCTGATTTACCCCCTTAGGGGTGGAATTTCAAAAAATCCTTTCTTAGTGCTCACTTACGTTATATAAAGAACCAACATGCAAAATTTCAGGATTCTAGCTTCAGTGGTTTGGGCTGTGCGTTGATCTCTGGGTATGTGAAATGAAATGAAATCGAAATGAAATGAAATCATTTATTCTGCAATTAGGTTACATGAACACTTTTGCAAGTTAAACTTTTTTTGAGCAGATGAGTTCGGCCTTTCCTAACTGGACTAGCCCTGAGAAGAAAGGACGAAACTGTTAAATGTCAGTCAGTCACCTTCCTCTTTTATATATATAGACTAGCTTTTACTCGCGGCTTCGCTCGCATTTAATAAAAAATATCCTATTTTACTTCTAATATCTCCAAGAATATGTGTACAAAGTTTCATGATGATCGGTTAGGTTGTTTTCGCGTGTAAGCGTAACAAACAAACTTGCATTCACATTTATAGTAATAGAAGATTAGGATTTTCTGTTGAATTTAAAGATGTAAGTGTGCAAGGATATATTTTATTTATTCTACCTCATCCCAAGCCGGAAGCCCCAAAATATCTGACTTTATGATCGACATTTTTGTTGAATCTTTTTTAAGAGTTTTCAGTTATAACACATTGCTATATTTTGACGGATTCATTTTTTTAACGAATCTGATAAGAACTGATTAACCTTGTTTCTCTCTGGATAAAGGGTTCCAGCATTAAAATAACTAAAACAATAATTCATATACAATTATTACAACCAATAAAAATCTTTTCAAAATTAACTTACTTCAATCTATCTCAATAATTACATAATCAGAGTTAGAAAAGATAAAAAATGAAGTTCGCTAAAAGTTGCCAGTGTCCAATAAAAGTTTGACCTGAAGACCGGAGAGTTAACATTAGAGCATCGCCATGGTTTAGCGACTTTACTATGTCAGAAACCACGGCTCCACTTAGAATGTTTATTGTTCGAACTAGTTTTCAATTTTTTCATTTTTTTTAATTTCATTTTTCACATTTTCAAAATTTTCAATTTCAAAACCCATTTCAATTTGGTCCAGTTTTTTAAGTCGGTTTTTTTGTAAAAAAAAAAATAGAAAATAAATAGTATTTCTGCAACAAATAATAACTAAATCACACTCTTAAACCTTTTCTTAGGAAAGTGAAAACTAATAACTACAAATCGTATTAACGTTATACGAATTAATAATATAATTAATTAGAAGCTAAGATCCTAAGGCTTGATACTACATAATAAAATAAATGCCATACAAAAGGCAAAGCCGCCTCCAACCAGGTGGCTTGACGACCTGAGAGGCTGAGAAAAGTAATTAGGATGAAAAAGTCGAATAACGAGGTTACAGTGCAGATTATTAGTCGATGTATAAGAGTATTAGCAGTTCACTGATATGTCAATTGAATGATTGACCATTAAAGTCTCTCACAATAATATAGTTCCGCAAAATAAAAAAGCAGATCATTCATATTTAAGGTCTTATGAAGTTATGAGCAAAATTAATCTTTTAATTGCAAGGACAATGTGGGCGATAATAACCGCCATTAAATAGCAACAAAGTATAAAGCAGATAACAATCATTTGTAAGAGGGAAATTAACTTATAAAAATACTGATGGGAAGAACTTAACATTATTTAAAAGTTAATGAAATGTCTTAAACAAAAGAAGCGTAAAGATTAATTTACATCGAGATAAAAGTAATCTATACGAATTAATAAAATTAGAGTGTCTGTTTGTAATCTTAAAATAACCGATTTTTACTAAATACATATGTATGAGTATACACGGTACATGTACCAAAATACAATATTTCACAATTTTTGTCTGTCTGTCTATCTGTCTGTCTGTTTGTTTGTTCCGGCTAATCTCTGGAAGGGCTGGACCGATTTTGACGGGATAGGTACCTTTCACTGATAGGTAGCTGATGATATAAGGAGTAACTTGGGCTACTTATTTTAGACTAGCTTCGCCCCGTAGTGCTGCCCGCGGTTACAACAACAAACGCGGGTAACACCGCGGGGCTCAGCTAGTTTATCATATAAATATGAAATCTGTTTCATGTATGTAACATGTTAATTTTAGTAATTGTCATTGTTGTTGTTCTATTTTCGTACTTTATAAAAAAGTACAGGAATAACTTCACTATTTCCTTTTTTAACCGACTTCAAAAAAGGAGGAGGTTCTCAATTCGACTGTATTTTCTTTGTTTGTTACCTTACAACTTTCGATTGGGTCAACCGATTTTCATTCATTCTTTTCAACGACGAAGTTATGTGCGAACACACATTAAAAAAAACATATATACGGTCGAATTGAGAACCTCCTCCTTTTTTGAAGTCGGTTAAAAATAAGAAAAAGCAATTTTTATAAGCTTTTTAAATAACAAAGAACTTTCATGGCTTGATACGCAATTTCCTTAATTTCTTTAACAATGAGTTTAATTCCCTTGGAATTTTATAGTAATAACGGACATCTGGAATCTCTTGTACAAACGCAATTAAAAAGTTGGTTCCCTGGCTGTGGTCGAGGAAGGACTGTCTTGTGAAGTTTTAAGTTATCTCATCACAAGTTTGTTCCTGGTAGACAGATTTGTTTCAATAAAACTGTGTAAAATTAAAAGGTTTTTGTATTTTATAGTAGTAACTTTTTAGCGTGGCTACGTCCAATGTAATTAGATATATTACCTTAATAAACAACATTATGTACTTAGTAGCGAGTAGCCGAGGATCGAACCAAGTGGCGCGAAATTGGAGAGTCCTATGTCCAGCAGCGGACTGCGATAGGCTGATGATGATGATGTACTTAGTCGTTTTATTCCGTTAGAACTTGGTAGGGACCGAGCGCTGGGATCCTGATTCCATTTTTTTTTTCTAATAATTTCATAAGAAGTCTTAACTTTTTGACGGCATAAACTGACTGCACGGTTGGCCTAGTGGTTTAGGCGGTCGCCACGCCGCTTGCCAATTCGCCAAGTGTTGTGGGTTCAAATTCTACACGGGACAACACTTTGTGTGATCCACAAATTGTTGTTGAGTTTGGGTGTTAATTGTGTCCGTTTCATGTATGTCTGTAAAGTCCCCCGCGACACAGGATGTTTATTCCTAATGCGGGAGTTGTTTTTTTAAAAAGAAAGAAAGAAAATAAACGTTGGTAAATATTAAACCATTGCAACAATAATAATGCCTCCTCACATCGCTGATACTATATTATCCCGCAGTCTTAATAACCATTGAAGAATAGACTAACGCCACAGTACCTACTGGTAAACTTCGAACTGAGTGGGTAGAGATACCAATCTAAATTCGCAGTAATTCTTTCTAGACGTACTCAAGGACAAAGTCTTTCAACTTATTTGCCAAAGGCAGAACATTTCAGGTTAAGTTTTTAAGTGTCTCTGAAACTCTGAACACAGCTACAAAAACGTTTAAAATTTTAAATTATAAATACATTTAACATTTACCTGTACGTATGTCCTTAAGTTTAAAAGACAGGAAAACGTGGGTCATCTTTGGAGGAGGCCTTTGTCGATAGACAAGCTGTTACAGACAAATATCGACTTTTCGATAATTGAAATAAATAAGAAAAGAAAACGGTAAGTAAGGCATAGAATCCTACTTTAATATTATAAACGCGAAAGTTTGTAAGTATGGATGGATTGATGGATGTTTGTAACTCTTTCACGCAAAAACTACTGAACGGACTTTACAGTAATATAGCTTATACATCAGAATAAGACATAGGCTTTCAGCGATATTGCGATTCATTTGCAGCGATAACCGACGTACACGCGGGCGAAGCCGCGGGCAACAGCTAGTATAATATATTGTAAGAAAGTGAACAGCAATAAAGGCTATTTTATTTTATTTATTATGTGCTTAAGTATTATTATGTATGTGTAGGACGTCATAAGTTTTTCAGTTGCAAGTGTGGTTGCTTTTTAAGTGTTTGTGCTCTGGCACGTCCGTTATGAAAAGCTAACTTTCACGGGTTGTAGCAGCGACAATAAGGCAATTTACATTCTATTTTTGCCACTACAACATAAAGCCATTCAAAGAATCAACGGTAGGTTATGCCTACCTACCTGATTTTAATAGCTTTCTTGTTGATAGACCTGATTTTATTGTTTCCATCAATGTATGTAGAACAGCTTGCGTCGTACTGTAAATACAGAATGTTGCATAAATTCAGAACAGCTACAAAATATTGTGTTCCTCAATTTACGTGTTAAATTACCAACAACATCAATTACCTACACTGACACCGAAGAGTACGGAGCAAGTCTAGCCAATGTAGCACCTACGTGCAATCTGGTTACTTTTTAATGAGTAACCTAACCAGAGAGTACAAAGCGTCTATAATACGTACATTCGATGATACTCGATATTTGAATCTATAGAAATGTTAATTACTTGGCAACATCAATTTATCAATATTCATGTATATTATAGAGAGGTAAAATGATCTCTATCTATATACTAATATAATAAAGCTGCAGAGTTTGTTTGTTTGTTTGAACGCGCTAATCTCAGGAACTACTGGTCCGATTTGAAAAATTCTTTCAGTGTTGAATAGTCCATTTATCGAGGAAGGCTATAGGCTATGTTTTATTTTCAAAAAAATTAGAGATCCGTAAGAAAATTGCAATTTCGTAACCCAAGGTGTGAAATCAAAAACCTATTCTATTTTTGCGTGCGCTGCAAAAAGTATTGACAATAGAACAAAATAATGTATTACGGGTTTGTAGGTCCCATTAAGATCTACAAAAAAGTCCGCGAGAGCATATATCTAACTATCATGGTTTAGTCACAATAACCGCTTTTGTGTTCAAAAAAATTATTAAATCGTCTGAAGAAAGAAACTACGTTAAATGTGTGTCGTAATATTAATCCTTATCGAAATAAAGCATTATGTTATCAAGGGTATTTATGTAGAAGTAAAATACTTTTTGTTTCATCCCATTCGGACATTTCGTTTAGAAGTTATCACGAGTATAAGACGCTAAGAGTTGGTACCTAATAATGAGTTATTTGCCAAAGAGTTTTTATCAACGTAGGTAATACCTTATATTAATCTTTATCCAAATAAATGTATTGTTGATTATGAGTATTAGATCTTAGAAGAGTATAATAAATACATCTATACTAATATATGAAGCTGAAGAGTTTGTTTGTTTGTTTGAACGCGCTAATCTCAGGAACTACTGGTCCACTTTGAAAAATTATTTCAGTGTTAGATTTATCGAGGAAGGCTATAGGCTATATATCAACACGCTAACACCAATAGGAGCGGAGCACCAATGAAGAATGTTTCAAAAACGGGCGAAAATTATCACGCTACGGGCAATAGGAGACGCAAACGACGTTGCGGGGGTCAGCTAGTATACTTATATGTACAAGGTAGTAGAGCCAAGCTGATTTCAGCTCGACCGGGGCGGTGCTACCCTCGCACAGAAAATCAACGTAAAATAACAGCGTTGGTGCTGTTGTGTTTCGTTGGTGGATGCGAGACCGGAGGCCCAATGATGCAGAAGCATCACTAGGCCGCCATGGTGTGGGTCTGGGTCACCATGCTGCATTGTTTGTATTAGCAACGAGTATGGTGACCACCACTTTTGGATTCTGCCTATGCTTTCCATCAGGAAGAGTAGAGTCATTTTGGCAGGGCCATACATAAATATAAATATATACTAGCTGATCCGGCGAACTTCGTACCGCCATATTTATGACCCACGTAACATCGTTTACGTTTTTGTGAATCTAAACCATTCCCAGATCCCCTTGAACACACACAAAAAATTTCATCAAAATCGGTCCAGTCGTTTTTGTGAATCTAAACCATTCCCAGATCCCCTTGAACACACACAAAAAATTTCATCAAAATTGGTCCAGTCGTTTAGGAGGAGTTCAGTCACATACACACGCACACAAGAAATATATATATTAAGATATAAAGGGAGTAATCTCTAGATCTACCAAACCGATTTTGAAAGTTAGATTATTTATGAGCGTCATCATTATCATTAACCAGAAAAATGAGAACGCAAAACTGACGCGGGTGGAGCTGCGGGCAAAAGCTAGTACAATATAAGACGTCAAGTTGATTTTTGAAAGCTTCAAAAACTCAAACAGTTCTGCTTCGAATGAGCTGAAATATTACGCTTTAGAGATTTTATTTTATGCATCCACGCAAAGCATTGCAAAGTACCTACAGATAATTTTACATATAATAAAAAAAAAACCTCTTACTTGAAAAACACCAAAATAATACACAGTTTGTGATGACCAGATGCACTGTAAACATTTGTTTTTATAACATTGTCGTTCAAGGACATACACAATACAAAACACACACTCTCGTCAACACAGCTAGGTAGTCGTTAACCAACTGAAATGTGTTACAAATAGCATCACATACCAATCATATGTTTGTGCATAATATAAAAAACACAATAGAAGGAAAACATTTGAACTCAATAAATATTCCCATGAGGAAAAACATAGCAATAATAAGATCTATTCACGGTCGATGTAAAACCATTTTGCAATTAGTATCGTTAAAAATAAAAAAAAAGTAAAAACTAAAACCCAACTACGACAAAAAACGACGCTGAAAAAGCATAAAACAACGTTGTTAAAGTGTTATGGTGCGTTTCTATGTAACGTGTGACTACGGCTTTTCAAACTTGTTTTATGCTTTTTCAGCGTCGTTTTTTGTCGTAGTTGGGTTGTATATAATATATATATTTTTGAAATGTACAAGTAACGCCCTTTCCAATGATACCAAACACGGCATATTTATCTCAAATATATTTTTTAATACAGTACTTTATGTCGGATAGAGGGCGCCACATTAGATTCAGTGACACGTCATATAGCCTATAACCAGCGGACGATCAAGACGCTTCTGACGATACCTCATATGTCCAGTTCTAATTAGTAGTTAAGGAGCATAGCTCCTCCTCCTAGAGTGAACAAATGAACATACATACATACATACATAGCTTGTCCTTTGGCTTTGCCGTAGTCGGGTTATAACCGAAACTTTAGTAACTAGTAGCTGCGCCCCACGGCGTTCACCGCGGTTGTTGCTTTAAACCTTTGCAACAATAGCCACGGGCGCCCAGTTACTCCTTATGTCATCAGCTATCTGACAGTGAAAGTGCTGTCAAAGGTCCGGCCGTTCCAGAGATTGGTCGGAACAAACAGACAGACACAAAAATATAAAACTGATTTTTGATGTGAGTACCGTTTATACATACTTTTATAATGATGTATTGCGTGAAAAGCTGTTAATTTAAAATTACAAATAGACACCTCAATTATACTTATTTGTATGGATGAGAATGGAATTGAGTGTGGACTTGGTTGTGTCCGTTAGACAGATTGTTCAGATTGCATTCGTCAACATTCTCATTGCATTCGCAATGACTGCTGGCTACCACTTTTGGATTTTGCTTATGCTTTCTATCAGGCCGAGTAGAGCCACTTTGGCTAGTCCATACATAAATAAATTATAGTTAAAAAACAGACTTTAATAGCAATCGAATTAAAAAGTAGAAAATAATTTTAATGTAAAAAGCGTGGGGCGACATTATTGAAATATTTTAGAAAGCACATTTATTTTCTACTTTTTAGTTTGGTATATTTACAAAAGCGTGTTTGTTTAGTTTTTTTAAACTTTTTTTTAAAGTAATTGTTTTTTAGGGTTCCGTACCACAAAAGGAAAAAACGGAACCCTTATAGGATCACTTTGTTTTCCGTCGGACTGTCGCTTAAGACCCTTTTTCTCAGGAACGCGTGGAGGTATTAAGCTGAAATTCATATCAAATACTTAGGTCTACTGTCCCTTGGAGCTGTGAAAAAATCAAACTTCTAAGCCAATGCATTCAAAAGATACAGCCGTTTGTGCTGCAAATTTTCGACATCTCTTTTAACAGTTACACTGCATACACACAAAAATAAAAATAAATGAATTAAAAAGCCGACTACATCACAGTACATTACAAACATTGACATATAAGCAAGAAAAACACCAAACCGAATGCGTCTGTAAATTATGTATCATATTTACATAGACATCCCTCATGTTTCTACATCATGCTGTTTTCTCATTTTTATGTCGCTTTTTACGATGTCGGGGATTTGAGATTTTTAAATTACATTTTGATTACTGTGTGTACCCATCTAAGACAGATAGTAATCGGGTCGAGATAGTGGTTCCATGTAAAAATCAGCTTATCTGTGTTAAATGCAATTAAACTAGGAGAATAGTTTAAAATGAGCCGTGAAATGCAAGTATCCCGATGGTATGGACAAAAAATATCGCTGGTTATTAAGATAGCTATGAAATTTAATATCCTGTTGATACTGCATACGGAGATATTAAAATTACGCAGCGCCGAACACTGATTCATCGATAACACAGCGCATTATAATATTGGATGGGTTTATTGAGAATTTACTGATGAAGTAGGTATATTGTATTCTCAAGTTTACTAATTCGACTATTTACAACACTTTTTTATCCACCATAGTAATATTCTATGCCAATAGTTATATTAAAAATACCAGACTTAACCGCTAGTAAAACCGGCACTACAAATATAAAAAATTAAATTTTACAAAAGTAGTTTAGTTAAAAAGCCGTGCCTCAGAGAGCACGTTAAGCCGTAGGTCCCGGTTGTCATGAACACCTATGACAATCGTTATTGGGAAGTCAGTGCCCTCAAATATACTGACAACTAGTTCAATCTTCGAATTCAGTTGACCCTCAGGTTTGCGGAGGTCCGATGCCAGTCGCTCCGTGGAAAAACTGATATTCAGGTAAAACCGGTTGAACTAGTAGCCGACCCCAAATCTTGGGAATAATAAAGGCTAGGAAGAAGAAGAGTTTAGTTAGTAAGCTTCAACTTTTCGGCAAAAGGTGATTCAGGTAGCAAGTATATGAGCTTGACCTGCTTAGATGTACTGCTTCATGCCTTTACCCTTCGGCATAACCCACATATCTTATCTTACATAGTCGCCAGACCTATACACCATGCCGCTGATACAGGCCGCATCGTATTATTTCAGTTATGAATAACCCGGCGGCTAGTTTGCGCGGTAAGAACGGCGGCACAGCTCCTTCACAGTATGCCGTGCCGTGTATAGGAGCCTTAGATAGCTTGGGTTTGGTCCAACAGGACCAACTATGATTTCAGTTCTACATAACAATGTAGAACTGAAATCATAGTTGGCAAAATGTGCGCGATCCATATTTATGTCTCTTGTATGTTTGGTGTACTAACTTTTACACGCGGCTTCGCTCACGCAGACTTTCATCCCCTGATTTACCCCCTTAGGGGTGGAATTTCAAGAATTCCTTTCTTAGTGCTCACTTACGTTATACAAGGAACACACATGCAAAATTTCAGAATTCTAGCTTCAGCGGTTTGGACTGTGCGTTGATCTCTGGGTATGTCAGTCAATCAGCCCATCAGTCAGCCAGTCAGTCAGTCACCTAACTCTTTTATATATATAGATAGATTTGTATGAATATACATGTATGTTAAAGACCACATGCCCATATCCAACAACTAAAAACGCATACACAACAGAATAAACGTCAATCAAAAATTGCCATCTCATAAAATTTTATATTTCTGCTCAAATAAGGCTTATAAATATACTACTTAAGGTAAAATGTTCAACAGAGTCTAAAATACGGCAGACAATTCGCAACGGTACATCCATCCGGACAGTTTTCATTAATTCCAGAATAAACAAAACGAAAAAATACTGCGTAATAGAAGCAACTGCTGGGGACGGCCACCCCTCCGTCGATTTAACATGAAGGGGTGTCCCCTATTCCGCATCTAGATAGGTGGTGAAATATTTTAATGGTCCCAGCTTTGGACACTTTTCAACGTCATTTCATGCGAAAAAATGGCCTAGATTTTATATTTACTCTTTGTTGACTAGACATAAACTCTTTGTGTAGTATCATTTTCCTACTACTGCTACTACGGTGCTTAGATGTAAATCGATGATATTATTCTAGTTAATAGGGCTTAAAACTCAACTTATTTTCCGGTATCTCAAAGAAATAACAAATGTCTAATATTATCCATATTGTTGATCTTCTTCTTTTTCTTTCCAGCCTTTATTATTCCCAACATTCTGTGGCGGCCTCCACATACAGCGCAACAACAACATAACATACTACAGCGCCATCTACCGAAGATACGTCGAACTACGGAGTAACTAAGAAACTAATCCTGAATCGCGCAGTGAAGGTTCTCGCGCCAGTTAACATATATACAACATCCCAACATCAACCGTTAGGCAGTTGGCCCGCCAGGCATGATCACCTCGCCTGGTCGGAGGATCCTCCCTTTGTGTTGGAGGGACATGTGACCCGTTCCCCCACAATTCTTTGGGGTCAGCTAGTTCAGCCGATTTTACTAGAATATCAGTTTTTGCCAAGGAACGACTGGTACTGGATCTCCGCAACCCTGACGGCATCAAAATCTGAATATTTGTTTTTCATAACTTAATTTTTTAGCTTTTCGGATTACAAATGCATCTGAAAAGGGTCACCCCGATCTCTAGTCTAAAGTCACTGCGATATAATATAATGATATATATAATAAAATCAGTTACAATTTTCCTTATCAAAATTTTCCTAAAGACTTGTTATATAAAGATTATAAATATTAGAAGCAGTATAACAAATAAACACTGTATATTTTAAAAACAGACATAAATGGCTCCATTTATTTGTATCTATTACGGAAATATCATAGGAGTCCACTCGGAAATTTGTATTAGCGAGCCGTTTCAAATTACCGTCTCAGAACCGTCATAGGAAATTGTACCCTAAGTCCACAAGACAAGATCGATTGACCTTAGACGTGGGTGTAACAGTTCAAATTCAAACTTCGACTACTGAATTCGCTATTTAATAGGAAGGCCAACGAGTCGACACTCCTTTAATCTTACGATTATGCGTTAATTGAGTTCGAAGTGTCGGCATCGATTACGATTGGGTGGCAGAGTTAAGACTTGTTTAATCAATAAGGTCATCATTTAATCGATAGGTGTTGACTGTCGTTATAGATTTGTTACAGTTCTAAGAGCTCATAGAAACCTTATACAACACAAAAAACATATTGTATCAAAAAATAATTAGTACTAGAATTTGAAGGTCATGCCAGCCAATTCCGAACGCAAAGTTTTTCTAAAGTTTAAGCTCTACTCACTCACACACACAATCAAACCTTAATAAAAAACAGTGTGTTCCAATTTTTATAATACAGAGCTAGCATAGTAACCAGAGTCGGTTACTAATAAAAGTGATAAACAATAAAATAATTTTACATTCAAAATTTAAAAAACCCTCTACTCAAGCACTTAATCGAGTAATCATACGCCAATGATATTTTTGCAGACATTCTGTTTTTCTTCCCCACTTTCACCCCTTTAACTTTTAAACAACTCAACATCGATTTTCATGAAACATGTCTAAGAACACTCGCACGTAACTCACCTTTCATACAAAAAAAACTAAATTGAAATCGCTTCATCCGTTCGCGAGCTACGGTGCCACAGACAGACAGACACGTCAAACTTATAACACCCCTCTTTTTGCGTCGGGGGTTAATAAAAAGACGGTTACTAATAAACAATAAAATAATAAATTAGTAACACTGTCCACATACGGTGCAAGCAACGGTACGATAATCTTGTTCCCACGTATAGAATTTCGGATTCGAAGTTGTACAGCGGATGCAAAATATGACATGTCATATAAAATTATACAAACATGTTTTCATTTCCTTGCAGACAGTAATATAAATACAAAATGAATGCAAACGATTGTGACACGATGCCTTCTTGAAAGGGCGACGTGGAAAAATTTGAAATAAACACAGTCTGACACATGCATTGATATAGAGACGTAATAAATATAAATCCAGAAGGTTCAGTTTCAATTAATTATTGATAGCAGTCGTTCATAGCCGTACTAAATTCATGAAAAGATAACACTTCCAAACTTCGCATTTTTTACACTCAATACAACTTGTATTGGTATTGGGGGTACAAAAACGCAAAGTCTTATCTAACATAATCCAAATAGGAATAATGTAAACTGCAAGTACTGTAGTAGTGATAATATGTAGTTTTAAACACAATATAAAACTATTTAAAACGTTAATCCCTAACTCTAAAACTATGGAAACCAATTCAGGAAAAAACTCAATTATTTTAAGAAAAGTAAATCCCTAAGAATTTTAAGAAAAGTTATTTTTTCCAATTACCAATTTGTAAACTACTTTTGACAGGAAATAACACCAATAATATTGAACCTATCTGTAAATGTGTGTGTGATATCTGTATCATACATGATGTTAATAATTTATTTAATTATTGCATGTAAATGAATATTGTGAAATTTCATTAAAATGCGAACTTATATAAGCAACCAGGGCAAGCTAAATAAAACCGTTTAAAAAGGCTTATTCATATCTGTAAATGAACAAGAAACAGCTTATGTAATATATAATTCAGTTTGGTCCACTGAAGTAGTTCTTCTGCGCCCATTATGAATGTGACGCTCAAAACGTTCCGACGTTCCGAACATTACGTGCAATATACATGTGCAGTTCTATTTGCTCGCGTTTCATGACACTCGTATGTCAGTGACGTCGTTGAAATGTAGCAGCGAAATTTAAAACTACGAAGTCAGTAATGGTTACTATATAAAGTACAATTTATCTAGTTCTCTTTTGCGGATTTTTAAATAAAAGAAAATCCTTATATAAGTAAATTAAAACTACAATCTAGTGTTTCGTGTTTTAATTAATAGCTCCACCTAGTTAGGTGTGCGTGACTTTTACAGTCTGAAGGTTAGACATTTATCATTTATGCCCTAATTCCTTTAGTTCTGTATTTTCGTTTAGCAGTTTTTGGAAGCACCAAATAATTTAAGTGATGCGAGCTGTAATAAAAATAATAGGGTAATAACTTTTCAAGCATACGCGCCATTTAGAAGGAATTGGACAGTGTTTCTTACATAAGAGGATGTCACCTGTGAGCCGTAGATGCTCAGGGTCTGTCAGAGTACCAGGTCTGATACCAGTTTATCTGAGGGGATTGCCGCACATAAAAAAACGGTAGTAACTTATTTAAGCTGGCATTTTTAAAAATAATTAAATGCTGAACGTCTCAAACCTAGATTTCTTTTGTAATAAATAAAAAAAAAGTTTATTTGGAACTGTTTACAATATACGACTAAAAGAAAATGGTAACTTTTCTAGTACGACTATCGGCCATGTTAGCACACAGTGCAGGGCAAAAGATAGTGAATAGGGGTATTTACACTCCATTGAGCGATGCTGTGCAATCCACTGAGTGCGTTACAGGTTATTTCCTAGCCTGCCTGGTAGCCTGGTCATTCGAACTTAAAACGAACACTTCGAAAATTGTGCAGTGGATTACCTGAATTTGAAAAATATTTTAGGCAGTACTTTTTTGCCTAAGTCTTGTTGGGTTCTAGTTTACCGGCTTAACATGTGCCTATGTAACTTACAAGTACAGTATATCTGTATTTATTTATTTTTTTATGGAATAGGGGGCAAACGAGCAGGCGTATCACCTGATGGTAAGCGATTACCGCCGTCCATGGACACCCGCAACACCAGAGGCGTCACGAGTGCGTTGCCGGCCTTTGGGGGATGGGGGGAACGGTTGGGGTATGGGCTTCCGGTATCCTCACTATCCTCACTCACTCGATGAAACACAGCTCAATCACTGCTTCGCACCAGTTTTCTGTGAGGCCGTAGTATCACTCCGGTCGAGTCGGCCAATTCATGCCGAAGCCTGGCTCTCCCACGCTTTAAAAAGCTCATGCGTCCACCATCATCTTAGCAAAAGACGGCCGCTGCTGGAAAAAAGCCTCTCTCAAAATTTGTCACAACAGTACAGTTCTGTGCTGTCCTGGCAGCTGTTATCACTGTCGTGGATAATATGTATGTATGTGTAGCGAATTATAATAACTTGTCTTGTCTTCGCCAAGTACAGTCAGTTCTCTGGCTATTCGTAAAACTATAGGCAAATATAATACTAAAAAATTAACAAAAAGATACCGACTTCAAGAACTGAACCAAATAGAATGGGACCACACGGGAAGCGCCAGCTTTCAAATAAAAAAAGAATCATCGAAATCGGTTCACCCAGTCGAAAGTTCTGAGCTAACAAACATAAAAAAATGCAGTCGAATTGATAACCTCCTCCTTTTTTGAAGTCGGTTAAAAATAACTATAATCAGGTATGGACAAAGTAAGCCGTACCTCGGAAGTGGAAAGATGTTTTAGCTGTTGGAAGTTTGGAACGCTTCCAAAAGACAGGAGGTCAACAAGATTAAAAAGTTTTACAAATCTTGGACACCTTGCTGGTAACATGATTGCTTTTGTTTTGATAGCAGAAAGAAATATGACTTTAATGCACTATAAGTATTATAACACCGGATTTAGAAGGACGGCTTGACCTTTTTTTTTACGCGGGAAATGTTTTTCGCACCATACCCTCCGTGGGGGGGACACACGAAGGGCGTGTGTGGGACTCCCGACGAATCGGTCTACCCACTAAACCCCGCGGCGGCCTTCCATCAGAGTTTTAACTTTTTTTAATTGGATAAATTGTTAGTGACAAATAACATCTCCAGAAAAGAGATTTAAGGCAACGAAAACAAAATATATAATAATAAAAAAGGCCGGCAACACACTTGTGACGCCTTTGGCGTTGCGGGTGTCTATGGGCGGTGATAATCGCTTACCATCAGGCGATCCGTCTGCTCGTTTGCCTCCAATCCTACAAAAAAAATAGAAAATAACATTTATACAGAAAATAGAAAAAAAAGATTATAATAATTAGTGGTGGCCCAGGGGTGGAAATTCGACCATCATTCTTTTTTTTTGTTTTTTTTTTTAGCTTTGCCAAATTTCATACTACTCCGTTCGCATTATTTTCGTAAAAACGGGTACAAAGTCTTTGCTTCAAGCAAAGCTGAAGCTGAAGCAAAATATAAATTATTCAAATCTATATCCACTCGTACACATAAAAGATACGACATCATAGTTTCCTCTTCCTTTTTGTAACTCGTAATACGAACAGTAAATAAATGCAAACATATGAACATAATTTTTAACTAACCGTCAACACATAAAAAGGCATGATAAGATATAATGACACGAAACATAATATGAACACACATAATCAATTTCTAATTTTACGCAGTACACTCGTCGAGATAATATTCGTAACATTATCGTTGGTAACCATTACGAATATGAACAGCGGACATTCCCGAGGGCAACATTAGTTATGAGTATAAATCTCAACACTAACTAAATAAAGGTGGTGCCACACTTGCGCATCCACGCTTTATTATATTCATAGCAGTCTGCCGGCTAACTTTCGTTAGAAGGTAATCTCCATTTATTTGAACATCAGTCCTCGCCCAATTTTTTTTTTTGGATAGCACATTCCCGAAAACATTGTTCTTTGAATTGTTAAGTCAGTACAACCCACAACAATTGCTATCAATAAGTTGTAAAACCTATTATTTAAAGGAAAGATACTTCCTCGAACCGACAGTAGCAGTAACCTATTTGTGGTCATATAGGCGATTGGAATAACCTATTTGCCAAGAAGATTTTAATACAATCCAATGAAAGTACTTGTATATGTATACTATGTATATTTAACTAAGTGTGGAAATTCGTTTTAAAGTATCGATAAGACATTATAATAAGTCTAAACAGGTATCATTACAAAATAAAATCAGTAAAAAAACAATCTAAAAGACTGGGAAAGCCCACAGAAGTTTGCGGTTTATATTCACATGTAAGACTGTTTTAGCGACAAATGGGGTAATTTCCCGATTTCATTGAGGACTATCTTTTCTAAAATAACTGAAATGCTTTGCTTCAGGCTATTCCTTTGAAGAGATCTATGACAAGTAAAATTTTAACAAAATAAAAACCGACTTCAAGGTTCGACTCGATTTCTCTTGGATTCCATCATCAGATCTTAGTGTCCTTATCATGGTACCACTGTTGGGAATATGTCCTTTCCATTAAAAAAAGAATCATTAAAATTGGTTTATAAACGATGAAATTATCCGCGAACACACATAAAAAAAAATAAAAAAAATAAGGTCGAATTGAGAAACCTCTTTTTTTTGAAGTCGGTTAAAAACATCAATATTGTAAAATATTTTTATTTTTTGATCTGTACTATTATTATTTTAAATGACATACTAAAGTGAGATTTAAGATTCTCAAAATTTATATTGAATGATGATCATTTTACAAAACGGGTATTTAAAAAAAACAACCAAATATGGCATTACCTTAAGATTTTACCGCAAGCTATAAGTTGAACTATTATTATGGACACTTACACACGAAGCATCGCGTGACGATTGCCATCACTCCGCTGCTATTTAAACTACTTGTCTGACAGTTTCTGGTCTGGAAAACGCCTTTATTTAAAACAGCGTGGTACTTACTTATAGGAATTTACAGAACTTAGTCATTATAAGTTGCATTGAGCTGATAATGCATAGGTATCTTATTTTTTCAGACATTTAGCACACCATGCCGTCTGGTCCCGAAATAAGCAGAGCTTGTATTATGGGTACTAGATTAACTGACATAAATACATATGTACTTTTTTATGTATATTTGTCGATCTACGGTCGACTAAGAGCCGGTAAAGATCGACTTACACCCATCTTTTACACCCTCGGATACCACCGGTGGCATGTCGGACTCGAACCGACTAAAACCGCAAGCCGTCTCGGGTACTAGAAGCCAGGTGTACCCTAGCAAGGAAAACCCTAGAACCCCGACGTACCTCGGGCCATCGCAGAAAGAGACTTACACCCATCTGATAACCAGACGAGTCTTTTTGTTTTTTAATTTTATTAAGTTATGAACCTATGATAGTTTCCCTATCGCAAAGCTTTCATAACTATTTTTATTAAAAAAATTGATTATCAAATTAAATTTACTCATTCGTTTTCTTCGCAGGTTAGTCATTAAATATCTTGTTAAATAACTAATACTAAATTTTAATATAAATTTCGATTAGTTATTAACTCGGTGTAGTTACCTATATTTATTACTGTACATGCCTGTCGCCAGGTAGCTATTTAGAAATAAGTAAGCAAGCCTTCTTAGGCATATTCTCTATATAGAAAATTAACATGTGGGTCTTAATTTAGTAGGTTATATATATATATATATATATTATATATACACAGAGTGAAGGGGATGAAACAAATTATGAATATTACTTTAATTCTAAAATATTCATGACAGTTTTGCGATAGGCAAGCTATCATAAGTGTGTTCATTAATTAATACAATTTCATAAAAATGTTTCATCAGGTTATCAGATGGGTGTAACTTGATCTTCATCGGCTCTTGTACTATAAAGGTCACTAATAGGGTCTAACCATAACCGTGCTATACGGTTCCTGTTATTATGCCGTAGAATGTCTGGAAAGTACAAAGAGTCATTAACGTGTCTGAAACTTTGACTGCCTAACATTATGGTACTTTTAAAGTCTTTTAGAATCCGCTTAACAACACACTGACACCCTCTTGTCGGCTAAAAAACAGGAAAATTTCATCCGACAGACTACCCTTGTAGAGCTTATGTACATATAGTCGCTATCAATCCTCCCTGTTTTCCGAAATGAGTACGTAATGTATTTGAATTGACTAAAATTGTAGAGTTCAAGTATTAGCTTAATTTTGTTGCAACGCCAATTTATTAGGACGAGTACGCATATAAATTTTCGATTATATACTAATGTC
This sequence comes from Diaphora mendica, assembly GCA_949125395.1. Lineage (NCBI taxonomy): Eukaryota > Metazoa > Arthropoda > Insecta > Lepidoptera > Erebidae > Diaphora > Diaphora mendica. The sequence continues at coordinate 9,165,478 of OX421333.1, forward strand.
TCTACTAGTACAGTTAAATAAATTAATATTTCGGACATCTACCTCACAACGCCATCTAGTCCCAAGCTAAGCCGAGCTTGTGTTATGGGTACTAGACAACTGATATAAATATATGTATTTTTTTTTTGTAAATACATTCATATTATACATAGAAAACACCCAAACTCCGAAATAAAATATTTGCAGATCATACAAACATTTGGTCCGACCCGGGAATCGAACCCGAGACCTCAAGCACAGCAGTCGCATACGCTACCACTACGCTACCGAGGCAGTTTATCGGCAGACAGTTATCCGGGTGCTGACAGATGAAGAATACGGAGAGTCAACACCCCTATTCATCTCATGGGTGTCGTAAGAGGTGACTAAGCGAGAAAACTACTCAGGAACACATCATTGCAAAAAGAAAAAAAAACTTGTAACAAACCCCATACTAACACGTCTGGCCATCGTGGTATTGTAGGCTAAAAACTCCTTTCGAATTAGAAGCTATGTCCAGCAGTGAACTATTAAAAGCTGTTGATGGATGTCTCCACTACTTAAATATTACCTATACCCTAAAAGGTTCAGGCCCATAAACAGTGACATTGAACAATGAATCATTGAGGACCAAATCAAATACACTATTACTTTAGCATTTGTTTGGAGCCCGCATAGGTTCATTCGAGGTGATAGCAATTATTAAAGTAGATTTCTTGGACTCTAAATATAGCATTATTAATTGCTGTATTTAGAAAGGACAAGAATTGTTGGTAGCGCAACGCTTTTGTGTTCAGTATTTTTAAGTAGGTACAGAATGTGTGCGCCAGTAACACAATATATGAGAAATGACACAAATAATCCCAAGTATATTTTTCGACTGCAACATTCTAACGACCTATCCAAAATACACATAAATATGTATTTGTGTAGTATGTGACAATATCGACCCATCGCTCATACGTGTTTTAGTAAATATTTTTGAGGTGACAACGTCTTATAATTCGATGGAGCCGGCTGCACACACGAAAATGACTTATGCGGCGTTACCACGCTCTGAGGCGTTCTATTTAAGGCTTGAAGTGCAAGCGCCGCATCTATCTCTCATCATTTCATCAATGTTTCGTTATGACGTTGTCACGTTAAACTGTCGTCAGTAAACAGACTTTACAGACATACATTTTTTTTTTATTGTGGAATTGTAAAGGTCTGATGGCATCGCTTCGCGTAAATATAATCGAAGTAGCGTTCGTAGTAGTTCAAGCTCAGCCGTAGCGTAGTGAACTTAAAGCCGATCCCAAAGTAGTTTGGAAAGATCCTCGAAGATTATGTTCTTCCACCACACCACACAAAGCAACATTATTTGAATGCCATAGGCTATATATTAACCAGATTACCGTGATATCCGACATAAAAGCAGAAGCTAGATTGTAAATATTCTTCTCAATCTTTTGGTCAGGAATGCTATTATATTATATCGGTTACTGGATTACTTGTCTACAATACAATTCAAATTACATTACTATTTATATTACCATTCATAACAAAATGTATATTAATAAACCGTAAATGTATGTAATTAAAGTAAAGTTAGTAAAGCTGAGTGACCAAACAGCTATCACATAAAACACACTTCCTGATGATATCGTTGGGATATTAAAAGGGACTTCACAGTATGATCCTGTTTAAAAATACATTGTTAAAAAAGTAAAAACAACATCATGGAACCTAAATCAGTGTAATTTTATGTATGGTTTCATATTTGGACAGCGAAATAAATCTCCTACTCATATTAGAGCGTAATGGATACATGGATTCAAAATTAATGTACAACAAATATGTAGATATTAGGTCTTTACATATGAAATTGCCGTTCTTCAGTACTGGTCATTTCAAATAAAAAAAAGTTTGTAATGGCTCTGTATTCTAAATTCAAATTAATTTTGTTTTAAAACCATGACATTCTATTTACAAACTCAGTCTTTTGTTTTTTGATTAGCGTTGTATTTTCATTACATTTGAACATTTTTCGTCATAATGGATACTTTAAAAATTCGTGTGATTATGGAATATGAGTTCCGTCGTGGCACCAACGCGACACAAACGGCACGTAACATCAAAAACGTTTACGCAGAGAACTGTACAAACGAACGCACAAGCCGTTATTGGTTTTCTCGGTTCCGTTCTGGAAATTTTGACTTGAAAAATGAAGCTCATGGTCGTCCGGAAACTTTGGTTAACAATAATGAATTAAAGGCGATTGTGGAAGCTGACTTGGCTTGACTTGACTGGTCACTGTTTGGTGGTCTAGTGCGGGTGTGATTCACCACAGCTTTATACAAAACGGCATGAACGGATTAATGCAGATGTGTACTGTGAAGAACTGGAGAGAATGATGGAGAAGCTTGCACATCTACAACCAGCTTTGGTCAATCGGTCGTCCCCACTGCTCCTTCACGACAACGCACGACCCCATACTGCGCAACAGACAGTCTCCAAGCTGCAAGAGCTGGGGTTGGAAGCTCTCCCTCATCCCAAATACTCACCAGACCTTGCACCTACCGACTATTACTTTTTCCAAAATTTAGACAACTTTTTAGTGGGTAAAAAATTCAATTCTCGAGAGGCAGTACAAAATGCCTTTGAAGAGTTTGTTGCCTCCCGTCCCGCTGATTTTTACAAGAAGGGCATCAATAAACTGCCAATGCGTTGGCAAAGATGCGTCGATTGCATGGGTGATTACTTCGAATAACAGAAATAACAAGTTAGAAAAAAAAGTACTTTCACTTATTGCATACTAAACGGCAATTTCATAGGTAAAGACCTATTATATGATTTACAAATAATATTGTCGTGTCTCGGGACCGCATTCACAATATTTATGAACAGTGGTGGTAAGTTAGTGAAGTGGTCGTTATAACCATTCCAATCTACACAGTCATTGAATAAGCATCTGAAACTACCACTGGTAGACACACATTTTTACCTCTTGTTACATTTTGAACAGCTAATTATGTTTTGCTTACCTGAAACAAAGAAAAATAAAACAAAGGTTAGTATTTCAGTATAATATGCATGTATTTATAACAGACTGGCAGAGTAGATCATCACCAGCAGAATGAATGCTAAAAAGCATTATAATAAATATTTTAATAAATAACAACTTTAAGAAATATCTCAGTAAAAGCGTCAGTTATTAATAGATTTCTGTCATGAACGTCGCTGGCTTGCTTTTATTTTAGGTATATACATTTTTCTTGTTATTCAACGTTATCTTTTCTTAGCAACTCTTAATAAAATGAAGTACCAAGAAATCTTTCAACACTATATGAATTTAGGAATGTATAGAGAACAGTAGGTTAGTAGATTTATGCAGTCAATTAATCGCTTATCACAAATCTATCAGGTGCAAATATTACAAAAAAAAAAACGAAACTTGGAAATTGATAATTGTCTATATTTTGGTTTTTAATATATGGTTTTGTCATTGAGGTTACAGATTTATAAGTGAAACAATTACGTCACTATTAAGGTACATATCCTAATAAGCTGACATTATATTTATTACAAAAATACTTTAGATATTCGCAATAAAAATTAAAATTATTTCTCTATATTTTAAAATAACTAAAGAGGATTTTGAAAGGTAAGATTTATAAATACAAATTACACCAATACTAAGCATAACTATATATCAGTGAACCGTGTTTGTGGTCTCATACGTAAGTACTATGCACCAGATAGTGACTAGTGAATCGAAACTACTATAGTCCAAGGATATCGTAGTAGTTCCACTGCCATTTAGTATCATAATATTACTGGAAGTCTGTACAAATAACAAAAAAATCTAATTAAACCACATCTAGATAAGGCCGTAAGATTATCCTCAAATAAGTGTTCAACGAGGCGAAAACATTTTAAGTGTAAGCTTCAGGCTTATAGAATGGAAAATTTCTTCGATTTCAAACTACCCGAGCGGGGCCGGATAACTTTGTACGGGGAACATAACCGAAGTTTGAGAAAGATTTACACAGGATTCTTGTCAACTTCTACTTAGGGAATGGGACGAAAGTGCGAAATCTGACACAAGCATATTGATCCAACATTTTAAGAGATAACAGGCACGAACAAAACTTTTCAATTAAGGTCGATTACTTAGGGATAACAATGGGGTGAATCACCAACTTCTCAGTAATCTACGTGGATTAAAGTAGGTATCGGTTAAAGGAAATACATAAAACCTACTTTTAAAACAAAGGGAGATTTGCCTACTTATTCATACCTTGCCGTTTTTCAGGCAATATAATGTATCACCAAAAATGTGGACTTAAAACCAATCAAAAAATCCACAATTTAACTAACATCCCTCTGCCACGGAATATTAGAAATGAAGGTATTTATAAGACTTTCTCATTTTCATCATTTACTACCATTTATTTATTTATTATCTAAATGAAAACAGTATGCATAGACAATGTTTAGTAAACACTATACAGTATGGCACAAAAGTAAGTAGACATAGAGAAGCATGCACATATTAACAAAAACTAAGGATTTAGAACAAAAATCATTTATGATAATAAAAACCCCTGTGGAAATGTTAAAAAAAATTACTTTGCCGAGTCGTTAAACCTATCATAACAAAATTTTCTATGGTCTCACGGGTACACAGAAAATAGTATCGCTTTCAACCAGAAATAAGTTAAGCGAGCGAAACTAAAATAAGTTACAAAAACAACAGTATCATTCAATGAAAAGCATAAGCGTCAAATAGTGAAAACTTTACGCCCTCTGACCCTAATGGACGATCGACTATAACTGTAACCCTTCAAACTAAAACGAGGGCATGAACTTAGAGCTTAATTATTTGTGGGTGGCTATAGATAGTACCTATTCTGTATTGTCAGGTTTCTGTTTTGATAGCGTTTGCGATTTGCGCTTCTGCCAAGAGATGATTTTTGTACAATGCAAATACCGTATTGAAATACAGAATCTCTTTCCATTATTTGAAAGAAATATTTGACACTTAACTCTTAACTTAAGCTTTAAAATAAAATGTTTATAATAACAAAACTATTACTTTAATATAGAGCTGTCAAGTAGAGTTATTTTTTTCTTTTAAAGTGTTCCGTTTTATTCTCCAATAACAAGGATAGTTCCAAGACGTCCATTTTCATGTTTGAATATATTTAATTAGTTTCAGGGATTTAATTGATAGACGCATAGTTGAAGATTGAAAGTTTCAAAACTTTATCTAAAATCAAGAATATATTTTTAAAATGTGCATTTGAGAAAACACTTCATATAGGAGACCAAACATGAACAAAATTTGTGCCCCAAGGTATCTCAAGTTATGATATCCATTGCTTCCTAAAAACATACAATAATTATAAACTAAAAAAAAAATATTCCATTTCTCTATTCAAGACATAGTGTTAAAGTGCCTAAATCTCAGTACAACCCCACGTTCTCCAGCACCGTGAATCTCTCCACCCTAAATAACATCCGCAATTTAGTGTGAAACCCGTAAAATCTTCAATAACATAACATCCTCGTTTTTCGACATCCTCTCTTATCTGATCTATCGAGTGCGGCCGAAGGTAATATGGGGATAAGCACAAAGGATTTCAAGAGATTGGTGTGTTAAGCTAGACACGCTCTAACAACAACATGGATAACATATCGTTTTTGTTCATGTTTTTAATATTTAATGATTATTAAAATATTTAATAAAATTTAACAAATAGTGCACACAATGAAATAATCCTCCTCTATCGTACATCAGCACATTCTCACGCAGAATACGTTGAAGTATATTAATCTGTTAAAGGCTAATGTGTGTTGATATTCCCTCATATACTAAACTAGGATTCGCTCACGCAGAATTTCATCCCCTGATTGACCCCCTTAGGAGTGGAATTTCAAAAATTCCTTTCTTAATGCTCACTTACGTTATATAAAGAACCTACATGCAAAATTTCAGGATTCTAGCTTCAGCGGTTTGGGCTGTGCGTTGATCTCTTAGTATGTCAGTCAGTCACTCACATTCCTTTTTATATATATAGATAGATATAGATAATGTACCCCACGGTAACAGTTATAGTCCATTCGCTTAGATACGGTCACTTTGATAGCGCCACCGTCACACGTGCGGCAAGCCTACACAAAATCAAAGGGCCCGCTTGTGGCGTACACCCACAAGCAAGTATGATTTGTCAGTTTACGCCGTTGTATGAATTAATATATTCGTATTTCACAACAATAACCACAATTGCTTGCGAGAAACATGCATCCATACTTACAAACTTTCGCGATTATAATATTAGTAGGATTAAATAAATTTTGAGATACTTTCAGATAAGAATTACTTGTAATAAAACCAGAAGAAACTGTCATTTCCTATGAATAAGATTAAGTCTTTACATGTCGCAAAATTTAATTAACATCATTAACTGACTGCTACATAGAAAACCACAAAGCTATCATTTGTATAATTAACGGAAGGGTAAGTACATGCGAGTTTCAGAAGCATCAACAAATTGCGCAAACTGGAGTGTTTTACGGCCTCATTAAGCACCCTACTCTGCAACGGTTGATGTCGTAATGTATTAGATATAATTAAAAACAGTTCTTTCAGAGTAGTCAGTTACATTCGCATGGTTAAAGGTATCACCGTCCAAAGTTTAAGAACAAAAATGAGTCAGAATCCGTGCTGGATAAGTAAACCTTCGAAGTAGATTAGATCAAAGAGTTTACGTTGCTATTATTAGATGGCGTTGTCTATGTTTACATTTTAAATTGATAGAAGTGTTGACAGTGTTATTTTTTTGGTATGACCCTGCCAAAGTGTCTCTACTCTGACTGATGGAAAGCATAAGCAGAATCCAAAAGTGGTGGTCACCATACTCATTGCGAATGCAGACAATGCAGCATGGTGACCCACACTACACACCAGTGATGCTTTTGCATAATTGGGCTGTGATTAATAAGGATTTTAAGGAGTATTATTCAGCAAAGTTTTCAAACAAGAATTTAGCAATTATTCGGAGTTAGGAATTACACAAGATAGCAAACTTCTGTATGACCAACACGTTGGTGATATATTATTGTTAAAAGGGCCTTAAAAGCACTTATATTTATAATTACATAGAACAACGACTTCCTTCAAAATTTGAAGTTCAAATCCCTTAAGCCTATTAACATTCTATTTTGTTCATTCGTAAATGAAATGTGTGTGCACAGAGTAGGGTACGTCACGGATTCATTCGTTAATTGTTGTAACAAACGACAAATTGTTGTAATTATTATATTAGATGTCTGACATATAACATTGTACATTACATTTAATGTCGACAGTTTTCTTCAGAGTACCTATATGAAATATATACAATATTGTTCTATATTTGCAAGTTTCTCCAACAACAATTAAATAAATAAATACATTAAGTATGCCACAGTCCTATTATCCTTCTTTTACAATGAGATCAGAAAATAAAAATTATTTTTAACCTTCACTCTGAATAAATAAATATAGCAATTCTAACATTTTCAATTTGCTCAATACTCTAATTGCATGTCAAATAAAATTTACTCATTCAGAAAATTTGGGGCAAATGGCTTTGATCAATAATATTTACTCTTACCCTATATTTTCCCCTTCTTTACCAATATAACCCCTCGAAAATGCAAACCCCACACCGCTACAAATATCAATCAAAAATTTTTCAATTAACTTGCTCAACGAAATGAGTCCGTAACGTAACACCGTTATTCAATATAATAAAGTAAATATAAATTGTGTGTGAAGTAACACGTGGGTTTACTCCCCTACTCAATATGTTATGTAGGGTAAAATTTAAGCACCTTTTTTTGTATACACGATGACGACCTCAAACAGCAGCACAATGCATGATATTTGTGTTACTAAAACCCAAAAAGTTTAAGGAAGACTGAGTGAGCTAGGAGTAGTTTCTGATGGGACAAATACAATACTACGTTTTCATAAGATAGTCGTTGGAATGTGTTCAATATTACAGAAGACCCACCTAAAATGACACATTTGCTGTCATGTTTCGTTGGTGAGTGTGAGACCGGAGGCCCAATGATCCAGAAGCATCTTAATAAGCCGCCTTAGTGTGGATCACCATGCTGCATTCTCTGCATTTGCAATAAGTATGGTGGCCACCACTCTTGCCATGCTTTCGATCAGGCAGAGTAGTCGCTTTGCCACGCTGATCATAAAAAATAAAAACATTTGCATACCGCGTGGTAGCGTTTAAATTTGGAAACGCATATTTAAAATAAAAAACAAACATGAAACAAAAGAACAATAAACCAAAAAGACAGTAAACGACGCGAGAGTTTAGTTGCTTCCGCAAAAAACGTTATTTCTTATTGTTTTTTTAAGTGACCATACCACAATCACGTTCAAATCTTTAAGGATCTCTTAGGATCAACGTATATTTTTATATCTCTATATTTTGCCTGGTATTATGTTGTTTACGTGTCCGCTGCCTGCTTAGCGCCTAAATCGTTACGTCTAAGAACGCACAGGCAGGCGGCTTGCTGAGTGCCTAGACTCTAGAGCCTAACGAGTCACCTAGCGAGCAACTTAGTAAAGCGAACGTTCTAAAACATTCGCGACCGGCCGCACTGCGCGCTTGGCGCCTAGATATATAGTACTTAAATATTAAAGGATTGTGCGTGTCATTCATTCATGGTTAATGAACACCAAAGTAAAGGTGTTTCATATCAACATTAAAAAAGTTGCTAACGTATTTTGAAAAGTTTTGATTCGCAATGTTGCAAAGGTTGGACTTTAGCTTAGATATTTTAAGCCATTATACTCTACTTGGCAACGGAATGTGAATTTCAGAATTATGTTTGTATCACCCTTAGTCCAATGCTTCGAGTAGGTACTCATAGCAACCAGTAATTACCTGTCAGACAGACTGTAATAGTTTATTACATAGGGGACTGGAGAGCTAGCAAATATACAGGTCAACTAATAAAGCGATATGCCAAGCGACTTCAATGTAAATCAAAAGACGTCAGTGCTAATCGCCTTTGAAATGTCCTCCCCTCTCTTAAAATTAATTAACTTTAAGCTTCGTGCTTCATTGCTGACATATAGCAGAATACTAAACACCACCCAGTGACAGATGTTAAGCTTCTTGTTATTAATGTTACTGAGTCAAATTGTAATATTAAAACAAGACTTATCTATATCTCATTAATGAGAAACGCTTAAGCCGCGTTTTCACGATAAGAGTTGGCTCGGACCGAGTACACTCGTACGAGTCGGGTTCATACGAGTGTACTCGGATAGTGGTTTACACACGATAGTAGTGCACTCGTATTGTGGCCATTTGTCTCCTTGCACAATCAAGATGTCATCGACTGATCTGCTGTTGAGAGGTATAGAAGTTGTAGCAGATATGTTAATAGCGGAAGTTTAAAATCACGAAAGGGGAAAAAACGAAAAGAAAAAAAATTTGGACACGGAAATGGATATTGAGACGTGACCAACAGGGTGCATCAAATAATTTTCTTCGCGAAGTAGAAGAGGAAGATCAAAACACGTTTAAAATCATTCGAGATTAAACAACGCACCATTTGAGTATTTATTAGAAAAAGTAGCACCCACCACTAGTAGTCACTCAACATTTTTTTAGTTGTCGCCATTTTGTGTTTATAAAAATGATCCGAGTTAGCTCGAAAAATAGAGCAGTGTCCGAGTCTACTCGGATTTGATGCCGGCGTCCGAGTGCGCTCGGATTAGGTGTTTACATAATACGAGTACCGTCCGAGTAAACATCCGAGTGCACTCGGTCCGAGCCAACTCTTATTGTTAAAACGCGGCTTTAAGACTGATTGCTCCTGTTTAATAGGATAACTTCGAATTTCTATAGCGCTATTAAATCTAGCCTCAAAATGGTTTCAAGACAGAAATATGTCTACATTTCTGCAACCCGTTGTACAACTATTTTACGTAATAATATAAAATATCAGATATTAGATTAAATTTCAGCAAATCGCATATTGCCTGACATACAAGTTATTGGATTTAGATGAATTTGATATGCACTAATTTAAGGATTACGACGCAATTGCAGCAAAATGTAATTATCATTTTGTGACATTTAATTTACCAAAGTACTTACGCTAAATTGTGGAAATAGTAACTGCACAATTCGGTTTCTAAAGTAAGACTTATTTTATATAAATTGAAGCACTTCTGTAAGGACCTATTGACGTTCTGTGAAGACTGCACGTTTGGCCTAGTGGTTCAACGGTCACCACGCCGTTTCCTACTTAGCTAAGTGTCGTGGGTTCAAATCCCACGTAGGACAACACTTTGTGTGATCCACAAATTGTTGTTCTGAGTCTGGGTGTTCTTCGTGTCCGTTTCATGTATGTTTGTAAAGTCCCCCGCGACACAGGATTTATTCCTAGTGCGGGAGTTATCTTTTTAAAATAAAAAAAATATAGACTTGATATGCAATTAATTGTTTACTTAAAAGTGTTATATATCCTTTACAACTTCGTTTAAAGTCGCCTCCTCAAAGTACTCCTTCTTAAAAGACCGGCAACGCACTTGTGACACCTCTGGTATTGCAGGTGTCCATGGGCGGCGGTCCAAGTTTTTTCAATAGAGTATAAATTGCCATAGGTAGCTATACAGTTTTATATAATGCATTTCAAATTCACTCTAAGCATTTTGATTATTTCCATTCAATTACATTTCCCAACGCTTGACGGTGGTTTCCTCATAGATTGAGATAACAGACGGCACACCTAATATACATCACACAATAAATTTAATGTCGTTTACTGAACTCTGCGAGGAAATATCGATAAGGTCTCGAGTCATTTTTCACTGGCTTCCACACCATGCCACTTTAATGTCGCTTTAGGAAAAAAATAAAATGTATTTTGAGAGTACGCGATTCAGACGTCGAAAGACAAAGAAAAACTTCTATATGATCTCACTAGCTTTTGCCCGGGATATCCGCCCGCGTATGAAGGATACATTTTTCCGCATGCATAGAGAAATGCATCCAAATATTGCAATAAACGCTGAATTATACGGATAAATTTTTAAACAAAGGAAAAAATGTTACCCGTAGACTAACAGCACATACACAACATAGACGAACTAGAATAGGACACTCATAGACAAAACTATTAGAGCAAAAGTTTACACAAAATTTCAAAGAGAATATTAAAGGAAGCAATAAATACTACAGCCAGAAACTATTCCGACTATTTCATAGACTAATTAGTACGTTTCAAATTCCATTAACGATATTACCGTCCCCCATGAAGCCTTTAAAATGTTTGCATCCCGGAGGGTGGAATCGTCCCCTCTGTGTCGTGGTCTTTTTTATCGTGATTTTAGCTTCCATATCAAACGGAACGCAGGAAATGGTTTAAATATTTTTATGGATATAACTCGACTGCCAAATAACGATATTAAGTTACCCGACTTAAATGATGTATACTTTGGTTAAAAAGTGAAACACAAAATATGAGATAGATGCCTGACGTGCCAAGTTTGCTTCGACTATGTTGACATATTTATAATAATGAAAAAAATAAGTAGAATATCATCTTTGATTAAAAAAAATAGATTATGTTTTTTTTCATTAAACGCCCGTTGCAGTCCACTACTGGACATAGGCCTCTGCCAAGGAACACCACAGAGCCGGATCTGCTGCTTATTTGCATCCACTCGCTGCCAGGCATCCTATGCAAGTCGTTCTGCCATCTGGCCAGAGGGCGTCCCACACTACATCTGCCAAGACGTTTATATTGCATATTTATATAGTACTTACTAGCCGACCCGTACCCACTTCGTTGGGCGCTAACCGCCCGCTTTTCTTTGACTTGATTTACAAATACTATTATTTTATCTGAATTTTTTGTTTAATCATAATAAAATATAGCCTATGTTACTCCTGAATAGTGCCACTTTCTGTTAGTGAAAGATTTTTTTCGGGATCGGATCAGTACTTCCGAAGATTACCCCATACAAACAAAGTTAGAATCTTTAGCTCTATATAATACTAGTATAGATTATATTATACTTTCTTTTTAAACAGTGTTAAGCTTCCGAAGTTAAATAAATAAGTAGTCTGCAACTCAACTTGAGATAAAACAAGGACTTAACAACACGACAACATTCTATTTTACTAACATATAATAACTATCGAGAAGCCTAATAAATATGACCTATTCATTCAGCTAGGTAAGATTGAAATGAAAAAATAACCGCCCAACCCCACCTTTGTAGAATAAATTAAAACTTATCACAAAAATATCTACACCTCATTATACCACGCATCACTAATAGAAAATTATGAGCAGCCCCTAAACAGAATGCAGCCAAACTGTTCAAGACAAATCATTAACTTTTATAGTCCCATTACCAACAACAAAACCGATGTGCACGCGTCTAAAAAAAGCTCCTAAAACAATCTAGTGAACACTTTTGAAAACACTTAGTTCCCCTTTTAAGTTATATTTAAAACGTTATGAAAACATCCCACCCTTTTGGATGGATAGGGTTGTCACAAATTAGTAACAACGCGACGTCGAACGACACACGAAGTAAGGAAGGAACGAGTCATTTATTTAAAAAAAATCAAAAATCCGCAATAAATTTAGATTTTTTAAATTAAGCAAGTTTTACTTGTCTAATCTAATATTAATAAATATTTATTGGTCATCATTTTACTTAAAATAAATTGTCATTGAGCATAAAAAGATATTTATAAATCACAAGCTCAACAGTAAAGTACTGGTCCCTTAGAGAAGTTGCATTCTACGAATTTTCATGGAAGACTAACAAATATATGGGAATGACATTTCTTATAGGCAAGTCACGTGGTCAAATCAAAATTTTAGCCAATGATAAAAAGAATAGAGGTGTTAGCGATTGTAGAAAGAAAATCGACTCGAAACACTGGCAAGTCTGATAAAGGGGCTGTTTAGTAATTGGTGATATTTGATTACCTTATAGTGTTTAGTAAAGAAAACACTGCAATAGGAACCTCATAGCTCGTAATTTGTAAATACATATGCAAACGACACTGCTTACATGGGAGGATATTTATTTTATACGGTGTCAGAAATAATCGTTTTCGAGTAAGCATCGTATTAGAGTTTCTGTACTTTATCATCATCATCATCAACAATCTGTGATAGTCCGCTGTTGGACATAAACCCTTCTAAGGAAAGGAGGTTTATGTCTACTCAAACGCTGGACTGATAGGTTGGTATCGTTTGTATCACGTTTTCTTTCTCTTTTCAGTGCTGTTATTCATACAGTTTACTTCGTTAATTAGTTCTTACGATACCCACGGGATGAGGGCCGTAACACTTCGTATTCTTAATACGTCACCACATGGGTTTTGTAATTTATGGTGAGCGTCAACCCTACTGTGTATTTAAAAAAGTACAATCATGCGTCCACTCATTAACGCTTCACTTTCCCTCTGGAGAGCCCTCGGTAACTTTTTATACCAGACGACCACCCCTATGATTTGAGAGGCCTTTTGGAAATTTACCCAACAATTTCCTAAATCTTTTTAATGAGATTTATGAAATGAAAGGATTTCCCAAATGATTAAATGAGCATGCAATTTATAAAGTCAGCGTTGTTCGAACATACTGATTGCAAATTCTATAGTTACGTCAATTTAGTCATGAACAAAAAGATTTGAAGTTTAAATAATTATGCTATCTAACATATAAATATGTAAATATGTTTATGACTACACCGTAAACCAAGAAAGCTCGATAAATACCCAATACTTGCCCTTAGTAACGCGTGCAGACATGGGTTACGTGTAGTTTTCATCAAAAGGAATTTAATGATCCGATGAGATTCTCACAAGTACTAGCCCCTGCTTTAAGTGTATAGTAAATTAGCCGTTGTTCATATGCCTCCTGATTTATCCTTTTCATTTCCTACCAACCTCCTTCCGTTCTTGTCTAAACGTATCAAACATCTGCTATCAATCTGAGAATTAATTATCAAGAAGTCGAATTAAACTAAGGTCAATAGCTACACGCGATAGGTATTCCACGACGTCTTACGTATTTATGAAATATCGTAGCTTTATGTAAATTTCTCAATCTTACCGACTCGCGCCGGGGTATGCGTTGTTTATGGAGAATTTATTCAATACCAATACGCTTGCATGAAAATTTAACTTATTAATAATGTAATGTAACATAACGTAATAAAACGTTGACTTACGTCAATTTGTGAGTCTAACACTTTATTGAAGTGAAACTTCTAATGCCACTCCCAACAAAGTTGCGTTAAACGATTAACAGTTAGGTTAAACGTTTAACCATGAAGGGGGTATGAAAGCACTGTTGCACATTACGAAGTTTCACTTCTTTCGCGTGAAGGTACTCCACGCATTTTTTCATGAGCATTATGATCGTTTTAATTTTCCAGATCATTTTTTTAAACTAACTATCACGATTTCACTTATAAACTTACATTTTATAAGTGTTCAGAGCCTTCCAGTGTCTCCAAAGCGTTCCATTTCAAAGGAATTCCGTCGTGTGGGCTGACAATAGCCACGTATTGTGTTTGTTTGCAAATGCTCTGAATGCACTCTTCACGGTATACGATATGTAAACGACATGTGAGCGATTGAATGTATTGGCGATGGGGGACTAATAACAACAGTTACGAGTCTTTCGTCAATATTACCAGTAAGAGATCTTTTTTCCGAAATAAATTACAATTACATATTATTTCATTTCAATAGACAATATGAACATTTAAAATAACAAAAAATCAAAATCGTTTAAAGTAGATACATGAGTGTTAGTATTACAAAACTTGACAGTCAATATTTTTAATATTTATAATTTAGGAATATTGACCACCATGGGCAAAGTAAAATACGTATAGACTATGAAACCTTTTAAATTAGCAACGTGACGGTGGGCCTTATTTGCCTTAATATCGTATACGTGTCGTGTTGTTTAAAAGTTTAGGTTACTATATCGACAGTAACTAGATCCTATTGAAAACTAGACCTGAACATGCCAATGACAATTTTTTTCTTTTACTATCGTTCATAAACTTCTTAGTCATCATGTTTGTAAAGAAAATTATAAATATTTTTAAGACGCTTATATTATTTCCAGCACTAGGATAAAAACAGAAGCTACTAATACAAGATAGAAGAGCATCAGGTCCACAACTGGTTAGAGTTAGACAGGCTGGGAAAAGCGAAAATAAAGATTCGCATTTCCTACACCATACTTTATGTTTGATTGCCGCCTTGGCAGCATATTATTTAAAAACAGCAACACAGTATTTAAACTGTGGTTAGGGTAACATGAACCTGAACAGACATGAACAGCAGAAATACCTAGAGGATAGTTTAATTACAATCATTTAAAGACTGACTTCAGAATAACTAGAATGAATTACACTGGTCAACAGTGGTTTTGGTGCCGAGAAGATGAAATATTTTTTTTATTTAGGTCCCTATACTAATTACATTAATAGCAAAAATTTTGATTTTCTACGTGTAGTTTTCAAGATTTTTCATTGAACAGAAAAAATGAAATTTACACCAGAAACAACATTTTATTAACTTCTTATATACATAAAAACTTAATTTTACGGGATTTTCGCGAATGAGGTGTAGCAGGACAATCATGTTGCATCCCCCAGCAGTAGTCAGCCATCATATGCTGATCCCATCGGCCTTGATGCCTCACTTCCATAGGTTTTAGGCCCTGGTGAAACCACTCCCCTTGTTCTTCGCTATAGGAACCAAGATTCTCTGGAAACTGGTCAAGGTGATAATGCACTTTGATGGACATATCACATCCTAAGTTTTTGAAACTCTCCAGCATGTTGTTAACAATTTCAGAGTAGTTACTTGACTTGTGATTTCCCAGAAACTTTTTAGTAACTTCAACAAACGAACTCCACCAAGTTGTTCCAAACTGGTCATTGAACTTGAGAAATCAGTAACTTTTATCAATATTCTTATCTGTGGGCCATCAAAAATACCCCCTTTAATCTTTTCTAGGCTTACTCTAGGGAATTTTCTCGTTATATAAGGAAAAAGTTGCCAATTTTTATCTAACGCCTTCACACGTTTTTCATTCAATCTAGTTTAATTTATTAGATTTAAGTTTTTAGAATAGTTTAAAGGGGGGCAATATAATTTTATCTTTTGTAACCAAAGGTTCGTTTATTACATTCTGCTTTTCCACTTCAACAACGTACAGGCCAATCTCTTTTTGTCCAGTGTTGATGCTCGTCATGAGTAGTCATGACTATCCCACAGACAGTAAAAACATGGGTATTTTCGTGTATCCTCTTTTCCGTACTGTCCTGTGTTATTAGGACAGCAAAGTCAATCAGTCAGTCAAAGTCAATCAGTCAGCAAAGTCAAAGGTAAAGGTGTTGGCTCTGTAGACTCTACTTCTTCGACATCACTATCGCTAGACACTTTACTATAGGTTTCTTCATATGATGGTTCACAGGTAGAACAAAATTTGGAAAAGGTACTTCATCTGAATGTAGTAAAGGTATTCTAGCCGACTGTAAGTCTGGATAAATCATTTTTTTAACATTAACACCACGAAAATCGACACAGCAGAAGTGACAGTCATTGAAGTGATTTTTTTTCCTTTTTGTTCTCTCCATTGAATAGGCATCTTGAACCTCACACGGCTTCTTTAGCCACTGACCCTCTGTCTCAAGTGTTCATAGCACATTTTGCAAACAATTTGAAGTATCCACGGCTTGTTTTCGTCTACAATTTGCGACTTAAAGTACGAAAAATAAGCACTTTTTATAAAATCTGTGATAGGTTTCCTGTACTTTTTAACTGTATATTCCCAACAAATGTAATAAAACACATTTGGATCATTAAGACAACCTCTTCGCGACGAATACATGCCATCAAAATCGATTTATTTATAGAAAGGTACTAGTAAGGCTTGAAACCGTGCTCCCGAAAGTACTAATTATAGCAAATTTAAAAAACAGAGGGTAGACACAAAACTACACGTAGGAAAAAAAATTAAAAAATATTTTTAGTGTTGCCAATGCATACCTAATACAAAACCACTAACGAGATCTCGGCACCAAAAATTTTTTTTTCTTTTGTTGAGCTGTGTTATCAATGGAGACTTTATCGTTATCGTATCATTAACTAATATGCATCTACTAGGGCTCATAACGGCTTGACAAACGTATTGAATCATATACCGAACAATTACTCGCCTGAATTAACGTCTCCAAGCTGCTTCTAAGCGCTACATTGAAAGGAACTTTAATTCTATGAGATTAGATCTCAAATTCCGCTAGCTGTTCTCGTGATTGAGTAAGTGAAATTGAGCATGAAAGGTTTATCAAATATGCAGGTCTTTGCGCTGCTGGAGTTATGTCTCAATCTGAAACATCCTTAATAAATGAGCTTGAATATCCCTTAATACGGTGATTATTACAGATCACTGAACTGAAACTATTGCATATCGTAAAGATAAGATTATTTAATTTGAGTAAAGGTTTGATGCTTATTAACCTATTATTTTTGGAAATTATGTTCGTTCGTATCTGGGAAGATGATATTGTCTCTCTTGTGATGTATTCATAAACAATTGAATTGCAATCGTGGTATTGCATTTCGATTACCATCAATGTCTGCTGCAACATTAAACTGAGGTTCAAAAATAACCTAAAACCTTCCAATATTTTCCCGAGATTACAGTCATTTAAATGGTAAAAATTATGTTAACGATGATCTAATAAATACACAAGGGTTAAAGGAGAACAAATTATTAAATAAAAAACCTTTTGATACTGTATTCTGACTTAGTCTAGATTCTACGAACTTATTTACCTTAGACGTAAGCTCACAAGTCGAACAAAAAGCTATGATTATCCCGACTAAATCAGATACTAACGAGCATCCCATTCATTTTTTTGTTTTTTCACTCACTGATACAGCTGCAAAATCATAGGTCGGTAAAAAGTTACCAACCGTTTTTATCTACCCTTTGAAAGACCTCTATTAACATTTGCATTTTGGCTCAAAAATAAAACCCGTAAAATCATTAGGCGCCTCTTTTTGCAGTATAAATTAAATCTTGGAAGATTTTAAATGTCATCATTTCATACAAATTATCAAGAAATATTTTTGCTGATTGTAAGTGTTGTCAAAACAAAATGAGATGAGAAAATTTGGAATATTAATATCCAAATTAATAATATGAATAGGCAGTTTCTCTATTGCTTTCTTATCATTTTTAGACATTGTCTATGATACCTAATATACTAAATATACAAAAGTATATCATAGACAATGAGTATGTTAATACATAATTCTTGTATAAAGTTAAAAATATTGGTAATAGTTTTGTATCCGTAAAAACATAACATTATACATAACGAAACAATAAATTAAATGCAGTTAAAATTTCTTGACAAATATACTTACGTTTCCAAATACTGGAAGACCCTGTACACCGGCTTTCTGTACACCAGGAATCCGTCACAGCGCTCCATGATTGCCACTTTTTACCACTATTCCACTTATATATACACTACACGACGTCAGGTAACGACAACAAGCACTTTTCCGCGTATATCATTCTACAACTATTCGTTGATAATACAAAATTATTACGTAAAAAACTGTAAGCACTGTTACATATTCACACTTGGACTTATCACTACGTTTCGGTATAAAAGTAAGGCGTTTCACTACCTAAATGTTTACAAAATTTCTAACTTTGGTCCTTTAAGGTGACTTCGTTCTAATGTAAGGCTGGTTTATTGGTTACAAGGTAAACTATTTGGTAAAGAAGCACTTATAATTGTCTAAATATTACAAATTTAACGCCTGATAGGCGATCACAGTTCAAATTTGCATTACTTTCACAATTTGGCAAAATTTCACTTTCAGCTCCTGGAAATAAATACATCATGGAATTTTGCGCAAAGGTTTGTTAACAACAGCTTTTATTTCTTCAAAAGGCACAGAACAAATCGCAATCGAATGTCGAGTCCACAAAAGAATCGGCGGATATGCTTCGTAACACGAATAGTCAAATACATGGCTTTCGAGAAAACGAGACTACCCTTTTCATTATAGACATGTCAATATTTTCCTCTTGAACACTTTCAGAGTCATGTTAGATTGATATAAACACACACGAAAATATATTTTTCCCAGATATTGAGATGATATAAGACGATATTATTTATATGTTGTGATAAATCAAATGTCAAATATCGTTTACAAAGACTTCTATAGATTTGATGATTATTGAAGGTACTATAATTTCAATGTGTTTCGAAAATTTTGGTATAGGATTTATTAGATTCCATAAAATATATCAATCTTTATGAAATGTAATAAGCAGAACGGTTTTTATTTACTCAAAGAAGACAGATTTATTGAAAACAAAATAAGGAAAAAAACTAGGATATTCTTTTTAGTTTTATTTTACACAACACGGAGTGGCAGTATTGTTTATAGCAATTTCAAATAGATAGTTTATCAGTGACATTTTTTCTTAAGAAAATATGTGTAAAAATTGTAAACAGCATATGAGAGAACGTGCTCATTATCATTTAAACATATGACAGCAGTGTCCTGTTGCGAGCTATTGTTCCGGCTGTGATAACAAAACAACATCTGAACATCATTCTTGTTACTTACACCGCAACGGTCTGTTCACACAGACCGGCTCAGAGAGGAGAGCAGATTTTTATCACGTTGGAAAGAGTTTTGAGTAATTATAGTAAGGTTTATTTTTGCATGTGCACTTCTTTTGTCATTCAGAATGCTTGAACGCGCTTCGTGTGAAATAATAAGAGGAGCCGACCGGCTCCAATTACGTGCTCTTTCTCGATCGCACTCGCGCAGTTCTCTTCCAGCTGGTCTATGTGATATAGTTGGCGGCTCCGTTCCGGCCAATTCCAAGCGTATACGATCCGGTCGGTGTGAAAAGAAAAAAACTAAAACCCAACTACGACAAAAAACGACGCTGAAAAAGTATGAAACAAGTTTCAAAAGCCGTAGTCACGCGTTGTTAAAGTGTTATGGACTATGGTACACTAAACAACATGGACAACAGCTTTTGAAACTTAGTAACGTACTGTAGTCCATAACACTTTAACAACGCGTGACTACGGCTTTTGAAACTTGTTTCATACTTTATCAGCGTCGTTTTTTGTCGTAGTTGGGTTTTAGTTTTTACTTTTTTTATTTAAAATGTTTTGGTGCGTCTATAATATTCATTTCTTTGCAAAGTATATTTTAAATAGGTACCACAGAAATATCACAATTATCAAATAAATATGGACAAAGTCACGAGAAAATGCTAATAATATTTATGTTTTTGAAATCTACAAGTCCCCGTCCAATGATACTAAACACGGCATATTTATCTCAAATTATTTTTTTAATACAGTATTTTATGTCGGCTCGGCTAGAGGGCGCCACATTAGATTCAGTGACACGTCATATAGCCTATAACCAGCGGACGATCAAGACGCTTCTAACGATATCTCATTTGTCCAGTTTTAATAAGTAGTTAAGGAGCTATGAGGGAACAGATGGACATACATACATACATACTTACATACATACATACATAGCCTGTCAAAATCATAACCCAAAGGAGTGTTTGCCGTAGTCAGGTAAAAAGCCGGCCCATGCTCTCCGAGCCGGTCTGTGTGAACGGACCCTAACAGTTAAGGACTACAGGTGATTGTTTTTAACTTAAACGATTTGTATGCACATTAGATAAATTAACATTGGTCGCAGTCCTACTTATACTAGTAAGTTACTAAGATTTTTTCCTATAGTGTCTTAAAACATTAATAACAATAAATTAAATTAAAAAGCTTTTTTTAAAACAAGCTTTTACTGGAATGCCTCGAGACGAATCAAACGAGTCCAAACTCGAAAATGTTACGACGTTTCTTTACAGAGTTCCTATGGCCACCTTCCAGCTCCAGCATCGCATCCATGTCATTATAGTATTATATTCTCACGCTGTATACATGTGCTTGCAAAATTTCAGCAAAATCGGTTGAATATATGTGCTTAAAAATTGAGTTGCAAGATTCCACCCGAACATACAAGCATACATACTCGTACATACAAACATTGCAAGTTAATAAAAAGCTTCTAAATCGGAGACGGCATATGTTTTTAAAAACTACAAAGAGTTCAATTATCATTTCTAATAACAAGAGTTTGTCCGATGTCTAAATAATGAATGAATCCTTCCTACTAATATTATAAATGCGAAAGTTTGTAAGGATGTGTGTTTGTTGCTCTTTCACGCAAAAACTACTGAACGGATTTTTATGAGACTTTGCAGTAATATAACTTAGTCATCGGAATAACATAAGAAGTAAAAATTTATAAAGATTTTTAAAATGTAAATACCGACATAAACGCGGGCGGAGCCGCGGGCAAAAGCTAGTTATTAATAAACGCTTTTTTCAGTACATAGTTGGAAGTCAACTGAGTGAGAATATCAAGTTAGTGTAAATATTATACTATTGTATATTATATTTGCATAATTGCATACCTAACGTTACCTGGCTACAGTCAATTTAATACACTAACGTATTCGGACAGCACTGACTGAAAGTACATTTGTATTTACTTGCTGGTTTCAACTAAAACGTTCATACATTTCTAAGCTATTAATGTCAGGCCATGGGGAAATTAGTGCCTAAAAACTTCTTGGCTCTTTACAGTTATTACATCATTAAGTGAATTGATTCAGAAAACTTTCTAAAGAAATTTCTACCCAACTAAGCTAAACCCGTACCCGTGCGAGACGTGGAAGGTTTTCGGACGGACATCTAATAACACACAACGCCATCTAGTCCCAAGCTAAGCAGAGCTTGTGTTATGGGTACTAGACAACTGATACAAATACATATATACTTTTTTTTTTGTAAATACATACATATTATACATAGAACACACCCAAACTCCGAAACAAATATTTGTAGATCATACAAACATTTGGTCCGACCCGGGAATCGAACCCAAGACCTCATGATCAGTAGTCGCACACGCCAACCGCGAGACCAACGAGGCAGAGGTCACAAAAGTTATCTCGCATCAACTTCAGGTCTTCGTGAACCGATGCCTTCGCCATATACTCGGTATTTTTGGCCCGAGAGAATATCCAACGCTCACTTGTGGGATCGCTGCGATGAAGTCCCGATCGACCCACAGATCAAACGACGCAAATGGAGCTGGATAGGCCACATCCTCCGAAGAGATTCCAACCACATCCCGAGGCAAGCCCTAGACTGGAATCCCCAAGGTAAACGCAAACGTGGCCGTCCAAAAAAAACCTGGCGGCGGACTATCATCGATGAAGCGAAGGCTATTAGCAAGACCTGGAGCGAAATCAAGCGAGACGCTCAAGACAGAACGGGATGGCGATGCACTGTGGACGCCCTCTGCCCCATCTAGGGGACATAGGACCTTAAATCAAGTAAGTCAAGCTCAACCATAATCCATACTAATATTATAAATTCGAAAGTAACTCTGTGATCTGTCCATCTGTTCCGCTTTCACGGCTAAACCGCTTTCAATGAAATTTGGCATGGATATACTATAATTCTTGAGGACGATAGGCTACTCTTTACCGAGATAACCAACATATGGGCAAAAGCTAGTAGTATTATAAATATGAAAACAGACAACAAAACGTGTACTTTCCATGAAAACAAGTTTCACTTTAAGTACGTTAAAAAGGCGGGTAATTATGGCCATGGCATCTGAAACCGCCGCCATGTGTACGCATCGAGCATCGAGGCCCGACTGACCAATAATCGCGACATGCATTCTACATCCCAAATATGCGTACGCGCCGCCGGAAGCAGGTGCCACGTACGCCACCTGTCCTGAGGCGAATACCAAAAAGACTATGGAACGATGACCTGTCTGGACAGTTACTTATAATATAATTAGTACTTATTTTGGCATCGAAATATTTAAAGGGCTTTCTATATAGAGTAACCAATCCGTTACCAATACAGTTAAGGTTTCAGTTCAGAATCATTTTAAGCGTTTTCATTTATAAACAACCAGGCGTTTACGTTTGTAGAAGCTACTTACGGCGGAAGACTAATAAGATGTCGTTACCTTTATGAATTGTTGACTCCAAACTGTTTATATACGTAACTATTTATTAATCTGTGACGTAACTTCACTCCTCTCCTCTGATCATGACAAGCTCGACACGACACAACAGTTATTGTTACTTTAATATTTATTTATATATATATAAAAGCGAAATACCACTTACTTATTAATCACGAAAACTCAGAAACTATAACACAAACTTGAAATTTAGCAGGTAGGTTCCATATGGGGTGTAGACATCCGCTAAGAACGGATTTTACGAAACTCCACCCCTAAGGGGGTAAAACGGGGGTTGGACGTTTGTATGAAAGTCCTATGTTTTTGGAGTAAGAGACTTGAAATTTAAAATGTATGCTCTATAGATGGTGTGGAGGTGTAATAATAATGTATCTTTAGAAATCAACCCCCTTTTGGGTTTAAAACGGGGGATGGTAATTTGGACACAAACGGTTGCGTGGGTCATGAAATATATATACAATAATATATTAGTATACTAGCTGACCGGTCAGCTAGTATACTAATAAGCGCAAGAACTTTCATTAGGCGATGCAGGATAAACAGTAACCCGTAGTGCGATGTCTCTCCGTTAGATGGTACTGACGTACCTATTTCTTGTTTCACTGTAGTTATGTGGAAGTCGACACATTTCTTCTAATGTAAGTTATCCATTGCTGTGTGGGTAGGTATATAATCAACACAATAAGAAAAAAATTACAATTATAATAGTGACCGAGTTTTATCGTCCGACAACACATTATTATACACGGCTAGTCATTGATATTGCTGTTAATAAGTATATCTTTCAGTTAATTTACTCTCTAGCGATTTAATCTCAAAGTGTTTATGTGTGTGTAAAATACATGTTACCCATATTCCTTTGAGTCACAATAATCGTTTCCCCTAGCATGAAATATAAAACTCGCGTTCTTTTTCTGCTCTAAATTATGCAATTTAGGCCAGTGTCCGTTCAAATATCGGTGACTGATCAAGTACACACATTTACCCTGAAGCATGGACGCGTAATACGCTTCGCTATCAGTTCGGTAAAGAACACAGTCAAGAATTTTGCCTCTATAGTAGATCCTAATGCATTTATTTACGAGAAACGTCACATAAATGTGATTCCTTTGATAAGCGAGGCAGAGCCGCGAAGTTGAACTTGTATTTCTTATAACAACACAGTTATTTGGGTTGTGAGTACGTCGTACTTGTTGATAAATATTTGACATTTTTACCGTACGGAGAGTGTTTATTTACATGAATATTTATTTGCTTCCAATACAGGTGGTAATGGATTGTAAACATCCAGATGTCTTAATTTCTTTTGAGTGTCAAAGGTAAATACTGCGTAGAAAGCCAACAGAGAAGAAAGGGTCTATAGGGCAAACAGTTAAAGTAGTCGATAATGATGAACATGTACTTAACACTACGACTTTCTGGTCATGGACAGATATTACGAATAATACGGTCTTTACGAATAGTAAACATTTCAATTACGATATGCAGGATACGAAAATAAGAATTGTCATCTCCTGAATTTCTTTCAACTATATTTTCAAACAAACTGTCTTCAATTATAATTGTTTATGTAAAAAATGTCTAAACCACTTCTCTAAGCAGTTTCACATTAATATACCATTAAAATTGGAAGAAACTTCAAAGTTGGCAACACTGTCGAAAACTTCAATACTCAAGTTTAAATGTAAACGTGTCCAGCATTAGAATGCGTAGCTAATTGATCGGTCTTGTAAGTTCTTTCATTAGCTGTTAGCTATCAAAACAGAAAGGATTGACATTTACTTGAAACTTTAAATTAAATTGCACTAAAATAAAATACTTGAACTAAGTCAGTCGGGATACAACTGCTGACCACTCGCTGAGAACACATTTAACAGACTCCAGAAACCATTAAGTTTATGTTAAACTCTATTCAACCTTTTTTTCATCTATGATTACAATTGCCTAGCCGTATCAACATACAAAAACCACAACGTTCCCACATAAAAATTGTTACCTTTCATTCAATTCTCAGTAGCAAACCTCTTACATCTATTGCCATAACTATCAATAATAAAATGCACATAAAACTTGAACCAAGCACGGCTTTAAATAATAAGACGTGAAAACATGCCAAAAGCTAAAAGTATGTCACATAAACTGAGTCAGACTCCAATTTGAACAAAATAAAAGCTCAAACGGAAGACGGTGATGCACTCGCGTGCTTTTAAGGAAACGGGTCACGAATGTACCAAAAAATTTGAAATTTAATAACGCTCCGAACAACGTTAGCGCTTGTTTGTACAAAGCAAACAATTTGTAGCTGAAAGTTCGCGACACATTCAGGAAATTACTTTTTTTATATATACTAGATTGGTAAACATTCTTATGTTTACATCCCCTGATATTCTGGCGTCCTCGTTGATCGAAAGAAAAACGTTGTAAGAACCAGAGAAGAGAATAAAATTGTGCTGGGATTTTAATGTTTTTTTTTTGCCCATATAACTTCAAGATACGGTTAAGTAATGCTATATTCCAAGCCATGATATGTCCAGAGTCTATAAGTGTCTCCGCACACGGGCCACTTGTGGCCGGTCAGCCACTTGTGGCCGGTGGTCGACACATAAAATATATGAAAATTACAAGAAATATGCCGGTGGCGGCGTTTTGTGGCTGTGGCCGGTGGCCCGTGTGCGGCGACCCTAAGCTACGATGACTAAATACACAAAGTGAATTTTTGACCTGAATCTTTTTAACATACATACCACTCTACTATTTTTTTACTTCTAAATATGATATTTTGGAGGAGGAAGATGGATAGTCTATACTTATAATAAAAATGTAACAGGTCAAATTCTGTACATTAAAGATATTTTGAAATTTTTTTTTGGAGGACTCTCTATTATCGATACAGAAGCCAAAACTGCATTTTTTTTCATTTTTGTCTGTCTGTCTGTCTGTCTGTCCGTCTGTCTGTCTGTCTGTCTGTCTGTCTGTCTGTCTGTCTGTCTGTCTGTATCTTGGCCGCGCATCACGCCGAAACTACTGAACGGATTCAAATGAAACTTGGCATGATTTGAGTTCATACTACGAGTTAGGACATAGGATACTTTTTATCCCGAAATTCAGCACGGTATCCTGGAGAGAGGGGATGAAAGTCAAAATATGTACTTAGTTGTAATTCAATAACACATAGTCCGATTTCATTCATTCTTTTTTTGCTAGAAAGAAAAAAATAAAAGATAACGGAAAAGTGTTTTTTTTTTTACCGCGACTGTACACTGCCTGTGGGAAGCTGAGACAAATATGTAAATATGGCGGTACGAAGTTCGCCGGGTCAGCTAGTTTAGAATAAACGTTATGGTCATTGCAAATCCCATCTCATGATTAATGTTACAATTAAAATAAATAACAATTTAGAAATATTTCACTTTTCAAATTGATCAGTTTCATTAAATTTTTGACAAATCAATACAGAGTTAGTCAACTTTAAACTTCACATTGTTATTACAAACATTAGTTTGTACGAAACATTTGTCTTTCTTTCTTTAGAGTAATGTAGAAAACAAAAACATATTATTATTATAATTGTTGTCTTCGTGGATTAATGATTTAATGAAAGAACACTGTGGTATAACAAGAACAACTAGTTTTAAACGTCGTGTTATATCTGAATTCTAGCAACACCGTGCTGTTATAATTACTGGGCGCTCTAATGATGGCCTTCAACTTTTTCATTTGAAGTCTAGAGAGAGACACTTTAATGGTATGGTGGCAAGATTCAATATAACAAAGTTAACAGCCTTTGACAGTCCACTACTGGATCTAACATTTTTAGCCGTCCCATCGGATAATGAGAAAGAGGGAACAGAGAGTGCACCTGTGTTTGCACACACACTTGTGCACTATAATATCTCCTGCGTAGGAGAACATCATCATCACTAGATCTAGGTATCTCCTTAGAAAGGACGTTTTGGCCTACACCACGATGGCCAGATGGGTTGGTATTAGGGATGGGCCGCAATTCGTTTCACATTCGGTCCAACCGAATGTCGGCGGCTCGAGCCGAACGTATATAATAATGAATGAAAATATATTTTTTCAATAGTTCAAAAAGTTGAGGTGTTCTCAACTACTCACCAATAATGCAAGTGAGCGCGTAAACAAGTTAGGACTTGTCGCACCCGAGAAGGTGGTGTGAAAAGAACCGGCCGAATTCTGAATTTTTACCGAATGTTCGGCCGAAGTTCGTATTCGGTTGAAACCACATTCGGCCCATCGCTAGTTGGTATAGTGTTCGTGTCAAGTTTTCCTTCTCTTTGAAACGCTGAGGTCCAGCGTCGATTGATCCCTTAGTAGAGTCTCACGACACCCGCGGAATGAATGAGGTTGTGACACTACGTATTCTCAATCCGTCACCACATGGACAACAGTAGTATTATTATTACAAGTATTTTTTCATAGGCATTTAAAATTTGTTAACTAATCATCTATATATATAAAAGAGTAAGGTGACTGACTGACTGACTGACTGACATACCCAGAGATCAACGCACAGCCCAAACCGCTGAAGCTAGAATCCTGAAATTTTGCATGTAGGTTCTTTATATAACGTAAGGGAGCACTAAGAAAGGAATTTTCGAAATTCCACCTCTAAGGGGGTAAATCAGGGGACGAAAGTCTGCGTGAGCGAAGCTGCGTGTAAAAGCTAGTATCTAAATAAAAACAGCGAAAGAGACTGTACAATAAAGAATTTGCGCAACTCACTTTCTACAAAATGTTTTTTTTTTAATAAACACAAACCCAAGTCAAAATGTTATCTTGAATCAATAACTTTCCAACTCGCACTTACATAATTAATAAATTGCAAT
The DNA here is from genome assembly GCA_949125395.1 of Diaphora mendica. NCBI lineage: Eukaryota > Metazoa > Arthropoda > Insecta > Lepidoptera > Erebidae > Diaphora > Diaphora mendica. Next base: position 9,193,514 of record OX421333.1, read on the forward strand.
AAGTGCTCACTTGATCTGGGATAATTCTTTTTGTATTACACCGTATATAATTAACCTAACTTGTACAAATTATCACCGAACACGCAATATTCGCACCCCAATGCAACGATTTCGGTTGTAAGAATGTTTTATGATGATCAAAATGCTTGTAAAAGGCGATATAGTAAAATACCGAAATAGGTATATTATCAAAAGGTTTATAATTTATATTTACGGGAAGTTATGCCCTCACGATTGGTAAGTACTCGTATAATTATACCCTTGTATTACGTTACCTTTGGACCAGGTTGCATGGTCATAGCCATTAGCTGTTAAGAAAGAAGTCTGAATAGTTTTCTGGGAGTTTTAAAAATGAATATTATTTTATTTTAGATTTGCACATATTATTTACGAATTTCAACTTTGCCATCTTTGCTACTCGCACCGCCATATTGGAAAAGGCATTTTGGTAATTGCCAATCTGACTCATTTTAGGACAAAAACATTTATCTATTAATTTAACTTGAAATCATTGCCTACTAATTATGTGTTTTTTACCGTTTCAACAGTTTCAGCGCCGAACACCGTACCATGTAGGGGTTTTAGACCTTGATTTGTCACCACATTATTCATCCACACTAACAAGTATTATTAGTATACTTAACTGTGCGTTGTAGGCACAGACACACAGAAAAAGCCCCTCTCTCCTAGGACCTGCAGTCAGAACTCAAAAGGAATATTGTCTGAGTCATCAGTATACTATAGGTTAAACGTTTCTGTGTCGTTTGCATATATAGAGAGAGCCATGGCGCTTTTGCTACATTGGTCAGAATCCATTGCGTGATAATCGAGTTATAAATCGATATAATATAATTTATTAGAAGTTCTTTAAATTCGACGTTCTGTTTACATAATCAATTAGTTATGGGTCCAGCTAATAGAAGCTCAGCTTTTCTCAATTTAGAACACAAAAACTTTGAAACATGCTTTACTTTTAACTTGAGTACCTTTCCTTTAACAGAAGCCACTCAAATAGTAACTAATATGAAGGTAGTAGAGCCACGCTGATTTCAGCACGAACGGGCCGGCTCGACCGGGGCGGTACTACCCTCGCACAGAAAATCAACGTAAAATGACAGCGTGCTGTCGTGTTTCGTTGGTGAGTGCGAGACCGGAGGCCCAATTAGTCTAGTCAACAAGTTCCATACTTGTTGACTAGACTAAAAGATGCAGCAGCATCACTAGGCCGCCATGGTGTGGGTCGCCATGCTGCATTGTATGCATTCGCAGTGAACATGGTGACCACCACTCTTGGATTCTGCTTATGCTTTCCATCAGGCAGAGTAGAGTCATTTTGGCGGGCCAAACATAAAAAAAAAAAAAAAACTAATCAAAAGTCAGACATAACGATAAATAGCATTCATAACTAATTTAAGTAAACTAGACGATGTTTATGTTACCGGGAAGCAAACTCTTGGCAGTTAATTAATACGAGATGCCGTAGGTGTGTTTCGAACAACATTAATTATTGTGAGGCTTTTATTAACATCTAATGTTGATTACTAACAGTACGGCGAAAATGAGAGGGTAATAAAACATTTATTCCAGTAGGTATAATATTAAAATATCTATAAAATAACGAGAAGAATATCGGAAAGCATTACATTTGAATATTAAAAATTCAAGTCAATCTAATTAATGACTTCACTTTTACAAAATTATTTGCTATGAAATTATTTTATTCCTCCGAAAAATCATTTCAGCCTATTTTTTCTCGAGGTTCTCAATTCGATCGTATATGGTTTTTTTTTATGTGTGTTCGCGGATAATTTCGTCGTTTATGAACTGATTTTAATGATTCTTTTTTCAATGGAAAGGAGATATCCCAACGGTGGAACCATGATAAGGACACTTAGATCTGATGATGGCATCCAAGAGAAATCGAGTCGAACCTTGAAGTCGGTTTTTATTTTGTTAAAATTTTACTTGTTGTAACCGTATCCGTATAGGTTGAGGTTAGCAGGTGGCTTTAAGACTAATACGATACAACTGAATTTTAATGTTTTACGTAGAGCGCCTTCCATCAAACATCCACAAATCCAATGCCCTTCAATGTAATCGAAAACATCCGAGCAACTGAAATACTTCGCAAATATTCAGAAAAAACTACCAGACAATTGTTATTCTGTCCTTACTCTCTTTGATTAGAACCCATTCCGTACTTCATAGTTAATGAAACAGTAAAACACTGGCGACGTCACGGCGTCTACCGATCTGTTAGGTCAACGACGTAGCTTAATAACTAACTATTAAATAGCATCCTCCGTTCAAACAAGCATTAAACGTACAGTACAGCGAAAATCAATTTAGTAATACAATTTAGTAAAAGAAAAATACTTGCGAATAGATCTACTTTATATTGGTTTCCTTTTAATTCTATGATCGGTATTCTGTGAACCTTTCCTTTTCATCTTTCCTTTTTACAATCAATGTGTAACAGGGTGTTTACATTTTTAAATAACCTTTAAAACTTTTACGACATATAATGTTTAGTAAACATAATATCACATTTGCACGTACACAAATTATGCTACAACAAGGTACAAATAATTATCTTTCCAAATTAATATTGAATCAAAAGATCTCTGGTTAAAGCGGTCATAACTGTATTTTATTAATAATTATCAACAGAGCTTTCATGTTCAAATAGCCGTTGAATCAAAACGACTCAACCTAAAAATTAAACATGAGAGGTGAAAAATGTAACATACCCTAAAAATACCTTTAGTAATTTAAACCTGTTAACCACAGAACTACTAGAAAAGCCTTTGACGTAATTTCGTAAGTAATCTTTTGTCGCCGGGACGCACACATAAACGATTAATAATATTATACACACATAACTAAGTCTATTCTAATTCGTCCAAGGGATTTAATGAATATAATATTAAACTACAACCTTATGCTCTTGGCATTAAGTAGAGTTTTACGTGCAATTTTGTGTTTAGAGGTGGATCTTCGTCTATAAGACCCACCCACCGTAGAGATGTAGTCCTGTCGATTATAATAATTAAATTTGCTTAATTTCTATAAGAAATAGTTCTTTTTAAATATCGCTATCCTATTTTTTATATGAAAGTCACTGTCTTAGAAATGGATTGAGTGAAATTGTACTAGTTTCTTGTGTTAATATAAAAATAAGACATTTGTTTTGTCAAAACATAAGTACATATTGTATATCTAATTTTGGAGTTTGACGTTTCATACTTATCAACACGACACAACTTTCTATAGACCTAACACACATAATCTTAATATTTTTTCTGTAGAACCCTGTAATCAACAGTAATTATGAGGTTATTTTTATATCCTCACAAGATGTACATTTTTTATATTTCATATCTAAATTTCAATGCAAAAAACAATGTATAGACGTCGGACGGCCCGAAAATGTTAATATTCAAAATATGTTTTAAGTTTTAAAAGAAATATTCCTATTATTCCTATTCCATTTCATTAAAAAGCTTTCCAAAAAAAATTCATATTAAAAATTATTTTGCAGTCGGTTAAAAATCATAATATAAAACAAATCAACTCTTTCTACTTAAGAAAAACACAAACCAAATCATCGACATCCACAATTTGGGGTATCGATTGCATTATAAATATTTGGGCACACCCCTATGCCTTATACCAAATCTGTTCGGGTGAAATAAATCGAAATATTCACGCAGGAAATGCAGTTCATTGCGTACTCTTATGGAAACAATGTAGTTAATAATCGAATTTAATACGCAATGTATGATTGTTTTATTGTTTTTTCCCGTTGAAAGTAAAATGCGAATGCGACCGTTCAGTTAATGCCAGCAGACAAAATAGAGGTATTTGGACTTATTTCGCGGCGCGCCTGCCCCGCCTACATAACATTTCTACCTATATTTTTTGTTCTGTGCTGTTAACCAAGAATTTTTCAACTAGCCCTATAAAGATATTCTTAGTCCTTTTTACTATTTTTATCATTACTGTAATATCATTAATAATAAACACCATAATTGACAAACAAATTTAGATTTTTAATATAGATAGTACATTATACAGTACACCGTGTGGTTTTTGCCAGTTGGACACCCATATCCCCATGGTAGAACACGCACAAAAAAGATACATTAGGTTTATGGTAGATAACGTCGGGTATGTATTATGTTCGGATTATTTTTACAGTGATAATTAATATCGCTAACGTCATTAATAAAACGGAAGTCATCACAATTTTCGCACAAAACATCTAAAATGAGTTTTTCTTTTCATACAAAAGTAATATTCATTCCGCAAACCCTTCAGATTTTCCTTTACAATTCTCGTCATGCGACACTGGATCGTATCGGGCGTCCCCAGGGAGTCGCTCCATCTCCGATAATATACATAGAACATTCCTCTGAGAGCTGTCGGGCATGAACAATAGCTAGTCAATAAGGGGAGTGCTGCAATAATGTCATTAGTTTACTTTGTTTTGTTGATTATGTTGAAAAGTAAAATTGTTACAGCATTTTACATTATAATACAGGACCATAAGCATATGGCTCTCTCCTTAGTGCTTGTTCACGTAGGAACGCGCGGGCGCGGCATACTTTGCGTGCTCGTGTTCACATTAGCCGCCAGGCGTTTGCGCGAGCGACAAGTTCAAACTGGTTGAACTTACCTGACGTCGCGAGTAAATTGCGCGCTCCGCCGCTAGTTCAACTTGAACACACACAAACGTCTCTCGCGTTTGATATTGCCGCGAGCGCGCCGCGCGCGTCATTCGCTAGTTTGCTCGCTACTTAGACCGCACGTGCGTTTCATACGTGAACACTTGGATATCTCGTCATATGTTTGATATTTCATGACCGCGCACGCGACCGCGCCCGCGAGTCAACGTGAACAAGCACTAAGAAGAGAGAGTTTTGATCTGCTTATATCTACCACGTTGTCCACGTTCGCCAGACGCGTATTCATAGGATTTGTGTCAAGTTTTCCTTCTCTTTAAAGTACTGTTGTCCCATGTAGGTTGTTCCCTTACTCGGCTCTTACGACACCCATAGGATGAATAGGGTGGTGACACACAGTATTCTTACGGATGTTTTATATATGGTTTTAATAACTAGCTCCTGTTTTAATTATAAAATAGTTGTTAAGGAACACAGCAGAAATAAAATTCTTCGCAATCCTACTAATATTATAAACGCGAAAGTTTGTAAGTATGGACGGACGAATTTGGATGAAACTTTACAGTAATATAGCTTATACATCAGAATAACACATAGGCTAAATATTTGCCGCGATAACCGACATACACGCGGGTGGAGCCGCTGGCATCAACTAGTATGATATAAGATTTCAATACACGTATGAAATTAAAATTCAAATCATTCATTATTTTATACATTCATTCATTCACTAATCACACTAATATATAAATGCGAAAGTTTGTGTGTATGTTTGTTACTTCTTCACGCAAAAACTACTGGACGGATTTGGATAAAACTTTACAGTAATATAGCTTATACATCAGAATAACACATAGGCTAATATTTGCCGCGATAACCGACATATACGCGGGCATCAACCAGTATGATATAAGATTTCAATACACGTATGAAATTAAAATTCAAATCATTATTTTGAACATTACATATTAACGGATATTATGAACTGTCACGTGTGCAATACACGTGCGACCTAATAAAGTTATCGTCTAACGGAATCTTAGAATTTAAGCCCTTTCGTCTAATTAACATGAACTAACAAAAGAGTAATAAAGATATTTAAGAGCCATCTAGTAGAGACAAGCGCCTCATAATAACTACTTAACCCATATTAGCCAACGATAAGCTCTTTTGCCGATTTCGTGCCTGTTCGACCATAATTTTGCCTTTCGGCTTCTTTAGGTTGATTCGACTGGAGTAATTCTACGGTCATAAAGAAAACCGATATTAGCCAATTATTTCGTCTCTTTTCACCGAACGAATGAGGTTACAGGAGCAAAAACCACCCTACCTCTATTTCTGAATAAATCTGTGTATAACTTAAGGTATCAAAATTAATTAATTAAAATGCTCTAAATTACAACGTAAGTGAAATAAACAACCTATTTCATTAGAAAACTGTCTACAGAAGTGAAAGAGAGAAGGTAGGTATCTTAACGGTGCAGAACAAAATACATCAGAAAATGCACCAGACATCTACAAGTCATTATTATCTGCAATGAAAAAGTCGTAAATATACCACTAACCGAGTAACTGAAGTTAATATTGATTTTAAACTGTATATTGAGAAACTTGGCACATTTGATATTCAAATAGACTATTAAATTTAATAATAGGTCTTTACCTATGAAATTGCCGTTTTGTATGCAATAAGTGAAAGTACTTATTTTTTCAAACTTTTTTATTTCTGTTATTCGAAGTAATCACCCATGCAATCGACGCATCTTTGCCAACGCATTGGCAGTTTATTGAGCCCTTCTTGTAGAAATCAGCTGGACGGGAGGCAACAAACTCTTCAAAGGCATTTTGTACTGCCTCTCGGGAATGGAATTTTTTACCTACTAAAAAGTTGTCAAAATTTTGGAAAAAGTAATAGTCGGTAGGTGCAAGGTCTGGAGAGTATGGCGGATGAGGGAGAGCTTCCAACCCCAGCTCTTGCAGCTGCTTCACGACAACGCGCGACCCCATACTGCGCAACAGACAGTCTCCAAGCTGCAAGAGCTGGGGTTGGAAGCTCTCCCTCATCCGCCATACTCACCAGACCTTGCACCTACCGACTATTACTTTTTCCAAAGGTTAGACAACTTTTTAGTGGGTAAAAAATTAAATTCCCGAGAGGCAGTACAAAATGCCTTTGAAGAGTTTGTTGCCTCCCGTCCAGCTGTTTTTTACAAGAAGGGCATCAATAAACTGCCAATGCGTTGGCAAAGATGCGTCGATTGCATGGGTATGGTATCGATTACTTCGAATAACAGAAATAAAAAAAATTGAATAAATAAGTACTTTCACTTATTGCACACAAAACGGCAATTTCATAGGTAAAGACCTAATAGTACCATCGTAAAACAACATCATTAAGAATCAGTTCAGGATCGTGATTAGGCAGGCTACATTTTACATTATGCGTTGTGATTTTCCTTATGACTTTTCGACTTTGTCTCAGAATGTGTTGCACTTTTACTTCGTTACATAAGTTATTGTGCTTACATTTGTGAACAAAGCAATATTTTGGATCGTTACATCCATGAAAGAAAGAGACTAGAATTACAGATACTAATTATGTTATGAAACATTTTTAATGTGATAATTAAAATTAAATCCCGGAATAAAACAATGATACATTAAATTAAAAAAACTTTTAAAACAAGCTTTTATTGGAATGCCCTAAAAGAAAAAAAAAGACGAATCAAACGAGTCCAAACTCGATCGTGTTGCGACGTTTCTTTACAGAGTTCCTATGGCCACCTTCCAGCTCCAGCATCAGATCAGCTCCATGTCATTATAATATTGGATTGTCACTCTGTCACGCTGTCACATATGTTTGCAAAATTTCAGCAAAATCGGTTGAAGAAATCTGCTTCAAAATTGAGTTGTAAGATTCCACCCTAGCATACATACGTACATTGCAAGTTAATAAAAAGCTTGTAAAAAGTTTTCATTCTATTTATAAACAATGACAGCTATTACCTGATAGGTCCTATTACTAAAGATTTACAAACTTTCCAGAGAGTCCAGAGAGGACTTTATCCAAACTTATCGCTTATTTGACTGGTGTTAGTTAGATATATTAAACTTTCTTTGTATTTTCTACACTTAGTAAACAAGATGAGTACAATGTCTATAAATAAGATTACGAAGGTACAGCGAAAACGACTTGTTAACTATGGGTGTGCATTTAACGTCCCTAACCTTTGATGCCAGTTGGGGCTGTTTGTACATCAGAAACAGTGTAATGCTTTCATCAGTACGTTAGGTAGTTGTAAGAATAGTTATGTAAGCTAACTAGTGAGGTTGTAGACTATATTTGTTTTTATTAAATTCATTTAATTGCACCGAGCATAATCGATAAATCCATTTTTTACAATAAAAAGGATATATCTCTAAACAGAAGCAATCCACTAACACCCTGAGGTATTCGAGAGATCCACGAACCACCCGGTAAGTCCCAGGAAAAATGTAACTGTCGTAGAACCCGTAATGAAACTCATTGAAAAATTGGAGGAGTTGGAAATATTATAAATATACTTCCATCCTTAGCACAACGCCAAACTTCGAAATTGCCAAGTTCTCTGGGAAAGAATATATAAAAATCCCTATTATCCCACAGTAAGTTTCTTTCAACAATAAATTATTTAAAAGTTCCCCAGACTAAACGGAAAGGTCCTTAGTTCCAATAAATAGTAGTTAGAGCGACAGGGAAGAAAAGCAAAAGCAATACACAAACACACCTTTTCTCGTCTCACAAAAGTTGTACAAATGTGGGTAGATGGAAATAATAGAGAAAAGTAATCGGCAAATGGAAGAACTGATTGTATTGCTGGAAATAACGTGACGGACGCTAATGTTACTGGCAATGTAGGTCGTAATAATATTGTGCAAAAGAAGAAATAGCGTTTTTTTTCTTTTAATGTAGGGTGATATGTATGAATTATAGAATGTTGCACAGTTACCGGATATTTGTTAGGCACGCAGGCAGAGTACAAAAAACTCTGCCTGCGTGTAAGTCGGATATCGCGGTCTATGTGTTATTCTGATGATGAACTATATTACTGTAGTGTCATGTTAATCAGTAAAACTTTTAAATTTGCGTGTGTGCAACTGGAATCACAGGTCATTTATTTCTTTTCTTGTAAAAAGAACAAGAATGGGGTACGCGAAACTAGTTTTTTTTTATTGCCTGTATTTACATTATCTTTGAGAGCCCATTTTTTTTTTGTCAAATCATAAGCATCATTTGTTTTAAACATGTGTAGGTACTTATGTATATAGGGCGATCAACAATTGGTACATGCAAGTGAATCGTGTTCAGACCAACCCTAAACGTCGATTAAAAATAATACACGCATGATCTCACGAAGACAGAATTCCCACGAGATGACTTGTCGATTGAAAACAATAGCAACTCACCGATAGTCTATGTGATATATGTATCATTCGATCTCGTACGGTTTTAATGGCTGTCAATAGCATGTTTCGACCATTTAGTCATCATAAACATTCTTTAGTAATCCACTAAGGATAGACCTCTCCACCACCGAAAAAACACATAATCCTAATTTTTAAGGACCAGCTTGTATCCAGAAGAAGACTTTTAAAGGCTTATATGTACGAGTAATATCAATTTTATTCCTCAAAATATTGTCTCTAACAAAATCCTCTCAGTTACATTATATTCATATTCTTGGTGCTCAGCTAGACTATAAAATGTTCGAGATACGGCACGGCTGCGTCGAAATATATGGCCATCAGGAGGAGCGTTTATTACACGGTACTTTACCTACACAATGTTATACGCGGTAATCAGTTCTCATTGTGTGCCACCATGAAAGTACATAATATAGGAAGAGAGGCTATACGATGCTGTAGGTACACTATTTTATCATCAATTTTGATTCGCAAATCAAAGAGAACCTCATCCTGATAAGGCTAGTGTTACTAAAACCACTACGAAGCACTACTAAAAAATAAGTACATTCACTACCGAACCTATACGTACAGTTGTTTAACTGTACGTATACAATTCTGGATAGCAAAAATGTACCCACTTTTCCTATATCGAACCATAAACTTCACAAACAAAACGATAAAGCATTTTTCACTCACTTTATATGGCCACTGAAAACTTATTTCAAGCCTTCCATGCCGACCAACGGTATACAATACAAACATGCAGTGTTAATTTACGGCGTAACCGAGCGCTGTTGTCGGCACTAATTGGTACTTTCATCAAGTTGTGTATTACGCGTCAAATTTGTTTATTGTATCTTTGAGGATATGAATGTTGATTAATATGAAACGGGAGTGTACTGAGTATGAATGCCATATTGTTTACATCATATCTATTTTATATTTAAAGAAGAAACTAACGCAATAACTTGAAAAAAAGTTTACACAATAAATATTACACGAATGAATATAACAAGAATCGTCTCTGTAAACCAGTCATGACTTACTTGAGGACAGACGTGTGGTCCTGGATATGTGTTTGTTGTATGATGGCATAAATGGAAATATCGATAGTGCCGAATTGGTTTCGCAAATAGTTTTTAATACCCCATCCCGTCGCACCCGACATACGCCCATGCTTCATGTACCCCGTCATGCAACTAACTATGCAAAGAACGGTGTATTTACCCGTATTACTACATATAATGTTAGGCGTACATATAATGTTTTTTCCATGAGGTAGATATCTTCTCATGTTCCAAACAATTGTTTAAATTTAAAATCACTGACGTTTTGAGTGGAAAGTGTAAATGATTATGTTTATAATATGTAATTTGAATGTATTTAGACTTATGTCATATTTCATGTTCTCGTTCTCATGCTTGATAAATAGTTTTAGTTAACGAGGAAAACCTGTTATTGGCCATACTTTCTGTGTATGTTATGTTAAAATATTGTATCGCTGTTGGTTTTCAATAAATAAATAAAAAAAAATAAAGAATAAAATTAACGACCCTATTGTGCAATTCTATAATTATGCCGATCAAATCAGCGCATTCCTAAAATAACCAACTCGTCCTGAAATGGATTTTTGATATAGGAGCCGAGCCATGGCACCAATGAGCAGACAGACATTCGATGGTCACTAACTATCGCAGATCATGGAAATCTGCAGCTAAGGACTTACAAGTTTATTGCCGCCCATTGAATCAAGGTTATGCTACAACAGACAACTAATTTATTTGTCATACTTGTGTGACATAACCATTAATAACGTATTCAACAAAAACCTGGGAATAGAAACTAGTCGGAACAATCTTGAACATAATTTTCGCACGATCTAAAGTAATCTAAAACCAACATAAATATTCTAATCGCATGGTTAACAATCTGTTAGGTTTGCATTAGGGTAACAAACAAATGATTCTGGAAGAGATTTCATTAGGATTCGCACAAATCCCAGCGTTGCTGAATCGGTAGACTGGGCACGAACAATGGCAGCAATTTGCCATAATTACGCCAGCGGAGACTGCGTTTTAAGTTACCTGCAGACAACTATAGACGAAGAAGTAATTCACTATGAAAGGAAAACTTTCTCTCGAGGCTCTGATTGCTCCATTTGCGATTTTGTTTCATTAATATGACTCAGAATGAGCGATGCCCAACAGAATTCGGACAACGTTCATTTAGTGGATTTAGACGTCAGTTAAAGAGTGACAATAGACAGTGCTACTTAATTTTTTTTTTAACTTAACTAAGTTGAGTATAGTAGCACGATTAAGTTACTTGTATATTACACATAAATACCTATTATACATTCAAATATGTACTAATATATAGGCTTTTCGATTGTACCGTTATCAATCTTTATGGTCAGACACTATCTAAGATTAAGAAAGAATTTTCAAACCTATATAAAACCAATGATTAAAGTGAATTTATACATAATATAGAAAGATAAATTCTTGACTATGTCTCGGCTTTATCATGACTCGTCATAGCACATCATTACATTGTCATATTATATTGATGTTCTGAACTTCAGTTCAACCATAAAATGGTATAGTTATAACCAAACAAGTGTAAAATGTGTACGTGTCTACAACAAATTAAAGAAACAACTAAATGTTTAAAACATTTCGTAGCAACATACTTCTGAGTCGAAGACACGACTCCTGAAGAGTCGACTTTCTTCTAAAATTCATTTCCGGAATGACTTGGTAAATTGTGTGTCGGTAGATCGAATTCCATCCACGCTTTTAGTAGGGGTAAAATAAAAATGCTACTTTATTCATTTTGTTTTAAGATCTACTTTCCAGCAACCATGTGTTTAACAGTAAAGTTCAGGAAATCTAATTTTTAGTTCACATTCTACGCTAACATAATATTGGGTCATGGGTCCCTGTGTGGTTGATAAGTCTTTTGTTATGATACTACCTAATCGTAATGGTAATTGTAATTCACACGGTAGAGATACAGATTAAGGGTGTAGTTATGTGCGTATATAACAGGTCTTTACCTATGAAATTGCCGTTTTGTATGCAATAAGTGAAAGTACTTATTTTTTCAAACTTTTTTATTTCTGTTATTCGAAGTAATCACCCATGCAATCGAGCTTGGAGACTGTCTGTTGCGCAGTATGAGGTCGCGCGTTGTCGTGAAGCAGCTGCAAGAGCTGGGGTTGGAAGCTCTCCCTCATCCGCCATACTCACCAGATCTTGCACTTACCGACTATTACTTATTCCAAAATTTAGACAACTTTTTAGTGGGTAAAAAATTCAATTCCCGAGAGGCAGTACAAAATGCCTTTGAAGAGTTTGTTGCCTCCCGTCCAGCTGATTTTTACAAGAAGGGCATCAATAAACTGCCAATACGTTGGCAAAGATGCGTCGATTGCATGGGTGATTACTTCGAATAACAGAAATAAAAAAGTTTGAAAAAATAAGTACTTTCACTTATTGCATACAAAACGGCAATTTCATAGGTAAAGACCTAATATATATTATAATTATATACTTAGAAAAAACGTTAAAAATTGATTTTTTGATGTAAGTTTCGTATATACTTTCATATTCATTTAATGAAAAGCTGTTAATTTGAAATTATAAACGGACATGTCAATTTTATTGATTCAAAAATAATTTTAAAAAAATTCGGTCAGATGACAATTTTATATTTGTAGTTTATAAGAATGTCTTCAAAAAAGTTTTTCTTTGTAGGAAGAAGAAACCAACCTTCAATATATTTTTTATATGCTCTGAGCACGTAACATTCACCTTTACGCAATTATCTAAAAGTGCCCGTTTCTGAGAAGCTACGGCAGTATTCCTTAATGGAAAAATAACACTACGGAGTATAAGATAAAAGCAACGCGAAGTTCTCGTGAACTTATCTACACGTTTTATTAGACAAATACATATACACAACACAAAAAAAGCTAGAAGAGACCTGGAGTAACCGACATCGCACGCAGGATCAGCGCGCTGTAGTGGAAGTGGGCCGGTCATGTCCCCAGGCGGACTGATGGTCGCTGGAGCCAACAAGTGTTAGAATGGAGACCACGATTAGGCAAACGCAGTATAGGGCTCCCTGCGGCACGATGGACCGACGACTTGAAGAAAATGGCTGGCAACGGATAGACGCGGACTGCCCAGGACCGGGGCGGTTGGCGCTCTTTGGTGGAGGCCTTCGTTCAGCAGTGAACGGTAATAGGCTGAGGGATAAAACGCTAACAATATCAGGAAAATATGTAGATTTAACACAGAAACTATCGAAATGAACTTGAACATTGATGGATAAAATTTATATTAAAGTTTATGCGAGTTGGCTAACATAAATAAATAGCTAAGCCTACAGTATAATGGACAGTCTACATTATCGATATTCGAGTTGTGGAAATTAAACCATACAAACTAAGGGACATGGGTATATCGGGTATGGGTATGGGTATATACGTAGTCTATGACAACGAAGTCATATTTACATATAAATACACACATCAAAAGTGTCTAGGGATCAACATATGTGTCTAGGGATCAACATATATTTTTGCAATAACTTTTCTCCTGATTGATATTAATTAAAATTTTCTTTAAGGATTCATCAAATAAAGTGTTTTCATTTGTCACAGTAACGATAAACCAAGTCACCTTTGCATTAATAAAGAAATTTGCCATTTTCCTAATAAAAGGATTTTTGACATTTGAACCACTAACATTAAAGTTCGAAAAAAAGACTGAAATAACAGTTTTCTTAAAAAAATTATTAGGTAACTTAAACAATTAATAATCCGTGTTTCTACCGCGAACACTAACACAAGAACATCGGTTTGGCATACTCAAAATGAGTTCATCCAAATCACGCTGTGGAATGGCCGCCCATGTTCGTTGCAACAACAAAAAAAGGTCTTCTTGCGACTGGATACCCTCCATATTCGGCAGAGCTCTTCTCTGTAGCATATCCCATGCATGCTCAATCGGGTTCAAGTCTGGCGACTGAGCAGGCCAGGGCCAAAGCCACATCTCAATCTCAAGAAATCCGCATAAAAATGCTTGATCCCTAGACACTTTTGATGTGTGTAGTTAAGTTATTATATATATGTAAACAAAGTGCGTGACACTTCATTCAGTTTGTTTGACTCTATGGAGCGGTCAAGTGAATGTCTAGTATAGTGTATTATCTATGATAGTGAATGAGCATGAGAAAGAAGTATGGCGGTCATGTTAGATAAAACAAATTTGTATTTAAAAGTAATAGTGATTAATAGGAATAGTGAAACAATAGCTTTAAATGTTGTTTCTCTTTTCAGATAAGATGTGTGACTAATTAATGTTTAAGAATGTTTTGTTAAGGTAAACTAGTTTATGTAATGAACAATAAAAACTTTACTCTTTTCAGAGCAACTCAATTTTGTAGTTTTACTCTTCACAATAAAATCCAGTGATAGTTATAAAACAAAACCTTATATATATATGTATATTTTTTTATGTAAGGAAAGGCCTATGTCCGACAGCATTAAAATCTGTAAACGATGACGTTTTTATTATTGTCATTTTATTACTTATAGCATTATTCATAAATCTTTCATAGATACATATCATGTAGGTTTATGATTAATAGGAGGATAGCCTCAAGTTTAAACAGTTATATTTAGCTCTTGTTATTATTAAATCTTTCCTGTTGATATACCAACAACAGAACTGAGATCCTCATTTCCTGCGTCACCAACTGTACCAACACGTGACCATATCCTTACAATATATTGATAGGACCGTCCCTATAAGTATACAATATCGAATAAGTCAATGTACCTACGGACGTGTGTATTGGTCTACATTCAGTTGTGACACGTGACTTTGCCTAGCCATACGTGATTCAATCGTTTGGACTATCTTTTCAAAGCATGTCTTCGAAATTAAAGAAAATTTATTTTCATGTTGTTTTTAAATATTTATGCTTTGTATATAATTATATATCGTACATTTTTACGTATACCAACTGTTTTTGCAAAGCAAGCCAAATAATGACTTTTTAACCGACTTCCAAAAGGAGGAGGTTCTCAATTTCATCGGTTTTTTTTTGTAGATCAAATTTTTGATCGTCTGACTTTTGGTTTTTGATATTGCAATTTATGTAAATAGAAATCACTTATGTACTTTAATCATTGGTTATAATCCTTTTGAAAAGGTTTCATTACAAACACAAAAGCAAACAGTTTATCTTCATAACATTTCTTTCTTTTGTTCAAACAATCTGTTTTCTAGCGATAAGATAAATGTTCGATATCGTTTTATCAACTTAAATGCGACAGACATTTTAAAGAAAACTCAGGTCTCTACTGAATACAATGCATTAGCTGACGTCAGAACATAGGACTGGACTTGGCAGGTTTCGTAATCGTGCTCGACAAATTGGAGGAAAAGAAAGAAATGGTATTTACATGCACAATCAATAGACCGAGTATTTCAACCTCTTTTGTAAACTGCAGTGGCATTTCTAAGCAATTGGATAATTTATCAAATAAGTATTTGATGAGGAAGTAAAAATGCAAAAATTTATCAAAACAATGCTTCTTATTTTTATAAGAAGCATTGTTTTGATAAATTAGATCTATATTAGATCAGATTCAACGGAGAGGATACATAATCCGGTCGTATGTTTTTCACATTTTCGCACTAGGAAAATTCCTGTGTTTCGGGGGACTTTACAAACATACATGAAACGCAAACAAAGAACACTTCGACTAGAAGTGATGTCTCATGTGGAGTTTGAACCACAACACTCAGTGCAGTAGAATACGACGTGGTGACCGCTTAAGCCACTACGCCATCCGTACACAAACACTAGATGGTCCGACACCGAAAGCTGGTAGAGCTTTTCTACAAGCTATGTATCTTGTAGAAAAGCAGTGCCAGCTTACATGAAACTTACTATTATCATGGCAAATTTTTAAATTTATCGTACTCTAAAAACTTTTACCGAGCATTTATAAAAGAGATGCGCTTATCAAGTTGAATGTGTAGATAAGTATTCAATAGAAGAATATATATATATATACATTGGTGTTATCGCCAGATAAGACTATGCGTTAACAGGTATACAAAATCACGCGGCATCGCATTGTCAATGATGATATTGAAAATATCGTCAAGTGCTGATTGTCGAGTTGAATAGATGTCCACGTGGGATTCTTATATGTACGGTTCACAAACAATTGATGTTAGTCTGAAGTACTCTGGTTCCGTTAATTCGTCTTGGAATTTCCTAAATGAGAAGCACGACTTTAGAAATTAAAAGTAAACATCAACCTAAGTGCGTTTTGTTTAAGTTACTTTAATTAATGTTTGTGACAGTAAAAATGCCAACAAATTAATTGGATACTGAGGTTATTGACTCTTATACCTCCCCCTCTTGCAACTTAGGATTACCCAAGTCCATTAGGAAACGCCTAGTTTGCCTGTTAAATGTTCTATTCCTAGATAGAACGGTCAGCAAACTACATATGGCAGATGTTTTTTCTAATTAGTAAAGGATATAGGGGACAAACAAAAAGATCGGCCGTATTTTCAGATCTTTGAATTTCAATAAATCATAATCCTAAATAGAAAAAGACCAGTGACCAATAAAAACTTTGCAAAATTAGCTTTAGGTTGGATGGAGCATGCGTTCTTCTTATCTGTTTACATACTATATCTTATTATTACTGTAAATCGACTGTTATATTATGTATTACATTATGTAATGGTCGATTTAGAGTCCAAAACACTTTGTTTTACTAAAGTTCTGCAGTTAACCCGTATCATGTTATTTTACTGCTGTATCGAGAAAGGGTTAATCTATGTGAATACTTTTTCTCCGTTTAACTTTTATTGTACCTTTCAGCTAAACGTAATTTTACTGGCCATTTATATGGGTTATCATGTACCTATTTATTTTACGAAAAAATAAATACTTTCAATGCAATTTTCATCAGTATTGCCAGATATTTTCGATAGCTTTCAGTTAACTGGTGACAATCGCGATTCTATTGTACAAATTCAAAATAATTATGTTTAGGACATTACTACCTCGTTGGTCTCGCGGTTGGCGTGTGCGACTGCTGATCATGAGGTCTCGGGTTCGATTCCCGAGTCGGACCAAATGTTTGTATGATCTACAAATATTTGTTTCGGAGTTTGGGTGTTTTCTATGTATAATATGTTTGTATTTACAAAAAAAAGTATATATGTATTTGTATCAGTTGTCTAGTACCCATAACACAAGCTCTGCTTAGCTTGGGACTAGATGGCGTTGTGTGTTAGATGTCCAAATATTTAAAATATGTATTACATTTGAAGACTTTATCATTAATTTAAAGAAAGATAAAATTAGCGGTTATATAATAAAATGTTCAAATGCGGAGGGCATTTGAACATTTTGTGTTAAAATATACAGGACTTGCCGTATGTGTCATGAAAGTAGCTAAATCCTATAAGGAAAATCGTTTTCTATTTCGAAAGCTACAGTGAAACATTCGTTGGCAAGGAATTCGAATATGCATCTGAAATGTAACGTCGTTGAAAAAATAATCTACGAAATGGATTTGCTGCACACACCTGCTTTGAGAGATGTCGAATTTCGGAAGCTTTCATATATTTTCTTTGCATTCAAGCACTGAAAATACATCACTTTGGTCAGTCGTGGTTGGTAGTCTTGAGCTTGGCTTTTAAAAAAGCTTTTTGGGGGTTGTTTATTGCCGTCAGTTTTGTCCAGTAAGTTTCCTTAATATTAGGTCTTTACCTATGAAATTGCCTTTCTTCAATACTGGTCATTTCAAATAAAAAAAAGTTTGTAATGGCTCTGTATTCTAAATTCAAATTAATTTTGTTTTAAAACCATGACATTCTATTTACAAACTCAGTCTTTTGTTTTTCGATTAGCGTTGTATTTTCATTACATTTGAACATTTTTCGTCATAATGGATACTTTAAAAATTCGTGTAATTGTGGAATATGAGTTCCGTCGTGGCACCAACGCGAATCAAACGGCACGTAACATCAAAAACGTTTACGGAGAGAACTGTACAAACGAACGCACAACCCGTTATTGGTTTTCCCGGTTCCGTTCTGGAAATTTTGACTTGAAAAATGAAGCTCGTGGTCGTCCGGAGACTTTGGTTAACAATAATGAATTAAAGGCGATTGTGGAAGCTGACGAAACTCAAACTACAGCTGAGCTAGCAGCAGCTTTTAATGTAAGCATCAAAACAATATTGATCTATTTGCGACAAATTGGCAAGGTAAAAAGCTTGATAGATGGGTGCCCCACGACCTTAACGATCGCCAGCGCAACGTACGCGCTGAGACCTGCCTTGCGCTACTCAACAGGCAAAGAAATGAAGGAATTTTGAAACGAATTGTTACGTGCGACGAAAAATGGATTTTGTTCGACAATCGAAAGCGCTCAGCAAGTTGGTTAGACCCTGGTTCAGCACCAAAGCAATGCCCTAAACCAAAAATGACTCCTAAAAGGTGATGGTCACTGTTTGGTGGTCTAGTGCGGGTGTGATTCACCACAGCTTTTAACAAAATGGCATGAGCATTAATGCAGATGTGTACTGTGAAGAACTGGAGAGAATGATAGAGAAGCTTGCACATCTGCAACCAGCTTTGGTCAATCGGTCGTCCCCACTGCTCCTTCCCGACAAGGCGCGACCCCATACTGCGCAACAGACAGTCTCCAAGCCGCAAGAGCTGGGGTTGGAAGCTCTCCCTCATCCGCCATACTCAGCAGACCTTGCACCTACCGACTATTACTTTTTCCAAAATTTAGACAACTTTTTAGTGGGTAACAAATTCAATTCCCGAGAGGCAGTACAAAATGCCTTTGAAGAGTTTGTTGCCTCCCGTCCAGCTGATTTTTACAAGAAGGGCATCAATAAACTGCCAATGCGTTGGCAAAGATGCGTCGATTGCATGGGTGATTACTTCGAATAACAGAAACAAAAAAGTTTGAAAAAAAAAGTACTTTCACTTATTGCATACAAAACGGCAATTTCATAGGTAAAGACCTATTATAAATACTGAAATTTCATTAAGCTTTTAACTTGTGGCAGTTTAAAGAAGAGTTAAGGTTCTTTTAATATCACTAGAAAGATCACTGTGCAGTTCGCCTGTGATTTAGTTTTTCCCTAACTTCGATGAAGTTGAATTGTTAACAAGAAAAGATTAAAAAACTGTAACCCGACTACGTAATAACTATTGATTAAATTTATAATCAAATCAAATCAAATCAAATCAAAATCATTTATTCATCTAAGACACCAAGTGACACTTATGAACGTCAAATTGAAGCTATAGTTAAAAATCATAGATCGACACAAACAGAGGCCACAGCATGTGCTGTATTGTCGAGGTAAGTTAGGCGAAAACACCAAAATCTACTGCCTGCCTGTGTCGATCCATAACTTCCAGTTTCCAAAATGCGTAGATATAGGTATATAGGTTGTACCACCTTGTAATTATTACGAATCTATTGACATCTCATTCATTCAATTTAGTTTAATAGTAAACTATCTCTCGCTCTACGGTGAAACATATTTACACATACATTACATAAATTCTCAAAACTCTTAATTACCCTTACCTACCAAAGGTGAAAATATATGAAAATAATCCTTTTGGTCTATTGGTAGCGGTCCTGATTGCAAAGCAAGAACCAAGGTCGAATGTACTTAAAAATATATGTTATCAAAAATATATGAGCCTAGTTAACGGCAATAGGTTGGCCTGGAAGAGATTGCTTTTGGCAATGAGACCGCCCTTTGTACACTACACTTCGGACATATTATGTACTTATTTAACTCTGTAATATGGTGTGCAAATAAGGAGTTTTCTATTATATTCTAGGTTTGTCCCCTTTTACATAAGTGAGTGTTAAGTCAGTCAGGAAAATTTGGGAGTCTCCGCCTCTTTCTATACTTTCAATAAACAAAACATGAATGTTTGTTTATGCATAAACAAATGTAATACGTATTTCAATCTTTGAGTGAGTTCTAGAACTAGAATTGTGCTCTCATGATATACATCGTGAAACCTATCTTAAGTATGGTATACTTGAATAAATCTAGAAATTGCATTACCACAAAACAAAGCTTTCCCGCCGTACTAAGACTGTGCATGTTACTCGCTGTAATTGCGTTCTCAGGTTATTAATAGTATTCAATGATATCTAAGGCCAATTTCCCAACCCGTTATAAACCTAATACGTCGCCTTAATACAGTACATTGTACAGTCGTACCGTTATTCAGCTCGTTAGAAGATTTCTAAAACCGTACAATTATGTAGCGACAGATGTTTAAAAGTGATAGCCCTTGTTGGTATATCGATTTTGTATGAGTTAGGGACCACCTGGGAATCTTTATGCTACGTTACGTGTGCACACCGGGATCTTCTTATGAGAATAGTTTTATGTACGACCCGAAAGAGTATATAATATACATGTAGATCTAGATAGACATCTGTTAAGGTTGTGTAATCTTTAAAGGTTTACTTTACTACGAGACAGGCGGTCTTGCTTCATTTTACTTGTACGAGTAATAAACAGAAACATTTATGGGCCCGCAATCATATTATGTATGCAAATAACGTTGGTTAAATACATTATTTTTCACTCTTCCTATTATAAATCGATTTCTTCTTAACCGACTTCAATAAAGGAGGTTATCAATTCGAAAATGTTTATGTTTGCTATGTATTAACGGTTCAAGTTACACATACGATACATACGTAGCCACAACGTTGTCTTGACAGTCCTTAACCCGCACTCGGCTAGCATGGTGACGTAAGGCCTTAACCCTCTCCTGAGAGGAGACCCGAGCCCAGCAGTGGGACATTATGGGTTGATGATTATAACATTACGCTATGGGCAGTAGGAGACTAGGTTGCGGGGGTCAGCTAATAATAAATAACTTATTTTACTTTCTTCCTTAGTACCTAACACAATGACACTTTCTGAAGTTGGCCGTCATTGATGGAAAGACCGTTATCTTTTAAACGTCGATTTTACTTTGAAGACCGTCATAATTTTACATACTTTTATGACAATGACATGACGTTTATGACAACTAATAGTGACATAGTAGACAAGTAAAATGTCTGTCATTTGCTATCCAACGTTGCGATGTTTATGTGATATCCCGAGCGAGTACAACGGCATGTTACTATTTGCGTATATTTTATTGCCATTTCATAAAATAAAAAAGATAATTAATTACTTCTTGTATTGGCATTGCTAGATAACCGTGATAAAGATTAACCGTAGGAGAGCCACGCTTCGGCATAAAAGGGCCGGTTCGATCGGAGTGATACCACGGCCTCACAGAAAACCGGTGTGAAATAGTGCTTGCGCTGTGTTTCACCGAGTGAGTGAGGATACCGGAGGCCCAAACCTCAATCCCTTACCTCCCCCTCCCATCCCCAAATGGCCGGCAACGCAATTGTGACGCTTCTGGTGTTGAAGTTCTCCATGGGCGACGGTAATCGCTTACCATCAGGCGATTCGTCTGCTCGTTTGCCCGCCCATTCATGCCGAAGCACGGCTCTCCCACGGAACAAACTTTCAGTGGCAGAGAGCTGTTGATACAAGGAGTAACTTAGGCTACTTTTTTTAGACTAGCTTCGTCCCGCAGTTGTTGTTATACCGCGGGGCTCGGCTAGTATATGTCATTTACACTCTGACCTTTTGTTATCTGTCTGTCTCCATCTTTCACGAATTTGCATGCGAACAGTCATCGGATATCGTGTCACGCTTTCTATGTTAGCGTGACCGACAGCCATACCCAATATATCCTATTGAATATACATTTTCACTTTTAGATACTATTATACTAATGAATGACTAATACATAATAATTTCAATAAGTATTGTTCAATTTTATGTCGACTTGTAACAATTTCATAATATTTTTTAACGTTTAGCAATAAGGTTTAATCTAAAATAATTTCTTTTGTAAAATCACCTGCAGTTCCAACCAACATTCCTGATTTTGTATGAAGGTCTGTTTTGTCTGAACTGGCAACATCATTTGGTACAGTTCGCAACAGATAGTCTCCAAGCTGCAAGAGCTGGGGTTGGAAGCTCTCCCTCATCCGCCATACTCACCAGACCTTACACCTACCGACTATTACTTTTTCCAAAATTTAGACAACTTTTTAGTGGGTAAAAAATTCAATTCCCGAGAGGCAGTACAAAATGCCTTTGAAGAGTTTGTTGCCTCCCGTCCAGCTGATTTTTACAAGAAGGGCATCAATAAACTGCCAATGCGTTGGCAAAGATGCGTCGATTGCATGGGTGATTACTTCGAATAACAGAAATAAAAAAGTTTGAAAAAATAAGTACTTTCACTTATTGCATACAAAACGGCAATTTCATAGGTAAAGACCTATTATTAACGTTGAATGCAATGAGTCTCCTTTTTGAAGTAAGTTTAAAATATTCCATTCATAAAACGAAATGTATCACAAGAGTGTTTTTAATTTTACGTACTGGTGGCATAGAGTTTTATAGATAGAGCAGGGGAGCCAGGCCTCCAGTCGTCCCTCAGTCAGTAGTCCGTCCAAACATCCGTCAGTCGCGAAAGATAGATAGGTACCGCGATCGTCTCTCTCTCTTTTTAACCGTTGTACGTTTCCGCTTACAGGGAGCCGTATGTCTTCCCCACTCTATCGAAGATCATCAGTGGTCGAAATTCGAACAGTTTTTTTTTTCTTTTTTTTTCGTCCTCCTTCATACAAAGTTCATGCGTCAAAGTTTATACTCGTTCGTTCCTACAATTTTCGTAAATAATCACCGTAAAAAATTCGTTATTTTCATAACACACTCGTTGTATTTTGAAAACAGTATTTTTTTTATATTACTTTTTGGCGCCAAAAATCTTTTTTTTTATTATTTTGATGTACCCAGTGTCACTCTCACGACTAAGATGAATGTATTGACACCACTCACATAAAAATACGACAAGCCGTTTAGGCTCTTGGGCGTGCCAAAGAAATATACATACATACATACACTCGAAAAACATAACCCTCCTATCGCAATCGGGTAAAAAGGGGTACAAACTTTTTGCTTCACGTATTAATATATAGATATACATAATTAGTGTCATCTTACTTTTATCAACATTGTAGCGTCCTTTCTCTTTAAACCGCCGCTACAAGCGTCGAAACACTCTGGCAATAATAGCACTAACAATATTAAAACATTACAGAAATACCGTCATTTTCTTTCGTCAAGCAGGTGAGAATTAAACTCATTTCCTTCGTGACAAAGGTTCGCGGAAACGTTGTGCTTCTTTGCTAATTCGCTATGGGAGCGCGGTAATAAGCATTCGTGTTAACGCTCAAGTCTGTAATTGACTAGATATTCAGCTGTATCAAATGATTGTCGTACTGTAGGAGTCTTTCGCTTCGTTACTAGTACATTGCATACTTCTTTTTGTCTTTTACAACTGTAATGAATTTAGGATTAATTAATGTTATTTTATTCAATTTATAATATTCTAGTCGATGATTGTATTTGATTTATATGTTTTAATCAATGTTAGTAAGTTAGTCGATTCAAAATGCCAGAACAGATTGATAGACACATCTCGTGCCTTCCATAAACGAAATGTTTACTTAGAATAATTAAAAAAAACGTATGGGCATTCTGATCGAGGCTCTCGTCTGAGACGAATATCGAATAAGGATTTATCACTGTATTATTATTGGTGTTCGAAGTAATAAGAGTAATATAACCATACTAAGAAGCAAATAGTTTCATTCAACCACTGACTTCGAATAGTGAGAGTTTATCACACAACTAAGAAACAAACTTCTAAAAGAAATAGGTACTAAAAATGTATTTATTCGTAAATTCTGGCTAAAGTGATGATCATATCTACAACGCAACATTGTAGCAATTGTATAATATCAGGACTGCGATCATTGCGTCGTTCCTGTAGTAAAAAGTAACCATGTTTTAAAACTGCAAATAAAGAAAAAGGTTTGCATTGCACGATTACCTGTAAGGGTAAGTTACATGAATTATCGAAGAATAAACAAAGTAATATAATTAAACAGCATAGCCAGTCCCTCTGCTTAGGGGCCGTCCATTAATCACGCGAGGCTTAAAAGGGGAGGGGGGGGGGGTGTAGTAAGAAATCACGTGTATTTATTTTTTATATTTCTTCCGAGAGAGATTATCTGCGTAGTGTACTATGTACTAGTACAATATTTGATTCTCGCATGATTACACCATTATTTTAATATTATTTTAATGCCAGTCAAAAACAACCTGCAACCTTTCTGCCTAGATATTTTTATCACGGTTCTTAATTTCAGAATAAAATTAGATTATTCTTTATACCTGTACTTAAAGATAATATTCTAAAAATTTGCTAAAAATAAACTTGATTTTAAGGGCGGGGGGGAGTCATTGTTTAATCTTAAACCTTACCAAGTATCACCAAGGGGGAGGGGCGTCAAATGCTTAAAAAAAACATCACGTGATTAATGAACGGCCCCTTAATATATATTAGTATTTAAGTCGAAAAACACGATAGACATTGCATGTCACGATATCAACAGGACATTTGAATAGAGAGTTAAATTTATTCTACCTAAAACTACATCGCTCTAAAAATTAATACTAAAATGCCAAAAATTGCAAAATTTTGATAAATAGTCAATTATGAGGAACCAGATCAAATATCACATGTTACAAGACATTTATGATCATACAAGGGTCACAATTGTCACTATCGCCTGATGGTGTGGCATAAGCTAAGTATAATATGACAGCTGTATACGATTGACACATTTATTACCCCAACCCTTTTGTTTGTTACCCCAAAATTAGCTAGCACTCGATGATTTTAAAACAATTAATATTAATAATATTTATAATTCTATTTCGGTAGAACATGAACAAGTTAATGCATTTTCTGACGAAGATGATGTCACACCGTCTGACTGGCTGTTAAAAATGGCGGGCCTGTTGGGCGAAGGACGAAGACCGAATTTCAATTCGAACAGTTGAATGAGCCCGAACCGTGCCCGTGTTGTCATGCAAATTGACCATAATGTTTATGGAAGCCAGTTAGCGTAACGACTTCATTTCAAATTTGGAACATATGAAACAATACGCGTGTTTTGAAATATTTTGATATGCGAACTTGGAATTATATTGCACTGATGTCCACATTGTCACAAGACACACCGGTCTCTTAGAGTGATTACGAAACGTTTATTGTTTTTTCGAAAGACAGTCTCCATTTCATGTTATCCACATTTTTTTATATTTTGTATCTTTAATTTCATCACGACGAAGACTTGAAGACTCGAAGACTTAAGATTTAAAGACAATAAATACATACTTGACATTGGCAGAAATAGTTGGTCCGGCTGGTTGCCATTTCATCGAAAGAAGAAGAATTTTTGTAATCTCTGTTTCGTATGCCTATCCGAGACTTGACTATAGTATCCATTACTCTAGCTCTTTTTCTTACTTTGTCTAGTGTGAAAATAATGGAACCGGCTAAAAATTTTGATATTTCACACAATATCCTCTTCAAATCCAGTTAGGGAAAGCCCAAATGTGATGATGATAACAATGAAGCGGATGGTAGTTATGATAAGTAAACAATAACATTTACATCATTTCGAATTACAAGGATCACTTTCTGAACGATTTTATAGCATACCGTATACTCCCAACTAACGTTTATGTTTTAAACGGTAAGCATCTTAAATATCCCTTCTAACATAGAAACACACTGTTTATTACGCCACCTCCTTCATTATCACAAAACAAGTAGGCAGGTAAGTAACAATTTGCAAAGTCAACAACTAACAATTACAACGGGAAATTGAAACCAAATGAGTATAATTCGTAAGGTTTCGATCACGCCTTTCGCCCACTGCCACAGATTACTAATAAGTTACCTGGTACTACCAAGGCTTAATAACTAAAGATTAGCAAATATGAATCATTCATTCGTATTAGTTATAGTTTAAAGTTTGAATTAAGGAACAATTTTATTTACATATGCAACGATATATTTACGATATTCTGGGTGTTCTTAATGTTCGTTTCGTATACGTATGCAGTAGTTTTAATAAAAAAATACTGGCCACAGCTAAAAAACACATTGACAATTTATAAAAATAAAAATGTATTTGCAAGTGCATTACAATTTTCTAAATACATCCAATTTATATAAAGAACAAAATTCAAATTTGTGTAAGCGCTTACCCACAGGCGTTATAATCTCCTTCATAGTCAATACATGACAATAATACGGCGCAAGTCCTAAACCTACTTACTTAACTTACAAAGTTGACGAGGTTATATTATACACTCTAATTTCACAAAGTGAACGTCCAAACTGAAAGTTTTATTGAGAAAAGTTATACGCAACGCCATGTGCCATATAAACGAAGATATAAATATCTTAATGGCAAAGAGATACTAGAGTACTAGACAAAGCTAATTATGTTAAAAATGTGAAAAGTTCATTAATAGTGTTTTAAAACTGTTCCTATTAAATATTTATTTTATCTAATATATATAAAAACGAATCACTGAAATATTTGGACGCGCATAACTTCCGATCGACTGCACCAAATTGGATAATTCTTTTTTTATGTGTTTGGATTGTCAGGACAAGGTTTGTATACAAGAAAATTATGAGAAAACCGGGAGTGTCACATTTTTTTAGTCCACGACTGTACTACCTTTAGGAAGCTGTAGCAGGTATAAATGATAAAAACAAGCTTTTCGGAAATTTAGAAAAAAATGGCGGTAAGAAGTTCGTCGGGGCAGCTAGTTATTTATATATCTTTTTTAATAATTATTTCTCATAATGAACGGGAAATTGGGATTCGGAGTGAGTATTTGACAACAATATTTTTAAGAATCCCTAATGATATAATACAATCTATTTAGTCTATGAAGATTATAATCAGCCTGAGAATAAAAGACAATCGGTGGCAATATCATTGGTGAGTAAAAAGAAAACTGCTTTTGTTTATAGGTGTTGTATTTTCGAAACAAAAATTTAATTCGTAAGTTACATAACAGAAGATTCAATTTAAAATTGGATGGTTTATAGTTATTTATGAGTGACATAGGATATATAATAACCCGATAAGTGGAAAGACTTTTTCGTGGTAGCCGGATTTGCAAATTAAGTCGGAGAAAAAATGTTTACGCCCAACGAAGTGGGCAGGAGTCAGCTAATAAGTAATAAATACACGCCACCGACATCATGTTACCTAATGTGCGTAAGACACAACGACCTCCATTTTCTTCTGCCCTTATACGTATGTCCCTATGCATAATTGTACAGATTTCTTCAATCATCAGTACCCCTTCCACACAGCGTTACCGATTGCATGTTAAACTATTTTTTTGTTTTAAGTGATAGCTTTAAACCTCTACTCTGCGTGACGGAAATCATGAGTAGAATTCAAGAGCGGTGGTCACCATCCTCATTGCGAATGTGGACAATGTGGTCACGTACACTATGACGGTCTAGTGATGTACTTTTTCACGTCCCAATTAAAGGAACCTGGGGAAAGTAGGAGTGAAACAGTGCGCTGGATTAATGAATCGCATAAGCGTGAAAAAAATTATTTACGTAAAATAATCCCAGGGATTGTCTTTAAACTTCTTATTATGCGAGAAATCATGTTAAGCTGTATTACGCTTACGTATTCTATGCAATTCACTATCTACCTAAAAAATATTCCTTTAAGCATTGCGGAGTGACCGAATGATCTATATACAGCCAACAACATGTACATTTCAAATAAATTACTATATAACATGTTTCGGTCAAGGACTTCTAGCATGCAATTGTTAATGTGCCCTAATAAATAAAAATAAGCCCATAAGCGGTGATAGTATTCTTGTTAAGGATATCAGAAATGAGTGTACGCATTTGTCGCAAGACCTTGGTGGTTCGAAACCGGCTTAATAACAGTACTTGTACTGTAATAAGTTTTGAAGTTTTGTAATACTCATTCACGAGACGACGTTTAATTGCCACCTACGTACATGGTTAACAGCATTTGCATGTTTTAAATGGCCACCCAAATCTCATAAACGAACAGAATTAATTTGTTACATTTTTCACAGCGTTTATCGTTGTTATACTGATGTTATTTGCCAATTCTTGGTCATTTGCGAAACATAAACAGCTCTATTCGCGGAACGAAAACAATAGTGTTCCCAATATTGTCTAATCGCGGTCAAATACCTCTCTTCACTGAGGTTAAAGGAGACCAGATATTAATGACAAGACATCGAAGGTGTTCTTCATCGTCAAATTTTTATCAACAGTCTCAACTATTAGCAACTTGGTACGTAGAAATATATTAAGATGTTTTAATACCACGGAGAAGATTACAAAATATAAAACAATGACATATTAATTAGCCTGATGTATCGCTTAAGTTCAAAGGGTTTCTCAAAACACTAGCGGTAAAAAAACAAACCATCATTCAAAAAACTCTACGGCTCTTTTATATTAGGTTTTATGGACAAATAATTACCTAGACGAATTACATAACCTAAAACTAAATTCAAAATTAGAATATCATCGATCTGTTAACCATAGACTTTGGCCTTACTCAATCAACAGCATTGTTTACAATGCCAATTTTATACATCGTTAAAAAAACAATGAGAGGAACCATTACACGATAAACTGTGCGACATGTATCATGTATGTAGGTTGTTGACCCATTGCGGGGGTTAGATACATCACTGTGACCACAGATACAGATATAAATCGAGATGGTACAATTATAATCATTGTTTACTGTTTACCCGATTACGGCGAAGCCAAAAGAAAGGGTAATATTTTTGGCAGTCTATATTTGTATGTTCTACCGTAGCACCTAAACTACAAAACCGATTTTATTGAATGAGGTGTCAATGATTCCTAATAATGGCCCGGCCGACATAGGCTACATAAATTTTATCAAAAGTTTACGTAGACGGTGTTTTTCAATCTTTTTTTAGTGCACAGCTTATTTAATTTCCCATATTTCGATCAATTACCTCGATGAAGTCTTATTTTGTAATCCTCGATTTGGTGAACGTAACTCAATACTAAATAGCTTACAAATGACATCTGGGGCGGTATACTATGGGGATCTTGTGTCAACTGCGGTGAATTTCCGTGCGTTTAGGCGATTCTGCCATACATACTATAGTAATCAAATATAGCTCACTTAGGACCCATAATATTTTATCCGTGGTGCTTCCCGTTTTGAAAAAGGTGTCTGCCTATTTTGACTTCATTTTGTCTCCCGCTTTGCTAAGGAGGGAAGTGGACTTATCATATTTACAACTCCTCCCGTTTTTTCTTCGGATTAATTTCGTTGCGGGTTCCAAGACAGTTAATTTTTGCCTGGGACTTTCCGAGTGTCATAACTCGGTGTGTTCGTGGGTCACTGCTGTTGATCCTGGTGTACAGGAGTTAGAGTGGTAAGCGTGTGGGCGGAATTAGTCCCATTAAATCCTTGATTCCGTTCAATACCGCAATTTTTGTACAGTACTGTGTTATGTTAAAAATTTCGTTTGTCTATCTGGAGAAACTGTGACGTAATATTTAATTAACTTCTGTTAGTTCTTGTGCCTCGGTACGACACGTGAGTTACGGTTCAGGAAATTAAATAATTTGTATCGTGTCACTGGGGAGGGAGCGCGTACTCAGGATTGTTATGTTCTGCCAAAAGTTATTAGGTTGTTGTTTACTGTGCGTATATAATATATGTTCATAGTGGTTAGGTTAGTTAGGCTATAAAATCCAAAAACAGAAACAATTCTTGAATATTTCGTTACAATCAAAGAAGCTACATCCATTTGAAAGTAACAAAATAAGAATCGTAACTAAATACATATAACTCGCTTAACTAAACAAATATCCTAGTACACGTAATTCGAGGCTAAACTGTCATCCAACGAACCATAGACACAACGATTGATGTTTATAAAAAGTTATGTCAAACAAACCGTATATTTTCCAATCAGTGTTCCGTTTCGTCTACCGCGTGTCAATAACAAAACCTCGTGTACACTCACTCAAGTACATTATACAGTTATATCGTCAATTGCTTCTATATTAAGACGACCTACAATCATAGTAAAGACGTACTGCGATTGAAACGTGCGATTAAACGCGGAAATGATGAATGGAAATCACGCTTCACGAGTTGTATCGAGTTGTGTAAAAAAATATGTAAATCGAATTGTTCTAAAATCTTGTTTATGAAGCTTTGCTCGTACTGATTATGACGTTTATTATGAATTGTCCTGATAGAGGCTTAACTGTTGCGTTGTTATCTGGTCATATTCACTGATTTTTAATTTTTAGGGTACAAAAGACACCTAAATCTAATTTATTAGTTCACTGGGCAGTACCATGCCCTTAATTCAATTTGAAGCCTTTCATAATGAAAATACTAAAAGTAAGTAAGTAATGAGTAGTACAATATGACTGAGAGTTAGTGAGATTACCAACTCTTTCTTCAGCATTATGCATATAGTATACATGTCCATTTTTTATATCAATACCAAAAATATATTATTAAATTATTATTTATGTACAGTGTGTACATCAAATATTCAACCAAAACACTTACCAATGATTAATTTTATATTTTAATTGACTGGTTTAAATAAACATGTCTACATTTTTATTAATCGAAATTTTCGTTGATTGGAATCAGTCCTTAGAGTTCAATACCTTTCACAAGTATGATCATCAATTATAACGAAGCGGTCGATTCAAAGCATTCTTTTCAAACGATCCTCGAACTGTCAAAAATGAAATTTAAATTTGGAACTATGACGTAGATTCGATATTTTGTCGAAGACTAAGATATTGATATAAATACACGAATTTCTTAGTGATACTACTAACATTTTATTTAAATTAAATTGACTGGGTGAACCGATTTTGATGATTATTTTTTTATTTGAAAGCTGGTGCTTCCCGTGTCCCTTTTCAATTTGGTCCACTTCTTGAAGTCGGTTCTTTCTTTGTTAAAATTTGTGATTATTTTCTAGTTATAATCTGCCATAAATAAGGTACAATAATATTATCTCAACGATTCAACAACGTTATAATATTTAAAAAACTTGAGAGGTGTCAAGGGACACCCGGATGGAACGAAGTTTATATACATATATATAATACTATCCAGCACTATGACGTCAACTCAATGTTAAAAGTGTCGTTACAACGAAAATTTTCGTTACAACTTTTGGTCTTAATCCGTCTAGCCCCCTTTCGCAATGCGCCATAAGGAACTTCATTCCAATAACAATATTTTCTTAGATAAATTTATATTATCCTTGCAATAGATTCAATATAAAATGTACTCGATCATAATTTGTTTATTTTTATATACAGAAAATATTTTCCTTATATGTATATTGGCTTGTAGTCACCCCGAGAACCACCCTCGAGAAAAGAATCTTTCAACATTCAAAACAACATTTTTAAAGTAGAATAATCTCTTACGTTATTTATTTCCATGTCAGTGTATAGGTGCCCTTGCAGAAGATATCACAAATATGACACATTGACATATTGCATACCTACATGATAATTCAACTTCTGTATTAATTAGCACGACATGGCTGATAAAATTACGAATAAGGCTTACAATTAGGGCCAATCTTTGAAATACATCTAAAATAAGCTATCCTTTTATTGATTGGTAAACTTATTTATATATTTTTGTTTCTATTTTATGTTTGTTTTCATCGAGATTTACAAGACATAAGTTGTAAATTGTAAGTATAATTATTAGACACTGTTAAAGCATACCAAATAATAAAAAAAAGATATTTCAAGAACTATTTTAATGTCAAACCGTTTTTATTTTGCAATAAATCAAGGCACAAGTTAAAATTAAAAATTAAAAACCCCCTTAGCAAGCACGTCATCGAGTAATCATACACCAAAAATGCCTATCATCATTTTGGAAAAGCTGATACTCTTACACTGCTGGACCGACATTAACCAAACATAGCTAAGAACCACCGCAAGGAAACCGCATCGAAATCGGTCCATCCGTTTGAGAGCTACGATGCCACAGACAGACACACATACAGACCGACATCGACGTCAAACTTGTAACACCCCTCTTTTGCGCCGAGAGTTAAAAATCATTCACTTTAGAAGCTTATTACTAGATCCTTAATGAGATACGGTAATAACCGAAACTTTAGTAGTAAATATTATACAGAAATGTATTAATCGTCCTAAACTATAAACCACATTTTTAAATTAAAATTTTATGTAAATTATGATTACAAAGCATCAATTGAATATCCCTACGTATTTTTGTACAGAAAATGGCATTCTCAGCTTTCATTTTCCATATTTAATTAAAATTTTTAAAGTAATCGGTATTTATGTACGTGCAGAAACCGTTCTTAAATGAAACTAGGTTTATATTTTAAATTCAAATTAAATATACAACGACAATTTGGTATTATGCCATCATTATTATTTCTTCATGTTCTAAGTAACAGGTAAAAATAAAATATATAATAACATTTTAATACAAGGATAAACATAGGTATTCAGAACTCATCTATTTATAAAGTAAGTACCTACCTATGATCCAATTATTGTGTTCTCTTCATCCATAACAATGTCTAATAAGTATTATTGAGTAAAGTAATAAAGCTCCCAATTTAAAAGGCATTAAAATCTCGAAATTTATAGATCAATTTATGTAATAGACAAGTCGGTTTGCTTCAGCAATTAAATTTCTATGGAGCATATCTGAATAGATCTGAGTACCGGGGCCCTTCGAGCTTATGAGCCAGCTTGTCGGAACATCGTAAACATCCGATCCTTCGTCAAACAACCAATTAATTAGTAAAATACACCCCAGACATCCCACTCAAATCGAAACCTAATCACTTTAAGATCGATTCTCAAGATAATCACAACACTTCAATCATAGACCCTCTATCAATATAAGTTTTCAAAGCAATAAAAGAAAAAAAAAAGAGGCAAATGTAACTTTTCGGAGATACATTTTTTAAATGTTTGCAAGTTTTATTTAATTAGGATTAAAATGCGGGAACATGTCAAGTATGTATATCAATATTCAAGTACATATTTGCCTTCTTTTCGTCATATTTTGTGAATTTTAATACAATTAATACCTTTAATTTTGTTCTGTTTTGAAGAGGAAATGAAAGCTGTTTGTAAAGATAATTTTATGAACAAACCAATGCGCAAAACTTTATATTCACATCCCACAATCACTAAACTATGCACTAACTTCATTATATGCAATGTACAAAAAAATCTGCACTTTGATACACTTTTTTATTCGTTTTTACACATATATTTCTCGCACGCATGCCGAATTCTCGGCGAACGTTCGTCATACGAAACCTACCGCAACGCGACGCCAGTTATCGAGCAAATATTCCCGAACAGGAGTTGTGGTGACGCGAGCGGTGGTGCCGGCGATCGGCATGGCACTGCGGCTGCCGGCCGGCCGCGTGTAGCCCGCACCGATCCGAAACCTTACGACCTAACTCCCTTGGTGTAGTGAGTTAGGTCGTAAGCAAAAACACCCTTACGCACAATGCAAGAGAGTCCATATTAACGTAGCACCACGCAAAAGCTCCAATCGATGCTCCTGGAACAGGACAACAGATCTTTCCGCCTCCGCTCCCGGAATGTGACCAAAACGGCCATAGTAAAATTTTAGCCAACTTTGTCGGCAACAACAACCGTGCGAATCGATTGCACAAAACGAAACGTAATTTTAATAAGCAAATCGAAATATCGAAACGCATTGGGATCTCGAATTTCATTAGGCAATCGTAATAAGTTCGAATACGTTAGCGGCACATGTGCAATAAACAGGCTATAAACGGTAAAAATATGGACTCCTTTTACCATAATTTGTTCTTTTAAATTGTATGTATTTGATTCGCTAAAATGTTGATAAGAGAAAGGTTAATTAATCTATATATCTATACTAATATATAAAGCTCAAGAGTTTATTTGTTTGTTTGAATCTCTGAAACTACTAGTCCGATTTGAAAAATTAGTTTAGTCTCCGATAGCCCATTTATCGAGGAAGGCTATATATCATCACGCTAAGACCAATTGGAGCTCGGCACCAATGAAAAATGTTTCAAAAACGGGGGAAAATTAACACGCTACGGGCAATAGGAGACGCAAATGAGGTTGCGTGGGTCAGCTAGTCACACTACACACTAATATATAAAGGCGAAAGTTTGTGTGTATGTTTGTAACTTCTTCACGCAAAAACTACTGAACGGTATTTGGATAAAACTTTACAGTAAAGTAATATAGCTTACACATCAGAATAACACATAGGCTACTATTTGCCGCGATAAACGACATACACGCGGGCGGAGCCGCGGGCAACAGCTAGTATGAAATAAAGCTCTATAACAAGTATTCCATGAAAAGTAGTATAGTAGTCTACAACTTTTAGAAGTAGAGGCTTATGTCCAGCAGTGGACTATTAAAAGCTATTGGTCTTATTCTCAGCCAGAGAAGGTTGTATTTCGATGATTAAGTACTAAAAATATTTACACATAAAAAACGTAAATAAAAGTTTTTGAATTCTTAATCTGCCAAGCATTTTTAGTACAACATTACGGTACATAAATAGTTGAAAGCAGAAAATTACGTCACCAACAGAGAAATAAATTCTTGTTAAAGTAATATACAATAGAAGGAACAAATGATTATGAAACAATAATATTGAACGGGCAGGATATGAACGTACACCCACTATGTTTGCCCACGCAACACACGAAGCACTTTACAGAATACAGTTATTGATAAAAGGTTAAAATTGTTCGAGTTACCTACCACGAAATAAATTAAACATGAATTTAATTCTACATTTACATTGAACTATTTTCAGGTCAAATTCAAAGGAAACTTTATACTGTTGTGGCATTTAAATTGATTAAAATTTATTTTACACTAGCTTTTACACGCGGCTTCGCTCACGCACACTTTCATCCCCTGATTTACCCCCTTAGGGGTGGAATTTCAAAAATTCCTTACTTAGTGCTCACTTACGTTATATAAAGAACCTACATGCAAAATTTCAGGATTCTAGCTTCAGCGGTTAGGGCTGTGCGTTGATCTCTGGGTATGTCAGTCAGTCAGTCACCTTCCTCTTTTATATATATAGATTTAAAAGTTGTTTAGGTTCCCTTTACTGAATCTTTAGAGGTTCCATAAGAATTTGAAAGGTCGAAATGCAACTATAAGCGCCGAGACTAACCTGCGTGGTTACGAAAATTAAGGAACTAACATGATCTTACAATGCTCGCAAAAACTTTTTATAAAAAAAAACCGACTTCCAAAAAACATCCAACGAAAACTCTCTGCCAAAAAAACACTTAAAAGCGTAAAAGAAACTGGTTCTTCTTTTTTTTTTATAAAAAGTTTTTATTTTTCAGTTTTTAGTGCAAACAATCGTAGGTAATTAGTAAGTTGAACTATTTCATCAAATTTCATCATCAAGAATACAAATTAAGGTCTATACGTACGTGTAATATTAAATTCATGCTCTAATCCCTAACTGTTGAAGAGTTTAACCTTCTATCATCAGCTCACCTAAATAACTTGAAAGTATACGACTGAAGGTCTTTAGATACGTATGAAATTGAAAGAATTATCCTCCAACTCCTAACCGTTGAGGAGTTGTACCTTCCACCTTCCATCATCAGCTTACCTAAATAATTTGAAAGAATACGACTAAAGGTAACATATGTACATATGATATTAAAAGATTTATCCTCCAACTCCTAACCGTTAAGGAGTTGTACCTTACATCATCAGCTCATCATCATAAAATGATGACTACCAGACGCAAATACCGGTGTAACTTCAGAAAATATACGAAAAACATAGTATGTGTCTATAAAAAAAAGAGGGTTTCCCTCGATTTCCCTGGGATCCCATCATCAGATCCTGATATGCTGGCAATGTGACCACCTCGGAAGCATACCCTTTCGAATACAAAAAAAATATCAAAATCGGTCCACAACTGACGGAGTAATCGGTGAACATACATAAAAAAGACAGTGGAACATAGAAACTCCTCCTTTTTGGAAGTCGGTTAAAAATGAGGAATTTCTGTTATGTAATAAATACTAGTGGTTGCCCGCGGCTCCGCCCGCGTATATGTCGGTTATCGCGGTAAATAGTAGCCTATGTGTTATTCTGATGTATAAGCTATATTACTGTAAAGTTTCATTCAAATCCCTTCAGTAGTTTTTGCGTGAAAGAGTAACAAACATCCATCCATCTATCCATCCATCCAGTGTTGGCAAAAAGTTAATCCGATTAACGATTTTAAAGTTAATTTGGCGATTAAAATTAATTAATCGTAATCAGAATTTTTCTGATTATGATTATTAATCGTAATCGTTGATCACGATTAAAAATGTATGATTAATAGATAAAGTTTAAAAAGGTAAAAAATAAATAAAAAAATACATAGCTAATCAAAATTTTTTGGTTCTTTTTTTGTCTTAATTATAAAGTACAATGGACGGCCTTATTGCTAACAGTAATTTCTCCCAGGCAACCTATGTATGTACATGTATGCAGGAAACAGCGATAGTTGTAGGTACACACAAACATACATACACATGTAAATGTATGTATATTGGTGTGTACTATATATTATGTAATATATAATATGTATATATGTAATATACAATTTTATATAACAGATACATACATAGATAAAAACAAAAGCGGCCAAGTGCGAGTCGGACTCGCCCATGAAGGGTTCCGTAGCAGCAAGTAACATATTTCTTTTTTTGTTTTGTTTTCATATTTGTGTTGATTGAATGAAAGGTAAATTGCGGTTTACGATTTACGAGTATGACGTCATAAAAAAAAACTACTTACTAGATCATGTTCAAACCAATTTTCGGTGGAAGTCTGCATGGTAATGTACATCATTGTTTTTTTTTTGTTTTATCATTCTCTTATTTTAAAAGTGTCTCTCGCGCAAACTATTCAGTTTAGAAAAAAAAGAAATTTGAAACCTTAAGTATCATTTTTGAAGACCTGTCCAATACTGTCCATAGGTCATCCATAGGCAACACGTATGGATTTGATGAAAAAAATGAGTTTCAGTTCCAGGTATGGGCAATCCCCAAAATTTATTGTTTTTTCTATTTTTGTGTGAAAATCTTAATGCGGTTCACAGAATACATCTGTTTACCAAGTTTCAACATTATGGTTCTTATAGTTTCGGAAAAAAGTGGCTGTGACATACGGACGGACAGACAGACATGACGAATCCACAAGGGTTTCGTTTTTTTGCCATTTACTACAGAACCCTAAAAATGACAGCTAAGACAATATATGATTCCTCACTCATCTAGCTTGTAAGCTTTTGGCTTCAAATATAGACTTAAGATTTTTTTTGCCCGTCAATAAAAGTACTTTAATCGACTTAATCCAATTAACGATTAACGGTTAATTTTATTAATCGCGATTACGATTAATACTTTAATCGCGATTGATTTAATCACGATTAAGTTAATTTCGAATAAAATTAATCAAATTAAGTAATCGATTGAAAAATTAATTGATTAATGCCAACACTGCATCCATCTATCCATTCATCCATACTTACAAACTTTCGCGTTTATAATATTAGTAGAATGTGTATTAAAGTACAAAAAGTCAATTTTTTTTTACAATAGTCACTTTGTCAAAGAACAAAAAAGTGTGTCATGCCGAATAAAACTAGCCGTTCCCGAAAACAATATTTACGCAAAACCACCGGCAAAAGTTCAGTAATATTTATTCAATGCATTATAACAGTACATTTACTTGCATCGATATACGTCCGTTGTCGGCAACTATTACCATCATCTTTTATAGTAAGCACGAGAAGGCTTGTTACTGACACAACATAATCTTCTGTTTGTAAAACATTCCGCCAGCGACATGGGATCTGTGTTTGCAGTTCCGCTCTGGTGGATATTATATTTATTTTATTCAAATTACATGCGGGAACGAAATAGATGGGAAAAGAAAACTAATACTGAACTGAATTACTTTTTAAGACTAAGAAAAGAGTTTAGTTATATAGATAAATTTCTTTATCATCAACAGATTTTGTTACAGCTACACCTCTCCTGCGAAAAGAGGTTAATAGACAGATTTCTTAATCATAGATATAATTTATGGCATATGGATATGGTTATGGTTGTGAAACTTGGACAATAACTAATCAGGATAAGAAAAGACTGGAAGCCTTTGAAATGTGGTGCTGGAAAAGAATGGAAGCAATCAGCTGGACGGAAAAAATACCATCGAAGTTCTAGAAAGAATGAAAGAGAAAAGGCTGCTGATATCTAAGAAATTAGAAGAGGCAAGATGATAGGCCACCGTATACGTCACGATAACTTTATAAATAATATCATAGAAGGAAAGAGAGGAAGAGGAAGACCGAAACACAGTTATATAGACCAGATTAAAGAAAACGTGGCGGTTACGACGTATAAGGAGGTCAAGGAAACGGCTCTTGATAGGAAGAGCTGAACAAAGCTGCATCGACAAGAGCGTAGCTCTTAAGTTAATGATGATGAGATATAATTTCTATCCTGGCAAACAGTAAGAAAACAATGTCCAAATTGGTGTAGCACCGGCGAAATCCAGAGTAGTGTATTTTTTGGCTTTTTAGAAGAAAGTAGTCCAGAAAGATGTAAGTCCATGAAAGAGGTATTTCATTGCGCTTCGTCACAAAGTTCCTCTAAGATTTTTCGTCACGTTCTATTATAACTATTGACTGCACGGTTGGCCTAGTGGTTTAGGCGGTCGCAACGCCGCTTGCCAATTCGCCAAGTGTTGTGGGTTCAAATCCTACACGAGACAACACTTTGTGTGATCCACAAATCGTTGTTCTGAATTTGGGTGTTAATTGTGTCCGTTTCATGTATGTCTGTAAATTCCCCCGCGACACAGAACGTTTATTCCTAATAAGGGAGTTGTATTTTCTAAAAAAAAAAAAAATGTTAAAAAATATAACTGCATCAAGCAAGATGCAGGATAAACCTTTATCTTTCTAATTTCTTCATGCTGAATCTTATGCTTATTAAAAATAATTTCTAAGCAATGTAAGCGTTAACATACACAATTTTACGTCATGTCACGTTTGTTAACACGTTTATGTTCTTTGCAAAATACTGTGAAAGCATTAACCGCGGCTCAATGATTGCAAATTGTGTTGAACCGTGTTGTGTCCGGGAGTCGAGTACACAACAAAGCCTCGCTACCGTTGAAAGAAGCGTTCCGCACTGTGCGTTTTGGTGCCGTGGGAATGCTAGACCGAACCTAGATATAAAGACAGATATACACTGACTTTCTAAAATTTAAGTATGAAATTATAAATACGATCTTAATTACAAATTATTGATTTTTAATTTAGATGTTTGGAATACGACATTCTAATTTTATATACATTAAAACTCAATGTCTTAGTAAAACTCGGGAACGGGTACCTATTTGGTTAAGACTGTAGTCCTTGAGCGTGGGAATTTGTGATTGAACACCCACATTCATATTTTACATGCACACAAACGCATCGGCCACTGTTGCATACTAACCCTGGCAACTAATAAATTTACTTTCGGTTTTTTTCTTCTAGTTACATATTCATTAACTGTTCGCCTTTGAAGAATGTTTAGAATGTCCTACAAAGCACGCAATGTATCTTAGATACTATAATAACATACAGTCGTCGACGTTCGGTCCGTACTGTTCGCTCCGCTATTATACGATCAATTAAATAATACAAATGGTTTTTGTTGAATAAATATATTCGGCTCATCTAAATAGTGATACAATACATGTACTAGCAGTGTAGTGCAGTGACAGTGATTAAATTAAAGCCAATAAACTCAAATAGAAAAGTTCATAGTGAGCTGTGAGCCATTGAACTACCCTTATTTAATAATATAAAAAATATTCGTGGTTCGGTGGCCCAAATGCTTGTGATCTGTGGCTCAGTGGCGTGGTGAGGTGAGGGGAATCCTGCGTGCGGTTATTCACCCATAAAAAAACCCCCTAAACTCTATTATATCGTTAGTTATATTAACGCCATCTATAGCAAACCAGAGAAACTTCTATCGATCACCGCGGGCGAGCTGCCGACACTTCTCGCTTGCATTCTATGCTCCTGCCATCTATCCGCCCCTGAGTTAAACCACGATTAAAAGGTACAAAATGGCCAAGTGTCCAGCATGTGGTAAATTCCTTGCCGCCAAAGGTGGCGCTAGGTGTGCAAATTGTAGGAATGATGACCAGGCCAGCTTGAATAAAAAAATAAAAAATAATAGTGGGCCTTCCCGCTTGAGTCCATCGTGTGCTTACGAGGACGCCACAGATGGCTCGGGCCCGGAACAGATTAGCCCTGAGGAAAACTTGCCGCCGAGAGTGGATATCGCACGAGAATTGAGGATGCTGAGATCCGAACTCGGCGAGAAAATTGACGAACTCAGGGGTGAGGTGAAAGAATACCGCGAGGAAATGAGAGCGATGCGCCTCGCCATCGGGACCTGCAGCCAGCGCATGGACTCCCTCGAGGATAGACTGAACGCGTTCGAGAGCGGTCGAGGATCCCCCGACGGGGTAGTGGAGCTCCAAAGCACGGTGGATCAATTGAAAATAGAGATCAACGACCGCGAGCAAGAGCTACTTTCGGCGGACTTGGAGATAGGCAACCTACCCGAAGACAACGGGGAAAATACAATCCACACCGTCGAGCTGGTGGCTGGGAAGCTGGGCGTGACGCTCGGTGCGAGCGACATCGTGTTCGCCGAGCGAGTGGGTCCCAGGACGGACCGCTCGGGGGGCGCGGCCGAGCCGCAGGACGCGGCGCGCGGCCGGCGCCTGGTGGTGCGGCTGGCGCGCCGCCACCTGCGCGACGAGCTGCTGCGGAGCGCGCGCGTCCGGCGCGGCGCTACATCGGCGGACCTCGGCCTGCCCGGGCCGCCGCGCCGTTTCTACGTCAACGAGCGGCTCACCAAGGCGAACAAGCTCCTGTTCTACCGCGTGCGCCAGGCCTCGGCCGAGCATGGCTGGAGGTATACATGGACAAAGCACGGCCGGATCCTGGCAAGAAAGGGCGACGGACAGCGCACCTTCAATATCCGCACCGAAGCGGACCTACTGCGAGTTTTTGGTAGCATTACCACCGGAAATAAAGCCGGTTGATAGGAATGAACCTATACATATTTTTCAGTTAAATTTGTGTTTCTATTTCTTTCTATGTCATTGTATTGTTTTTGTCGTATATGTGTCTAATTCCTTTGTACTTGTCCGTGAGCTATCAACTAAATTGCCCTGTGCTAAATCAGAAAAAGCCCCAAACAAATACGGTGGTAACATGCCACATAAACAGTTAAATATAAGTATTTATTTCCAGATATTTACACATATCACATATTACTTAAGTCTATCTAAATATTTACACGCTAATCTAACTTATATGCTAAATCTTACTCTATATACACTAACTATAGAATCCTACCCTTATTTACACACAAAATATCAGTCTAACCACATACACTTAAACACTACAAACAAAAATGCACAGAAATAAAAATCTCAAAGTTGGATTATTGAATGCTGGATCGCTCGGCACTCGCCACGATGAATTCCTGGCTGCCATGGACGAGCACTCGGTGGACATCATGGCGATAAACGAGACATGGCTGAGAACCGGAGAGGAGGGCCGCGCCCCCGCCGTGCCTGGCTACAGGCTGCGGCACGTCCCGCGGCCCAGCGCCGTGCGCGGCGGCCGCGGCGGCGGCGTGGGCTTCTACGTGCGGCGCGGCCTCAACGCGCGCACCCTAGCGCACCCCGCCTCGACACTCGTTGAACAGATGTGGCTGAAAATAAACGTAAACACACAATCAATACTCATCGGCACAGCCTATAGACCACCTTGGCTGGGCGTCGATGCATTCCTGGACTCTCTCTCGGACTCTCTGTCCTCATTCTCTAGTGCTGATAAAATCGTCCTGCTCGGTGATTTCAACATAAACCTGCTGAATCGCAATGATAATAAGACCAGATCACTC
This sequence comes from Diaphora mendica, assembly GCA_949125395.1. Classification (NCBI taxonomy): domain Eukaryota; kingdom Metazoa; phylum Arthropoda; class Insecta; order Lepidoptera; family Erebidae; genus Diaphora; species Diaphora mendica. The sequence continues at coordinate 9,235,859 of OX421333.1, forward strand.
GACAACTTTCTACAGTGTTTCAGTATCCATAATGTTGTTACCGAACCCACACACTTCACAGAATACTCTGAAACACTGATAGACATGATCTGCACGGATGCCAGCGTACGGAGTGTGGTGGTCTCCCACATACCTGAGCTCAGTCACCACGCATTGGTGTCGGCCGAGTTGCGACTGAAAATCGAGAAACCTCCTCCCCGATGGATCACTTACAGGCCATTAAAAGATATACTTATCGACCAATTCCAAACAGACCTAAACAAAATGGACTGGAACTTCACTGGAGGTATGTCTGATGTAAACACTATGGTCAACACGTTTACCAAACATGTTATAATGTTGTTTGAATTGCATGCGCCTTACAAAAACATTAAAATAAAAGAAGATTCCTACCCATGGATCACAGACACAGTGAAGGAGATGATGCAGCTCAGGGATAGGTATTACAGCAAATGGAAGTCCTCTTCTAATGAGATCCACATGCAGTCCTATAAGGAGCTCAAGTGCTTGGTTCGGGCTGCTCTGGAAAGTGAAAAACGAGCATACTTCACTACACAGATAGAATATAACATCAGCAAACCTAGGAGGCTATGGAAGAACCTCAAGACGACAATACATATTAAAAAAAAACAGGATTCTGACTTACCACCTACTTGCAGTGATCCTGACCTTCTGAACCAGCACTTCCTGGATGTCCCTGGCTGTGACTATGTAAGCATCAGTGAGCTGACATATTTTGAATTCAACAAGTGCAGCGCCAGCAGCTTCCATCTTCAGCCGGTCGATGAGAATCACGTGCTGAAAACAATACGTAGCCTCAAGTCAAACGCACTAGGGGTTGATGATCTCTCTCTACAGATGATATCTATGACGCTCCCCCACTCGCTCACAGCCATCACCTCCATCATCAACACCTCTATTGCTACATCTACCTTTCCAGATCTGTGGAAGATCGCAGTGGTCAAGCCGATCCCTAAAGTCACCAACCCAGTGTGTGCTAAGGACCTTCGCCCCATCAGTCTGCTGCCCTGCCTGTCCAAAGTATTGGAGAGGGTGGTATGTAACCAGCTGACTGGGTACCTGGAGGAGCATAGGCTGTTGCCGGCCCACCAATCAGGGTTTCGCAAGGGACATAGCACCAGCACAGCCTTGATCGATGTAGTGGATAACATACTGGAAGCCAGAGACCAAGGCAAGGGCTCCATCTTGATCCTCCTAGACTTCTCCCGTGCTTTTGACAGTATCAACATTAATCTCCTACTCTCGAAGCTGACCTACTATGGGATTGGTAGAGAGACAGTTGAATGGTTCAACAGCTACCTCACAAACAGACATCAGTTTGTGCGGGTCAGTGGAGGCGGGGATGGCGCTGGGACATCATCTTCTTACCAGCAACTGAAGAGAGGGGTCCCCCAGGGCTCCATAATCGCCCCGATATTGTTTCTCCTCTATAGCGCTGATGTGATGAACTGCATAACACACTGCAAATACCATATGTATGCTGATGATTTACAGATCTACTACTCCTTCCATCCACGAGACAGTCTTGAGGCTGTAAGCAAAATAAACCAGGACTTAGAGAACATCTCACAGTGGGCCAAAAAAAACTGCCTTGTTCTAAACCCGAGTAAATCCAAGTACCTGATCATGGGCACAAAAAGTATCATCCACCAAATTGCCAACCAACAACCAGCATTAACATTGGCACACAATACACTGGAATGTGTCACCGAAGCCCGCAACCTTGGAGTGGTTTTGGATGGTCAACTGCAGTTTGAAACACATGTGCGAGAAGCAGTATGCAACTGTTTCTACCGCCTTAAGCTGCTCTATAGGATTCGTCCATACATCTCCATCAACATGCGCATAATGCTCTGCGAATCACTAGTACTATCCAAACTTAACTATGCTGACACTGTGTTTGGAGCCTGCCTGCTCGGCAAAACGGAGCGGCTCATACAGCGAGTACAAAATGCATGTGCACGTTACTGTTATAACATCCCACCTCGTGCACATGTCACTCCCTTCTTAAACAGTGGAAACCTGATGAGGATGTCGTCGAGACGAAAGCTCCACCTGGCCACCTTGCTATTTGGAGTGGTCCTAAACGGTAGACCGGTTTACCTGCACAGCAAGCTGTCATGGTCCAGGGATTACAACCGATATGCAACTAGAGCATCGTCCTACCTTATGAGCACACCGAGACACAGGACTGCTGCGTTTAGAGGCAGTTTCAAACTGGCAGCAACCCGCTGCTGGAATGACCTCCCCCCGCCGATCCGTGCACTGACGACAGTTGCCAGCTTCAGTACCAGATATAAAAAATACCTTCTCGACATCCAACAGCAGGATTAACATTGACACTCATGTTACCTCTTTAACAATAACACGAATAAATACAGTCACGAGTCGCAGAGAAACAAACAGCACATATCACCGCAAAACAACAGAACAATCAAAACACCCGACACGATTTTTATTTACACTCATAATAATATTATTAAATCTCACAAACAACATTAAGTTTCGCGGTCTCTCTTCTTTTGTGTCATAGACAAAAGAGGTAGATAGAGGCCCAACAAGTGTTTGAGCGGCTCGCACAGACTACATGTCAGTATTTGGTCTGTCGCTGGGCCGCGGGCTTAGAGCGTGTAAGATTGGCTTACCATTCGTCATTACTGTCTCTCAGAGCATAAATGCTTCAATGCTCTAAGACACTATCTATTCTTCATAATATCTATTTTATTTTATTTATTATGTATAAATGCATATATATATTTATAATATCCTATTATATATATATATAATAGAACACACAAAATATTCACTGCCGGGCACGAACGGACCGACGACACCGGGCGTGGGACCTATCATAATACCAGCGCTGTAGTCACTCTGGCTACAGCAGTACGCTGAGATAGGCGCCCTTTCTGGCATCGCACAGGGCAATAAAATTGTTTGTTCTCTCCTATTGTACGTCTATTTCAAACCATGTACTGTCCTGTGTATGTCAGAATAAATGTTTTTTCTTTCTTTCTTTCTTCTTTCTTTCTTTCATATCGGAAAGCCCGCGGGCTGTAAGTAACTCGTCAACGGCCGAGAATGGGGTTCAAGTGTACCGATTCATTTTTAATAAATTTCATGGACAAATAATATATTTTTACACAGTATAAAATTAAGTCGCTCGCGCTATCTGTCAGCTTAGATCTTTTACAGTAATCAACGGATTTTAATGCTATGTTATGAAATAAAATTTGTATGATATATGTTTTTGGATTGCATGGATTTGGAAGCAGGAATCATAGGGGGCAAATGCTCGTCAACTTTCTCGAGCGGGAGGGGCTGTTCTTGATGAACTCCTTCTTCAAGAAACGGCCCCAAAGGAAGTGGACGTGGCAAAGCCCCGACGCTATGACAAAAAATGAGATTGATTTCATCTTGACGGACAGAAAGCATATATTCAGAGATGTCTCAGTGATCAATAGGTTCAATACCGGTAGTGATCACCGACTTGTCCGAGGCTCTCTGAATATCGACTTTAAGGCTGAACGTGTCCGTTTGATGAAATCCAGGCTCCGACCAACTCTGCTCCAAGTCGCGATGGGATCTGAAAAATTCCAGTCAAATCTGGAAAGCCGATTTGCTGCCATGGAAACCACAACAGACGTAAACCAGAACCTTGAAAATGTGGTTCGGATTCTCAGGGACGAAGGTACGAGATTTTGTGAAATGCAGCGTAAAAGCAGGAAGTCGAAGCTTTCAGAGAGGACACTAGGGTTAATGAGGGAACGACGTGAGAACCCCCCTGTCACTTCGTCGGCAAAGCGGACTCTAAACCGAGAGATCAGCAGACTTGTACGACACGACCTCCGATGCTCCAATACTCTTTCGATCGAAAGAGCGATCGAGCGAAATCGGGGGTCAAAAGTGTTCGTACAATCTCTTGGAAGAAGCCACTTGACGAAGTTGACCACATCAAGTGGAGAAGTCGTTGCTTCCAAACCGGCCGTCCTTTCGGAAGTCGAAGGCTTCTACGGCAGTTTATACGCTTCGCATGCATCTCGACCTGATCCCGAAAATGAGGACCCTAGAGCCACATTAACACGCCACTACACCGAAGATCTGCCAGAAGTCAGCACTGATGAAATCGTGATGGCTCTTAAACAGCTGAAAAATGGAAAAGCCCCTGGAGAGGACGGCGTTACAACAGAGCTGTTGAAAGCTGGGGGTATGCCCGTACTGAGGGAGCTCCAAAAGCTTTATAATGCTGTCCTGTTCGAAGGGAGAACTCCAGAGGCGTGGAGCAGGAGTGTGGTCGTCCTGTTCTTCAAAAAGGGTGACAAGACCATGTTGAAGAACTATCGGCCCATTTCTCTTCTAAGCCACGTCTACAAGCTGTTTTCAAGAGTCATCACGAACCGTCTTGCGCGAAGACTCGACGAATTCCAACCACCAGAGCAAGCTGGGTTTCGGAGCGGATATGGCACCATAGACCACATCCACACAGTGCGGCAGATTATACAGAAGACCGAAGAGTATAATCAGCCCCTGTGTCTAGCATTCGTGGACTATGAGAAGGCCTTCGACTCGATCGAGATCTGGACTGTTCTGGAGTCCCTGCAGCGTTGCCAAGTGGATTGGCGATACATCCAAGTGTTGAGACATCTCTACGAAGCCGCCACTATGTCCGTCCAAGTACAGAATCAGCATACAAGACCTATACCATTGCATCGAGGAGTGAGACAAGGTGACGTTATATCCCCGAAATTGTTCACTAATGCAATGGAGGACTTCTTCAAGACGCTGCACTGGAAAGGACGTGGCATCAACATCAATGGCGAATACATCTCTCACTTGCGATTTGCAGACGACATCGTCATCATGGCAGAGACGCTGCAGGACCTACAACAGATGCTGAACGAGCTGGCTGACTCTTCTGTGCGCATCGGCCTACGGATGAACTTGGACAAGACCAAGGTCATGTTCAATGAACACGTACTACCGGAACCGGTTGCGGTGCACGGTGCCGTTCTCGAAGTTGTTCAAAAATACGTGTACCTCGGGCAGACTTTGCAGTTAGGGAGAAACAACTTTGAGGACGAGGTGAACAGGAGAATTCAGCTGGGTTGGGCAGCGTTTGGGAAGCTTCGTCGGGTCTTCTCATCGTCGATCCCACAATGCCTAAAGACGAAAGTCTTCAATGAGTGCGTCCTACCCGTAATGACATACGGAGCCGAAACGTGGACACTTACGGTACGGCTGGTCCACAAGTTCAAAGTCGCTCAGCGTGCTATGGAGAGGGCTATGCTCGGCGTTTCTCTAAGGGACCGTATCAGAAACGAGGTGATCCGGCAGAGAACCAGAGTCATCGACATAGCCCACAGGATTAGCAAGCTGAAGTGGCAGTGGGCTGGCCATATTTGCCGTAGAACCGATAACCGTTGGGGTAAACGGGTTCTTGAGTGGAGACCGCGTCTCGGCAAACGTAGTGTAGGACGTCCACAGGCCAGGTGGAGTGATGATTTGCGCAAGACGGCTGGCAAGAGCTGGATGCGAGAAGCCGAGGATCGAACTAAGTGGCGTGCAATTGGAGAGGCCTATGTCCAGCAGTGGACTGCAATAGGCTGATGATGATATATGTTATATTAATGGAACATAATGTTTCTTAAAATTATAAATTTTGAACGCTTTTATTGCTCATATTGACTAAATTTTACTACATAAATCTTACTTACGTACTTTTTTTTTACAGATTTTACAGATATCAGATAATATAAGGGATAGGGCATCTATTATTTTACAATTCACCAATTGATTAAATTCGAACTTAAGGGATGAATAATAATGGAAATGACATGTATGAATGAAATGTAGATGGGACCCTTTTTTACAATTTTTGTCTGTCTGTCTGTTTGTTTGTGCCGGCTAATATCTGGAACGGCTGGAGCGATTTTGACGGGATTTTTACTGATAGGTAGCTGATGATATAAGGAGTAACCGCGGTTGGTGTAGTATCGCGGGTAAGACCGTGGGGCTCAGCTAGTTTTTTTTTTCAAAAAAGACAACTTCCGTATATATCCAATAAATCCTGTGTCGCGGGGGACTTTACAAACATACATGAAACGGACACAATGGACACCCAGACTCAGAACAACAATTCGTGGATCACACAGTGTTGTCCCATGTGGGATTTGAACCCACAACACCTGATACAGTAGGAAGCGGCGAGGCAACCGCTTAAACCACTAGACCAACCATGCAGTCAAAAATAAAACTGTAATTTTAAGGTCTTTCATTATTTCAGTAGTAGTTATTCAATTCTAACAGAAATCATTAAAAATGTTTTTTTTTTTACTTTTTTAAAAACAATTTCTCAAAGTGTTTCGGTCTGTCAAAGTGCATTCAAAGAACTCGTCAAGACAAATCAAACGACTCCAAACTCGATAGGTTCCGTCGTTACAAAGTTCCTATGACCACCTTCCAGTTTCAACATCAGATCAGCTCCATGTCATCATATTAAAGCATTGTCACGCTATATACATATGCCTACAAAAATTCAACACAATCGGTTGAAGATATCTGCAAAATTGAGTTGCAAGATTCCGTCTTAACAAATATAGTTAGATATATACATACATAGCAAGTTAAAAAAAACATAAAAATAAGTTCTGTGTTAATAAAAAATACTAATATTTTTCTTTGAAATTATTCTTTAAAAAAATTAAATTAAATTCAAGAATACAAATTAACAGTTACAATTCGACACTCACTGGCAACCCACCCTAAAACTTGTCATTTACGTATTATGGAGCTCAGTGCGAACTACAAACGGACGTGGTGTCACCTTGAATATTCGGCGGGCACTGAATTTTTTGAGCGCGATAAAACTTATTTATTGCAATTTACGGGAGACGATTTCTACGTACTAAAATGTATGGAACTTTTGTCGCTTAAAATGAATGATGTTTAGCCTTAGATTATGGCTTTTTGGTGAGAATTAATAAAAAACTAAACCGGTAAATCTTTTCTCCATAGTTTTTTCTCGCGAAATAACAAAAAAAACATTTAAAATAGAGCACGAAATAGGGCAGAGTGTGCTAATTAAAAAGGTCGATTTCGATGATTTTGATCTTTGTTACGGCTTTTTTTCACAAAAATAAAGAATTATTTCATAAATGTCACTCGGTAGATCCGTAGACTGATTTATTAAACTACTGAGATATTTTTTTTACTGTCAAATATGAATTGAGTTGTTTGTGTTTTGCAAAACTGCAAGTGCCTTTTCGCGCGTTTTTAGGGACGCGCCCCTTAATATGACGTAATGGTATTGAAATATTCGTAGAATTCCTTTTCGGAGACGAAAGAGACGAGACGAAGTTGTGCCGGATTTGCTTTACACGTAAAATGTAAAAAATGTGTGTAGCTTCATCTGTTACTATCTGACCCACCTTCGCTCCTACTAACCTGAGCGTGATGTATTTAGCCTATAGCCTTCCTCGATAAATGGGATATCTAACACTGAAAGAATTTTTCAAATCGGACCAGTAGTTCCTGAGATTTGCGCGTTCAAACAAACAAACTCTTCAGCTTTATAATATTATATGTAGTAGAATGTAGCTTTACTAAAGAGACAAGTATTTATCTATATACTTATAATAACAATGTAACAGGTCCAATTCTGTACATAGATACTGAAGCCAAAACTTTGTCTGTCTGTCCGTCTGTCTGTATCTTGGCCGCGCATCACGCCGAAACTATGAATGGATTCAAATGAAACTTGGCATGATTTGAGTTCATACACTTTTTATCCCGAAATTCAGCACGGTTTCCTGGAGAGAGGGGATGAAAGTCAAAATATGTACTTAGTTGTAATTCAATAACACATAGTCGGATTTTATTCATTCTTTTTTTGCTAGAAAGATAAAAAATAAAAGCTAACGGTAAAAGTATTTTTTGTCCGCGACTGTACACTGCCTGCGGGAAGCTGAGACAGATATGTAAATATGGCGGTACGAAGTTCGCCGGGTCAGGTAGGTATATAGTATAATTCGCGTGTCACATTGTTGCTCACGATGAACTCCAATACTATTATATATATATACTTATTATATTATATATACTTATATATATATACTATATAATATATATACTTAGCAATTTTGTATTTAAATATAGGTACAGGTAAATTAGCTTGGAGAAATTTTTGCGTTTGTAGTAGTGTATGGTCAGCAAATAAAAAAAAACAACATTTTATTTTTAGTTTTTATTTTTTTAAAGGTAATATACGTTTGTGGCTGGAGCACACCAAATGCGTACACGTCTACGCATACGCACTACGTACTAATACGGACGTGAAAATGTGTATCCACTGCATTGTAATCTATGGAACTGTATGAGGCAGACAAGCCAGTTCCAAAC